>NQVE01000129.1:3162500-3817500 GCA_003260385.1 Cuscuta australis
CTCAAAAATAATATTTACAGAAATATTTTCGGCGCAAACAATTCAGCGGATCAATTCAGTACCTAGTATCGATCCTTAGTAGACGAAATCTCCCAAGTGATTGATCCAGGAGGGTGGATCGATCCACCCTCTGGTTTTATCGATCACTGTTCATCATCTTCTTCTTCTTGGACCAATTTCAAAAATACCATTTTTAGTTACCAAATTTAATTTAAACTATATAGAAATATTCTCCAAGGTTTATAAAAAATTTTGATATCAATAATTCATATTTTTAACAACAATTTCAAGGTTTATAATCTTTGGTTCTTCAAGTATGTTAAACACAAAATTCAATCAAACGATCGTCTATGAACGTAGAAACGATCTATACGAACATTTATAGTCATAAACAAACTTTTCTACATCCTATATCCGGACATAGTTTTCCGAGTAACTTAAAAGCCAGTTACTCCCTACACTCACCCACACTCTTAAAGACCTCTTGAATTTTCTCTATGGTAATTTTTTATAGAACCTCTATCTCTCTATCTATCTATCTCTCTCTCTCTCTCTCTCTCTCTCTCCACCTTGGTCAATCCTCCAAGATCATCGCTCCCTTGATTTTTTTTGTGACCTTATCTTGCTCAAATTCTACAAGATATCCGCCACCCTTTTTAGCCTCCGTGGCTCCACTTTGAATTGCTGAATGCGACAAGGTCCCTGCCGCTCCCAGTTGCCATTGTACCTGTGACTCCATCTCAACCAACCCCGTCAAGATCACTTCCACTACCTTAGCTCCCTAGAGTTTTAAACCTCCACCAAGCTAAAAAAATGAAAACTCACCTTTTTTCACACATCAGGACCAACAACTCTGTGACCACCCTCTAGTAATTAACTTGTTCCGATGTGCCCACCTTGCACCGCCGCAACAACACATGCGGGACAAGCCGCCCGACCAACTCTTTTGTCAGGAAGACTTTCGACTCAAGGCATAAACCACAGATCTCCACTCTGCTAGACCACACAGGTCTTCTCGGTCTTGATCCTGCACCCTAGTTCACAAAGTCAACATGGAGTTGGCTTCACACCTGGTCCCCATGCCATCAACTTTGTTCTTGAAGTCCCATGGCCACCTACTAGCCAAATTGGCCAGTCTTTGGGTTCTCAAATTTTCTCCTTTTACCGCTTATAAACCCCTCCTGTCCAGCACAACCAAGCTTTGGTACCAATTGTTGGAATTTTAAGCACATAAGACACCGAAAATGTTGAGAACGCTAAAAAAATGAGAGAACAAACACAAGAAAAATGTACAAGAGAAAAAAACTATATGTTCACTATTTCATGACAATATACAAAAAAAACTCGCCTTTTATTTACAAGGCTAAATTTCATACACTTATAAACAGACTTTTTTATATCCTATACCGGGATATATTTTTACGAGTAACTAAAAAGCTAGTCACTACCCACACTCACCCACACTCACCAACACTAGTACAAAAATGAGCAAATGCATTACCATATTTGAATCGCTACATTAAAAAATCAATTCAAAAGGGAATTAATTTTCGCCAACCGCTTAGTATTTGAATTAGTTATTTCTAATAACCAATTCAAATACCTTTTAAATTGGCTATTAGTAATAACCGATCCAAATACTAACCCTCTTTTGTATCAGTTATAACTAATAACTGATTCAAAAGGTATAGGTATTTGAATCAGTCGTCCTCCCCTCCTTTCGTCGCCGACGAGTTCCCTCACACTCGCCACTGTTTTACCATCACCGTTCTCAATTCCACTATCGTTGCGCTGTCTATAGTCGCCACCTACATCCTCCTCTCCTCTTTTTCCATCCTTGCTGCTTAGCAACCGTCCCATTAGAACGCTGCCTGCTAGCTACAAGTCGCCCTCCACATTATTGCCGTCTCATTGTGTTTAATTTGTTCATTACTATAAAATGTTATATTAAAATTTTATTTCAATGTATTTACTTGAATTCATAGATACTTGAATTACTTTTGTGTGTATGTCTTAGTTGAAATGTGACATTGTGATATTCATGTCAAATCTTTTTTTGGGTTTGTGTTATTTTTTTGACATAAATTTATTTTATAGTACATTGGAATATATATTGTTTATTATTGTTTGTTTTATGCTACATGATCTAAGATGTTATAATATATATGGAAAAAATATATATCAACCGACCTAGATACTCGTTTAAAATTTACTCAATATGAGTAATTTTTAAATAGCTCCCACTTTGGAGCTGTTCTTGAACTGCTTCCCTCACTTAGGTAGTGAATGTATTTCTTTTTCTTAGTTCCATCATTTTTTGGCATGCCTTTTTCCAGATGCATTCTTTAAGTGCATATGTAACTACATTAGATCGTCCACTTGAGTAACCATTGGAAAATGCTACCAAAACTTTGATGGATCAAAGAAAATGGAATGCATTCACTAGTGAGGGTGGCATTTCAAGAATGTGTTAGGATGAAATAAATAAAGACCATTTATATAATGAAGAAATGCTGCTAGATTTTTGTTGTATCATAAGAAATGAAGTATAGTGTTGCGGAAATAAAGAAAGACTATTATTATAACGCGAACATTCATTATGATCATCAATTTTTGACTCTATAAATAGAGTCTCGTAGGTATGGTTAAGGAATCCAGTTTTCAGTGCTTGTTCTTGATTAACCTGTCATCTGATTAAAGTATTTTGTAACCACACAATAACTTTGATCAGAAAGTCTTCTACGCGATTCGTTATACTCTATCAAGTTATTCTTAACGCTGCACCGCGACATTCTTCCTCCAAAATAACCGATGACACTAAAATCGCCAACAGTACAACTCAGCTTCCCACTCTCTTTCTTTTGGTTTTTTTGATTAATTTAGATTAATTCTCTGTTGGTGATTTTAGTGTCATCGGTTATTTTGTATGATTGGGGTTTACTTAGATCAGACAAGAACTAATTGAATAGACATTGTTAAAGGAGTTAGGAGGTGCGAAGTGCGCACTCGTTCAATGAATATTAAAAATTCATATATAGGGGTCCTGGGGCAGGAGCCCTCGGGAAACGAGGGTCTGGGGCTAGCAACCATTGGCCTGGCGGGGTCCAAGGGGCAGAGCCCCTGGCTAGACCCGCCAGGGTGGAGCTTATGAAAACCCCCTTTAGATTTTTGTGAACGGAGTCCAAAATATTAGAAAGTCCTGGACTTCACGTACTCATTTATAAAATTGGCAAATTAGTCATTTAGATTTGAGGTTTGATTTGAGTTCGATCATTTCATATTCAGGTTACATCGCATTCAAGTAAGTTCGAGTTTGAATTGATAACTAAGTGTTCATGACCTAGTATCATCGATTTCAAATCCACACAATGGATTGTGAGATTATTTTTAGAATATTTCAATTCATACAGTTTGGACTAAAAAATAATTAAATATCAAAATACATGTATTAAATATCTTAATTTTCCATTCCTTTTAAGATATATTTAACATTGTAATGAATTGTAAAGAATTTAGAATGCATCACTTAAAAAAGATAACTTTTTGATATCTATAAAAACTTATATAAATATACGTAAGTTTATACTCCCTCAGGTTCTAAAGACATTTCTTGTTTTGATTTTTTTGTTTAACAGTGACACAACTTAACTACAAATTGTGATAAAAATATACTTAATTATAATATATATTTAATATAATTGGGTTCATCTTCAGATGAAGACTGATTATGACCAAACTCCATGAACGTTTGTGTCCAAAAATCGAAAGTCTGCGTTTATCCCTACCACGTGAAAGTTTGCAAACTTTTACGCAAAAGATCATGTCTGATTGTCAATTGTCATCTCTATAAATAGAGACGCTCGGGTATGGTTGAAGATACAATTTGAAAGACTTGTTGATTTATGTCTTATCCGATTAAAGTATTTCGTATACTCCAAAATAACTTTGATCAAAAAGCGTTTTTATGAATTTCATTATACTCTATCAGATCAACTTATTCTTCTCATTCTTCGTTAACGCTGCTCTGCAACCTTCTTTCTCCATACCATTCTCCTACATTCTCAAAATCTAGTGCATGCCCACTAGGCATGGTCTTATCACTTATGACGTGCCAAGAAGTATGGTGAGTATCAATGAATCATTTAGCACACTTAATTAGCCCAGCAAAATAAGTGTGACAAAAGTACCTTTTTTTGTTGTAGTGTATATTGTTTTATCCAATGTGCATTGAAAAACCTTAACAACACTGATCAATAAGCTCAAATGGGAAGAAAATTGAGGAAGTACGATTATTTGGCAATTGGCTGTAAATAATTTAAATCGAACTACACTTTCTCTATCTCGGCACAAAGTTTTCTCAATTCCTGGGCAGCATTGTCCATCTCCTCTCTCCGTTTCATCTTTAACCTAATGCTCATGTCCTTAACCCTCATCTTCAATGCCTCACTTCTCTTCCCACTAAAAGCCTCCTCCACCGCCCTAGCTATTTCCGTCCTTGAAAACCTTCCTCCTCCGTCCCTCGTGACCTCTATTGCCAGGCCCTTCTCCACTAGAAACTTAGCGTTCATGGCTTGATCAAGGTGGATGGGCATGGCGATGATCGGGACGGAGAAGTTGAGACTCTCCATTATCGAGTTCCACCCACAGTGTGTTAGAAACCCACCCACCCACAGAAGTTTGAATATGTTCAGTGTTGTGATCAAGTCACCCCGTAATGTGTTGCACTTCTTTCAAGCTTCTCGGGGCCTAATTTCATGTATAGCTTTCACTTTATGTCTTGTGATTAGCATATATGTTTTTTTACCAACCATGTGGTCTAGAAATTTTAAGCACCTTGGAACACAAACATGCATCTTACATGATTGAACCAAAGGCTTACATTGCCCATCAACGTGAAAAGCTAGTCGAGGCTCGTTTCATTATATCCCGTACGCCCCCGAGTCTTTAGTATCATGTCACCCACATTCATTTAAGTAGCTATTCCAACCGCCTATGGTGTGACCTAGGAAGGATCGGAAAACCTTGGTGACAACTAAAGTGTATCGTATGTGGCTCTAGATCCCTCGAACAAAAAGTCTTCACTATCTCGATAGTTGTTCAACCTTTTTGGGGTGATGAAGCTGGTATTCTTAATCTTAGTCGGGTGCATACGAATCACATTTTAACTGCTAAAGGCATCCATGAAGCTCTTAAGCTCACACCTTATAGTTTTGTCCACCATTTGATGGATATTTTATAATGAGTTTGTTGACACACCACCTCTTTCTTTATAAATTCCCTCCTCGCTGTCAAAAAAATGTCTTCTCTTCAGCTTCACTGCCTTAGTTAAATGCAAAACATCCAGTTGGTGCGTACGTAGTAACCTTATGATACTAGACATATCCTTGAGTCCCCATTCAAAATGAATTTGAATTTATTGACCTGGATGAAGTATCACAGAGCTCTACAGTTGCGCTTAGGGCGCACTTGATCCACCCAGATTTTCTCAACTTTTATGGTCGCGTACCTTGGCACACAATCTCTTTTTATCTACATACAAGTTCTAGTTGGTGACCACGTGATGTACCTGGCCACCTCCTTATCTTGGTCATTTTCATGCATCGACAACTTCTAGATTCCCTAAGCTACCTTTCCCATCTCCGTTGTGACTTGAGAACTTGGTGTAGAGGTGCATCAGGGAACTAAAATAGTGTAGATCCTCTAACTCGTCCAATCGCAATCGCACCAACTACAGCTTGATTCATCAAAAAAATTATTGAAGTCCGTCTTAGTCGCGATCACATCCCAATGGGGACTCTTGTGCATCTTATCTAGCTTGTTCACCTCTACAAGCAGCGGGTATAGTTTTGCTGCCAACTGCTCTATTGGAGGATTGGTGGTATATGTTTGTGAAACAAATAAGGTACTTGATAGTCTTACTAAATTTTAAAAGAATCACTTTTAGACAAGTTGTTTTGGGCAAACCAAAATATTTTAATCGGATAAGACGTTAATGTTAAAAAACAAGTATAAAGGCTTTCTAGAAGAAGAGTATAATCACTTTGACTTGTTCTTGGTTGTTATACCGAAATAGGCCATAGGCATATATAGCAACTTATAGGCAAAGCACTGATTGGACATGTTTTTTAACTTAAAAATTGGGTTTGCTTAGTACCTATTCGAATAGCATACTTCCTATTTGAATAGGAGATCGTTTTTGAAGGATCAGACACATCTCTTACGTGATCTATTCAAATAGGTTAGCACCTATTTGAATAGGTCAGCATATTAAGTCCTGACCTATTGCAATAGGTCAAACACCTATTCCAATTAATATGTTAGCATATAAGCTTCTGACCTATTCCAATATGTAAAGACCTATTCGAATAGGTCCTCACAGTTCACACTAACCTATTTGAATAAGCAATTGCCTATTTGAATTGGCCAACCATTTTGTTCCAAATAATAATAAAATTAAACGTGTGTCTACTCCACGCCTCCTAAATCGTTTCAATAGTTATTACTCCCTCCGTCTCGAAGTATTCGTCCAGTTTTGACTTTTGGAACTGTTCATCTAAGCACTTTGACTCATCAAATTCTCTCAATGTGTAAGCCTAAATATAGTCATGTTTGATCTTGTTTGATTTTTCTTAACATATAGATTATTAATATATAATTTCTATAATTTTTTAATATACAAATTACAAGATAAAATGGATTAAAGAAGTGTATTGGATGGTGTGTAAAAAAAAAAGTGGACAAATACTCTGGGACGGAGGTAGTATTACTTAATGTCCATTCACTAATTAAATTCAATTACCCAAAATAACCAGATGGCACTAAAATCACAAATGATCCTCCCCTATTTTAGTGTCATCCTTGATTCACTTAGATAGTCTCAAAATAGAATATCACTCATGCATAAACAAAATATCGCATCGATTGAATTTTGTCTTAGTATATTACACATCTCAAATACTCGAATGTCGGGGTGTCGCTAAGGATTGAACCCTTTCGGTTCGCTTGAATACATGGGGATAATATACACATGAGTTCAACATACTCATTGTTTTTTATTGACACTTTCTTTTATCTGCCTTGTGTCCCTATCATTCAACGAGCATATAAAAGCAAAGTCTAATGCTTCTTGAAGCGACTAAACTTCATGGTACGTATATGGGGTTCTTTTTGGTTTTGTACTTGCATATACAATTTTTCAAAAGAACCATTAAGAAGATATACTTCAACCTACACAACTTACAGGTCTGAACACGAACCTTTGGGATGAATAAAAATAATGTGCTCCATTCTCTAGATGTTAAGCTTTCCACATTGAATTTAGCACCTAACGTCATATTAGGTGGGAATTGGGTATTTTAACATGTGAGACACCATAGATACTTTTGTAACACCCTAATCCGTCAAGGTCTGCAGCCCCATTCGGACTAAAGTATTTAACTTGGTAATCGTAAAAAAATTAAAACTTTTCAAACACACTTTATTAATGTCAATAATATTTTTCATAACATATACTGTATTGAGTATTCAACAATATTGCGGAAGCGAATTTAATATTGACATATCATAAATTGTTTCAAAACTTGTCACATCCATCCCGACAAACTCGCCCCATCTGCCGCCAGGATCACACCGTTCTTTCTGTTTACCTGCGTGTAGCAAATGAAACACACTACACGCTCAGCGGTAAAGCTGAGTAAGCATATCTAATGCGTCGAACATCCATATAAACTGAATCTAAATTCATAATCAAATCATTTGATATCATGCACACAATGTTCATTTCAGTCATTCATAGTTTTGATAATGTTTAGTTCATATCAACACAATTTATTCAAATTAGATATTATTCCAACAGTGCTCTTAAATTATTCTTAATCTAAGGCCAGATCATAACAACGCTCTTAGCTATTCTTAGTCTAAGGCCAGATCATAATAATGCTCTTAGCTATTCTTAGCCTAAGGCCATATCATAATTTCTATAACCAGATTCTTAAAAGGCAATCATTAACCAGACACTTAAACTATTATTAGTTTAAGGCAATTGATTTCGGACACTTAATTGTAGTCAATTAAGGCAATCAGACACTTAAACTATCACTAGTTTAAGGCAATGATTCGGACACTTAACTGTAGTCAGTTAAGGCAACAACAATATAGCAAATGATCAACATTGGATCGGGCATTCCCAAATGAGTGATCCTCTAGTTTGGACTACGAATCCCGTTTATGCATTTTTATCTAATCCATCAACTATTCATGTTTTCATAAGTATATTCTAAGATCTATTCTAGAGGTCTTCTAGAGAGTTTTAACATCAATTAGCTAATAGATATATCTTAAAGTCTTCTAGATATCCTTAACAATACAAATCGTTTAATAATTATCAATATATTCATTATACTCATGGCTCAATCATCAATAATCATTTTGATTAGTTAGTTCATCATTCATGATCATCCATAATAATCATTCATCACAATCATTAATCAACATAACAATTGATAACAGATAGTGGTCTAGTTTTGAGTGTTAACACTCTAACTTACCGTCATGCATCACATAATGTTTTATTTACCAAAAACATCATTTTTATTATACAAAATCATATTTATATTGTGCATAATTAATTAGTATAAAAAATAGGATTTTAGAGCATATTTTCAGGAACATTTTCGTCTGGAATTGAGGAAAAAATTTAAAATAATCAATTCATTCATAATAATCGATTTTTACAATTTTAATAATCGATTAATTCATAATAATCCATTTTTACAATTTAAATAATTAATTAATAATAATCGATTTTTACAATATAAATAATCAATTAATCCATAAAATTTGATTTTTAAAATTTAAATAATCAATTAATTCATTAAAAATCGATTTTTACAATTTAAATAATCCATTAATTCATAATAATCGATTTTTATAATTTAAATAATCAATTAATTCATAATAATCGATTTTTAAAATATTAATAATTAATTAATTAATAATAATCGATTTTTACAATATAAATAATAGATTAAATGGTACTAACTTCGAACCACTGATCTGAATAAAATTCTAAATGATTTTTAGCAAGTAATTAATCGATTTTCAGCCACTGTTCATCATCTTCTTCCTCTGGTCAGTTTTAACATTATCAATTTTAATCACCAAACTTCGATTAAATTATATAAAAATGTTCTCCAATGTTCAGAAATCATTTTAGAGTCATTAATTCATTGTTTTAACATCAAATTCAAGGTTTAAGATTCTTAGTTCTTCAAACATGTCAAACATAAAACTCAACCAAATGACCGTTTATGAACGTAGAAACGATCTATACGAACATTTTAGTCACTAGATATATCTACGGGCTTACCTCGAAACTTATCGAAGGTTTTGAGAATTTTTCCGGCGAAACTTCCGGCGATGATTACTCCCAACTCCGACCTCCAACTCTCTAGACAGCACCACTCTACTCTCCACATTCTTAGGGACAAAATGGAAGAAGAAAAGGAAGGATTTGATGCAGAAATGGGAAGTTGCTCTCCTTATATAGAGAAATGAAGCAAGAAGAAGACATGTTGCTAAATCCTTAGGTGATTCTACGATCCGCTAGTGCGCTGGGAGGCGCCGTCTGCATAGTGTCCCTGATTGGGACAAATTTTGGTTCCAGTCGGGGTACACTTTTTGGTCCAACTTTCTCCGAATTAAATTTTGATTGGACCATTGCGATCAGACAGTTAAACTCTATCCAACTATATAATTTTTGTATTTATTTGTAATACTTTTTCTGACATCATATTTTTGGGTGGTTGACTTTGATAGAGTAAAAATTGGTTTAATTGACCTTTCTCATAAAAGGTTTTTCTCATTGAATTCATATCAATTATTCTCATGATTTATTTTAACAAATCATTTCAATATTTACATTCTAAACAAATTCTTTATTTACTCTTGATTTGGATCTGTACTTAGGTTCCCAATCAAGACCACACAAATAGTCCACATATTGGATTTATCTCTATGAGACTTATCCAGATTTTGATATTGGATGTCAAAACACATTTCATATCGGCCCAAAGCCCAATAATAATTTATTTTAATCAAAACAAATTTGATTATTTGATTATTTATTCATTAATAATTCTAGGGTATGTTTTGGGGCGTTACAACTTTAATCCCATCCCTTTAGCAAAATTTTGCATGAGATCCCTTCTTAACCATTTAGTTAGACGGTCGGCTAAATTGTGTTGAGTTCTTACGAACTATGCCGATATTACACCATGCTTGATCAAATTGCGTACCATGATAACTGTAACACCTAAGTGTCTAGACTTACCATTATACACTTGACTATATGCCATAGCAAGTGTAGCAACACTATCACACTGGATAAAAATTGGAGAAATTTGTTTAGGCCATAATGAAATGTCAACACTAAGTTTCTTAGTTACTCGACCTCTTTACCATTTGAAGCTAAATCAACAAGTTCAGATTCCATTGTCGAGGTAGTGATGTAAGTTTGCTTCTTTGAATCCCAAGGAATTTCTCCTCCACCAAGTAGAAAAACCCATCCACTAGTTGAAAAGAAATCTTCTATATTAGTAATCTAACTTGCATCCAAGTATCCTTTAGAAACATAACAATCTCCAGTGTACACCAAACCATAATTTATGTTTTTCTTCAAGTATTTAAATACTCTCTGTATAGCTTGCTAATGGTGTGTACGAGGATTGCTTGGGAACCTACAAAGCTTTCCTACGCCATATACTAAATTCATTTTCTTGCTAACCATGGCATACATTAAGCATCCAATAGCCCTTGAGTATTAAATTATGAATACGTTACCAATGAATAATGGACTAATTATTCAAATAACAATGCCAAGTGAAAGCTTTTCCCACTTTAATTTACCTTTCTCATAGCAAAAACATCATCAAGCTTTTACACTTTCTTTGGCTCATGTGTCAAGAGCCATATTTCAATCTTGTCTAATTTATTTCCATTTGTCTAAACACCATGTAAGATACATCATTTAATGAAGGTAAGACATTAAATAAAAGTTGCTCAAATTGGTGACATTCATAATGTTCCAAGTACCTCTTCTTTAGCTCGAATACGGGCATGATTTCTTGCCCCAAAATAATAAGCAACTTGATGCTTACTACGATTCTTAACCCGTATTTCACCTCTCTTGTGCATGAAATTATAGTCGACATTCTTAGACTTATGCGCCTCAAAATAAATTAGCATATACAATGGAAAAGTGTTTTAAAATACTACCTTTGCTTTATCTGAACTCTAAAACTCTGCCAAGTTTGGCCACATACTTAAAGGTACATATTCGGGCCTTTTCTCTAATGTTGTTGCAAGATTTTTCCCTTAAAACATGTCCCTTTCAGCTCAAATTTTCTAATCTCTCGAGGAAGCATGTGCTTTCATTATCACCCATTCACATGGCTCCTTTCCTTTCAGAAAGTTGTAGGACCGCTAAAACATTTTATAAATCATGAAGATCAGAGGTAAGCAGTGAATAAGATTTAAGAGTCACTTTAATTTTTAATTTTTTGGAAATACACATTTATAAAAGATATGCGTACCTTAACTTCTATCCATTCTAGATCATTCTTTTCCTCTTTCATTTCTCTCCAATCAAAACAATCAAACGGTAGTATTCTAGGATCCCTTGCAAGGCTACCAATCAAAGAAGGCATTTGTCTTTGTGAATCACTTAATGGCACAAGATCTTCATTCACATCAACAAAGATAGACTTATCCAATACCTTTTTATTTACACTACATCCTTTCACTTTCTTTTACACATTACTTTCAGCTTTTCCTCTATGACATCCAGCCATTATCATGTATTTGTCTTTAAAAAAGAATTATATAAATCATGTATTGTTAGTTAATTTGTCCATTATATATTTAATATATGTTGTTTTAATTTATTATAAATAAAAATGTCGTGCACTCTATGTCATATCCCACATTCTAGATGAAGTGGTAATCAACATCTCCTTGTATTATAAATTGCATTTGATATATATGCCGCACAATAAGATGTCATATAGAATTAGGAAGATTGGTAAGGAATGTCAAATGAAGGATATAAATAGGGAAGAGATCCAATTGTCATTATTCAATCAAATACAATACACATGTTTTCGATTCAGGATGTCCGACAACAACAATTCAAACAAGAGGGTGAGGAGGGGCCGACAAAGGATCCCTCTCACAAAGATTGAGAACGATGTTCACCGACAAGTAACTTTCTCAAAGCGCCGGTCCGGCGTCGATATCGCCATGGTCATATTCTCGCCCGCAAACAAAGCTTACACTTTCGGCAACCCCAGTTTGAACGCCGTTCTCAACAGGTACTTTGGCAAAAACTCGAATGCCAGAGCCAACGTCACTGACGACATTATCCGCGCTCGCCACGAGGCCATCGTGGGCTCCATGACGCCCGAGATCAGCGAAATGGAGTCGATGATTCGCGATCTAACGAACAAAAATCGTGCGTTGTGCAAGGCCGAGAAAAACCGGCCTTCTGTTTCTGATATCCAAGAACTAGAGTTAGAACGTATGAAGAACAGCTTGGAAATGCTTCGAAACCAAGTGGTTGAAAAACTGAACCAACTCTATTTCAATCAATACCCCGCCGGGCATTCTGGTTTTTAGGGGCCATAGCATGGGATAAATTAAACCATGTTGGAGAAGGGCAAGATATATTTGAAATCATGAGAGTTTTTGTTTTCATATATACTCTATCTTTATTGTTATTTTTATTCAAATTTGTTTTATTATTCCAAAATGTTTTGAGATTATATTGTCTATTATGCTTGTCATGATCGAATTAATAAAGTTGTTATTTTTATTCTTTTTTTTGTTCAGTTTGGGTTATCAATCTTACATCTTGAATTGAACGTTTTTGTGCAAGTTATGTGTATGCGATCGTCTATATATTTATATATCAAGATATAATCAAATCTTGCATGTAGAATAATTAAGCAAAACCACTTTGCTTAATGAGAATACCTAATTCCTTCCATTAATGAATCAAAACTCTTCTGCAAAATGTGTGCAAACCATCAAAGGGGAAAACCCATAATGTTTTCCTGATAGGTGGGTGTTTCAAGTTGGAAAATTGAAACACAATAAATATATAACCATTTATATTTTCAGGACTTTGTTTTGAAGTCTACGTAATTTTAAGCGTAAATTCCATAAAAGATTCCCAGTTATAAGTCGTTTTACATATTTTGTCCCTACATATCAAATATTACTAATTTAGTCCCCAATTATTATATCATTTTTCACGAATGGTCCTTTGTTAACGTTTTTGTTAAGAACATGGATATAATTGTATATTCATACTTCCCTCTCTCCTCAATTAAGCTTCCTCCCTCCTCTCGTACTCTTTCCCAAACTCGTCGCTGAATTTGAAGCTCTAAACCCAAAACATAAATGATCATTCTTCTCTCAATTATTAGTCTTCCTGATGGAACCTAAAATTAAAATCAATAAACTTTATGGATGAGTTTTATCGGTTAGTCTCACGAAATTGCAAAGAAAATAAACATTAAAACTCGTCCATGAAGGTTACTCGTTTCGAATTTGGGTTCCACCAGTTAGACAAACAATTCAGAAAAGAGTGATGATTTCGGTTTTGGGTTCAAAGCTTCAAACTCAGCGACGGGTTTGGGAAAGGAGTGCCAGGAGAGGGAGGAATCTTAATTGAGGAGGGAAATGAGTGTGAATTTACAATTTTATCCATGTTCTTAACGAAAATATTTACAAAGGACCATTCGTGGAAATGAATATAATAATTGGGGACTAAATTAGTAATATTTGAAATGTATGGACTAAATATGTAAAATGGCTTATAACTGGGGATCTTTTATGTAATTTACTCTAATTTTAATATTAGAGTTGATGGTCACTCATTAGAGATGCACTTAGATATCGTTTCTTATTGGGTAAATTTCAGAAATGGTACATCTTCCACGAAAATTTTGATTCGTTATCTAAACTTCAAAAGCTTTCAAAAAAAATTGAACTTTGTGTTGAGCTTCTAAATTATCCTTGATGTGATAGGAAAAAGTAGAATTTGATAGATAGATTAATAGTGAATAGATGTGATGTGATACGTAGGTTAAGAATTAGTAGGGTAAAAGTGACTTTTTAATAAAAATGAGAAAACTTTTTTGGACGAATAAAAAAATGAGAAAAATTTCATGAACGGATAGAGTATAATTTTCAATATTGTTCTAAGGTCTTAAACTTTTATGTTTTATTAGGGTTGATGATCATATAATTCATTAAATTAAAGACGCACTTAGATGTGTGTGTAATAATACCAAATTGGAAAACCCATAATAATGCTTCTGTGACAGGTGTTTCAAATTCCAAAATTGAAACACAAGAAATATCTAACCATATATATATATTCACATGATTTCTTTTCTTTTTTAAGCTCAGGTTCTTTTATTAGGGTTGATGGTCACTCATTTTAGAAACACTTAGATTATACCCCTAATTTTTATTAGGTACTCCCTCCATTCCATATTAACTGTCCATTATGACTTTCTTGTTACATTTAAAAAATTAGTGAATATAGACATACGCTATGTCTATATTCATTCATTTCTCAATGTTCCAAAATTTGAAATCTTGAATTTCAAATGACAAGGATTTGATTCAAATCCAAATTCAAAATTTTTAAGTTTCCCAAACATGAAATTTGAGCCAAATCCGGATTTGAAATCCAAATCCATGTTCCCAAACATATTTTAGGGTCCGTTTGGTACACAGAATTAATGGAATTGGAATTAAAATTCCATGGGATTCAATTCCATAAAATTGAATTCATCAATTCCAATTCATTTTTTGCACTACCAATTCCAAATCCACATAATTTTTGTGCTACCAAACACGAGAATTGGAATTGAAGTCCTCAATTCCAATTCCATAGTTGGAATTCTGTGTACCAAACGAGGCCTTAGTATTGTAAACCTTTCATCGAATTCCCCCAGGAAGGTTTTTCTGAGCTTTTCTTCTAGATATTTGTGCGAGGCTTTGGCTATGATAAATGATCTCATTTTGTAAAGCCACCATTGCAAGGAGAGTGTTTGAGTGTGCACTATCTTATGTTGTTTCATTACTCCTAAAAGTTTAGCCTATGAAACATGGGATGTGTAAATGTGTTCCTTAAACAACTAAGGCTATCTTCCGTAGGCCTGATCTGATTAATTCTGATCTTATTGAATCTGATGTGATTTGACTAGATCTGATCTGATCTGATCAAGTATAATTGAATTTAAATTTGATTTAAATTAAAATTATAATTATTACAAGAAATTTAATTATTTAAAAGTATTACAATGCATATATACATAGAATAAAGTAAAATAAGATAATGATTAACAATAACTAATTTTGTCTTAAATTCACCCTTGTGTTTATTAAATATTTTAAGTTTAAAAGTTAGTCTTTGTAAGTATAAAAGCATTAGGTATTGCGTTTTATACACACACACACACACACACACATACATATATACATAGATATATATATATATACACACACACACACCCACACACACTGTGATGTGCTAAGATATACTCTATTTATTCGTGCTACTAAACACGTTGTTACATAATCACACAATAGGATATAGATGAATTGTGTTGATTTCAATAAAATTCTCAATCACTTAGAAAAAGTAAAACAAGTAGTATCTAGTATACTTGTTTTATGAACTTATAAATTTAGTTCAAAAAATAAATAAATAAATAAAAAGTTATTAATTATACCTAAAAACTATTACTAAATTGTGTATTTTTATATAACAATTAATATGAATACTTATACCTAAAGAATAATTTCTTTTAGAAGAAATACCTAAAAAATTAATTATTGTCATCAATAAAAATTAAGAAATATTTATTAATTATACTTTAATATATTAAAATTAAATGTTTCTTCTAGTTTTTCTCGTTTCAATCAACTAAATAAAGTATGAAGTGTTACATACTGATTACAACGTACCATATAAGAACACATTAGCTAACTTTTACTTTTTTAAAATATGAATATTGCCATACTATTTTTTTTATTTATTAGATTTTCATTATTTATCTGTAATAGCAAAAATAATAATACAATTAGAAAATGAAATGTGTGACAGTGTATGCAAAATGATATTGAAAGCTAGATGGAAGAGTCAAAAAACACAAATTAAAATTCCTAATTAATTAAAAATATCCAACAATATAATATAAATTATCATTATTTTAATCATAGTTGACTTGGTTGGTGACCCCGAATTGACCAGTTCGACCAATTAAACTTGATCCACTAGCTCGTCCGGGTTGACATCTGGTCTAGTTTTTAAAATATTGGTTTGGGGAGGTAAGTATATACGGAGTATAAACTATTTACCATTATTTTGTCATTTACTCATTTTCTTATAAAACTATTACGTTAATTATCATTTAAATATAAATAGTTTGCACGCTTTAATTTGTGAACGCATTAGGAATAAAGCTTTTAGGACCTTTTCTTTGTCTCGGTCTAGGTCATGGAATTCTTAAGGCGACCCTGATCTACGTGATACTCAAGTCAAAGTAACTGCATGGAGTCTTCATTTTATCGAGATTCGCAGTTCAGCGATCCAACTAATTCACTTGATCGAGGTTGGCCGTTATTCATTGTAATTTAGAATACTTTTTAAATATTTTCAAAATTATTGTGTGGTACACTTTGAGAAAGTGTGAAGTGTATAACTTACTCCCTCCGTCCCCCTGTTTTTGTCCACTTTGGTTTTGGCATGAAAACCAAAGTGGAGAGCAAAATGACATATCTACCCTTGAAGTAAAAAAAGTAAAAAGAGTTCTAGTGTCGCTTGCCCTTCGCCCATCAATATCCTCCGCCGCCCCAACCTCAACTATCCAACCCCTCCACTGCCCATGGCCACGCGGACCCATTCCCTCCGCCGCCCAAACCTTCTGCAAATTCCCTTCATCGCTTCAACCTCGCCGGCCATTCCCTATGCCGCCTAAACCCGCCCGCCCTTTTCCTCTGTCGCTTCAACCTTTCCGGAGATCTATATTTGGAGAAGGTATCCACCCTTTGAAGACATCCAGCCGTCATCTAACTCTCCATGAGATTTATAGCATGGATTATGTGCTGCTCAGATATGTCGAAAAAGAAAAGGGAGTTACTCAATAATTAGTACGCCATATTTCTTTGCCTTGAGTTTGATCAACGTCTTCTCATATTCGCGGCGGTTTGGCATTATCAAAACTTGTCATAAAACGAACACAGCTTTAGTGCGACCTAGGCGTAAACACGTGTTCCATCACTCAAGAGACTGAGACTTAGTGGATTCGAAAACTCTTAAGATGGATGTTGGCCTTGAATGCCGTATCCCGTAACTATTTTGATGTGCCAAATAAGTCCTCCGAATGTTACTAACGTTATTTGCAGGAAGAAATCAAACGCCAAACCTCTCTAACTTGATTAGCATCACCGAAATGTACTCCTACGGGTTTAGAAACATTTGTGTAAAGGTAGTGATATATATTGAATGATATACTTATTCCATTTCACTAAAAATGTTATTTCTAGTGTCAACCGTATTCTTAGTTGGGGCTATTTTGAAAAACAAACACAAAAAAACAAGTTTTGGAAAATGTCTCAGGCCATACGGTACCTGACTACCGTGTCAACGGTACTTAGGTACCGGCGGCAGCCAAGTGACCGTACTGTGGTTTTTTTTCACTTGTAGTGAACAGTACCCGCTACTGTGATAACGGTACCCAGATACCGCCATTAGGCTGCGGAACGAAAGATGCGACCGTTTGATGGTAGGTTCCTCTAGAGCCGCTGAGATTTTTTGTACTATACGGTACCCATCATCATCCGATATTCATCAATTATTATTGGAAAATGATAGGGGTATACCAAAAGTGTATCCCAAACATTCCCACGCCCTCCATCACTACACAAAAAAGGCAAGAAAAATTCAAAAAAATGTAGAAAAAAAAAAAGCAAAATAAAATGAATGGTAAAAGGGAGGGTGGTGTACATTTGGGTACCCCTAGCATATCCATAATAATGCTCTCAAAAGAAAAGGGTTCGTGGGGAATCGTGGCTTTGTTGGCACCTAACGCTGTGTCCGTCGGCCCCACACGCCGCAGCCGCCGCCGCCCCCTTTCCCCACGCTTCCATCGCTGTCCGCCCCTGTCTCCGATTCCATAGCACTATTTCAAGGGTTTTACTTTCTTCTCTAGTTGTTCATCTGGCCTCGATGGCTCAGCAATCAGGCGCAGCTCCGGCGGGTGACGGGTCGGGTCAGCCGGCGGTATGTCATGGGCCGGGCCCGTTTGGCGACACGACGTACACCAAAGTATTCGTGGGTGGGCTGGCGTGGGAGACGCAGAGCGAATCGCTGAGGCGCTACTTTGAGCAGTTCGGTGACATATTAGAAGGCGTCGTAATCGCTGATAAGCACACCGGACGCTCCAAAGGATATGGCTTCGTAAGTCTTCTTCTTCTATACTTCTTTTTGTTCACCTTTTGCTCTATTAAGTGCCAATTGCTGGGTATTACTTCATCTGTATGACTGATTATTTGTCCAATTTTGAGCTTTTTAATTTACTTCAAACGTGAATAATTTTATTATTATCTAGTAAAATGTTTTCAAAATATTATTTAATCTAAGTAGTATACCATGTAATTTTATTTAATTTTAAGTCAAAGTTTTCAGTTGACTGTAAAAACTCAAAACCACTCAAATATTTAGGGACAAAGGTGTTTGGTTATTTTGGTTATTAATTAGCTTTAGTTAAGACCAGATGAGAATTTTGATGAACTGGATACGAGTATGGAGGTGTGGAGTACACATTTGCCACCCAACTTCCAAAAGGTGCACGGAAACATTTAGTATTCGAAAACCAAATTTAGTACTCCTTCCATCCCAAATTATTTGTCCTCTTTCAAACAACTTCCGAAATTCCATCTATTTTATATTGATTTTATTTAAAAATTGGTATAAAATAAAAAAATACTACTTACATGTTTAAAAACTACATCAAAACTGACATGTCTATTTTATTTTATCAAGTGATCAATGAAAATGTATATACAAACCAAAGTTATGGACAACCTCAAATAGTAAGGAACACATCTTTTTGGGGACGGAGGGAGTATTCAAATACTTGAAGTAACTGCCAACCAACTCTTCATGGAAGGACACCTCAATGTTTGAATACTCCTATGAGAATTCAAATACTTAACGTCTTGCATTCGAATACTGCGACCTAGTATTCCAATACTCCCCGAATCATTGTGTTGCTTCACTCTGACAGTCATATTGTTTCGGATTTCCTGTATAAATATGGAGGTTGTATGGTATGATTCACCCACATAACTTGACATACTCGTTCCAGTTAGCATATGTCTTATCCGATTGAAGAATTTTAAAATACCACTGAAATAACTTTAATGTGGAAGTAATATTTCACCTCCTCTTTAATGTCCTAAATGCTGCACAACAGTTCCCTTACCCTCCCGTATGGCCGTATTTCCTACTGCTTTTTGTAGCATATGGAAATAATAATTGTATGCTTACCTTAGTAAATTTTTGTGATAACTATGTTCAATTTTTGTTATTGAGAATTATTTTTAAAAACCCTAAGCGCATTTTAGCATTCGTTTATATCAATAATGGACTGGCTAATAATTCAAGGAGGTGTTGGTTATTTTACCATCATTAAACTCAAGGAGGGAGTTATTCGTAAGATATTCATTAAGTATTTGTTTTGTAGGAGCGTCTGGCACATGTTTTTTGAGAAAAATCATTTTCCTGTGTTTGGTAGGCAATTGTATGGAAAGCTCATATCAGGAAAATCTTTCATTCTTTCAGGATTTGAGAAATCAGTTTTGTTTATTCCTAGGAGAGATATCTTTGCACTATTATTATGTAATGTCAAGTTTTAGCATTTATAGATATTTGAGAATATGGTTTGCTCAAAAGGCCATCTTTTGGAGGTGTAACACACAATATAAAATGCTATGCAAAATTTATTTTTTTGTTATTCCATTGGAATTCATTTTCCTTGAAAATTATTTTTGTTTGTACCAATTACAGCCTTAATGAATTGTATCATTTGTACCAAAATGTTTTTTGGAAACTCATGTATGGGATTTTGATAAAGCTTGAGTCCAATTGATTCAATTTAGAATGAAAAAGTGTACATCAAGTCCAAATTCGAGAAGGGATAGTCTCCAGATTCTCAGAGGAAAATACAATGAAAAGTAATTACACAAGAAAATAACATGTCTCAAGTAATAAATCCCACTCCGAGCGGAGTTGGGTAACTGCTATGTAACCACCCTCTCAGCCACTTAGTGGGTTGTTTGAAATGCCTATTAACATTTTGAGCTGCTCCACTTCTGGCGGCCCACCCTGTGCCATCTGCTTTTTCCTTGTAGGTGATGTTTTTTTGTATGATCATATTATGTAGGTTTTTGTTTTTTGTATCATCATGCACAACAATCTTCTTGCTTATTTTTGGATTTAGCAAGACAGAGTCTAGTGTCTACATTGTAATTGGTATTTACTGAATACAATCTTTGCGGAGGTTAGGTGACATTCCGTGATCCGGAAGCTGCTCGTAGGGCTTGTGCCAACCCAAATCCAGTCATTGATGGTAGAAGGGCAAATTGCAATCTAGCTTCACTTGGAAGCCCTCAAACCTTTCCTCATGGTATGTGATCTTTTTATTTATACCGCGTTTCTTGTTTGTTTGTTTGTTTGTTTGTTGAATGTACATTTTCTAGGTAATAGATAAACATTGTTTGCTATCCTTGCTTTGCTTATGAACAGGTGGTTCTCATAGATCAACAATGCCCTATATGGGGCCCCAAGCTTTGAGAGGTGTGTATGTGGGAAGCCCAATTTACCAGCTACCAGTTACGTACGGCTTTCAACCTGGAATGCCATATCCTCCTTACAGGTTAGTTTTTTACCCGCCCTATCAGAGGGTCTGAAAGTGCAATTTTTTGCCCATTATTGGTTTGTCTAGGGCACACAAAGTGTTCCAGTTTAACATCTATGTAGATCTTCTGATTACATATTTATTCCCCATTGTGCCAAAGTGTGGCAGACATCTCGAGATCTTTGAATTGGTATTTTCATCTTCAGCACATCTAATTTAGAGCATTTCCATTTTAAATGAATTAAAACAAAAACTAAAAATCATGGTCCTACGATACATGATCCTATTAAAGTGTCTTTTTTTGGATAATGTGGAATAGCAGTTCAGTTGTCGAGAGGCTACCGGTCTAAAACATCTTACCCAAATGTGAGCTCATTTGTCGATTGCCTAAACACAAATAGTAAAGAAGTCACTTTTTGCGAACATTATTTTGCTAATAAATATGTGAATGCTGCTAATGTACATCATAAGGGGAAATGGTAGTTGTATGTAAGCAATTGTTTTATGCTTTAGTTAATGTTTGACAGGTACCCTGCTTATGCCCCTGAATATGCATACCGTCAGGCAAGTGTGTTTACATTCCGCAACTCAAGGTGTTAGGGGAATTTATTAAGAACTCGCGTTTCTACAGTATTGAAAAAGTTTTTAAAATAGTTCAGCATGCGCAAAATATCTTGAAATTGCTGAGATGCCTCAGCACGCAGTGGATATTTTATGGCTGTGTTTGGTTTGAGGGGATGGAAATTCTTCCCTCCCCTCATTCGTGGTTTTTAAAAACAACCGAGGAAAGTGGGGCCAACATTTTCCATCACCTCCCCTCTAACCAAATAAGGTAACTTTAAAACCACAATAAAAAAATTTATTTCCCTCCCCTCTACATTCTTTTTTTTCCACCTCCGTTCCACTCCCCTTAAACCAAACACTCCCTGACATGAAGTTGGACTTTAAATACTCTTATCCCCATAGAAATAATCAAGTAGGTGAGTTTACTATTCCTTGACGGGCCCTTTAGTTTAAACAATAAATGGAGTTCTTTTTTTCTTTTTCTGATTGCATTGGTTTATACATGCTATTGAAATAAAGAATTTTTCTCCAGGTGTATGGATTAGTAGGCACAAATTCAATGCCATATGGCCACCTGAGCCCCCAACCTGGCAGCCCTGGGTATACAATGATGCAAGGCTATTTCATGCCCGGTCCTCATATGGCTCAGTATCATCACAGACCTAATGTTGGTGGAGCAGTCACAGACAACACTCCCATAATGCAAAGACCATATCATTCAGGCAGTACTTCCTGCTTCATCTCTTATTTATCTCAATGATGTAGTGAAGCTAATGGCTTGTTCTCTTCATGTGAACTGATTGGTTCCAATTTGATTGGAATAAGTATTGGTCTGATCTGATTAGTTATATTTTAAACTGTTTCTGATCTGATTCCAATAAGAATAAGTAATAAGAATAAGCTGAAGAGATAGAAAACTGATTTCCATGTGGGCCGTTTGTAATCTGATTTCAAGGAATGACATAATGGCTGGCTTGTCCAGGTATTGCAATGCCTTCTATGGGTCAATCGCAGGTCGCAGTTCGCTCACATTCGCTGCAGTTCCCACACGGTAGCAGCTCTGATCAAACATCCTGATTAACATTGGAAAAAGATTATTTCGTATATGGGTCTTCCTCAACACGTGAGTTCCTTTTTGTTAGTTCCATTTGTTTGATGATTTTCCACTAATCCTTATTGCTTGTTAAATTATGGTTGCAGTAATCTCGAGCTGCAAAAATTATTGATGGTACTTCCCGGCTTTCGAATTTGACCTTTGGAGGTCAATTAAAATGCAAGCAAAGGTACTCCTTTTTCTTGCCCATGGAACTAAAAGAGCCATTTGACAATGTTTTAGCTCAGGGTAAATAATGGACTAAGGGCTTGTTCTCTTCACCTCATCTGATTGAAATAAAAACTGATCTGGTCTGAATTGATATGATTTTAGTTATATTTAAAGCTATTTCTGATCTGAATTTAATAAGAATAAGTAATACGAATAAGTTAGAAGAGAACAAGCTCTAAATTAAAGTGGCGCATTAAACCTTGCTTCTCACTTTCTGTATAAATTTTAAATTGTAAATGCAATAATCCATCTAGGGTAACAGAAACAACCTTTTTTCCCTTGTTTCCTAATGTTCTTCCAAATCCCAATGTCATAAATAACATGAATTCCTCATGCAGGTTTTCCTAAGTCAATGGCCACCAAATGATAAGTAATGAACACTGTAAAATACCGCCCCCCTTTGCTGGTACATGGCAGGACGCGCCCTTTGATACCTGTATAATTGACATACATTCATCTTCTGCCGGTGCTTCAAAAAGTCACCGGCAGTGTATTTCTGGTTGCCGGAATCTGGTTTCCGGTAGCCGTGTGTGAGGGAATCAACCTATGATTCTTGAACCGTCTTGGTTTTGGACCGGTTCATTTGCATGTCTAGTGTGAGTTCATCATCCATATGTATTCAAACCATGTGCTCTCATGCTAGGGTCAGTGTCATTTTTTTCTTTTAACTGTATAAATTTGGTGCCTTAAATATTTGGATGTTCACATCAGGGAAATGCACATAAACTTATTCATCTCAAAGTTCATTTCTAGCCTTTTGATAGGCGAACCACTTCCACCAAAACTAAATCGTCAAGCATGGATAAAGGATGACTTTGGATCACACAAATATTCTCGTAGTCCTTTAGTTCCAATTAAGTTGTTTGCAATGTCTGATTGAAATTATTTTGAATTTGATTTATTTGAAAACTGATGTTGAATTAAGTAATAAAAAGTATACAGAGTATTAAGATTGGATGTGCATTTTGAAATTTGCATACATTTAATTTTATTGAAGATTTGATGCGGGCACGAATCTTGATGCATGGTTAGAACTAGTATTTGCATTCGTATGCGTCGGAGATTAAGCAGGTATCATATATATCCACATTTAATAATGATTTATTATAAAATAACATGAATTATAATCACTCTCATCATTTCTAAATAATCCTTCCGTTTTGTATTATGATCTTATGAATTTACATATTGGTCGTGGGCCTAATACCTCATTCATGGGGATCCCATTGGTAAGGCACTCATTTTTTCAAAAATCCTCAAACGTACTCCCTCCGTCTTACTATATTTGTCCACTTTCATTTTTGCACACTATCCAATGCACTTCTTTAATCCATTTTATCTTGTAATTTATATATTAAAAAATTATAAAAATTATATATTAATAATCTATATGTTAAGATAAATCAAACAAGATCACACATGACTATATTTAGGCTTACACATTGAGAGAATTTGATGAGTTAAAGTGCTTAGATGAATAGTTTCAAAAGTCAAATGTGGACAAATACATGGGGACAGAGGGAGTAGGAAGTACTCCCTATTCTGTTTCGATATCAAATTATGAGAGTGGGGAGACTAATGACTAGGTAATTCTGTAATAGTGGACTAATGTGAAATATTACGTAAAAATAATACCTTGTAGAAGATTTGTTCAAAAGGTAGGACACACATTCCACCATACTCTATTAACGCGTCAACTTTAAAAATCAACATTTATCTATCTTTGACATATAATATAATACGTCGTACATCAAAATGTCCGTCTCAATTAACAAAACACATCCCCATCAATTAATAGTTAAAACTATTAATGGATCCCATTGGTAGTTTTCAACCAGCAATAGATGCGCCTCGGTTAATACCTCACTAACTGTGCCATTGCCCCATTGGTAATTATATCATTTAAGGCAAAAACCTCCAACACCAACGATTTTATTCTTTAAGAAAAGAATGGTATGATTAAAACCTTTCACTTCTCTTCGCAAAACTAAATCACAAGTTTTTATCATTATTAATAATTTTTTTAGGTCCATTTATATGAGCATGATATATATATATATATATATATATATATATATATATATATATATATATATATATATATATATATATATATATATATATTATATATATATATATATATATATATATATATATATATATATATATATATATATATATATATATATATATATATATTATATATATATATATATATATATATATATATATATATATATATATATATATATATATATATATATATATATATATATATATATATATATATATATATATATATATATATATATATATATATCTTGGAGTTTGCACTGTGGTAATGGGACACTGCATATGAACAATTCACAATATTTTTTAGTAATGTACATGGTCATGAATAACACTGTAAATGCATTTTAACTCCTATTTTGAGAATAAAAATATATAACTCCTATTTTCGTTTATTTTCAATATTTACTTTTACTTTAGTCTTTTTCTCAAAATTAATAGGCTACTAAAATGGCATGTCTATAACAACAACAACCTAGTTAGATCCAACGAGAGTAGGGACTGGAGAGGATGTGTGTAGGCAAATCTTGCCCCTACGGAGACTTTGTATTATGAGGCAAACATATGTTAGATATAAATTTTTATATATAAATTCGAATATATTCATTAACATATCGAATCGAATACATATACATTCATATTCGTATTCGTTTTCTTTCGAATTCTAATAAATATTTATATTCGTATTCGTATTCATTTTTCAAATACGAATAATTGAATTCGAATACGAATCACGAATCGAATCAAAATTATTCGTTCGTTTTACAACCCTAGGTGGAAGGACCTTCCAAACAAGTTCTTGGGAATTTTTGTGGCAAGTTACCACCAAAAGCTTCCGTATTCCTATCTGTTGAATGTTAAGATACGAAAAGGGGAGTGTCTCTGAGACTTTATATCCCGTTGGGAGAAGGAGGCAAGAGATGACCAAAGAGTGGACGACCAAGACCTGATCGTCATGCTCCAAGCAGCACTCCCCAAGGGGATGTACGGAAGGAGCTGAGGAGGAATCCACTTCCCACCTATCAAGAGATGCTAGTAAGGGTTAAGTATTTGGTTCTCGAAGAGGACGACGAGGAACAGCAAGAACTCCAAGAAGAAGCAATGAAATATAAGAAGGCTCCATTGACTACGAGAGAACTGAAAAGTAAAAAAAGAAAAAAGACTACACGAAGGGCTCAAAAGTCATAGGGTATCAGACAATAAGGGCTCTCGTCCATCTTGCGGACGCTCTAACTTGGACTCCTAGACATTCTTGCGGCTAAGTACATGGCTGACACGTAGCAAATTCTTGTTTGACCCAAAGTTAGGGCATCCAAAGTGTGACGCCCAGACTTGGATGACCCAACTCCGCGCCTATCAAAGCAGCACGGATCTCTCCATTCTATCCATCCCATTCAAGGCCTTGGAGCCTCTTCTCTCATTTCTTTCTCAGTTTAGATTATAGTTTAGTAATAGTAGCTAGACAGTTTAGAATTGTTTTTGGAGATTTCAACTTCAGTTCTATCCCGCTTGTTCGGAGTCTGTAAGTCTTTAGTTTTTAAAATAATGTTATTTTAATTATTTTGCATAGTATGAACTAGGGTCAGGAACATAGGTTCAGACTAGTTTGGGTACATACTTTGAATGTTTAGTTAATGTTTGAATGATTATCATGAAATTGTTCTAAATTTATGTAGTTAATTAACATTGATATAGGTAATTACGAATTAAGTATTGGTAAAAATACAATTCTTCCAATTATTAATTAAATGTGATATAGTCAATTAAGATGATGTCTTGACCTTAGGTTTAGATCTTGCTTATACTATGCAAAGTTTTTTATACTTGCTTCCCGCCTTCCCCTTTCTAATGATTAGAGAAAATTCATCAATTGTACTTTCTCTATCTTAAAAAAAGTTTTTCATTTGACTTGACACAAAATTTTTAAAAAGTGAAAATATGTAATTAAAAATGATGTAGAAAAAAAAAGTTTGGAGACATTGAAAATTTTCCAAAGAAAAGAGGGGTTTTTTTAACATACGGAAGAGGAAATAAGTTGGAATTTTGAAGAAACTAAAGGACACTGATTGCCGAAAATTTGTTGTCCGAACGAACATCCTAGAAAAGCTGCGGCAATTCCGTGATTTTTATTTCCAGGGGAGGGTATTCTGGAAATCTCACTCTTAGAGAGGAAGGCAACGAAACGCAGAGTGGATCCTTCCGATAACCCGATCGATCGGTCACCATCATCTTTACGGATTATCGTCTAAGCTTCCATCTTTCCACTCCTCAAAATCTTGTTCTTTTTTGTGTTTTATCTTCTTAAAGCCCTCGAAAACCCCATATATCAAGACCCTTTAGCATAAATGCTTCATACCCTCGGGATTTCCTTCCGCCCACGATAAAGGCATCTCTTTGCTGCAATCCTTTAACAAATCTGATTTAATCTCCGAAACAGAAGCTGGGTTTTGTGTTTTGCTCTTCTGAATCACCTTTTCCGCGGAGAATTGCTTTGTTTTTGTCCAGCGTCTCTAGTTAAATACCTGGCGATGGATGTTCTAGAACCTCGACGGAAGAGAGTTCAGTTGCGTGTTCTCATTTTCAAGAATTTTCTACGTTTGGGGCTTTTTTGAAAGGTCGGAGCGTGGCACTGTTCTTTTTGGATTGTGGTTGAATTTGAATTATTGGTTTCGAAATTTCTTGATTTTGTGTAGCTTGTGGGTGTTTTAGCTGATTCTGGGAAATGGGCTCAAGGGCGATAGGGATTGAGGAGGTCGTGGAAGAGATCATGAAGCTTCATCGATCTCTCCCACCTCGACCGGGGATCGAAGAGGTTGAGGCAGCGAGGACATTGATTGTGAATTTGGAGAGGGAGGATCAGATGAGGATTGAGGCGATTGTGAGGCAGAGGAGAAGTAGTGGTGTCCCTGAAGAGCTGTTTATGTTGTTGCAGGAGATGCAGAGGTGTATGGTTCACTTTCAGAGCAAAGAGCAGAAGAGTGAGGCGTTGAAATTGTTGGACCTGGAGAATACCCACAATCTGTTTGACGATTTGGTTCAGAGGGCTTCCAAATGTTTACCTTCTGGTTCTTCTCAGGCTTCATCAAGGTCTTCTTTGGATTCCAACAGAGTGTCTTTAACAAACTCATCATCCGTCTCCAGCAGCAGTGTCAGCACCTTAGCTACAAGTGCCACAGCTACCTTGAAAACTTCAACTTTTTACAATGAGAGAGGGCCTGTGAAAGCTTCTCAGTCGTTTAGTAAAGACGACACTTATTTGACCAAGGGAAAAGCTTCCATCCGTGCAGATGGAATTGGGGTTGGTCTTTTATATGTAGACACCCCCTCAGAACCCAAGATTGTTGATTCTTCTTTGAGGCCTTCTATTAGTCCAAGTAAGTCTGAATTGCCCTGCATCAAGTTCTCTATTTGATATGTTAATGAGTTCCTTATATGGTTATCTAGTGAAGATTAATGGCTAAAATTTGATGAAAGTATAATATAAGCTAAAATTTTTGTTTTGACATGGGTATCCTTTGCCACACATTCTCTATGAATTATGATTGATTGTTTCTCTCTAATCGTAACAGGCCGGGATGGTGAAAAACTAAGCTTGATAAAGCTTGCGAGTTTGATTGAATTGTCAGCAAAGAAGGGAGCCTCGGATCTCAATCTTCATAGCAAATTGTCCGACCAAGTCGAATGGCTTCCTGATTCTATCGGAAAGCTGTCAAGTTTGATCACATTGGATTTGTCTGAAAATCGGTTAACTTCTATACCAACTGCTATAGGGAGCCTTGGTTCTTTACAAAGGCTGAATTTGTGCGGAAATAGAATTGTGGAACTGCCGGATTCTCTTGGAAATCTCCAGGAATTGGTCTCTCTTGACCTTGCAGGAAATAGTTTGAAATCACTGCCTGTTTCCATTGGTAGTTTAGTCCACCTTCATGAACTTGATTTGAGTTCCAACATGATCTCTGCACTCCCAGAGGCCATTGGATCTTTATCTTGTCTCCAAAGATTGATCGTGGAAACGAATGATCTCGAGGAAATTCCTCACACCATTGGTCAATGCTCTTCACTTGTTGAGCTACGTGCAGACTATAACCGGCTTAAAGCCCTACCTGAAGCCGTGGGACGCATTCGAACACTGGAGGTCCTATCCTTGCGCTACAATAATGTGAGACAGCTTCCCACCACTATGTCATCAATGGAGAGTTTGAAAGAGCTCAATGTCAGTTTCAACGAGCTTGAGTATGTGCCTGAGACCTTGTGCTTTGTTATCACACTGCTAAAGATGAACATTAGCAACAATTTTGCAGACCTCCGATCTCTTCCGAGATCCATTGGTAATCTTGAGATGCTTGAGGAATTGGATATCAGTAACAATCAGATCAGAGCTCTCCCAGACTCATTTAGAATGTTGTCCAAGTTGAGTGTTCTAAAAGCTGAAGGAAACCCTCTGGAAGTCCCACCTGTAGATGTTGTTGGGAAGGGAGCACAGGTAGCTTCTGTTACTAATCGTATCGTTTCACAGTTTCTGTATGGTGACATCATCCCACACCTTACTCATTGTTCTTTCCACTTGTTTTTGCTTATTACTTTGTAATTCTTATGTTGATCAACCATAAACATTACTGTAACACCAGATGAGAAAGAACGATTGATATCACACCCAATCTAAAAACTTTGTATCTTATAGTTTAGGCGAGAAATTAAAATTCAAAAACCATTACCAGACTAAAATCACTAGATCTTAAAAAGTAAAAAAAATCAGATCACATTTTTTAGGTGAAGAGAACCGTCGAAGCACAGTTCAGCCTCACTATGACTGTCTCTAACATTTGATGTTGCATTGTTTTGTTTCAGGCTGCTGTCCAATACATGGCTGATCTCTATGCAAAGAGAGATATAAAGATTGAACCAGTGAAGCAGAAGAACAAATCTTGGGCCAAGAGGTTCTTCTTCCGCTCACCAGCCAACCAACACGGGCGAGTTGAATATGTGAAAACATAGCTGTCGGAGTAACACGAGAGTTTGTTGGTATGTCAATTACCACAAGTTACAGTTTTAACATGTTCATTCTGTGCAATCCTTCACGTGCTTATGCTTCCCAAGTTACAGTTTGATTCCTGTAATTCTTCTGTCTTTGCTTATTTTATGTTTCCTTGTATTCTTAGTTTTATTTGATTGATTGAGATTCAAAAGTGCAATTGACCTGATTTTGCGGCCGTGCATAGGGTATATTGATAGGAACTTTCCCACTGTGAATGCATCTTATGTTTCGCATCATCATAGTTACGAGGAAAATTTACCTTCTTTTGTTTGTCACCATTGCTTCTTTAGCTTATTTACGGTAACACTCTTCCCGAAGAAGAACTGGAGTAAGGTGATTACACGTGACTTGTTGCTTCTGCGACTTACCGTTGACATGACCTTTGTTTGAGAAGTTATGCATCAGGACCTCATGAGAAAGTAGACCTCACACTTTTCATGTGCTCACAGGTGGATCTTTTCTTTCTGTAAAAAGTCCAACTCTTAGATGGTTGATATGTATTAAGGTCAATAAAATGAGTATTTTGATCAAAGGATCAAATGAGAATTTGCCTGGTTTTTGAGAGGTTTCGAGGAGTGGTTCTCGGAGTTTTTACTTCGGTTCTAGGAGGGAATCATGTGTAGCAGGTTGTTTTTTGGGGGGGATTTCCATCGTTGTGTGATGACATTTCCTCTTCCTTGTATTTCTTGTATGTTTTGCCTTCACTTTCTACTCTCTCATTTCTACCTTCTGGAGACCTTTCACTTGTGTCATTAGATTGAAAAAGTATGAATATACATTAGGGTGTTTCTTTTGCAACAACAATTTACATTTTTTGAAATATCGTGAATACATGGGGAAAAACACTCTGTTGTGTAGTTTACGGATTGGATTATGGATGCTAGGCTTCGACTTATTGTGCGTCATTAGATTGAAAAAGTATGAATATACATTAGGGTGGTTGTAAGGCTAATAGGTGTGGATCATGTCATCACGCCTATTGCGCCATCTCACTTAGCTTCACGCTAGCTTTTCTCTTTCCTATCACAGCTCATCATTGAACAAGGGTGTGTGGATCACACCCATCACACCTAATTATTTTAAAATCATTTAAATCAAAACACTAAATAAATATTTAAAATTATTTAAAACAAAAACACTAAATAAATACTCCCTCCGTCCCATAATATAGTGCCTATTTTGACTTTAGGCCATATTTAAGGAAGGAGAAAATTAAGGTTGACTTTCCCAAAATGCCCCTAACTTAATTTTTTAAATATTTGAAGCTAAAAATGAAATAATGAACAAACCAAAAAATCAAAAACAGTTCCAGCTACACATACACGCACATCACAATAAAATATCCAAACAAATCATTACATTCACCAAATCCATCACCAAATCTAAGTACACATCCAATCAAAGTCTTGGAGGGAAAAATTTCCTCCATTACACCAAAACTAAAACTGCCAGATCTATAAAAGGAAAGCAACACTCCTTCAACTCCCTGGATCATCCATTGCCAAATCCCAAAAAATGGAAAATCCATTGCCCTCCATCAACTCCAGCCAAATAGCCCCTGCATCATCTTCAAGCATTCAACCACTTCAACGAAGTTCCCGGGCTGCACCTGTTACAGAAGAAGAAGAAGAAGAAGAAGAAGTTAGTCCTCCACTTAAAAAAACCAGGAGAAACTTAACGAATATGGAAAGGAGAGTAATCCTAGATTGTTTGCTTCACAAGACGACTAACGGGAAACTTTAGCACGGCACGATTAAACAAATCATGAACGACTTCAATGTATGCCGTAGAAGTGTTAGTTCACTTTGGCATACATGTCGTAACCAACTTATGGATGAGTCTGTTTTGGATGCAAGTAACAACAGGATTGGCATCGTTGGTAGAAAAAGAGTGCAGTTAAATTTGGAACAGATAGAGACAGTTCCATTCCACAGAAGAACAAACATACGCTCACTGTCTGCAGCCATACAAGTACCAAAATCCACACTACATAGGTGCATACAACAAGGGCAACTGCAAAGCCACACAAATGCTATCAAACCTTTCCTCACAGAAGAGAACAAGTTGAAAAGGTTAGCTTTCGTGCTAAACCAGTTTGTTCCAGAATCCCTTCCACACTCTCCCATTTTTAAAGATTTCTCTTGTACTATTCATGTGGATGAAAAATGGTTTGAAATGTCCAAACAATCATTGAGAGTGTATAAAACTGAAAGGGAGAGAGAGCCCCATAGGACAGCTAAAAGTAAAGCTCACATTCCCAAACTGATGCACTTATGTGCAATAGGGAGGCCTATCTTTGGTCCTGAAGGGGAAGTAATTTGGGATGGGAAAGTAGGCATTTGGCCTCTAACAATTCAAGTTCCAGCACAAAGGAGGAGTAAGAATAGGGCTGCAGGAACTTTAGAGACCAAACTCATACCTAGAATCACAAAAGAGGTGTACAGAACACTCATGATTCAGCAAGTACTGCCAACAATAAAGGAGAAGGTACCAGAAGCCATCACTAAACACATCATCATACAGCAGGATAATGCAAAGCCACATATTGATGTTAATGACCCAGAGTTTGTGCAAGCAGCCAATGCTGATGGTTACAGCATTGAGCTAACTTGTCAACCACCAAACTCACTAGACCTAAATATTTTAGACCTGGGGTTCTTTGCATCAATTCAGTCATTACAACATCAGACATCAACAAGAAATGTGAATGAGTTGGTTCAACATGTGGCTCAAGCATATGCCAATTTAGAAGCTAAGAAACTAAACTATGTTTGGATTAGTTACCAGTTAGCAATGACAGAGATCATGAAGGTACAAGGAGGAAATAATTACAAGTTGGCACACATTGGAAAGGCAAGACTAGAAAGGGAAGGTGCACTGCCAAACCAACTTCAGGTAAGCACAGAACTGTATCAGGCCAGTGTGTGTGCTTTACAGGGTGTTCCAGCTACTCATGGGGAAGGGGAAGGGAGTGCATCAGAAGCAGTGTAATTATGTTCATCATTTTGTTTTTTGGTTTTGAAATATGCTCATCATATGCACTTAACTGGTTTTTTTGTCAAAAGTGTGTATGGGCAGTATTTTGTAAGCAAACATTTTTTGGGATGAATGTATGTTTGTTCATATTCTTAAAACCTCCAAACACATTACATATAGTGGGAGGCCACTCACAGTTACCTCCTACACTAATCTGAAGTGGGTGGCTTTAGGAATACAGATTAGGGTTCCATAAGACAGACAGAAACATCACAAACTCACCATAAGCAAATTACAAACACCACTCAGGCATATAGTCATATTGCAAAATTCAGTGCAAATTGTCATCATTAGTTTCCCAGTTAGTGTATGGAAGTAGACTAAAGCACATAAGGAGACACATAATTGAAATATTACACCCACATAAGAATAGAGGAATACTCCCCTAGAAGTCTTTGTAGCGTCGCTTTGGATCTGAGATAAAATATTCCCACAGAACATCATCCCCCTCTTTGTATTCGTAGGACTCAGATTGGGTGTCATCATCGTCCTCATCCTCTTTCTTCTTTACCTCTTTAGGCTCATCCTCTTTGGGCTTGTAATAGGCAGCAAGCCTTTCCCTCATCATTTCCATCTGCTTTTCAATACGAATCTCGTCAAAAACATATTCGAGCTCTGATTCGTATGAATCTGGAGTACTAGGGGCAGATGAGAAATCCATTTCATCATCTGTTCCATCCTTGTCTGCGATCTACACAAAAAAACAAATGAAAACATTAATTAGATTGTTGAAATAAGATTAATATACAAAAATGTGAGAAAAAACTAACCTTGGATCTCGAACGGGTCGGGTATCCCCTAGATCTGAATCGCAGATCAGAAAAGAAAAACCCTAGATCCAAATTCCAGAAAAACAAAAATAGATGAAAGGACAGAGGAGAAAAATGAAAGGATAGAAGACGAGAAGGATGAAAGATCAAATCTGAGAGAGGAAAGTGATGAAAGAGGAGAGACGCAGGGAAGATGAAAGAGGAACGATGAGGTTTGCCAGAGAAAGGGGAGAGACGCAGAAGATAAGATCGAGAATGAATTAGGGAGATGAGTCGTTGGGTAGGAGTAATTAGATGGAGGGTATTTTTGGAAGTACACAACATTTATCATACCAAATAAGGAAACAGGCATATCATTTTGGGACGGACGAAAAAGGAAAACAGGCGTTATAATTTGGGACGGAGGGAGTATTTCATTTAAATAAACAATTATGTTCACATACTACAAAAAAAGGAATAATTAGGAGCGTGGCAAAAAAATTCAAATACTGGATTGAAAAAAAATTGCTTGATTAAATGTTGTCGCTCATGTTGTTCGTTACACTTTCAAATCATTTTCATCTAATTTTGTTTGTCATTTTCAGAATAGATGCGCATTCTAGAGGTGGTAAATGATCAACATTAATCATCAAAATCTTGCTCTTTTAGCTCATTACGTTTGTGCTCTAGCCAACGTGTCGCGTCGACAACTTTACTTTTCAGTTGAATTTTGTCCTACTGCACTTCGTTGAAGGCGGCCATGGTGTAGACGAGATAGTTGATAGTTCACCCTTGGGGCCGGGTTCCAGTGACGATAATGGCGTCCATGCCGTAGTAGGGTTACGCGTTCAAAATGGTATAGAATTGAGTGGTGACCCTACCCCAAAAATTATCCGCATTTTGGGTCATCACTAATCGTGAAATAAAAATTTGCAAGTAAAATTATTTGGTGAAAAAAACTTGTTACGAAAAAGGATAAAAATTTCTAAGTAAAATTACTTGGGGAAAAATAACCTTTAAATGGGTCTTCAAAAACATTCACCCACGCTCAGGCCAACGCCTCCTCCTCCGTCGGCGTCCACACTCCCTTCGTCACCCAATTCGTCGACCTTTCATGGTGCACGTAAATCTCTTTCAATTTTCGAGAAGCTTGCATTTTGAGAACGCTCTCAATGTTCTCGACATCGTTCTTTAAGACGGGTGTCGGGCCGGCCATTTCCAGAACTTGTGAATTTTTTAAAATTGTCGTTGCCACTCGAGAAATTGCAAATTGAGAGATGAGAAGAGTTTATATATGAAAAAAGTAGAAAGTGTCAATTTAAAGGGACGAGGAGTATTTAAATAATAGATTGAAAAAATATATAAATTTTAATTTAAGCTACTTGTTGCAATGACTAGATGGGCACCACTACGGCCATCATGCATGAGGTGGTGACATGTGGCCATCACGGGTCACCATTACGCCACCCAGACCGATTGGTCTAATGGTAAATCTAAAATAGAAATTTTAAAAAAGCTAATGCAAATTATTATATTGAATTAAATTAATCAAAAAATGTTTTTCTTTAAATAAATTAAATAAAAAAAATATAATGAATGAGAATAAGACTAAATGAAAGAAACGAGAATGCATGTGGAATGTTGCACACTAAAAGGAATTTATTTTATAAACTTATTTAAGTTTTTTAATTAAAAATGATGAATAATGTAAATTAAACGGAGAGGCGAGACGAGAGGGTGTAACATTGCAAGTACGGCTGTTCATCGATTCAAGACCGGACTTGGCTGAAGACCAAATTGAACACAATCATGAATCAAAGACCGGACCTAAATCTATTCGGATTTTGACCTGGACAGAAATACTAAGGACTGAATCGGTTCAGACTAATTGGACCGGATTTTTTTAATTATTTTCATCTATTAATTTTGTTTTAGGGTTTTTAATTTGTACCGTGCAAATAGAAAAAATAAAAAAAATTAGACAAGCTTAAAACATATGCCATTGACTGCTTCTATGTATAATCCTAAAAACTAATGTGAAATAATTTTTTCTGAATTGTTAAAATAATTTGTTAATAAAAAATCTTCTTAATTAAGTAAATTAAGATATCTATAAAAATAGAGTATCAACATGTAATACCAAATTTGAAAAGTAGAGTTTTAGTGTTTATGTCTTTTAGATTCAATAGAGTTATTAGGTCCATTTGGTTCAACCGGTCCGGACCTAAATTTGAATAGCCCTAATTGCAAGCGTTTTGGCCTTGTGCAAAAAAAATAGAAGAATGATAATGTGACAAGAATTGAGACAGAGCCAAAGGACACCTCATTGTAAGTGCCCTTACAATCACAAGTGGGAACCACTCTAAACCTAACATTTCAATTTTAAACATAGCTTTGCAACTTTTTATCACCTCATCTATTCAGGATGGATAAAGTGAGGATTTTGAGTTTAAACTTCTACTATTAAAATCATTCTCATAACTCTGCAGATTAATAAAGTCGATAGTACTATAAAAAAAATGGCACTCATGCACCGCACAATTTGATTTTGTTAATGCCTAAGACAAAGTTCTTTATTACGAATTATGAAGAAATCTCAGTTAATTACAGTATACAAAAAGTTCATCTACATCTTCCTAGCTAGCACCTTTGCCACTATATGACACTTCTCTCGTAAAGCATGCAGCCAATGAGTAAAAAACACAACTAAAACAATCCAGCAAAAGAAAAAGTTGTACCAGTATGTATTATGTATGCAATTGGGCGCACTTAGTGAAAATATAGCTTCTCCTAAGGGGTTGTTGGCTTTGGGAATGAAAAGCTGCCTCCACTACTCTTTGTGCCTTCTCCTTTCACTTCCACTTGTTCTTCTTCCTTGGGACCATCATCAACTTGCATCATTACTGCATCATTGGATGGCGTTGATGAATCGTTTTCAGGGTCAAAAGCGTCATCATCGTCGAACGGATAGGATCGGGTCGGGATGCCAAGAGATCTGTACCGATGGAGTGCAGGGGTAGAACGGACCGCGGACGAGGATGGTGGTGGGGTCCCACCGCCCAAGGTTCTGGTTGGAGACTTCCCCCCTCCACTTGGGTTCTTCTTCTTTATGGCCATATGATGCCACTTCTTCAGCGCCTTTGACGTCTGTTCATCAAAGATTGATTTCTTCATGCGCGAACCCATCTGAGCCACGAGCCCATAAAGTGGCAGCGTAATGTAGCTGCACAAGAACAGAACTCCCACCCTGAAAAATACAGATTCCCCTCTCTCTGTCAAGAATGAGTTCATCTCTTTTCAAGAAAACTGCAGTGGATATATAGAAGGCATACATACATACCCTATTGCCATTTTCACAATGACCAGCTGAAAACTTTCATGGAAGCAATTTTTCTTTCCATACTCATACTAAACAAAAAAAGAAATCATAATCAGAATCGGTTATTGCATGAAATAGAAGAAAAATATTTGGCACCACAGACGAGAAATATTACCCATATCCACAAGAAGTATGTTATTTGGAATGCATTCTGCCAGGTTAACAGGATGAAGCATATGTTAGTTAAATGGAAAACACCATTGCATAAAGAATAGAAGTTTTCCAAAGTGCTCATCTTTCGAACCAAACCTGAAATAAGGCAAAATGAATGAGGTGTAGAACTAATTGAGGCCGACCGAACCAAAAGTATTTGTCGGATCCTTGCACAAGAGGGATTCCTTGAACTACTGCATGTCTTTCGGTGATCTCAAGGGCCATTTTGGTCAAAATAGCTTGAAGTTTTGTCCCGACCGCTAAAATTATCTGGGCAATCAACATTTATAATGTATAGATAAAAAGTGCACGAAATGTAGTCGTAGCATCGTGAACCAAGTTAGATTTCTTACAATTAAAGGAATAACAGATGCCCAAAACAATGCCCTCCAACCTGAAAGGAATAAAATGTTTATCACACGCATAACCGGACAAAAAACATGGACAAGACAGATGCATTTTATTCCAAGGGTTGTCATACCATTCACATTTAGGAGCAGGAAAATCACAAAGGATGCCCAAAGCACAGGACTGCAATTCAAGGACAAACATACGAGTTGAGTAAAGACCAACTCAAAGAAATTTCGAAGCTACAAAATACTCCGTAGAAACATTAAAACAACAAATTGTTGAACCTATGATTGATTACCTGACTCCCACAACTACCTTGAAGTCATCCTCTAATGACCTCTTAATGTACTTTTGGAAGTTAAATTTACTTCCCGGGGCTAAATGAGCCTACATAAGCAACACAGCCAAACCATAAATCACAATTTAGAAAGGGATTGTTGTGAAAAAGGGAAACTAGAAAACAAGAGAAGGAGTAAAATAGAGAAGTCGTGTTAGACTCACACTGATGAAGCCGTTGCGCAGGGTCAAATAGTCAGACTTGCTTACGGATCTAAAGAATTGTCTGAAAAAACATCCCTGCAAGAGATAATCAAGTTTGATTTCATTAAAAACACTATTCCGTAGGACAAAGTGTACCTTTAAAATGGTAAAAACTCTTTTGACACGAAGTTTAAACCTGGGCCTCATAAGCCATCAGAATTCAGAACTGGTAAATAGAGATTGAACTGTGCCAATTTAACTAAAAACCATGACTGACTACACACAACTTCCCAATATTAAAAAGTGCCTCACAATGTAAAAGAATATTGGAATTCTGGTCCAGAAACTCGTGTGAGCTCTCACAAAAGATGTCTCATGAGTAAGTCTGAATCTTGAAGGATCTGCAAATTTCAATTCCCATTATGAAATGCAATTAGTAGCAAGAAACCATGCAATCAGAATGCTGAGGGATAGGTCATAAAGCGGCGATAAACCATTTGAGAATTCGTAATTGTGAGACGAAGTTTCTTGTTCCCACTGCTTCCATCCACGGATCTGAAAATTTCAAGAAAAAAATGGTACTCGTCTACAGCAAGAATGACTGAATGAACAAAAACATACTCAGTATATGATAAAAATCAAGCAAATCAAATATAAGAAAGATTATACCTTTAGTCTCCCCAGCAACATAGTAACGGCACTATAAACCACATGCAGGATTGCCAAAAAGAAAACAAGGATGTGTATTTGGTGCAGCCCTTCAACAGATATGAGAGCAACATATCCCTGTTAGAAATACCCAGATCAAGTAAACAATGAGATGGAATCACATAATTTCATTATGTTTATGATCCAAAACAGGAGCCCCATAAAAAGTCTTGGGCTAGAAAAAAAGTTAAGGGTGGCAAATATACACATACCTCCTTGCATTTTCGTGCTTCGCTGGCTGACAAACCCCGGCGCTCATACCATAATAGCCTCCGACGGTGTTCCTCCTCTTTAGCCTCATTGCCAGTGGCTTTACATGGCAGCATAGTGTCAGCAACATGTGTTGGAATACATATTCCAGGAATGTAGTTCTGACAAAATACAAGGATCAGCGAGATGAATCCGAGAATCATCAATTCTGAAAAAAAAAACATAGTGGGTGTCAATTCAAGAAACCAAGGCTACAGACGGGTAGGTAGGAGCACGAAATATGATAAAGAATCGTGCTTACCGGCTTTCACTTTCTCGAAAGCCTCAAACAAAGCTTTCTTGTGTCTGTCCGCCAGCCACTGAACAAAAGTAATATGTGTCAAGAGGATCATTAGAATGACAAATAAAGGCAAAGGCTGATATAGTTCTCTAATATGTGTATTAGGTTGATCATAAGGAAGATAAATTAGATATAAAAAAAACTGTGGGATGCCAAGTGAAAACTCTCCACTTCCCATGAGGCTGCACATCCAACAACTAGTAACACCACAAATCAAACAGAAGAAACAAGCAGGAAATTTTGCAAATCAAAATTACAGCAACTTTCTCTAGAATCTCTAAGATATTGAAAAAAATATCAACAAACAAAAAAATGCAAATATCCCTATCACTTATTTTTTTTAAAGAACTTTTTTTTATTTAAAAAATGTAGTTTGGTTTCTCCAAAAATTCCTCTAATTAAAAAAAACTAATGAATCCGTCCCACCACCACCCCATAATTTCCAGAAAGGGAAGGACCCAAGTAAATCAGCCATCAGTTTCAAAGTTGATTTCTTGAGAGAGAGAGAGAGAGAGAGCGAGCGAGGAAAGCAGTAAGCATATTTGACATTTTGACAACAAATTTGGAATGCAAATCAAATCGAGAAACTACAAACAAGAAAAACCAATTAAACACCAAAAAAACAGCACAGAGTCCCCAACAAGAAATTAAATCAGAAAAAGTACCGTTCCAAGCTTGTGGATAATCTTCTCCAAGGCAATAGAGATGACAATAATAGCCGTACAGACAACCGCCACAGCCCAAGTTGGGGTCTGGTCAATCTTCCTTGAGCTCTCTCCTCCACCTGACATTTCCCTCTCACCGCCCAAAAAAAATCAAAATAAAAAAAAAAACAATCTTTCTGTCTTCTTAGCAATTAGAAGCCACCCAGAACAAGTTCAACAGGATTCTTGAAAACGAAACAAAAAAAATACAATCTTGAAACAAGAAAGCAAGAACAATATATCGGAGGATCTTTAATTTGGCCTCTTTGCAAATGCATGAACTGAGTTTTGATGTTTAAAAAAACGGCAGTACTGAGTCAACTCGCGGGGATGATTAAAACCGTCGTTAGTAATGGGCGCTGGCTGAGTTGACACTTGAAAGAACCCATCAAAGAGAAACAAACGGCGGGTGGGTTCTGGACAAAATAGAGAAGAAGAGAATATATGGTCCGCATATAATACGGAGTAGTAATGCAGTAGGGTGTCTCTCGTCCCGAGCTCCCGGCAAAAGCTTTTAAAAAAGGAGTACTCCGTGAAACTTTCGCACCTTGTGGGTTCGGCCTTCGGCGGTTTATGAGGGAAAATAAGTGGGGAAAAAAGGAAATTTTTTCTAGTCCGGGTCAACATGACTAATCCTTGTTTGAAAATGTTGTTACAAAATGTTGTTATAGGGAATTCAAATTATAAAATTAGAATTTGAAACTAAAATTTCAATTCTAATTTTTGATTGTACAAAATTATATTGATTTAGAATTGGTAGTGTCAAATATGAATTCAAATTATCTAATTTCAATCAAATCAGTTCTATAAAATTTTAACTCTCAATTCAATTCTAATTTCATTAATTCCGTATACCAAACAGACCCTAACTAAATTTGAGATTGATGAAATTTCTTTACTTGGAAGTGAAATGTGAAATTTGCACTAAATACGATTAAAACATAAGTCATTTTCCGATCTTAAATTTTTTATTCTCTAAATAGTACTCAATAATATCTAGTAGGAGAAATAATGTCCAGTGATAGTGGACATTTACTTGAATAATGACTACTGGATAATGACTAATGGTCCTACATTGAGAAATAAAAATATAACGTCTTATATTAGAAAAGTCATTACATTTTAGTCTTATTTAGATAAATTCTCCATAGTGAAATACCAATTAAATTATTAAATTTCATCAATTATCAGTAAAATTCAAGAGTTTATAAATTTAATTTTTTTCTTTTATTTTGAAGTGATAGACTCTAATTCTTCCTCTCTCTCTAATGGATGATCAAGTCATTTTGAATCTAACTGGTTAATCACTTACGAGTGAACTCCCTTTTATTTGAAACCAATACAAGTATTTGAGAATACAAAAAAAATGGGTTAAATGCGTCACATGTTGTTTTTCATATGAACAACTAGGCTAAAGACTTGCAAGCCACTAAGAATGAATGTTTAGACGAACTTCTGGGCAAACAAGGTGAGCCAAAACTTGCTCCGACATCATGATAAAATATAAGATATGGTAATAGTTACTAGACTATGCATAAAATATTTGAATTGAACCACGTTACAGAGTTAAATCAAATCGATTATTAGTTGAACTCAATCCACTAAAATGTCATATTTTGAATATAAACAATGAAAAATGCTTTTTTGGAGAAAACTATTCCACCAAACAAACAATGAAAAATATAAGGAAAAGTAATTTTATTTGAAAATCATTTTCTTGAAAAATTATTTTTCTTGAAATATATTTTCCACTAACAAAACGAATCCTAAATTTACATACTAGTATTTTTTACCTTTCTTTTTTTTAATATTTTACTTTTTATTTTCTTTCTAATCAAACACCAAAATTAAGTTTTAATCTTTTTTTGGGGACTAAAGTTACCAGCGTAATAAATAGGGCGGTTTGAACTTTACAAAAATAGAAGACATTTTAGTGTTTTACTCCTTTACTCTGTCCGTGGAAATTGAAAAGGGGTGCTCGAAATTCAATGCCATCTATTAATAGTGCATCCCATATTTGACATTGGATTACTTCTTTGGCCAAATAGCGTCAAGTACCCCCGTGGTTTGCAAAATAGGCAGCACCCCTCCTGTTTTCAAAACTTATTTCTAAAGTTCTTGTGGTTTCAAAACGCTGCACCCGTGCCCCCTCTCATCATTTTCCCGGGCGAAAAAGGGGCATTCGTGCATATTTTCTAAACCATGGGGGTACCAGTGCTGATTTTTTATTTCTCTCTTTTTTCCCCATTTTTTTCCTTTACTTGTTTCATTTATTAATAAAGGTTATTTTACAATTACTTTTATAATTTTCTTAAAATTTAAAGTTATTTTTGTTTGAAAAAATTAACATGTAATGCATCGGCACGTCTCAAATTAACAATTTTGTTTTTCCCGAAAAAAGGTAATTTTTTTAAAACTTCTAAAAATGATAAATAAAAATGATTATCCTTTTTGGACATCTCAATTTTAAGGATATTTCTAGGCGTGTTCCAAAATTGTTTTTTGTAGAAGACTCTTTTTTTCGTATTTTGATTTTTTCATTTTGTTTTTCCATATTTTTATTTTGGGTTTTCTTTTTGAACTTTCCAAAAAATTATTCTATGTAAGAAAAAGTGAAAATGTTTAATTTGAGATAGATGTAATGTATGTTAATTTTTTTTATTAGTTCAAACACAAAGAATTTTAAAAAATTTTAAAACATTATAAAAAATTGAAAAGAAATTAAAAAAAATTCTAGGAAACGGAAAAAAAAGAAGGAAAAACACAAATAATAAATGAAAAATAAGAAATGAGCGCGAGTGTCCCCTATGGTTTAGAAATTATGCCCCAATGCCCTCTCTTCGCCGGAAAATGGCCGGAAAATGATCAGAGAGGGTGTGGGTGCAACGTTTTGAAACCACAGAGACTTTAGAAATAAGTTTTGAAAACAAAAGAGGTATTGGTGCCAATTTTTCAAACCACAGGGGGCACCGAAGCTATTAGGCCTTACTTCTTTGGTGCACTTTATGTACATATAAAATTTGTAGATTTTCTACATAATTTTTTTAAAATAAATACTCTATTCGTCTCATAGTATTTGTCCACTTTCATTTTTACACACTATCTAATACACTTCTTTAATGCCTTTTATCTTGTAATTTGTATATTAGAAAATTATAGAAATTATATATTAATAATCTATATGTTAAGACAAATCAAACAAGATTACACATGACTATATTTAGGCTTACACATTGAGAGAATTTGATGAGTCAAAGTGTTTAGATGAACAGTTCCAAAAGTCAAAAGTTGACGAATATAGCGGGACGGAGGAAGTAATTCTTTAAGTAATAAAGAAATACTTATTTTGCTCATATGTGTTCATGGTAGACCTAAGTTTCATCATTGAATTTGCCTTGATATTTACCTTCCTTGTGTTTGTTGTATTGGATTAAAATTATTACTCTTGTCCTCTTAAATTTTTTTCTCAGTTCTGTTTATGAAGTTTGACATTTATTTTCAATTCAATTTATTTAATTCTGGGTGTAAAATTTAATATTAAAATTATATATTTAAAAACTATATCAAAAGTTCTACAAAATAATACTCCGTATATGACATGCCTGTATTATTTTATCAAATAACTAACAAAAATAGGTAAAGAATGTGATTAAAATTTGATTATGTGAATAGTATCTGAGAAGAAAGTTTTAGGATGGAGGGGATATTAATTAAATTTACTTCAAACTTATCATAGAAAAAATTATATATGTAAAATTATATTAAAAGATTTGTTTTTTTCGTCTCAAATAAATGTCATAGTTTGATTTTTTTGTTAAATTGTGAAACTCCTTGACTCTTCATTGTTAGAATTTTTTTTATAGTTATAAACTCTGTTCATTTAGTTCTTTCTTATTTGACTTTTCACAATTTCCAGTACAATATTTTAATCATTAATATCTCTATTTATATATAAAAATATAATATTTATATATAAATATATATTATAAAAATATAATATTTCAAAATAATATTATAAAATGAATTCATTGATATTAATTAGTATGATAATTCAATGTATTTTTCTATAATTTGTAATCAAAATTTATCCAAGAAAGTCAACCTGGGAATAGAATTTATGAATTGAGGGAGTAAAATTAATAGGAATTCAATATAATTGAGTTTATTTCAAATTATAGTTTGAGGATATCAAATTTTTATAACATTTATGTATTTAAATATATATTTCCTCTGTTTGTCAAAATAATTCATCTTCCATTCTTTCGTTTTTACCAAAATACTATCATCCTTTAATATAATAAAGGAGACTCGGATGCATAGAAATTCAACATTTGGCATGTCTATGTGGCAAAATTTAAACATGTCAGCACGCCACGTAATATCCGAGTAAACCAGCGGAAATAAATTATATAGAATGCACCAGCAGATCTCCCGTTGAAAACAATTAACCGCAGATTTTCTACACAATAATCACTGGCCTTCAACGAAATTCTTTACCTCAGATTACAACAATACGAACTCCTATTATGATGATAATATAAAATAATTAAAAATAAATATGAAAAAATATAAATACTATTTAAAAAATAAATATAATATTTTTCATTTAATTTAAATAGAATTTTAGGATCATGGTACATATATTAATCCTTTATCTTACTTCCATATTTAAAAATTACATACTAAATTAATAAGTTACAAAGGTTTATTGTGGAAATTCGTGTATAATAAGAGTTAAAATCAATAGAATACGCATATTAATGGAAATTAGAATATTCTTTTCTACAAAAAAGATTATTAAGAAACAATCCTAAGCAATACTAAATTTGAAAATGATGATCACGAGTATATTACTCATCACCTTACTTATATTATGTATGTTGGATAATACTAATATTATTTTGGATCCGTTTACTTATATATGAAAATCCTTAATTATGTGTCTTGGATAATCAATAATATTATATATTAATATATGTTTCTAGATTACAAAAAAACGAACTCCTATTATGGGAATAATATAAACAGTCAAAAATAAATACGAAAAAATATAAATACTATTTAAAAAATAAAAAAGAAATATAATAATTTTCATTTAACTTAAATAGAATTTTAGAACCATGCTACATATATTAATCCTCTATCTTACTTCCATATTTATAAATTTCATACTTAAATTAATAAGTAACAAAGATTTATTAATGGAAATTCGTGTATATATAGGTTGAAATCAATAGAGTATCTATACTAATAGAAATTGCAATACTAGTTTTGATTCCTTACTTATTTATCTTACTTCCATGAGTATATATTATTGATCATCTTACTTATATATGGTCAATAACAAAATTTACGGAAAATCTTATTAAGAAACAATCCTAAATAATACTAAATTTGTAAATTATGATCACGAGTACATTATTTATCACCTTACTTATATTATGTATCTTGGATAATACTAATATTATTTTCGATCACTTTACTTATATATGGCAATCCTTAATTATGTATCTTGGATAATCAATAATATTATATGTAAATATATGTATTCAGATTACAACCATATGAACTCCAATTACGATGATAATATAAAACATTTAAAAATAAATATGAAGAAATATAAATACTATTTAAAAAAATAAAAGAAATATAATTTTTTAATTAATTTAAATAGAATTTTAGTACAGTGCTACATATATTAATTCTTACCAAGGAATTCTCACCATAATAAAGTCCTTCCTAAAATACAAAAGGTAAGTAAATAGTTAAATGTGAAACTATCCTAATAGGGTCGCGTTAGAAAATGATTCATGCATAGCCATGAATGGTATGATATGATTTCCAAGAATAGATTATTTACTTAACATATGGTGATTGACAAAATTTACGAAAAATATTATTAAGAAACAATCCTAAATAGTACTAAATTTGAAAATTATGATCACGAGTATATTATTCATCACCTTACTTATATTATGTATGTTGGATAATACTATTATTATTTTGAATCTCTTTACTTATATATGGCAATCATTAATTATGTATTTTGGATAATCAATAATGTTATTGTGGATTCATTTATTTTTAGTAAGGAATTCGTTATATCTAGGATGGACCCAATATTATTTTGAATTTCTTACTTATATATCTAACTGGCAATGAGTTAAATTGCTCACTTTTATATCCAAATTTATGGAAACTCTTATACTTGGGTCAAAATCCTATTATAAAAAGAGAGATATATATAATGAATTTGGTATCATCTGATCAAGGGCTATCCTTGAAGTTCCAAAGAAGACAATTCTCAATCATCTCATGTTTTGCTATGACTATCAACAAAAGTCAAAGTTTCACATTGTCTTTTGTGGGATTATTTTTAATCCAGTCAGTGTTCACACATGGTTAACTATATTTTGTTGTTTCAGGAGTGAAGACAAAGACATGATTAAAAATATTAGTTCTAGATGACAATGGAAACTCTTGCAACCATACCAAAATGTTGCATACCTTGAAGTCTTTCATAAAATTTGATATTAAAATAAACATTGTTAACTCTACATTCTGTTCCTCAAATATTATTTATTTTACTTTGAATTTTTTCATTTGTAGTATTAAAAATCGTGTGAGCAATATATTTTCTTTATTCCGAAAAATAAATTTCATTGAAATAACTCAGAATCGACATAAATTTCTTTCGGCCCCGTGCATGGCACGGGTCAGAATACTAGTTTTAGTAAAAAAAAAAGACTAATATATTTAAATAAAGTCATTGTTATATATTTCATTCTATTTGTATTGATATAATAAGTTTTTAAAATGATTTGTCTCTCTTTATTACTTCGATGTTTAACATATAGTTGAAAAATCAAATTACGAATATAAATCTGGTAAAAATCAAATAGGAACTAATTTTACAAACACAGAAAATATTTAATTTTTATTATATGGTCAAAGGGTATCATAATTTAATTAAAAAAGTCAGACTATGACATTTATTTTTTAACATAAGGACTATAAAATAGTGGCTGAGATGGTAGCAATGTTTTTTCAAATAATCAATAAAAATAATGAGAAAATATATAATTTGACAACATAAATTACAAGGGGAAAAGATTTTTTTGAAATAGAGAAAGAAGTATAAACAATTAATTGAAAAGTCATTTATTAAAGCTTTTTTAGTCTCACAAAATGTCAAAAATGCTGCGCAATTTCGTTTGACAACTAGATTTATTAACTAGTTTTTTCTAAACACATTTGTTGGAAACTAGATTTTCTAAACGCGCACTTTCCCATTACTCCCTCCGTCCTAAAACTTTCTTCCCGTTGCGCAAAACGAAAAAAAATCTCTAGCTTTTTTAATCTATTTTATTTAAATATTGGTATAGAAATAAAAAATAAAATATACATATTTAAAAACTACATCAAAAGTTCAACAAAATAAGTGGTGACAAGAATATTTTATTTTATCATTGGGAAGAAAGTTTTAGGACGGAGGGGTATATTTTTTGAATTTTTTCCCCGAGGACGGACAATCCTTCCTTTCCCACCCATCACATATTCACATGTACTCCACCTAAGCTTTTTTTACGGAGTATTTTATTCCCTACTTTTTTTAAAACCTCTTCAAAAATGATTTGCACGATTGCGGACATGACCACATGAGCGATATGTAAAAGTCAAAATTGTTGCTTCTCCAGATTTTATTTAATTAAACTATTAGTACACCAAAATTTGTATCATGCATTTTGTATTTCAAAGGTATGCATCAATATTTTGTACTAGTGTGATGTTAGTACGATGATTTACATTAGCAAGAAATGTCAGTGCAATTTTTTTTAATTAAACTAACATTTTCTGTCTGTGTAAACCGTTAAAATGTCGGTGCAAAGTGTACCCTTATCATGGTTGTTTTTTTTGATGATATAGCTGGTACCGGATTCATTGCTCGTGAGTCGTGATGACCGAGAAGGAGGTATATGGTACAACCGGCTATACCTAGAGATAGGTATATCCACGTAGTACTCATTCTGAAGTAAAGTAGTACTCATTCTCGTATAAACATAATGGTTCATTTGAAATAACGTGGTACTCATTCTGAAGTAACATAGTACTCATTCTGAAGTAACATAGTACTCATTCTGAAGTAACATAGTACTCATTTTCACACATTTGTTCAATATTCATTTACGAATAAAGAAATACTCATTCTAAAACCTAGTAGGACTCATTCTCAAATAGCCTAGTGCCCATTACTAGACAACGTACCATAAGTTAAAATTTGAAATTTTTTTCTTCTATGCTGCAGACCAGATCGAATTTGACCAGATTCATAGCTAATAGGAATTAGAGTTTTGCTGACCCATCATATCTGAATTACAATCATCGCCTATCGCGGATCGGAAACCCAAGCAGCCTTCATCGCCTAAAGCTTTTATTCATTTTTTCTTTTTTTTCTTTTTTTCCTACCTAGCCATTTATTGCATTTTTTTCTTTTTGGCTCAATGCCGTCAATTTTTTTATTTTTATTTTTTTAAAACTGGTTATGGACGAGATTCATGTGGCCCAAAATAGAGTTTGCTCTTCCAACTTAGGTTCTCTCCATACACAATATTATTTCCTTTTGGGATTCGTTGCTTAAGGGGACAAGGATATCAGGCCATCCATTCCAACCTAAGATAGTGTTCCAGTATATATGTTTAATTCTTTTCAACATCTTGATAATATGTATATAACCAAAATTGAGAAAAAGAAAAATAATTTCTTAAAACTAACTTTACTTGAATAGTAGCTTAGGACAAAAAGTGTTAGTTTGAAAACTACTCCATATATTTCTAAATAAATTGTGCACATTGAACTTAACTAATTAAAAGGTATGAAATTAAACAAAAATAGGTTCTAAATAGATTTGACTTAAAAGAAATGTTGTAAAGTCTATAGTAGAAAACTCATTTTTAAAGAAATTCAAACATATTTGTTACAAATTTAATTTCAATTTAATGCAAAAAATGCAAACACTTAGTAGTGCTAAAAGATTAAAAGAACTATAATGATTTCTAATTCTTCTTGAAAATCTCTTTTTCTTTTATAGATTTTCATGTGAAAGATTATTGTTTTCTTTAAAAACTTTTAAAAAAATTTAATTTTTTATAACCAAATCGCATCTAAAATGCTATATTTAACATGAAATGTCCATTTTTTTCCCTACCCAATTCATGTAGTGTATAAAAACATGCAAACAATTTTTTCCCCTAAAATATGCATAACTAAATGCAGAAAGCGTGCCTCACACTTAAATCATGCAGTGTCTTCAATGCATGTAAATGATATAAAAATGATGAGCTTATGCACATACAAGATGAAACAATTAAAAACATTGAAGCATGAAGAATCATAAAACAAATGCTAGATGATAGGGAGGAGATTATAAGATATGGCATGTAAGCATACAAGGCAAGAAAAGTGCTAGTAAAGACGAGAAAAGAAAAGAAAAGAAAAAAAGTAAATAAAATGCATAAAAATTTAAATATCTGGTTGCCTCCCAAAAAGCTGCCATCTTTTAGTGTCTTCGGCTAGACCCTTTATTTTGCTCGGGACAATATGGAGAATTCATATTGTACTCTTATCAACCTGTGATCACTCAAGACAAAACTCCAAAACAAACCAAATAGCGAACCACAAAGTCAAAGTAAACAATAAAAAAAACTAGTTCTAGTATTACTCATAAATTCATTTTCCAAATAAACACATAAACCTCTAACAACATTATTTCTCAAAAAGTGATCAAGTTTACTTTTAAAGCGCGATTAAATGGAAATGTACCCTACACATAAAGGGGTATTTGGAAAATAACTTCTTTTTGTTACACCTTACTAAACAATTTTTTATTTGATTCCTTTTTTGCTGCATTTTTTTCCAAATATCTGATCAAGAACTGTTTTTTCTTTCATGCTGTGAAACTCTATTTTGTACTGATGGCATTCTTTTTGTTGCTCTTTTTAGAAATTATGGCAATCAAATGAGGCATCTTTACAATGCACTTCCTTTTAAATTCGTTTTAAGAACATAGAACTCACATGATTGTGTTTGGGCATAACAGTCTCACAGTTTAAAGAAATTAGGCCTAATTAGATTGTTTGTTACTTTACAGTGAGATCAGAGATCTTAGACAAAAAAAAGGCAGAATCTTGATTCTTTATTTGATAGTTCTGAGATGCCTTTTTTTAAGAAATAACAATGCACCTATGAATAAAATACTCCAGTTCCACTCAAGCTCAGAAAAAAATTGTTGGAAAAATATTTTCTGAATTTATGTTAGAAATTCTTTCTTAAATCTGAATTGTAAACAACCCATTTTTCTCATTTAGGGTCCGTTTGGTACGCAGAATTCAAGTCACGGAATTGGAATTGGAGACTTTAATTCCAATTCTGATGTTTGGTATCAAAAAAATTTATAGAATTGGAATTCAATTCTAATTCCAAAATTTTCAATTCTACATTTTAAGTTCCATACCAGGATAAAAGAATTGGAATGAATTCCACTGGTCAAATAAAAACACGCGGATCTTTCTCGGGTCGGATCTTAATTTTAGATCTAATTTTACGCATATCTAAACTCCCACTCCTTGGCTCCCTGCGCTCTTTCTCGCTTTCTCTCTCGGCTCTCTCATCTCTCAGCATCTTCAATCTCCATGGGTGACCCTAGCAGACATCTCACAATTCTCCATGGGTGAGGGTGGCGACATCTAGTAATTCTCTCTCTATCTTTAAATTTGATCCTTTTTTTAGATTTGTTTTTCGATTTGTCAAATCTTTATCAAATCGATTGTAGTTGTTAGCTAGGTTTTTTAATGGCCTTTGAATTACTTTCCTATAGAGATTCCGTGTTTGAGGTTGATTTTGCTACCAAATCTCTGTGTGTTTGAATTATTGATTAAGGACATGGATTCCACTACTAAGGTTGGTACAACTAATTCTGTGTCTTAGATGGTATTTTCCCCTAATTTATGTCTGGTTTTGGATTTTAATGCATTTAATTTGTGGCGTGGAAAGTCTATGTTTTATAAATTTGATGCATATTGCTTTGTTTGCTGAATCTCTGGAATAGATGACTAATTATATGTACATTTGATTGATTATTGCTTTGATGCACATTGCTTTGGTTTTGCAAGTACCCTGTTTTCTTTAATGCAGCATATTTTTTTTCTTTTTAGTGCATGGATATCCATGTGCCTCACTCTGATGAAGAAAGTGAAGAAGATAGTTCTTCCAGTAAGATATTTACTGCTCTTCACGTTATGAATTTTGCTACATTAGTTGGTCAATGGAATGAACAAAGCTTGGTGAAAGAACCAGTCTTGACTTTGGCTTAGCGCGAGAATTATATATTAGGCGGCTTTATTATGGAAGTGACTAGAGTTGTAAGGATCAACTCAGGCTGACTAGGCATTGCTTTTCTGTATTATGTTCCAAGTTAAAAGAGTTGGGATTGAAAAACTCAAAAAATATCATGGTTGAAGAAGTAGTTTCCATGTTTTTATATGTAATCTCTTTCAATTTAACAAACCGTAAAGTCGGTTTTGATTTCATAAGATCTGGAGAGACTGTTAGTCGATACTTCCATATAGTATTAAATACTATACTGAAATTAGGAAAACAATATGTTGTCCAGCGAGAAACAGCCATGGAAGGCTTCGAGGATGAAAAATGGGATTGGTTTGAAGTAAGTATTATTTTCCGTATGTTTATTTTTATGTGAATCAATCTCAACATTTAATTTATTAATTAGTACTTTTGTGATGTAGAATTGTCTTGGAGCACTTGATGGAACACACATTGAAGTAAGTGTTCCATTAAAAGATCAAGGAAAGTACATAAATAGAAAGGGTAGGATAACAACCAATGTCTCAGCTCTGTGTTCTCGTGACTTGAGGTTACATGTATTCTACCGGGATGGGAAGGATCTGCAGCAGATAGCAGAGTATTACAAGATGCACTTACTAGAAAAGATTCGTTCATAGTTCCCAGGGGTATGCTGTGGTTAGGAATCTGTTTTCTTTTGTTAAATTTTTGAAGTCTAAAGTAATAATCAAATTTCACTTTTTATCTCGTAGACAAATATTTTCTGGTAGATGCGGATATACCAAACGACCTGGATTTCTAGCTCCTTATCGAGGTATTCAATATCATCTCAATGAGTGGTACACTAGAGGCAACAATCCAAAAAATCCAAAGGAGTTATACAACCTAAGACATGCAACTGCTAGGAATGTGATTGAAAGAGCTTTTGGACTATTCAAGAAGCGATGGAAAATTCTTAGAGAAGTATCTTTTTTTGATGTTCAAACACATGTGAAGATCAGCAATGCTTGTGCTATTCTTCACAATCTTATTCGAATAGAAGCACCTAATGATCCATTATTGGATGAAGTTGATGCTAAGATTCAAAGTAGAGCTACTACATATGGCGTTGATTGTAATGAGGAAGAGACTCAACCAAATATGTGTGGTCATTATCATAATGAGGAAGAGACTCAACCAAGTATGTCTGGTCATTATCATAATGAGGAAGAGACTCAACACCCCGATCAAATTACAACTGTTCAAGTCACAAATGAGTGGACTACATTTAGGGATAGTTTAGCCAAAGCTATGTTTCTCCATTATCAAAATGGGCGTAGATTTTAGGGTCATTCTTATGAAACTAAATTGGTTGTAATCACTTCTTGCATAAATCAGATTTTTAGCTTATGAAGCCATATTTCTCCTTTTATATTACTTCTATTTGATTATTTCCATCATCTCCGATGGAGCCAAAATTTCACCATTTTTTGGCTTTGGGGTGTGATGGAATAAATCAAAATGGATCTCTAAACTGTCTGTGCTTCTTTAATTAATGAAGTAGCAGTTAGTCAAGCAATGCGACTTTCAACGTTGAGCCGGGGGTCTCTTTGGAAACAGCCTCTCTACTTTCGAGTAGGGGTAAGGTCTGCGTACACACACCCTCCCCAGACCCTACTCTTGTGGGATTTAACTGGGTTGTTGTTGTTGTTGTTGTATATTACTTCTATTTGATTATATTTTTCTAATTTGTTCTGTATTTTGTGATGATTAATGAGTTGTTATTAGTAGAGTTTTGCAATAATAGTTGTGCAATCTATTCTTCTTTGTTATAGATGGACTGTAATTAACAACTAGGGAAAGAAAAATCAAAATATTTCACCCGGATTTCTGAGATGGATAAAGTTCTTGGAGCTTCTTTTATAGAACAACTGAATCAAGGAAACAAACTTGATGGAAAACTTGCTTGGAAGTCTACCTCTTGGACAGCTGCTATAAATGCACTTCAGGTGAAGCTAAACGTTAAAGTTGATAAGCATAACATTCAAGCTCGTTTGAAAACCTGGGAGAAACACTATGATATCTTACATCCATTGTTGATATCATGCAATTCTGGCTCTCCAATCACTTGGGATTACACAGCAGGTAGAATCATGGTTCATGATGAAAATGTGTGGAATGAACGGTTAAAGGTATGTTCATGTTTGCTTACTTTACACCTGACTAGGGACCAAAATACTTTACTCATGAACAGTCACTTCGCTTTTTTAATGGCACAATTTTGATCTCTTCCGAATATGAACTCATGTTATCATGCGTCCTTTATAACTTGAAACAAATTTGAGATGATTGTTTTAATAAATCTATACAGCAAGTGCTGGGAAATGCTTTAGGAATATAAACTACATTCTGATTTGTTTCATTGGGTAAAAAACCAGAGATCTTTATATTAGGTGCCTAAAGCTTATAGCCTATATTAGGTGCCTAAAGCTGAAAATTTGTGTTTTTAGATCCCTGCCCATTACCGGAGCTTAGTGATGGTTTTTGGCTGACTGAGTTTCTGTATATTTTTTTGACCAATGAGCTTTTTTGTTACCTATTTTGGTGTTCGATTGAAAAACATCAATTCAATTCTTAGAATCTTTGATTTCACTGCAAACTGCATTTTTTTTATGATTGGTGCTTTGAAATTGTTTTATGTTCTTGATATAATGGTGTATAATATAATGGTAAAGAGGAAGATAATGGTTATTTGATCATTAAGCCAAACCAAATGGGTTAAACCTCTGGTCTAGACCTCTGGAAGATAATGCTAGAGGAAGGGAGATGTTTATGCCTATCTTTCTTTGTGTTTGTCTCTCTTGTAACAAGTTACGTAAACTGAAATTAACTATGATTATTGTTGTTTTGAAGGCGAATTCAAAAATTGCACCTTACAGGAAAAGAATTGTGATAGACAATTGGGATGATATTTGTATTCTTTTCTCTCAAGATCGTGCGGATGGGCAAGGTTCAAGAACAATTCAAGAAAACAATGATGAGATTGAGGTTGATTCTGCTACTATCCCGGATTCACTTGACAAGTGTGATGAAGTTGATGCTATAAGTGATTTGTTGGCTTGAAAAAAAAGAAAGGAGACAACGTCTTCCTCAAGTTCTCTAGGACCTAAGAAGAAAACATCAACGACAATCATATCTGATTGTATGCAGCGAATGGCGACTGATTTCAGTGACTATTTGGTGGTGAAAAGGAAAAAGTCTGAGCTTCTTTTGGCAGAAAAGGAGTTAATGTTGGCAGAGAAAAAAAATTAATCCCCAAGAAATTTTGGCTGAGTTGAAGGCTATTGAACTCGATGACATGCAAATGATCAAGGCTGTGGATTTGATGATGCATGATCACATATTATTCAATACATTTGTGGGAATGCCAACAGAGTTGAAATACAAGTGGTTGAAAGTGCAACTTGATAAATGAAGTTGACACTTATTTTTATCATACAATTCCTAGATTATCATTTAATTTGAACTTTGTTTGAATTTAAATTTGTTGTTTCAACTTGAACTTTGTTTGAACTTAAGTTAATACTTCTGCTGTCAACTTTGTTTGAATTTAAGTTTGGTATATTTAATCTATTTGAATTTATAATTGTTCAATTTTTTATGGTCATAAATGTCTAAAGATGGTTATTTTTAAAAAATGATGGTAGCCATAATGTATATTAATGTCATTTTTTGAGTTATCAAATAAAGTGGTTGGGATCATAATACAATTTCATATCAATTGTATATATAATTTTATGTTACCAAACAAAGGATTTGGAATTACAATACAATTCTATATCAATTCTTTAATTACACCAAACAAAGGATTTGGAATTGAATTAGAATTCAATTCCATCCAATTCAATTCCATAGAATTCCAATTCCAATTCCGCATACCAAACGGACCCTAAAACATAGTCCCTGAAGTCCCAAAAAAATCTACTACGCATGCTCAACACCAGGGTTTAAATGCTCTGAACAGTTCTATTTTAATTTTTATTTGGAACTGTTTTTTTCTTTTGGTGAGTTTTCTTCTCTCTTTTCTTTTACCAACAAAGTATGCATTTATGAATAGTGGGAGAATAAGCATGGCATCTATCAATTTCTCAACTATGAACAGATCAGACCACTCCCCAACCCCCTTTTTCTTTAAAAAAATTTGAAACTTTTTGTCTAAACTTAGAAAACAGGTTCAAGCAGATTTCAAAGTGAAAGGATTTGAAAATATTGGTTAAACTGCTAAGTTAAACAAATTTGTAAATAGAGTTTGGACATTCCATTCTCAGTCATGTTTCACTGTGTTTGTTCATGACTAACTCTAAGATAAGAAGAATAAAAGTCACTTAAACAATTGCTTGCAAACACGGGTTGAAGTATGGTGTGAGAGATAATGAAGCAGATTTTGTAGTGTGGGGCTTTGTAAAAAGGAAAAGTGTTGCATACTCCGTATATTCTTTCTGAGATCAAAACATTAGTTTCATAAGATAAAAATTACCCACGCATATAGTCTATTAAACCAGCTCAGTGAGTTTTTGCTATTTTATTAGATTAAAAACAGGATTGAAATTTCTGTCTTTTTCTTCTTCCCATTGGAGATTGGTTATAAAAAACAGTGGGGTTCTAGTTGAAATAGTTTCAAATCAAACAATAAGCTCAGATTTCCCTAATATTGATAGTTCAGAGTACAGAGGAAGTGAAAATAGAGGGGCGATAGAACTTACCTGTGACGTATAGGGCATCTAAAAGTGCAAAAGCAATCAACTGAATTTGGTGAGATGATGTGGCAGCTACGTTGGCAGCAAATAAAGATATCCAATCAGTTTCTCATTCTCGTCTCAATGTCTGGTTTTCAGCTCATTGCACCTTAAAGTGCAGTAGTTTCCCGAGTTAAACTTTGTTGTTTATCCTGGAATGCATAGCTTAGTCTTTTCTTTAGTTTTCTCTGGACACAAGAAGTCAAGGGGAACTTAAAGAAGATCTTGCCAGCAATTTGTATCCTGCTCGACTTGGTATACCTGGGCGTGTAATTTACGACCTGATTGTAGAGCATATGCACCCGCAAGTGTAACAGCTATCCCCGTTGTTTCATCACTCATTTGAAAACTTGGGCACAGAGGTCACCAGATCAACACACACTTTGCAGCACTTTCCCAGATGTTTGGTGTCACTTTCCATGTCCTGGTTCTCTGTCCATTGCTTCCTTAAATTGCAACAATTTCCTCGGCTAAACTTTGGGTTCATTCAGTTCTAGAATTCTGTGCCAAAAGAGAGTTGCATGACCCTATGCTACCAAGTACAATTCTAGAAATTGAATCTGATTTTTTGAATGCCCAAAGTTACTATCTAAAGAAAAGGTTAAACTCTAAGTTAAAGTAGCTACAGCTACAATAAGTTTAAAAAAATATTTTTTTTGCCAGAGTTAAGTTAGCTGCCAGGAATTTAGTTTAGTTGAATCAAAAAGTTAGAGTTAAATGAACTCAAAGACTCAATTTTAATAAAAAGACACCAACATATACTCAACAAAAATTCATAATAAAAGAAGACTAATGAGTTCGGACACAAACTGACTCAAAAACTAAAGAAACAAGAAGGGAAAAAAACTTGTAATTTAAATAGACACAATAGCCTAAGGACTAACCTAGACTTTGAAATAGACTTAAAAGACTGACAAAGTTAACACTAATAAAAACTAACCTAAACAATAAACCAAAAGGCAACAAAAAGACTAACTTTCTCTCTTTTTTTAAATGTTTCTTTTTTCTGCTTTTTTTTCAAAGTTTCTTTTTGAAACATAGCAAAAAACAAATTTTGCTACTGTCCTAACTCCTAAAGAAATGACAAAGAAGACTTGAGTAACTTGAAAGAATGAAAGGTACAACCACGAGGACCCAACCTATAAATAAGCAAACACTATATGGAATACACCAAAAGATACACCACCAAAGCATATTTTATTTGTCAACCAAAGATGACATGGCAACCATTCAATAACCTTTATGGGAAGCACCCCACAATCAATTGCTTGCCTCCTAGAGCAGTAGGAACCCTGTAACTTTGATGGTGTTCTGAATATCATGGCATTGGATATCAACAGGAGTGCAAACGATGTGTAGACCATTGTTGGGGCGATCAACTTTGAACTTGAAGAACATAGTAGAAGCACTACTGGTGGTTCCTTCATCTCCATCACAAGGAGACCAAGTAGCCATCGGAAAATGGACACCGCCGACATAAAACATAGCATCAAACTCATACTTAGTCACTTTAACACGATAACCATTGTTGTATTCATACTTCTTTGACGACCAAGTAACCTTGAGTTGTTGGCGCCTCGCAACATCATAGGCATAGAGGAAAACCCAGGACTTGAAGTCATGAATGTACAAGACATTGTCCACAAGAACCACATTAGGATACCTCCAGTGAAGCAGACTCCCAATAAGCTCCCACTCACCAGAACCAGGGTAGAAAGCATACAGGGTGCCTTCATAGAGGTGCACAAGTAAACGGGAATTCGGAGGGTCGGAGATAACTCCTCCATCTGAAACTCGGCAACCCACAAGCTCAGGAGGCAACTGGGACAACTCCTTCCAAAATCCGACACTGGGATCAAAAACCTCGGGAGTGTGGAGGCAGCGAAGTCCAAACTCATAAAGCTTTCCGAACAGCGATGCGCAAAAGGGAATAAAGCGATTTTTGATAGGAAGATCAATCTGCTCCCACACCCTACCTTCCTCTTCTTTATGCAAATCCAACCGACAGCCGCATTTGTAGTACAGGACATCGGAACGGGCTTGGTTCACATGTTTGGTCTCTGCGGGTCAGACCACCTATAAGGTAAACCGCTGGACCACTGTCCGAGCACACCATAGCACCATCTCCGATACGATTCAACATTGAAGGAAAGCAGTTGCTCTTAATTTTACCTTCACTCAGATCCACCTGGTGAAATCGTACACGCCTGCAGTATACGCCATCTTCATCATAGTGTTTCGGCTCATCCGCACCCAACGTGCGCACCAGAACCACCTCTGCCTTCTTATCTCCTCCTCCTTCTTCCATTGTCTCTCCTCTGATTTCTCCCATTTCTTTCATTGCCTCGTTTTTCTCTTGTTTTCTTTCTCCGATTGATTTTGATAAGGTGTGAGTTCTTTTGACAAATTACTATAAAATCTAGAAAGAAAAAGAAATCTGATTCTGGGTGAAAAGTTTTGTGTGGAAGAAAAGATGAGGGTGATATATATATATATATATATATATATATATATATATATATATATATATATATATATATATATATATATATATATATATATATATGCGATGTTTCCTGTAAAAATGGTGTTTGGTGAAAGAAATAATAAAGGTAATGATCCGTTAGAGCACTGGAAATACTCGTGAAGCCTCGTGTCTTCAAAATTTCTCTCTCTTCCACATCAGCTTTAACTTACCTCAAAGATTCAATGGAAATGGGTTTGAAGCCTCGTAACTTCAAACAGGGGCTTCATACCTTCATTTTTTACATTTTTAAATATACATCTTCTAAATTTAAATTTAAAATTTTATTAATTTATTATTTAAATTAATCAAAAGGAGACCAGTGCATTAAAAAAATATTACATTCATAAAAGAATACATTCATAAAAAAAGTTACATTCATTAAAAAAAAATTCATATAAGTCTCAAAGATAACATTTAATTTAAAAAAAAGAATTTACTCCCCTTTGATGCAATCTCTTTGGCTAAGTGTTTGGAGCATCCACTACAAATTTGTAGTTTTCAAGCACGCCTTCCATGGTGCGTCACGTACCCGACCACCCATCTTGTTCTTCAAGAGCAATGAGGCAATCGTCTTTGGAAGGTTAATCATACTTCCACGAAAAGTATGCGAATTCATCTTGTTTGCTCATCTTCTTGAGCTTCGGGCACTCAAATTTTCGATGGCCAAGCTTTCCGCACTTGTGACATTTTGGGGTGTTTTTCTTCTTGCTCTTGTTTAGCTCATGTTTCAAAAACTTGTTAAAACATTCAACCAAAATATCACAGGAAGTGCTAGAATCACTATCACTATCACTATCCGAATCCGAATCCGAATCACCAATCTCTACTTTTTGAGAAGAAGATGCTTTAAAAGCAATTCCCGTTCTCTTCTTAACGTCAAGAGTATGAGAAAGATGATTTGTTTCGTAAGTGATAAGGTTACCTCGAAGACCGTCGTATGTGATGACGTTGTAATCTCGGCCTTCGTAAATGGAGTTAACCTTCGACTCTCATTCCTTGGTAAGACTTCGCAGAATTTTTCTCACTAACTCTTTATCAGTGAGTGTCTTTCCAAGCATATCAAGGTCGTTGACGATGTTTGAAAATCTTCCAAACATGTCCTCCACAAGTTCGTTCTCTTTCATAGCAAATAACTCATATTCATGGATTAGTAAATCAATTTTTGATTCACGATCTTGAGGCGTACCTTCGTATGTGATCATGAGCTTGTTCCACATTTGATTGGCAGTTTGGCAACGAGATATCTTTTGATAATCATTGGCGTTGACAGTACAATACAAGAAGTTGATAGCGGTGGCATTTAATTGAGCCTTTTTAAGATCGGCTTCATCATATTCATCCTCGTCCTTTGGGATGAGTGTATCGCCTATCTTCTTCATTGGCAAGCTATCTCCATTCTTGATAGCAAGCCAAATTTTGAAGTTATTAGATTGAACAAAAATTCTCATACGCTTCTTCCAATAGGAGTAATTTGTTCCATCAAAAAATGGCGGCCTTACGGTGGATTGCCCTTCTCCTATCCCTGCGTTCAACATTCTCAAAAAAAATTTGATCGTTTTCTCAAACGTCACAAGGAGCGTTAGAGATACCTGCTCTGATACCAATTGTTAGACAAGGTGTGCAACTCTAGAGGGGGTGAATAGAGTTGTTGAGAATGTTTACCGATTTTCGCAGGATTAATAATATGAACGTAAGTGCAGCGGAAATAAAAGAGAGAAGGCAAAGAACACACCGATGTATACTGGTTCACCACCTCGTGGCTAGTCCAGTTCCCCGAGAGACTCTCTCGAAGCTACCACTACTTCCGTTAAGCTTACGGGTGCTTAACAAACCGTTTACAACTCGAGAACTTGAATCCCACAAGCCTCGACACAACCGCTCGTAGATATGCCCTCTATAAGACTTCACAACCAAGACTTAAGTCACATAAGTCTTGAACAACAAAAAGAACAATCTTCTTCAACCTCTCAACAATAGCTCTCAAAAGAGTAGAAATGAGAAATGATTAAAACTCTATGGATGACAAGAACACTCTCTTGAAAACAAATAATTTTCTCTCAAAATGATATAAATTTGAGGAAAGATTGATGGAGGATTAACACCTCAAGAATGAGAAGTATTGGAGTGTTTCTTGTTCTTAAAAATGACCAAGGAAATATGTTTAAATAGGAGTTGAAGAAATATATCCGTTGGTCCAGGAAAAGAAGCTGTGCAAGAAAAGATGCAGCGCACTAATCGATTAATGCATCACCATAATCGATTAATGCATCATAAAAAATCGATTAAAGCATCTTCAAAAATCGATTAATGGAGTCTGCGAGGAAAAGGATAATCGATTAAAGGAAGATAAAAAATCGATTAGTCAGCTCTGCCAGCCTAAATCGATTAACAGAGGAGCAAAAATCGATTAATGTTCCAGCCCAGGGTAATCCAACGATAAGCAGTTAATCGATTAATTTTGGAAGATTAATCGATTAATAAGGAAATAATGCGCAAAAACAAAGGACCCAAGGCCAGTTGCGATTGAGAACGAATTGACTCAAACTCGTTGTTTGAGACAAGAAGAATCAGGGAGCGCTCATTCTCTCTTATTCAATGAATTTGAATAAGGGAGTAAAAGTGAGTCCAAAAATTATTTTGTGTGTCAAATGATGTACACGAAAAATATTTGAATAAAATATTTTTGCTTACCAAAAATATTTTATAATATCAAAATAAATATTTGATAAATGTTTGACACACTTTTTGTAACTGACTCAATAAAACTATTTTGAACAGTTAAAAAGATTTTTCAACTGACTCCAAAAATAAATATAATTTTTATTTTGACTCTCATAAAAATAATTTTGGAGAGAATATATTTTTGTCATCTTTACAATAATTCCTAAGACTCAAATAAATAAAAAGTCTTCGGAAATCTTTTACTCCTCCGAGTCCTCCGTTAGGCGCTCCAGACGCGTCTCGGACTTCAACAAAATCTTGTGCACCTTCTTGAATACTTCAAGGAATGACACTTCAAGTCTTCGTATTTGTCGTTGTAGCACTTTAATCTTGACTTGAATAAATTGTGTTTGTCAATTATCAAAACCTGTGAGTCAACACTAAACAACACATAAAGATTTGAACTCATGCATTCCAACAGCCACGATTTTACATCATGTTTAATGGTTGGCGACTAATCAAAATGTTAAGTATTAATTATATTCCTTTAAAATAGGGTGGTAGTAGTTAATAAGGGTATAAACGGAAAAATAAAAGTACATTAGATATGGAATCTAACGTTATAAAACTCCCCCCATGCGTTGCACTTTCTATTTTACTCTCTCCGTCCACTCTCTTTGTCCACTTATCTCTTAGTATACCATCCAATGCACTTCTTTAATCCATTTTATCTTGTAATTTATATATTAAAAAATTATACAAATTATATAGTAATAATATATATGTTAAGATAAATCAAACTAGATCACACATGACTATATTTAGGCTTACACATTGAGATAATTTGATGAGTCAAAGTGCTTAGATGAACAGTTCCAAAATTCAAAAGTGGACAAAGAGAGTGGGACGGAGGTAGTATTACATTAAAACATTAATTTCATTTTCTTATTCCACTATAATGCTTATTTACACATAACTTTTCGTACACAAGTCCGTCTTTAACAAATAATATGTTGTTAGAAATCTCTCGTCAAGATCTACCAAACGATACCAATATTGAATACTTTCTCTGTCCTAATTTAAATGACATATTTATTATCTACAAAGTTAAACTTTATTTACTTTATTTTTTTGACATCTTATTCCTCTTGTTCATTTTTATTTACTTATTTTTGTTACTCATTTGATAAAATAATATTGTAATATCATCTTTTTATGGGATGCTTTTAAATATCCCAATTTTTCCAATGCAATGTGATGGTTGATATATGCGATGTGATTTGTCGTTTAGATTTTATTCAAATTTTATTCTTAATTTTTTGATTAATGAGTAATATTTTGACTACTATTTGACTTTTTGTGTGAGGAGAAAACGTGAGAATGCATTACATTTTGGTGCATCATCGTTTGCAAAATTTTCATTATCTAGAATACATCAATGCATCATAATTGTGTAATAAGAATTTCACCATCTGATAGATAAAAGTCCACTTTGGTTCTTAGAATATACAATAATCCTTTACCTCGACTTTAAGAATGTAATTCTTTATCATGGAAATGAGCCAAATAGCGCCGGTACCCCTCGTGGTTTGCAAAACAAGCACCAATACCTCATCTGTTTTCAAAACTCATTTTTAAAGTTCATATGGTTTCAAAATGCTGCGCTCATGCCCCCTCTGATCATTTTCCGGCCATTTTTCCGGCGAGGAGGGGGGTATTGGTGCATGTTTTTTAAACCATATGGGGTATCAGTGCTAATTTTTATTTCTTGCATATTTTTTGTTTTTTAGATTTTTTTCCATTTTTTCCTTTTTTATTTCATTTATTAATAAAGATTTTTTTATAATGTTTCTTAAAATTTAAAGTTACTTTTGTTAGAAAAAATTAAGATATAATGCATATGTACGTCTCAAATTAATAATTTTTGTTTTTTCTGAAAAAAAATAAAATTTTTTTGAGATTTCAAGAAATGAGGAATAAAATAAGAAACAAAATAATACAAAAATAAAAATGAATATCCTTTTTGGACATTTTAGTTCTAAGTACTTTTTTAGGCATGTGTAATTTTTTTTGTATAAGACTTCTTTTGCATATTTTAATTTTTTTCATTTCGTTTTTCCATATTTTTATTTTTTTATTCTGGGTTTTTTTTGAACTTTTTAAAAAATTATTCTAAGTAACAGAAGGTGAAAATGTTTAATTTGATATATATTTAATGTATGTTAATTTTTTTATTTTTATTTCAAACACAAATTTTAAAATTTTTGAAACATTATAAAAACAAAAAATTGCTACCGGGTACCTCTAGTTTTGTGATAAGGACTACGAGGTACCCTAATTTTAAAAATATACTACCCGGTACCTTCTATTATTCCAAAACCTACCAATAGGGCCTTCCGTCAATTCCTCTGTTAGTTTGTTCTTCTTTTTCTTCATTCTTCAATTCGTTCGTCTTCTTCTTCTTCCTCCTCTTTATTCTTCTTCTTTCTCTTCTTCTTCTTCTACTTTGCCCCCATTGATCTGATTGACTTTCCATGTACTCTGTGTCAACTGCTGGTGCGTTGGTTGAATGGGATTATGGGAATGGAGGGAGAAATTTAGTTGCATGGGGTCGAAACTAAGAGATGTCGATCTTCTTCTGGCTCAAGCGTTCTAATGCTTTCACTTGAGATCGGAGATACTTGAGAGATAGTTTTGCTGTTTCGTCAAACATTGAGGCGGTGTCCATTTTACTCCGCTCGCTTATCCTCTCACGGTGCTTCCGTGCAGCGTCTGTGGATCCGTCGATATACTCGCATTCTTCCCCTTACGCTTCTCTATCATCTTCACCGCCCTGAAATTCAACAGCCAGAAAGCTGCCGCGCGGTAGATCGTCTCCTTCATTTGCGCCATCCCCTACCTATGTGTCCCGCGATGATGCTGAGAAGCTCGGCTGCTGGCCGGAAATTTATGCACGGTGAGCTTTGGACACGGCTCTCTACTTTACATTTCTTCAATCTCGGTTGCAATTTCTCTGAAATGAAATTGAGATTTGAGATTTGAGATTCAAAACTGATCCTGCTCTTGCCACGACGTCCTTTTCGCAAGCGAATTTGCTCGAGGAAACCGCAATCCCAGCGTTGAATCACCATAAACTGTTGCGATCGGTGGGGGAAAAGCATGGAAATCTGGTCGCCTGCCACCGATGCTTTGGTGTTGCTTTTCATATTAGAAAGCAAGCAGCAATTGAGCGATTTTGGAAAGTCTTGTTGTGACTAATCCTTGATTTCCCGGAAGGAGTGGGGTGTCTGGATTGGAATGAAGAGGAGGAGGATAAGAAGAAGAAGAAGAAGAAGAAGAAGAAGAAGAAGAAGAAGAAGAAGAAGATTGATGATGTGGAGGAGGAGTAGGAAGAAGATGAACGAATGTGGATGATGATGGTGAAGAAAAGAAACTAACAGAGTAAGGGAGCAATTGACGAAAGGGCCCTACTAGTAAGTTTTGAAATAATGAAAGGTACCACTGACTATATTTTAAAAAATAAGGGTACCTGGTAGTTTTTATCACAAAACCGAGAGTACCCAAGAGCAATTTTTTGTTATAAAAAATTGAAAATATATTTTTAAAAAAATCTAGGAAAAGGAAAAAGAGATAGAAGATATTTTAAAAAAAGGAAAAATAATAAACGAAAATAAGAAATGAGCATGAATGTCCCCCGTGGTTTAGAAATTATGCGTCAATGCCCCCTCTTCGCCGGAAAATGGCCAGAAAATGATCGGAGGGGGTGTGGGTGCAATGTTTTGAAACCACGAGGATTTTAGAAATAAGTTTTGAAAACAGAGGGGGTATTGGTGCCAATTTTCCAAACCACAGGGGGCATGGAAGCTATTTGGCCCATGGAAATGCATTACCTTTATTCATAGAATGCACAATAATACAAATCCACGAAGAGTTTGTTCATTAATGATTAAACATTAGTAGCGATAAAAAACACGTTAGACTACAATGCACCTTGAACTCTCTATGATGCATATCTATGGTGTATAATATGCATTTATAAACATCTTGCTTTATGGTTATCCATCGACATCTTCATCTTGGTCGCGTGAAGTGCCATATCCATAGTAATTATATTGACCTTGTGCAGATTGTTTCAATGTAAAAGAGGAAATTAAATGTGGAATACTAAAAAAAGAAACGTGAATTTTGCAAAATATATGGAATATGGGTGCTAAAATCACGAGCACGATTGAATTAGCATTGATTAGATTTGGTTGTCCATAGAAATGTTTGTTTTACCCTTGTCAATTTTTATGAATTTTAAAGAAAAATAAGATAAACTTCCTAAATCCGACATTCATGGTTTATTCTTATTTCTTTCATAAGATCTTATTCTCACAGGAACCAAAATCTACATATATATACATATATATACATACATATATGTAAATATACACACACACACACACACATTGGTTCAAATAAGAATGAAAATGTTTTGTGGAGTTTGCTTCCTTCTTGATTTTTGATTTTCTAGAGTTTTGGTGCAATTCTAGGAGCTTTTGGATCGTTTTCAGCAAAGGATTCCAATTTTATGTTCAATTTTGCTGAACTGAGGCTGGATATAGCAAAATCAATTCAATGAAAATGTTTTTGGAGTTTCGTGTTTATTTCTTAAACCTGGATTCCCAATTCTTTATTGTTCTTACTTAATTAAAGGCCAATTTTTTCAGAATTATGAGCAGCCTAGAAAGTTTCTCCTTGTTAAATATATTATTTATATATTAATATTCTTGTATTATATTGTTACCATAATTGTATTGTCTTCCTATTACGTCTCTCCTACTATGATTAGGATTGAGACCTCTTGTATATATACTTGTAATTTCCACATAATTAATCAATGAAAAGAGCTTTTCTACATGGTATCAGAGTCTACTAAACTCTAACCCTATTTTCCCCCCACCTGCGTCGGCCCTCTCTCCCTCCTGCGCATCCGGCCCTCTCTACTTCTCCTCCCTCTGCCGCCGGTCTCTCTCAGCCTCCTCCTCTCTATGACCGACGCCGGCATTCCTCCTTCCCTATTATTCTATCACAATGACGGAAAGCAAGGTCACCTCTCAAAACAACTCCTCCAAATCTCCACATCTTGCCTTCACCACCATCTCCAATGTCAAACTCCATGTCCTCATTCAACTCAGTTTCTCTCAACCCAACTACAAAAAGTTGAGTCCTTCTCCTCGTTCGATGATTCAATCTCCAGGGTTACATCTATGGCTCCGTCATCCCCTCTTCTGACGACGACGATGAATGGTTCCAGCTGGACGCCCTTCAACAAGGCTGAATTCTCTCTACAATCACCGACGAAGTCTCTGATCTGGTCATCTCCTCCACAACTTCTGCTGCATCTCGCTGGAAGGTTATTCATGATCTCTTTCAATTCCTAAAAAATATGGTTGTATTGTAAAGTTATACATTGACCAAGAACATGAGATTGCATTCATCTACACCCTCTTGCACAAATAGGGCACACAATCATTTTTTGATTGGACAATCAAAGTCAAAGATGGAAAGCTTAGACAAGTGATATAATTATTGACGTTGAAATTTCGTGTGAGTTCTTGATTCTTGACACAAGTACTCCCTCAATAGTATAGTGGATTTCACTTATCTAGATCTATTAGTGCATTATTGACACCCACGCTCGAGGTTGTTGAATGGTAAAATATTCCGATAAGATTTATTTGTCTCTTGCTGAAATCTTCCGATAGAATTTCTTGTTCAAAGATGTTGGAGATTTTTCTCCTTCATTGTTGGAATTGCTTTGCACCCAAGCTTGGTTGTTAGGTCTGATTTTTTGTCCGATCAACTTGCCGGGAGTGAGAGCATCATTGCTTCTGATGGATGTCTTTCGATTCAGAAATGAGTTAGAAGAAAGGATTCTTGGACTTTTAAAGATCTAAACAAATTCTAACAAGTCTTGATAATCCAATGCATTATAATATATTCAAATCTACGTAGAATTTAAACAATTCATAAATCTTACATAATCTATGGATTATAAAAAGTACGTATAAAATAATCATTTAAAATCTAAATTGAATACACCCCTTAAATGAATAATTAGTGCACTAGCATTGACTAAAAGTCAAACCTAAATTTTGTAAGAAGTCTCAATTGATTCAAAAGCCCTGTGTTCTGACAGTTGACTCTACCTCAATGCAGGCGCTTGGCCGTCTGCCAGTCTGCCAACGGCCCCACCTGAACCCGAATCCGACGCTCCAAATAAATTTTCACCCACCTTCCTCGCCGCCTCTGTAAATCCGGCCCGAACTCGAAAACCTCCAACCCACAAGAAACCATTTCTTTTTGTTCCTCTTTTGATAAACAAAACAAAAAACAAAAAAAAAAGGTCGCCATAATTTCCTCATCCCACCATTGAAACCCCTTCAGTTTCCTCTGTCCCTGTCTGCCGACGCACCCACACATTCGCATCAGTTTTGCTCTTTGATGTACTCGGAGGAGGAGTTGTGATGTTATGGCGGCGGACGGCGTCGTGCCGAGGACTTTCAGAGAGCTGGTGGACGGCGCGGAGAAGAAGTTTGCTAGGGTGAGGGACTTGCCGGCTCACGGCGGCGGCGCGGCGACCGGGCACTACCTGCACAAGGTGTTCAAGGCTTACATGAGGCTGTGGAAGTACCAGCAGGAGAACCGGTCGAAGCTGTTGGACTCCGGCCTGCAGCGCTGGGAGATCGGCGACATCGCGTCCCGGATCGGCCAGCTCTACTTCACCCAGTACCTGCGCACCAGCGAGGCTCGCTTTCTCCTTGAGTCCTACATCTTCTACGAGGCGATTCTTAACCGCAAGTATTTCGACGGCTCCTCCACCAACCGCAGCGTCCGGTTCAAGGAGTTGCGGTTCTACGCCAGGTTTTTGATGGTGGCCTTGATTTTGAACCGTTATGATATGGTGAACCAGCTTGTTGAGCGGTTCAAGGCTCTCGTGGATGATAGCAAAGCAGCTTTTCCGGTATGGAAATTTCAAACAGCTTCTGTAAATTGCTGCCTTTTTGGGTTGACATTAAGCCCAGTTTTGCTGAATTTGGGATTTCCCCTTGTATTTTGCTAAAGTGCAATCATTAGGGCATCTGTTATAACTGAAATTTATCAACGATTTCAAGAAAAGTGTAACAATCTAATGTTTTTTCAAGGAAATGTAACTGTCTAATGTTAAAAAAATGCTTTTCAGTTATGTGATTATTGTGTCCTTTTTCAACTTCCACTTACTGCCTTTAAAATATTAAAACTATGCTTAAATTGAGCCTGTGAGGTAAATTTGCAGGTGAGCATGTTGATCTCTTCTTTTCTGTATGCACTTGTTTCCTCTTGGCCTAAACAATGTGGTCTGAATTTTCATATTTTATGTATTTGTGGACATTTTAAACCATTTATGCTAAAAAGAACTTACTTCTTGAAATTGATTGATAAATTGCATTTTAAGTATAGCACACATGGTGTCATGTTGAGCACATGCATAGAGACGTAGAGAGGGTACAGAACCATGAAACTCATGCTCTAAAAGGGGCAGCTCAGTGCCTAAAGCACCCCGCTAAGAGAGGGTTTGATGCCATTGCATTTGCATGTACATACACAAGATAAAACCATGTGTGTTTGTGATGCTTGGGTTTCAAATACATAAGCATAGTGCAAATGCTTTTGTTTGTTTGGCTAATTGTGCGTGTCATTGCAGGGTACAAACTTCAAAGAGTGGAGACTAGTGGTGAACGAGATTGTTCGATTCACAAAGGTGGACTTTGGCTCATTAGTGGTTAGCCCCTTGCGCTATTGTGCTCCTTTTGATTCTTATCCATTGTCTCAACCATATGTTGCCCGCTTCCATGCTAAGAAGGTCCTAAAGTTTCAGAATGCAGTGCTGACAAGTTATCATAAAAATGAGGTATTAATGAAATGATTGCATTTACATTAGATCTAAAACAGAATTGGTTTTAAATAGTCCATTTGGTTTCATCCCAGGTCAAATTTGCAGAACTAACTCTAGACACTTTTAGAATGCTCCAATGCTTGGAATGGCAACCCACTCGGTCTTTCTATCAGAAGACACCTATTGAACCACAAGAGAACAGGGCAACAATTGACCAGTCCTTGACTTCTGGACTGATTGGTATGAATTTGGCTGCAGACATGATGGATCCAAATCTCCCCTCAAATCCAAAAAAGGTGACGCTTTATCACCCTTCTGTGGCACAATTGATTGCGGTGAGTTCTCAAGTTTAACCTTTTACCTTTTGATATGTTATAAATTATTAGCACAATCACTTTGTTGAGTCCAATGAGAGTAATGATTCTGATCAAAGAATGAGTACTTATTGTACAAATCAGAGTCATTGAATTATGTTTGAGTTTCTTGCTTTTTGATTACTCCTGTATATACCAGTATCTGAACTGAGGCTAGTCAGCCAGTATATTTCACTTCACATGTTCTTGAAAAATTTCTGAGTCCGATTTGATTGGCATTTGTTTTAGGACTTCAATACATTTGAATTAATTTTTATGCAAACAGTATTTTTCTTCTTTGAGGAGGAAACATGGCTAAGAAATCAAAGTGAATTTATTAGAGAGACATAAACAAAAAAAAACAATAAGAGAGCTTCAGGCTTCCCTAAGGAACCAACCCTGCAAGGATACTTCTTTCCCCAGTGGAAGGCCAATTATTTTCTGATCAATTGATGTGTTTCTGACTTTCTCTGATGGAGAATGCTGAATTTATGGACTCTTATGAAGTACTAAGGAAATCATTATTAAGTCAATTTGTCCCTGATTATCTGTGAATCCCAGATCAATCAATCCACTTGATTAGATTTTTTTTTTTTCCTCTTTTGATGCATATCGTCTTTAGTGCTAAACTAGATCCTTTATTTGTATCTTCATCATGTTACGTATCTGTTGCAGGTCATTGCCACAACATGTGAGGAACTTCCTCCAGAAAGTGTGATGCTATTATACATCTCTGCATCAGGTTACCTTGAATTTTCTGTTTTTCTTTACAGCCAACTGTCAATGTTATCTCACCATGCCCGGAAACTCAAATCTGGACTTTGCTTTCAGGGAGCCATGGTCAGAGTAGTCCATCACATATGGAAAATTCTATAAATCCAAGAAGATCTTCAAAGCCTGCTGTGGCCTTATCTCGGGCTCGTCTGCATGAAAACCATATCAGCTGTAATGGAGACCTAAATAGCCACCCTGAAAACTCTTTGAGCTTTGGTCCTAGCAGAAATGGAGGTATAGCTTGATAAATCCTTTTTCTGTTCATGTCTATTTAATTTTTGACAAATCTCATTTGTCATGCTTTTGACTATTTTCAGTCCAGAACAACCTATATCCAGGAGATCTAATTCCATTTACACGAAGACCTCTTTTCATAATTATTGATAGTGACAACAGCCATGCATTCAAGGCAGGTTTGTCAAAACTTTGTGTATCAGATTATCTGCTTATTGTGAATATGATACGATCAATATTATCATAGAATTTTCATTAATAGTTAGTATTATTCGTATTATCATTTATATTATTATTAGTTATTATTATTTTTAAGATAATTATTATTAATTTTAGTAATAGTAATTTAATAATACTATTTGTAGTAGTTTCTTATTAGAATTAGTTGAAGTCTCCTACTAGTGTCTATAGAGATTGAGAAGCCCGCACTAACAGGTGTGCAGCCTCATTAGCAGAGCGAGAAACATTACAAAAATTCAAATCTTCGCAACAAAGAGCATAAAGATTTCTACAATCAACAATAATCAAGTTTGAATAAGACCAATCAATAATACTCCCTCCATCCCATAAAATTCTTTACACTTTCTTTCTTTGGATGTCCCTAAAAAAACTTCACACTTAATTCTCTATTTGTGTAATGAATATGTGGCTACCAATCAATTTTTTTCGCGTATAAATTCTAACCACACTTTTTACTTTTTAACAAGTTTTTTAAACCCCGTGAAATCAAATTGTTAGGAATTTAATGGGATGGAGGGAGTAAAACTATTGAGGTGTTCAGCCACTTCTCAATCAATCCGACTCGAGCATTACCCTTGGCCATTCCTTTGACTTGATCTAGCTCAAAGCTTCCTTAACTGCCATAGCTTCCGCCTTCCTTTCCCTGTAACTTCCTCTAAGCCGGATATGCTTGAAGCAACCATTATGATCCCGGGCTAGGAAACCAAGACCGACGACACCATCCACAAGTCATATTAATTAATGATTGGTTAGGAATTTTATTTAGCAACTAGTTATTTGGTAAGATTTTATTGTCAGGTTTCCTTTGGTGTTTAGGATTGTCAGCCTCTATACAAACAACAACAACAACAACCCAGTTGAATCCCACTACAGTAGGGTCTGGGGAGGGTGTGTGTACGCAGACCTTGCCCCTACTCGGAAGTAGGGAGGCTTATCTATTAAGGATTCTGTCATCCTCCTTGTTTGCCGGTCAACCCTCCCCCTCCATGTGTTCATGCGATTTTGCTCCTTTCACCATAAGGCCAGAGTTCTTCTTTCTTAGATCTCAGGCTCATAACGAGGAGCGTTGGCGCGAACATATCCAAATACTCTTTAGCTGTTTGTGGCAACCACATTCTTCTTTCCATTTCTTTCGTTGGGCATGTCAGCCAAATTATGTGAAATGATTTCTAAATTCTAATATAATGAAGAGAACATTTGTCATTATCTCCATTGCGTATTTGCGTGATGTATTATAGCTCACTGTTCAGGTTCTGCAAGGATCTGAAAGAGGAGAAAGATGTGCTTTACTTCTATCTCCTTTGAGGCCATCATGTAAGAAACCAACCACAGATGTAATCGAGGATGGGAGCCAATTCACCATGTTTTTGACTGCTCCCTTGCAGGCTTTCTGCCAACTGATTGGCCTAAAATTTTCTGACGAGGATTATGTAAGTTCATAGCAGAACTGATACTCTTTGAAGAGAATCCCGTTTACTTTTATTCATGTGTGGGGTTATATCCCAGGATGTTTACAATGATGTCAATGCTATCATCTCTACTTCATTTTCCGAATGGGAGGTAATGCTCTGCACAACCCCCAGCCTAGACTTGGTTTGGGCTCAGGTATTGTGTGATCCATTTCTACGCCGGCTTATCCTAAGGTAAATCTTTTATTTGTTGTGTTCACTGAGGTCATATTTATTCAAGTTCTTTAATGTTTAAAATATCTAATGGATGCACTTCACTGTTTTTCATAACCAGATTCATTTTCTGTCGCGCTGTGCTTGCTCTATTTTGCCTTCGTGAAGAAAGTGACCAATATTTGCCTGTCTGCATCCCGGAGCTTCCTGATTCGTTCTCTCCAGTCTCTGAATATGTACAACCAACCATCAGACGACTTGCCAATCATCTCAACGTTTCCGATTCTTTTCATCTTTACTGATTCAGTTGTTGCCAAGGATAATTGAGTCCCATAGTGGGGCATAATTGGTGGAGCTATGTAGTTGAAGTGAAAATACTAACTTCTTGCTCAGTACAATACAGAAATATTATGTGGTCACGAAAAACGTAGTCTCTTCAGTGGATGTGCAGATGTTTGGTTTTTGTTTTTTTCGTTTCTTCACCATTTCTACATTAGGCTTGCCGGGATAGCTTTCGTGCAGGAAATCGTGGTTTATTTTGCTTCCAGTTGTAATATCTTCTGTCCAGGTAAGTTAGTGGTGGTCTGGCGGTGTGTTAGCTGGATGTGATTTTATATGTTTACAGTTCGCAGGAAATTAGTCATGAACTGTTCATACTTTCTGTACTATATATTATATGAGGCAACTTGAACATTTTTATCTTTCCTCCGTTTTATCTTTGGCAAAAATAGTGTGGCCTTAATTGCAGTTACTGTGTAATGACAGATTTGAGATTATATTGATTAGTAGTTTTACCAAATGGAGATTTACATGTACACCAAGTAGAAACGAATTGTTCATTAATTGGAAGTTATGAATTGCTCACTAACATGGAGTAGATGTATAACATTCTTGTACTATAATTAATTTACGAAAGAAAACAAATTGTGCACTCTGAAGTGATAAAACCTCAACCGTTGATAAAATAAAAGATCACTGTCATGAAGTACCCTTTAGACGTGTTTGATGGAGTAAAACACTTGAACTATGAACCGTTGAATATTAAAACTTCAACATGTTGTAAATATTCACTCACACCAATGACACCATTCAAGCTAAGTAATGATGGAGTTGATGATCAAGTAAACCAACAATGGAGATAATTAAGATATGTCCTCATTAGGAAGCAAAGGAGTTCCTTGGGGGCAAGTGGCCATTGACAACTCTGCAGTTTCTTCTGACCTCTCCGGGCCGGCCCGACTGAAGATCGCCCATCTTAATCATCCCCTCGACGAATGCATCAAAGAATGCCTTTTGGTCTCGGCTATACAGCCGGACGTACCCCCGGGTTCTCGGGGTAGTGAACAGTGTCTCGTCCGAGTTTAGAAACCCTCGTCCCCTAGTCAAGTCCACAAAGTACTGGTTGTCAAACACCTCGGGCGTCGCGTCCAAGTCCCCCGTGACGTTCCCGTCGCCCCCGAGGGGGCACAGCTTGTCGAGCTTCTCTCGGAACTCATAGTCCATGGCGGGGTCCGGTCTCCCGGTCCCTGATTGGTTGTAGAGGCGGAAGACGACGGAAAAGCACCTTCCCTTGCCAAGGGAATGGGAGCCTGAAAGGGCAACCAGGTCTTGCACTGAGAGGTTGAATTTGGTGAAGAGGTCTATGAGGTATGTTGCATTTGCTCTTGGGCTTGGCATTATGTTGTCTGAGTCTTCTTGGCTTGCTGTTAAGCTGTCCAGCCTTCCCAGCTTCACCTCCCAATTTGGTCCTCCACTCTACATTTGCACAAAACACATTACAAGACCGGCATGGTAAAGATCAGTTTTCATATTACTTTTGATACTTCCCAAATAAAGTTATCCATTTTCCATTTATGAAATTAACTATATGCCATTCAAATTGTTTGATCATCTTTCTCCATAAATTTTACCGATTCACTTCCGGTATTTTTCTTAATTTTGAAGAAAAACGAACAAGCTTAATTTTAGGACGTGTGCGGCATTTCAAACTTCTAATGTGCGGTGTGTTGGGATTTTAGGAGGTATGAGGCGTTTAAAACTTCTAACGTGCGGTGGAATGTATAATGTGTTTCGAAGATTTTTCTCTATTTAATTGTATCTATGTTTGTAATGGTAACTTTAAATTGGTAAGATATGCGATATTCTGTACATTATTAGAAAATTAAAATAGTTGTTGTTGTATGAGTGTATTTTAAAATTTAAATAATATTTTATATTTTAAAAATTTTAGACTATGTATGGGCTTGTTAAAACACATGGTTGAAACTAGTGTTGGCATATTAATATGTAGGAAAATGCTATTTGTCCCCCACTCCCTCCATTACCACTTAAATAGACAAAAAATTTAAAAAAAATTAAGTAAATAAAAAAAAAATAAATGAATAGTTATGGAGGGGGTGGTGTACAAATGGGGTACCCTACCCTAGCATCTCCCTAATATGTAATGTGATTTTTTTTCAACCACTATGGTAAACGCTATGTGGTCATGTGGATAGTGGACCTAAGGTCCACAATTTTTTGTAGACTTCATATGTGATATTGTGGTCAAAGGTCTATCAAGGAAGCATTCCACAAAAAATTCAAAATCCATCTAATTTCTTTCATTTTCATTTTTTTCCCATATACGGATTGTTGAAATATTGGAATAATAATATTGCTCAATGAATTATGGAGTACATGATAGAGTATATATAGGAGAGACTCCTAACACAACTAGGAATAAAGAATGAAGTCTAACTAAAATACAACATATACCACAAATAGGATCAGAAAGCTGACTAATAATGAAACACTACCATAACCAATACTACAAGAAGTACTACTAGTATTATTGTCTAACATCCCCCCTCAAGCTGAACTCTGGCTGAAGCAAGAGGAAGCTTGGACACTAGCTGGAAACAGGAAACTTTGAGAAGAGAGAAGTCTGACATGCGCCGGTGACTGCTCACATCGTTGGAGAAGAGAGAAATTGACGTGCGCTAGTAGCTGCTGACGTCGATGAAGAAGAGAGAAGGTTGGCGTGCGCTTGTAGCTGCTGACGTCGGAGAAGAATAGAGAAGGCTACTGGAGGTGCCTGTTTGAGTGAAGATCCTTGACATTTTTTGTCTTTTTCTTGGATCCGGGCAATGCCCTATTTCCTTTTTGAAGGGGTGAGTTATAGAGGTCTTATTTCCTCTTTCACTACTTCCACTCTTGGCTTTGGTTTTGTGTTGATTTACTTTAGATTTTTATTGGTTCAACAGAAAGAAAGAGCAGGGAGGTTGATGATTAGAATGAGTGATTTTAGAGAGAAAAAGTAGGTTAAGAATTGGTGATGGAAAAAAAAAAGTTGGGTCTGAGATTTTGATATGGTGAATTAGAGAGAAACAACAATCATTTATTTTTTCCTTTTTTTTTGAGAAGATAGGATGATCTGAGAGAGTTTGTGAGGAGTTGAGTTTTTTTTTTGAAGAACATGGAGATGACAAGAGGGAAGCTCCTCCTTTGACGGATTTTTTTTTGTGATTTCAACACAGGAATTTTTTTTTCTTTTTTTTGAATGGAGAAGTTAATTTGAGAATAAAAGAAGGTAAAAAAAAGATGTGAATAAGGTGGAGCCGCCGTCGCCGGAAATACCGGCGGCGGCAGTGGGACGTGGGAGCAAAGATCTTTTTTTAGGTCACCAAGAGCGGTGGCTCCGATACCATGTTGAAATATTGGAATAATAATATTGCTCAATTAATTATGGAGTACATGATAGAGTATATATAGGAGAGACTACTAACACAACTAGGAATAAAGAATGAAGTCTAACTAAAATACAACATATACCACAAATAGGATCAGAAAGCTGACTAATAATGAAACACTACCATAACCAATACTACAAGAAGTACTATTAGTATTATTGTCTAACACGGATTACGGAATATTTCTTCTTTAAGAAATCATCCTAAATAGGAGTAAAATATTGAGAAATTACCAAAATAGGAGTTCTATGTTTTTATTAACTAAATAGGAGTTCGTACTGTGGTAATGTGACACTGTACGTGGACATTTTATTATATTTTTTTGGTAACGTACATGGTCATGATTGATAATGTAAATACATATTAATTCTTATTTCAAGAATAAAAACATGGAGATCTTATTTTAGCATATTTTTAATTTTTACTCAAACTTTAGTGTTTTTTCCTATTTCATTATTAATTTTTCTCTCAATTTTTCCTCTCAACCAAACACAAGTTTAGACTAGTGTCGATTGAACTCTGAAACATTTCTACGAAGCAAGGGAGTATATATAAAGTACAGAGTAATTATTACAAATAAAACAATTATTGATCAATTTCATAATTTTACTTTTTTTACCGCTCTACTCTTGAATATGGGTAAAATCCGTAAACACCCTATCTCCAAATGCTATTTTCGTACGATCTAATCGGATTCTTGTTGTTTCCCCTTTGAAATGCGAGTAAAATGCAAATGTGGAAGTAGTTTTTTGGTCAAAGTAATCATATTTTTACAAGAGTAATTTCCTAAAAATATCCTTTAAAACGTTGGAATTCTTATATACAGTATAGTCCATTTCGAAGAACTATTGTATTCATGATCCTCTACATAGATTTAAGAACTATTACATGACAAAACTATTTGAAAAAGGCCAAATAATAGCTTGTGATTTGAAAAAGTGGCATCAATATCTCTTATGTTTTCAAAATTTATTTATAAAGTTTATGAGGTTTCAAAATATTGCACTCACACCATTTTTGATCATTTTCCGGCGAAGAGATGGCATTGATGCTTAATTTCTAAAATATAGGAAGCACTCATGCTCATTTCATATTTTTCCCTAAAAGTTTTTTAAAATTTCTTTTCAATTTTTTATATTTTCTTAAAGATAAAAAGTTCTTTATGTTTGAAATAAAAATAAAAAAATACTCCGTAACATATGCTCCATCTATCTCAAATTAAACATTTTTACTTTTTTTCTAAATTTTTTTTGGTAAGTTCAAAAAATAGCCCGAAGAAAAAAATAAAAATAAAAATATGAAAAAATGAACTAAAAAATGAAACATGCAAAAAAGGGTCTTATACAAAAAAGAGTTTTTAAATCGCCTAAAAAGTCTTTAGAGTTGGAATGTCCAAAAAGGATTCATTTTTATTTTGGAAAATTTACCTAAATAGTATTAAAACATAGTGACTTTCCCAATATAATAGCATATGTCTAAATTTCACAATGTAGTACTACTGGTCATTGTCCATTGGTTATTGTTCAAGTAAATATTCACTGCCACAGGACATTGTTCAAACGAAATGTCCACCATCACTGAACATTGTTCTTGCCACTACACATTATCCAAGTACTATATAGGGAATAAAAAAGTATAAGTACTACATTGGAAAATGACATTTGTTTTAGTTCTATATAATGCAAATTTTACTTTTATTTCCTGTTTTATTTTATTTCTTAGTTTATTCCTCATTTTTTGAAGTTCAAAAAAAAAGTTTTTACTTTTTGATTTTGGAAAACAAACAATAAAAATTGTAAATTTAAGATGTACAAATGCATCGCAGTATATGTTAATTATCGTTTTCCAAACAAATATAATTTTAAATTTTAGGCACATTTAAAAATACTTTTAAAAAGAAATTTAAAAAACTCTTGGTTAATAAAAGAAAAAAAAGGAAAAAAGGGAAAAACAAAAAAATAAATGAAAAATAAGAAATAAGCACCTACGCTTTGAAAATGGGCACCAATGCCCCCTTATTCACCGGAAAAATGTCTGAAAAATGATCACATGGGGTGTGGGTGGAACATTTTGAAACCACAAGGACTTTAGAAATAAGTTTTGAAAACAGAACGGATATTTGTGCCGATTTTCCAAATCATGGGAGATACTAGTTCTATTTGGCCATTTGAAAAACTATTTTAATGATAAGTGGAAACTAAAAATTCATTTAATAATATAAACTCAATTTGTCCATTTTAAAAAAATTTTGATCTAGTTTATTTTTTATTTAAAGAATGAAAAATACATATTTTTACTATTTGTGCACCACCCAAAAAATAAAATGATTTTAAATAATTAAAAAAATACATAAATAACAAATTTATGTATTTTGTTACTTTCGTATTTGACTTTATCATTTCGCTAAAGAATACGGAAAAGAAAAAGAAAAACAGTCGAAAGCCAAACTTTTTCCATAGTGGGCCTCTTTGGGAGGCCGGGTAAAAAAAATACACCGGGACAAAAAAATATTCCCAGGGGTGAAAAATAATAATCTCGTCCCCGGAAAGTTGTATGGTTGAAAAATTGTCCCAATTTGATTTTTGTAGCAATGTAGCATTTCATTTTTTGAAATAATTGGCATAATTTAAATTTAAGAATTTAATGAAAGAATGTTTTCAAAAAAGTAGGTATTTAAAATCTGATTAAAAAAATTATAGCCTACCAATTCTCTATCCAGAGTTGAAAAAAATTGGAATGGACATGAGAGTGAAACGAAGAGAAATATTGTAAAAAAAAAGTGTGTGACTAAATTTGATGGAAAATTGAGAATTTATATGAAATATTTGCTCTGTTCCAAACAAAAAGAGTAAAAGACGCAATTTTCAAATTGGTCGTCCCAAATCAAAATACTCATTTTCTTGTTTGGCATAACCAATCTACTAATATTCTCATAATGCCATAATGCCACTATTTATAGTTTTTTTAATCATTTTTTTACTTTCTTATTTCAATCGATTCATCTCTATCTTCTCTCATATTCCAACCATATTGATGGGCCGATATCCAGTGGACGGCCCAAATGAACCATTTAAACAGCTTCGGGTCAAGCACCCGTGAAATACTCAAGCTGGGCCGGCCCAAGGAGCTGGGCCTAGTTAACCTCAGGCCAAGCACAGCTGGCAGAGTCAGTCCGGAGAAGGAGACAGAGCTGATTGGCCATTACGGAGCCGGGAAAAGGGGATCGCGCCCTTGGCGGGCTAGACTCCATCGGTTACGCTTCACCTTAATTGTTGAGAGCTCGTGTATAAATAGAAGGGACCCGAAAGGGGAGAACTCAAGCTAAATCAAGCTAGTAATACACATCCAATTCTCGAATTCTTGTTCTTAATTTCGTTCTTACGATCCGCTCTGTAAATCGGATCATTTGGTGGATTTATTGTCCATCAAATTGGTGCTCTCATTGAGAGTTCGAGAATCATACTCGGAAGAAATCCTCCACAACGACGATGGTACAAACACGCAGCAACGCCAACGTAGGTACCGGAGTTCCCCAACAGGGGGAGAACAGCGCCACCGGAGGTCGGCACCCCCCCATCACCACCGGGGAAGCTGAGGCCCTCATTCAGAGGGTTGGGATCACGACCGAACAATTCAAGGAGGTGCTGGCCGCACTTGCGCCCAACCGCGAGGTAGTGTTGGGAGATGTGGCAGGGGGACCCACAGGCGAGAAGGCTGGACCGGCGGGCTCCCAAGGAAAAAAGAAAAAAGTGAGGCGGTCCCAGAAGAAGAAGACGACCAAACCCAATGGGAAGGCTGTGATGGCAGATGCGCTCTCCAGGCTGGAAGAAGAGGACGAGTCGTCCTCCTTCGAGCGAATGTCTGCTTTTGACCGTTTGGGAGATCCCAAGTCGAAGAAACCTCGGACCTCTGCGTTCGAAAGGTTGCAGGACACTCGGTCGGCCCGAAAAGGCGACTTGAGAGACACGCTCAAGGAGAAGAGAGGGGAGTCCTCAGTGACCTCCAAGGTCGGTTCTGAGGAGCGACGGACGACAGTCGGGGATAAGGGTGCAGCCGAGCTGTGGAAAATGTACGAACAACTGGAGAAGCGGCTAGATGCCCAAAACCCCTATCGCCAGGCGGTCTTCAGTGAGGTAACGCCCTTCTCCAGGAGGATAATGTCCTGCCCTCTCCCAGATAATTTCAAGACTCCCCAGATCAATGCATACAATGGGACGACCGATCCCCAAGATCACCTCGCTCGTTTCGGGGCCAACGTGGTCATGTACACGTATCCGGAAGAAATCAAGTGTCGGTGCTTCCTGGCGACACTGGAAGGACAGGCTTGTGAGTGGTTTCACAAGTTACCCAAGGGGTCGATAGATAAGTGGGGCGACCTGGCCCACAAGTTCTTGGAGCACTTCGCGTCCAGCCGGAGACAAAAGCTCCCCTTCTCGCATTTGCTCAACGTGAAGATCCAGAAGGGGAAACAGCTCCGGGAGTTCATTAATAGGTCGGAGAAAGAGGCTAGGGATGTCCAAGGGGCGGACGACCAAGCCCTGATCGCCATGCTCCAAGCTGCACTCCCCCAAGGGGATGTGCGTAAGGAGCTGCAAGGTTGTGATGACCTAGATGAGGAGGAGAGGCAAGGTCGCCGACACCTGGGGTGTCGGTTCATCATGGGAGGAAACACTGGAGGAGATTCGGTATCCTCCCGGAAGAAGTGGAAGAACATGGTGTACCTGGCCGAGGTACAGAGGCCACCGCTGCCTAAGCAAAAGAAGAAGGAACCTCTGATCTTTTTAGACGAGGATTATCCCCCAGTCCTCAGTCCTCACAGGGACGCTCTGGTGATAAGAGTGGAGATCAATAATGTGGTCGTCCACCGAACCTTGGTCGATACGGGCAGCTCGGTCAACGTAATGTACAGCAACACCTTTAAGGAGTTGGGATTGTCCCGAAGCAGAAGGAACTATCACGGTAAAGGCCGGGGTAGGAGATGGCACCCACCGACTCTGGGTCGACATGGAATTTATGGTAGTACAGCTCGACTGTGCCCACCATCTGATTCTGGGACGACCAGGGTTGGAGGACCTGGAGTGCGTAATCTCCCCCGTCCACTTATGCCTAAAGTTAAACACTCCCACAGGGGTGGGAGTAGCAAAGGGGAACCAGAGCCTGTCACGGTCGTGCTATGTGAGGGCGACCAAAAGCCAAGCCCGAGTCGACGAGAATGTTAGCACGATCTGTGCGGCGATCCAGAAGGAGGAGGGGCGACCCCGAGCTGAGCCGGCGGAAGAGGTCGAGGAAGTTTTCTTGAACCTGGTTGAGCCCGGGCGGAAGGTGAAGGTAGGCAAAACCTTACCGTTTGAATTAAAGGAGCAGTTATTGGAGGTCCTTCGAGCATTCAAGGTGCTATTTGCTTGGGACCAGAGGATATGCCAGGGGTCGACCCAAAAATCATCTGCCATTGATTGGCAGTGGATCCGACCCACAAGCCGGTCAAACAGAAGAAGCGTTTCCTTTCCGCAGAACGGAGAGAGTTTGTCACCAAGCAGGTGACCACCCTGCAGTCCATTGGGCACATCCGGGAAGTCCGCTACCCAGAATGGTTGGCAAATGTAGTCCTCGCACCCAAAGGGAATACCTGGAGGATGTGTGTCGATTACACTGATCTAAATAAAGCTTGCCCGATGGATCCTTTTCCTCTCCCCAACATTGATCAGTTGGTTGATGAGACGGCAGGATGTGAGCTGATGAGTTTCATGACGCATTCAGTGGATACCATCATATCAAGATGGCAGTGGCGGATGAAGAAAAGACCGCTTTCATCACCCCCAATGGGGTATACTGTTACAAGGTGATGCCTTTTGGTTTGAAGAATGTTGGGGCGACCTATGCACGGATGGTGAACAAGCTGTTCGCGCCAATACTAGGGGGGGTGCATGGAAGCATATGTGGAACGACATGATTGTCAAGTCCAAACGGACGGAGTCTCATGCTGGCGACCTGGAGAGAGTATTCAAGATCATGAAGAAGTTCCAGCTTCGCCTTAACCCCAAGAAATGCACATTTGGGGTGCAGGGGGGTAAATTCCTAGGACACATGGTCAGCCGGAGAGGGATCGAGCCTAACCCGGAAAAGGTAAAGGCGATTTTGGAGATGGAGCCTCCGCGAAATGTAAAGGAGGTCCAGCAGCTCACCGGCAGGATTGTTGCTCTCGGTCGTTTCTTATCAAAGATAGCTGATCGAGCGGCTCCTTTCTTTCAGACCATCAAGAAGAGTAGAGGGTTTGTTTGGACCGAGGAATGTCAACGGTCTTTTGAGGGGTTAAAAGCATATCTCCTCTCCCCACTAGTGCTTTCGAAGCCAGATCCCGGAGAGACCTTATTCCTATACTTAGGAATTTCTCCTCGAGCTGTGAGCTCGGTGCTTGTGAGGGAGGAGGAGGGCGCACAGCGACCTGTGTACTATGTGGCCCGAGTGCTGCAAGGGGCGGAGTTGAGATATACCAACATGGAGAAGACCATCTTTGCGGTATGTGTACAGTGAAAAAGCTCACCCCATATTTTCAAGCCCATCCGGTCCATGTGTTATCGCAAATTCCCATCGGAACGCTTCTTCGAAGCCCAAATGCCCCGTCATGGGTCAGCAAGTGGGGAGTGTTCCTGGGATCCTTTCAAATAGAGTTCAAGCCGCGACCGGCGATAAAGGGGCAAGCATTAGCAGATTTCGTGGTAGAATGCACTGCGAGGGAGGTAGAATCTAGTGGAGAAGAACCCGAGGGGAATTGGTGGACCGTGTACACCGATGGGTCATCCGCGACTGATGCTTCGGGGGGAGGTGTCGTGGCGATATCTCCGGAAGGGTTCAAGGCATACTACTCCGTGAGGTTCCGGTTTAAAGTCTCAAACAATGAGGCTGAATATGAGGCACTGCTTTGCGGCTTAAGGTTGGCAGCCTCATTAAGAGCTGAGCGAATCCAAGTCCGGTGCGATTCCAAGCTAGTGGTAGACCACGTCATTGGAAAATTTGAGGCCAAGGATGAACGAATGAAGAAGTATAGAGACACTGCCCTGGAGTTGCTTAAAGCATTCGGGGCGTACCGGATAGAGCAGGTCCCTCGGGAAGAGAACGCTGAGGCAGATATCTTGTCAAAGCTTGGTCCAGATTCCCCGGATCATATTAAGGCAATGACCCAGGAAGAAGAGTTGCTCAAGCCAAGCATCAGTCCAGGACAAGTGTTGATCATCACACTCAGAGAGGAGCCGGATTGGATTGATGAGATTACCATGTACATCCTTGACGAGTCGTTACCCATCGACCCAATCGCGGAAAAGGTGGTGAGGCGACGTGCACCCAGCTACACGCTGGAGTGCGGTCGGCTGTATAAACGATCGTACAATGGTACATTGTTGAGGTGCTTAAGAGCGGGCGAGGCACAGAAGTTAATGGAGGAAATCCATGAGGGAATATGTTCAGCGCATCAGGGAGCCTTCACGATGTCCAGGAAGGTGACCCTACAAGGATACTTTTGGCCAACGATTATCAGAGATTGCGCAGAGTACGTGCGCAAATGCAAGGTTTGCCAGGAATTCCAGAGGATGCCAGGGCGACCGGCGACGAATTATACCCCGATAAGCACAACGATTCCCTTTGCCCGGTGGGGTATCGATCTGGTCGGTATTTTGCCTCGGGGGACAGGGAACAACACATACCTAGTGGTCGCGATTGACTACTTCACCAAGTGGGTCGAAGCCGCCCCCGTGCCAACCATCACTGCGGAACAGATGACGAAGTTTGTTTCCAAGCAAATCTTGTGCCGATTCGGGGTGCCCCAGCAGATCATCACTGACAACGGAACCCAATTCGAGGCCGGGGGGTTCAATGAGTTTCTACAGAGCTGGGGCATAAAACACAGCTATGCGGCGGTCGGGTACCCCCAAACCAATGGGCAGGTTGAGAACACCAACCGTACCATCATGGATGGCCTCAAGAAGAAGGTAATGGAATGCAAAAGTGCCTGGGTGGAAGAAGTGCCCTATATATTGTGGACCTACAGAACTACCCCAAGGAAGGCAACAGGTGAAACCCCTTTCTCGCTCACATATGGATTTGAAGCAAGGGCTCCAGCGGAGACCTCGTTGCTAAGTTATAGAGTAGAAACGTTTGATGCTCAAGGAAATGAGGAGAACCTGAGGGCAGAGCTGCACCTCATTGATGAGCGAAGGGAAAGGGCATATATGCGGGCAGAAAACTATCGCCGGCAGGTCAAGTCATATCACGACCAGCGGGTGCGACCAAGGCAGTTCAAGATGGGCGACTGGGTCCTTCGGAAAAGGGAGGTCAGCCGGCCGACCGATGGAGGAAAGTTTGCTAAAAGCTTCGAGGGGCCATATATCATAAAGGAGATGTTGGCCGATGGGACATTTAGATTGCAGACTCCAACCGGGGGCGACGTTCCGCGAGTGTGGAATGTCGCCAACCTTATTAAATTTTATCAATAAATTGTATTCCAGCCATGTCTTTCTTTGAGATTTAATAAATCCAGCTCTCTGGCACATCTTGTCTCCAATTCTCAAAAAAAAAGGAGCGACCACGAGAAATCGATCGCTAAAATTGCGCGGTGATTCGTGCAAAGATACCCAGTAGTGGGTGAAGCGTCGAACCCTGTCAGACGACCAAGGTTGAAGACGACGCTGTGGCAAGAAAGTCTGAGAGAACGGCTAAGTCTGGAACACAAGATCTGTTGATCGCATGAGCGACCAGGGGATCTTGGGGGTATGGCGACGCCACAAGGGTCAAAGTAACCCGAAAGTGGCTAAGTCAAAAGAGGCGAGGTATTCTCTGATTCAAGTCCGAGGGAACCGGAATGTCAAATGTAGGATGCGAAAGAGAAGAAGGTGAAACTTGTAAGTAAACAGGTAACATCAAAATACATTCACAGAAATGTTCATTACATTTCGAGGATAATCTCTTGCATCTACTACAGTACAGTTGAGAACAATCTCTACGTAAGAAAGGATACTTCCCCATACGTCTCCTACAATGAAGAACAACAATCTAAGACTTTGCAAGCGAAGGTCTAGGGGGGACAGGCAGGTCTGAAAGGTAGTTCTGCGGCTGTATAGGCAAGCAAAACTCCGATCACCGGCTGTCCAGGACGACCACCTTTCTTCCCCATCATGGAACGGAAGTGGTTGCCCCCAGCCTCGGCAAAAACCCACCGCCCTTCTCCTACCAAGGAAGGACGGGGGACGGCTCACTTCTCTGTGAACCCCAACCAGCATCACCTGGGCGAGGACGGAGATCCTGAAGCCGCCCGAGCTTCTTCAGGTCGCCTAGGGGTCTTCTGGGGAGGTGAATGGCAAGCGGGGCGAGGTAGGGGAGAACCCAGTTCTTCCCCTAACACAACCTCCTCCGAAGGCCTCACCGGCGAACTGGTGCGACTTACGCTACTCCATCGCTCAAAACTTGCGTAATATGCGCACTCATGCTCCAAGAGGGGTAAGTGCTCATCTTGAAAGCTCTCCCAGGCCATACATTGCAGGGAATGGAGGGGGCATGGAGCATCCCAGTCAATCCGCCCGTCAGGCAGGCGGTTGGCGGAGAGGGCCTCGTACGCCTCACTAAAGTTTTAAGGGTTTGGAGGTGGTGGCGGCGGTTTCATCGACGGCCACTGCTGGCGAGGCAACCGGCGACAGAATTCGTAAGGGTCAAGCCCCCCCTAGTCATTGGAATTGATGGACTTGGGGGAGGAGGCAGGCTCCGGCGAAGAAGGAGCCGGCCCGTCGGAAAGATCTAGAGAAACAGGGATTCCTTCAGACATGGCAAGAATGGAGAAAAGGGGGATATTTGGTGATGGAGCAGAATAGAGGCCAGGGGGACTTATAAATAAGCCAGGGCAAAGGAACCGAAGAGGCGGTCAAGTCTCGAGGCAGCCGGACCGATAAAGCAGCCTTGAGCCGCGCGAAGGTCCAATCAGAAACGGTGAAGGGCATTGGATCAATTGGGCGGCACGATGGCCAATCCAGGGATTGAGCCCGGGCAGGTAAACGGGCCGGGACTAGGAGTTGGGCCCAAACTAAAACATACATGTTAACCAGCTAAATCAGAAAAGAGAGTGCTGAAGTAAAGCGCCAAAGAGAGAAAACACATGGCGAATCTAGAAAATTAAACAACATAGGAGCATTGTATCAAAACGACAAATCATTCCGAAGGAAAAGAGAAAGGCAAGCGTTGGTAAAGCTATGGGGGAACAATGGGGGATTTAGACGGCCGAGCCGGAGGGTCCACCCGCTTTGGACATGGCTAAACTGGCCCCTGGACTCTGGTCGCTCTGACCACCTTCCACTTCTTCTTCTTCCTCCTCTTCCGACGCGCTCGAGCTCCCCCCGTCCAGATAGGGACTGGGGTCGAACTCGGCCAAGGAGCGGCAGGGAGAAGGGAAGCCAAGGTCGGGGAGAGAGAATCCTTTAGGGAGCAGGGCCAGCCTGTTGTGGAAGACCTGTTGGGCATGGAAGAGTCCGCAATTGAAACACTTGGTTCCCTCCTTGACCATCCATTGGGCCCCAGGTTCAGTTTTGAGCCAAGCGGCCGTTAGTTCTTCCATCCGCTCCATTGCGACTACCGTGAAGTCAGGAGAGGACTTGAAGGATTCTACCGCTCCCTCTACATGGCGGACCCGATCGCTCCTCTCTACCTCCAATTGCTGGATCAGATCAGATTTCTCCCCTTCCAGCTCGACCACTCGAGCAGAAACAGACTCTACCACCAAGGACAAGGAGGCTTTGTCTGCCTCAAGGGCGACGCAGCGGTTCTCCTGGGAAGCTTTCTCCACGGTAAGCACCGCGCAACGATTTTCTTTCTCCTCCAACTCCCTAGTGAGTCGGGCGACCTCCTCCTGCAGCTCCTTCTACTTGGCCTCGGCTGCTTTCATCACCTCGTCCGCGGCGGCCTGGCGACCCCGTCTCCGGCCGACCACCTCAATCATCCCCAGCGTAGCCTGCACAAAGGGGTGAGGGTTAGGGGCCTAAAGAAAAGGAGTAATGCATAGGAGATCAAGACCAGTACCTGACTGAGCCTCAAAAGGACCATGTTGTCAAGGTCGTCCTCGGAGCCTGCCGAGATACGAGCCTGGTCTTCTGCAGGCAGAGTGATAAAAGTCTCCAGCTGTACGTCCCCTAGGCTTTGGGGCAGGGGAGGGATGCAGAGCCTCGTCGAGCGACCCCCCGGTCGCCACCTCGTAGGTCACTGCGGGTGGTGATGGAGGTCGCTCCAAGGCAATGTCCCGAGACAACCCAGCGAGGTCGCCACCCTGCATCACGGGGTGTGGAGGGGACTGGCCAGCCATGGTACCCTGTTCCTGGGTTGCATCTTCTTGGTCCTCCACCGTAATTACGACCGGCTCTCGAGAAGGACCCTCCTCGTGGTGGGATGAAGAACGTTTGCCCTGGCCCTTCGTCTCTCTCTTCCTTTTCCTCCCTGCGGTGAAGCGACTGAGCAGGAGATCGCTGTCCATCTCTTCTCCTGAATCTTGTAATTCCACTGGAAACAAAGGAAATGGCCAGCCTTGGGAAAAGATAAACTAAACATCTGGGCAAAAGAAAGGGTCACCTACCAAAAGGACCACAATCAAGACCTTCCTCAGGAATGTCCTTCAGCTGGTCAGGCTGATGCCCCCCGGGGGATGTCCCTCAGTAGGTCGGGTTGGTGGCGAAGCTCATCCTGAACAAACTCAAACCCCAACCCGGAAAGGGTTTCCTCTGTCACCACCTCTTTGATGTTCATAACTCCCTTATTGCAGAATTGGCGAGTGATAGACAAAAGGGTGGCATCAGGTGGGGGGCGTGGGATGCGACGGAAGGAAGGGCGCCCTGAACCCGTGGAAGGAGATTCGGGCCCCGTCGAAACGAAGACAAAGAAAGGCTTCCAATCTTTGGTTGACCCCTTCTTATCACTAGCAAAGAGTTTGCTGGACCTCTGGGAAAGACTGGCATAGGACGCCCAATCCCTATGGCCCTTGGTCAGTTTGAAGGTGAATATGAAATGGTCCAAGGTCGGATTCACCCCTACATCTTTGCACCGGACCAGGTAACCGGCGATGTACCGGTGAGAGTTGGGGACCAGTTGGCACGGGAGAAGGTCCACCACGTTGAGGAATTCGACCAACAACGGGTGGAGTGGGAAGCGCAGCCCCTTCTTCAAAGACGCCAGATGGACCGTGAAGAACCCCGACGGTGCGTCTAGAGCAGTTTGAGTACTGGTAGGTCTCATGACCTCGATGGAGGGTCCAACCATGTTAGTGGCATCGGCGAACCCCTGGTCAGTAATTTGACAATGGCACAACGCCATGATGTTTTCGTCCAATTGGACCCTTGAGCCCTCATCTACCGGAGTTGAGGAAGGGTATTGCTTCCTCAATCGACGCCGTCTGTGGCCAGGCACGGCTGACGGCGACGGCCGGGGCGATGGAGTGTGGCCGGGGTTACGGTCAGAGGCTGATTGGCCGGCTTGGCGAGAATTGGGCAATGGGGTAGCCGAATCGGAATCCGAGACAATCATGGCGGCGAGAGAAGGAACTGACCTGGACAGGAAGAAGAATGAGTCGGGTGAGCAGCGGAGTTGCAGACGAACGGTAGTGGAGAAGGCGAAAGGAAGCGATGGCGTCCAGCGGCGGTTTTTAACTGACAACAGGAAGGCGAATCGGCAGGCCATGATTACTTATTTGTGGAGATCGTGCCCAAGTGTCGTGCGGAACCCAAGGAACGGCCCGGATCCCCGCTGGAGCGTCCACGTGGACTTTGCAAACTCCCCACTCCTCCGCTTGGCCCAGCTGAGGACTGAGGAGTTGGGGGGCTTATGATGGGCCGATATCCAGTGGACGGCCCAAATGAACCATTTAAACAGCTTCGGGTCAAGCACCCGTGAAATACTCAAGCTGGGCCGGCCCAAGGAGCTGGACCTAGTTAACCTCAGGCCAAGCACAGCTGGCAGAGTCAGTCCGGAGAAGGAGACGGAGCTGATTGGCCGTTACGGAGCCGGGAAAAGTGGATCGCGCCCTTGGCGGGCTAGACTCCATCGGTTACGCTTCACCTTAATTGTTGAGAGCTCGTGTATAAATAGAAGGGACCCGAAAGGGGAGAACTCAAGCTAAATCAAGCTAGTAATACACATCCAATTCTCGAATTCTTGTTCTTAATTGCGTTCTTACGATCCGCTCTGTAAATCGGATCATTTGGTGGATTTATTGTCCATCACATATGTTAGGCAAAACTAAGAAGTTAATATTAATTTAAATTGTCTTAATTTTTGTGAGGTCAAATCGGGTCTTTTGGTTAGGTACGGAGGAAAATACTATTCTTTTTATTAAAATAAAATGAGATATTTATTTAGGGGAATTGATATTTTGAGCTCCACTTTTTGATAGGGGCACTCCACCCTTGAAATAATTTACAAACATGGACAGTTATGCCCTTTTATTTGGAGTACGAAGTAGAGTGGTGTTTTTGGTTTCCATTCTACATTGCTATACTAGATTGAGTCAATGACTACATTCCTCAATATTCTAAAAGTATTTATAAATGAATTTGTCTATTTTTTTAATAAAATAATCTTCTCCGTATATAATTACATATTATAAAAAATAAAATCGAGTAACATACAATATATTTTTATTAAGTAAGATTATCTTAAACTAACGATATAGCGTGATATATGTTTTTTTGCTTGTTTAGTGATTAAATAAAAAGTTTTTTTCCAATTAAATTAATATTCTAAAATGTACTACTTTTATGATTTGTATACTCAAAATGTGTATAAGAAATGAATGTCTCAAATGATCACTATATAACTGGTAAATATGTATGATAAAATAAAATGATACTGTAAATCCAAATTTAAGATATACGACATCTCAAAATTTTGAGATGGTCAAGTTTTTCCTTTATTCCGTCAATTATTTCTCACTTTCTTCACCTATTTTTGTTAATCCTTTAATAAAATAATATACTCATGTTATCACTTGTTTCGTAAAACATTTAATGTAGTTTTAAATATTTAATTTTATTTTTTTATTTTACCCAATTATTATTTAAGTTTACTCAATTGGTTTATAAATTCAATAAAAAATAACAATTTCACCTGCCATATAAAATGGGACGAAGGAAGTACTATTTTTGGAAAATTAGTTAGTGACATAAAAAAACTAAAAGAAAAAATGGGCCGGGGGAGTAGTATAAGAAAAAAATTAGTGACATAAAAAATTAAAAAGAGATAAAAATTAAAATAAATGAAGGATAAATTATTTTAATAAAAATATGAAATTTCAAAAATATAATATTTTTTTCAAAACTTTTAATTTTTCTCAACGCGTTCAACTCATTGATGTTTTTTACAACTCTTTCAAATTCAATCAAGGTCCGTTTGGTATACGAAATTAATGGAATTAGAATTTAATTGGAATTGAAATTCTATGGGATTCAATTTCATAGAATTGAATTCACCAATTTTAATTCATTTTTTGTACTAGCAATTCTAAATGGAAGTTTATATATATGCTCCTTCATTTACTACCGGCGCTCCACCCTTTTAATTTTTTTCAAAAATAGACAGTTAGGCCCCTCTTGGTTGAACTAGTATTTTTCATATTAATAATTTTCTTTACTCAACCTAGTATAGCAATGTAGAATGGAAACAAAAAACACCACTCCAAATAAAAGGGCATAATTGTCCATGTTTGTAAAATATTATAAGGGTGGAGTGCCCCTATCAAAAAGTGGAGCTCAAATATCAATTCCCTTTATTTAGGAAATGAGATCATTATTGCGGGAGGTAAGGAATACGGGGTGATATCACGATAAATAAAAAGGTTAAAATTGCTCCAGTAGAGACTAATATAGTTTCTGTTTTTAGAACTTATTTCTAAAATTGTTATGGTTTCAAATGCTATACGGAGACCTCCTGCCTCTATTTTCTATTCACTTTTCAAACAAAGAGTGGCATTGGTGCCCATTTTCTTATTTTCCATTAATTTTTCTATTTGCTCTTTAAAATATTTTTAAAAATTTAAATTATTTATGTTTAAATTACGGAGTAAAAAATGAATGAAATAAAAATAAATTATCATATACTTCATCTATCTTAAAATAAAATAGAAATAAATGAAAAAAGAAATGAAAAAAAGAAGAGAAAAGCACAAACAATTTTAATTTTTAAAACATTATAGAAAACAATTTTTAGAAAAATAAAAATGAAGGGAAAATATGATATTGGTACCAATGCCCCTATTGTTTGAAAATTAGGTATCAATGCCTCCTTCTTCACGGGGAAAATGAATGGAAAATAGTTGAAGTGATGCACGTGCAACATTTTGAATATATAGTGTATTGATGTTTATTTTCGAAACTACAAAGACGCTAAAGTAGTATTTGGCAACTCGCATTTCATTTCAATTCATGCATTTCAATTCCAAAATTTGAAATTTTAAATTTCAAATGACAAGGAGATGTACATGAATTTTAAATTAAGCTTTGTTATGAATGAGAAGAATTTGACTCAAATCCAAATTCTAAATTTTTAAATTTTCCAAACATGGAATTTGAGCTAAATCTAGATTTAAAATCCAAATTCATGTTACCAAACATATCATAAAGCTATTTGGCCAAATATAAAAATAATGTTTTGGATCGCCCAATTCTTTACTTAAAAAGGATAAAAAGTGTGATTTAAAATAAAATGCCTAAAAGCATGATAAGTTAATTTGAGAAGGATTAGAGAGGAATTAAGTGGAGTAGACTTACCAGAGCAACAGCATCTCTGGCCGCCATGATTAAGATATCAGCGCACGAAACAACTCCCGGACACGCCCTCTCCAGATCTTCCTTAATTTCATCAACAACTTCATATGACCTCAGTGAATTTATGTTCGACAAAGACAGCTTCTCCCCCAACATAGTCTCCGTGTCGTCCAACAGTACCGATCCGTCACATCCCTAATAATCCGCATTCAATAAAAAAAATCATGGATCAGAGCTAGCAATCAGACATTATTAATTAAGTGACAGAAATCGAAGCTAATCTGAGATTAACTTGAGATTTGAGATCGAAATAATATGACAATGGCGGATTAATTATTTACGTTAACAAAGCAATCGTGGAACTGGAGGCGCATCACGGATGCTATGCTTCTGGCTTCTCTTCTCATGCTCTTCTCCATCACCAGCCTGACCACGGATTCCGCCTCCGGGCAGGTCTGCTTGTAAAATCCGCGGCGGAGATCGGCGATCTCAGCCGCCAAGGCGCCGGAGTTGAGGAGGAGGAAGAGAAGATGCAGCCACATTTTTCAAGAGTAAAGTGATTTTGGATAGAACGGGAAGTGTGGTCTCCGGATACAGAGCCAGCATCTGGATGCCAATTAGGGAGTAGTAATTACCGGAGTATAATTACTCCCCTTCCTTAATTCTCCGGACTACGTTAATCCTATTATATTATTATATAATAGATAGGTCATTTTTATGTTATTAAATTCAAATCATTTTTCAATAATAAAAAATAAAATGCAATAGAATATAGTGATAAGAAAACCCCATAAATAGGAGTAAAACATGGATCATATCCTCAAAATAGAACTTCAAACTTAAACTTTCTTAAATAGGAGTTGATAGACAATAAATCCACCAAATGATCCGATTTACAGAGCGGATCGTAAGAACAAAATTAAGAACAAGAATTCGAGAATTGGATGTGTATTACTAGCTTGATTTAGTTTGAGTTCTCCCCTTTCAGGTCCCTTCTATTTATACACGAGCTCTCAACAATTAAGGTGAAGCGTAACCGATGGAGTCTATCCCGCCAAGGGCGCGATCCCCTTTTCCCGGCTCCGTAACGGCCAATCAGCTTCGTCTCCTTCTCCGGACTGACTCCGGGTGGAGTGAGACCTACCAGTACTCAAACTGCTCTAGACGCACCGTCGGGGTTCTTCACGGTCCATCTGGCGTCTTTGAAGAAGGGGCTGCGCTTCCCACTCCACCCGTTGTTGGTCGAATTCCTCAACGTGGTGGACCTTCTCCCGTGCCAACTGGTCCCCAACTCTCACCGGTACATCGCCGGTTACCTGGTCCGGTGCAAAGATGTAGGGGTGAATCCGACCTTGGACCATTTCATATTCACCTTCAAACTGACCAAGGGCCATAGGGATTGGGCGTCCTATGCCAGTCTTTCCCAGAGGTCCAGCAAACTCTTTGCTAGTGATAAGAAGGGGTCAACCAAAGATTGGAAGCCTTTCTTTGTCTTCGTTTCGACGGGGCCCGAATCTCCTTCCACGGGTTCAGGGCGCCCTTCCTTCCGTCGCATCCCACGCCCCCCCACCTGATGCCACCCTTTTGTCTATCACTCGCCAATTCTGCAATAAGGGAGTTATGAACATCAAAGAGGTGGTGACAGAGGAAACCCTTTCCGGGTTGGGGTTTGAGTTTGTTCAGGATGAGCTTCGCCACCAACCCGACCTACTGAGGGACATCCCCGGGGGGCATCAGCCTGACCAGCTGAAGGACATTCCTGAGGAAGGTCTTGATTGTGGTCCTTTTGGTAGGTGACCCTTTCTTTTGCCCAGATGTTTAGTTTATCTTTTCCCAAGGCTGGCCATTTCCTTTGTTTCCAGTGGAATTACAAGATTCAGGAGAAGAGATGGACAGCGATCTCCTGCTCAGTCGCTTCACCGCAGGGAGGAAAAGGAAGAGAGAGACGAAGGGCCAGGGCAAACGTTCTTCATCCCACCACGAGGAGGGTCCTTCTCGAGAGCCGGTCGTAATTACGGTGGAGGACCAAGAAGATGCAACCCAGGAACAGGGTACCATGGCTGGCCAGTCCCCTCCACACCCCGTGATGCAGGGTGGCGACCTCGCTGGGTTGTCTCGGGACATTGCCTTGGAGCGACCTCCATCACCACCCGCAGTGACCTACGAGGTGGCGACCGGGGGTCGCTCGACGAGGCTCTGCATCCCTCCCCTGCCCCCAAAGCCTAGGGGACGTACAGCTGGAGACTTTTATCACTCTGCCTGCAGAAGACCAGGCTCGTATCTCGGCAGGCTCCGAGGACGACCTTGACAACATGGTCCTTTTGAGGCTCAGTCAGGTACTGGTCTTGATCTCCTATGCATTACTCCTTTTCTTTAGGCCCCTAACCCTCACCCCTTTGTGCAGGCTACGCTGGGGACTATTGAGGTGGTCGGCCGGAGACGGGGTCGCCAGGCCGCCGCGGACGAGGTGATGAAAGCAGCCGAGGCCAAGTAGAAGCAGCTGCAGGAGGAGGTCGCCCGACTCACTAGGGAGTTGGAGGAGAAAGAAAATCGTTGCGCGGTGCTTACCGTGGAGAAAGCTTCCCAGGAGAACCGCTGCGTCACCCTTGAGGCAGACAAAGCCTCCTTGTCCTTGGTGGTAGAGTCTGTTTCTGCTCGAGTGGTCGAGCTGGAAGGGGAGAAATCTGATCTGATCCAGCAATTGGAGGTAGAGAGGAGCGATCGGGTCCGCCATGCAGAGGGAGCGGTAGAATCCTTCAAGTCCTCTCCTGACTTCACGGTAGTCGCAATGGAGCGGATGGAAGAACTAACGGCCGCTTGGCTCAAAACTGAACCTGGGGCCCAATGGATGGTCAAGGAGGGAACCAAGTGTTTCAATTGCGGACTCTTCCATGCCCAACAGGTCTTCCACAACAGGCTGGCCCTGCTCCCTAAAGGATTCTCTCTCCCCGACCTTGGCTTCCCTTCTCCCTGCCGCTCCTTGGCCGAGTTCGACCCCAGTCCCTATCTGGACGGGGGGAGCTCGAGCGCGTCGGAAGAGGAGGAAGAAGAAGAAGTGGAAGGTGGTCAGAGCGACCAGAGTCCAGGGGCCAGTTTAGCCATGTCCAAAGCGGGTGGACCCTCCGGCTCGGCCGTCTAAATCCCCCATTGTTCCCCCATAGCTTTACCAACGCTTGCCTTTCTCTTTTCCTTCGGAATGATTTGTCGTTTTGATACAATGCTCCTATGTTGTTTAATTTTCTAGATTCGCCATGTGTTTTCTCTCTTTGGCGCTTTACTTCAGCACTCTCTTTTCTGATTTAGCTGGTTAACATGTATGTTTTAGTTTGGGCCCAACTCCTAGTCCCGGCCCGTTTACCTGCCCGGGCTCAATCCCTGGATTGGCCATCGTGCCGCCCAATTGATCCAATGCCCTTCACCGTTTCTGATTGGACCTTCGCGCGGCTCAAGGCTGCTTTATCGGTCCGGCTGCCTCGAGACTTGACCGCCTCTTCGGTTCCTTTGCCCTGGCTTATTTATAAGTCCCCCTGGCCTCTATTCTGCTCCATCACCAAATATCCCCCTTTTCTCCATTCTTGCCATGTCTGAAGGAATCCCTGTTTCTCTAGATCTTTCCGACGGGCCGGCTCCTTCTTCGCCGGAGCCTGCCTCCTCCCCCAAGTCCATCAATTCCAATGACTAGGGGGGCTTGACCCTTACGAATTCTGTCGCCGGTTTCTTCGCCGGAGCCTGCCTCTTCCCCCAAGTCAGTCAATTCCAATGACTGGGGGGGGGCTTGACCCTTACGAATTCTGTCGCCGGTTGCCTCGCCGGCAGTGGCTGTCAGTGAAACCGCCGCCACCACCTCCAAACCCTTATGAAGACTTTAGTGAGGCGTACGAGGCCCTCTCCACCAACCGCTTGCCTGACGGGCGGATTGACTGGGATGCTCCATGCCCCCTCCATTCCCTACAATGTATGGCCTGGGAGAGCTTTCAAGATGAGCACTTACCCCTCCTGGAGCATGAGTGCGCATATTACGCAAGTTTTGAGCGATGGACCAGCGAAAGTCGCACCAGTTCGCCGGTGAGGCCTTCGGAGGAGGTTGTGTTAGGGGAAGAACTGGGTTCTCCCCTACCTCGCCCCACTTGTCGTTCACTTCCCCAGAAGACCACCTTTGTCGCGATTGGGTCGATGGGTAACGACCCGTCAAGGATGTACATGGTAATCTCATCAATCCAATCTGGCTCCTCTCTGAGTGTGATGATCAACACTTGTCCGGGACTGATGCTTGGCTTAAGCAACTCTTCTTCCTGGGTCATTGCCTTAATATGATCCGGGGAATCCGGACCAAGCTTTGACAAGATATCTGCCTCAGCGTTTTCTTCCCGAGGGACCTGCTCTATCCGGTACGCCCCGAATGCTTTAAGCAACTCCAGGGCAGTGTCTCTATACTTCTTCATTCGTTCATCCTTGGCCTCAAATTCTCCAGTGACGTGGCCTACCACTAGCTTGGAATCGCACCGGACTTGGATTCGCTCAGCTCTTAATGAGGCTGCCAACCTTAAGCCGCAAAGCAGTGCCTCATATTCAGCCTCCTTGTTTGAGACTTTAAATCGGAACCTCACGGAGTAGTATGCCTTGAACCCTTCCAGAGATATCGCCACGACACCTCCCCCCGAAGCATCAGTCGCGGATGACCCATCGGTGTACACGGTCCACCAATTCCCCTCGGGTTCTTCTCCACTAGATTCTACCTCCCTCGCAGTGCATTCTACCACGAAATCTGCTAATGCTTGCCCCTTTATCGCCGGTCGCGGCTTGAACTCTATTTGAAAGGATCCTAAGAACACTCCCCACTTGCTGACCCGTGACGGGGCATTTGGGCTTCGAAGAAGCGTTCCGATGGGAATTTGCGATAACACATGGACCGGATGGGCTTGAAAATATGGGGTGAGCTTTTTCACTGTACACATACCGCAAAGATGGTCTTCTCCATGTTGGTATATCTCAACTCCGCCCCTTGCAGCACTCGGGCCACATAGTACACAGGTCGCTGTGCGCCCTCCTCCTCCCTCACAAGCACCGAGCTCACAGCTCGAGGAGAAATTCCTAAGTATAGGAATAAGGTCTCTCCGGGCTCTGGCTTCGAAAGCACTAGTGGGGAGAGGAGATATGCTTTTAACCCCTCAAAAGACCGTTGACATTCCTCGGTCCAAACAAACCCTCTACTCTTCTTGATGGTCTGAAAGAAAGGAGCCGCTCGATCAGCTATCTTTGATAAGAAACGACCGAGAGCAACAATCCTGCCGGTGAGCTGCTGGACCTCCTTTACATTTCGCGGAGGCTCCATCTCCAAAATCGCCTTTACCTTTTCCGGGTTAGGCTCGATCCCTCTCCGGCTGACCATGTGTCCTAGGAATTTACCCCCCTGCACCCCAAATGTGCATTTCTTGGGGTTAAGGCGAAGCTGGAACTTCTTCATGATCTTGAATACTCTCTCCAGGTCGCCAGCATGAGACTCCGTCCGTTTGGACTTGACAATCATGTCGTCCACATATGCTTCCATGCACCCCCCCTAGTATTGGCGCGAACAGCTTGTTCACCATCCGTGCATAGGTCGCCCCAGCATTCTTCAAACCAAAAGGCATCACCTTGTAACAGTATACCCCATTGGGGGTGATGAAAGCGGTCTTTTCTTCATCCGCTACTGCCATCTTGATCTGATGGTATCCACTGAATGCATCCATGAAACTCATCAGCTCACATCCTGCCGTCTCATCAACCAACTGATCAATGTTGGGGAGAGGAAAAGGATCCATCAGGCAAGCTTTATTTAGATCAGTGTAATCGACGCACATCCACCAGGTATTCCCTTTAGGTGCGAGGACTACATTTGCCAACCATTCTGGGTAGCGGACTTCCCGGATGTGCCCAATGGACTGCAGGGTGGTCACCTGCTTGGTGACAAACTCTCTCCGTTCTGCGGAAAGGAAACGCTTCTTCTGTTTGACCGGCTTGTGGGTCGGATCCACTGCCAATCAATGGCAGATGATTTTTGGGTCGACCCCTGGCATATCCTCTGGTCCCCAAGCAAATAGCACCTTGAATGCTCGAAGGACCTCCAATAACTGCTCCTTTAATTCAAACGGTAAGGTTTTGCCTACCTTCACCTTCCGCCCGGGCTCAACCGGGTTCAAGGAAACTTCCTCGACCTCTTCCGCCGGCTCAGCTCGGGGTCGCCCCTCCTCCTTCTGGATCGCCGCACAGATCGTGCTAACATTCTCGTCGACTCAGGCTTGGCTTTTGGTCGCCCTGACATAGCACGACCGTGACAGGCTCTGGTTCCCCTTTGCTACTCCCACCCCTGTGGGAGTGTTGAACTTTAGGCATAAGTGGACGGGGGAGATTACGCACTCCAGGTCCTCCAACCCTGGTCGTCCCAGAATCAGATGGTGGGCACAGTCGAGCTGTACTACCATAAATTCCATGTCGACCCAGAGTCGGTGGGTGCCATCTCCTACCCCGGCCTTTACCGTGATAGTTCCTTCTGCTTCGATAGTATCCCCTGTAAATCCTGACAGCGGCGTATGGATTGGCTTCAGGTCGCTTCGGGACAATCCCAACTCCTTAAAGGTGTTGATGTACATTACGTTGACCGAGCTGCCCGTATCGACCAAGGTTCGGTGGACGACCACATTATTGATCTCCACTCTTATCACCAGAGCGTCCCTGTGAGGACTGAGGACTGGGGGATAATCCTCGTCTGTAAAGATCAGAGGTTCCTTCTTCTTTCGCTTAGGCAGCGGTGGCCTCTGTACCTCGGCCAGGTACACCATGTTCTTCCACTTCTTCTGGGAGGATACCGAATCTCCTCTAGTGTTTCCTCCCATGATGAACCGACACCCCAGGTGTCGGCGACCTTGCCTCTCCTCCTCATCTAGGTCATCACAATCTCGCCCTAGGTGCCGCCGTCCATCTTCTTGCCCCTCTCCTGCTGTGATCGCTGCCGTGGGGGCTGGCGGCCTCCTCCAGGTCCGGTTACTTGTGGACGGTCGCTCTGACCGAGGAGGTGGCCCTCTAGCGATCAGCTGATCCATCTCCTTCTTCAGCGTAACGCACTCCGACGTGTTATGGGTGCTGTTACGGTGGTATTCGCAGTATTTGGGTGCATCATGCACACCATAGCTTTCCCGACCATGAGGAGGGGCCGACAACGACTGTACCGCGTGAACGGGATGCCTGTTCGCACGATACCCGGTGGGGTTCGGCCCCTTACCATATTCCTTCCTCTTCTTTCCTTCTGCCACCGGTGGCCCGCTTTTCTTCTCCTTCCGGACTGGTGGCTCATCATCTTCCTATTCCAGCGCCAGGTACTTCGCCTTGGCCAACATCTCTTGATAGGTCGAGAGAGGATTCCGTCGCAGCTCCTTACGCACATCCCCTTGGGGGAGTGCAGCTTGGAGCATGTCGATCAGGGCTTGGTCGTCCGCCCCTTGGACATCCCTAGCCTCCTTCTCCCACCTATTAATGAACTCCCGGAGCTGTTCCCCCTTCCGGATCTTCACATTGAGCAAATGCGAGAAGGGGAGCTTTTGTCTCCGGCTGGACGCGAAGTGCTCCAAGAACTTGTGGGTCAGGTCGCCCCACTTATCTATCGACCCCTTGGTTAACTTGTGAAACCACTCACAAGCCTGCCCTTCCAGTGTCGCCAGGAAGCACCGACACTTGATTTCTTCTGGATACGCGTACATGACCATGTTGGCCCCGAAACGAGCGAGGTGGTCTTGGGGATCGGTCGTCCCATTGTATGCCTTGATCTGGGGAGTCTTGAAATTATCTGGGAGAGGGCAGGACATTATCCTCCTGGAGAAGGGCGTTACCTCACTGAAGACCGCCTGGCGATAGGGGTTCTGGGCATCCAGCCGCTTCTCCAGTTGTTCGTACATTTTCCACAGCTCGGCTGCACCCTTATCCCCGACTGTCGTCCGTCGCTCCTCATAACCGACCTTGGAGGTCGCTGAGGACTCCCCTCTCTTCTCCTTGAGCGTGTCTCTCAAGTCGCCTTTTCGGGCCGACCGAGTGTCCTGCAACCTTTCGAACGCAGAGGTCCGAGGTTTCTTCGACTTGGGATCTCCCAAACGGTCAAAAGCAGACATCCGCTCGAAGGAGGACGACTCGTCCTCTTCTTCCAGCCTGGAGAGCGCATCTTCCATCATAGCCTTCCCATTGGGCTTGGTCGCCTTCTTCTTCTGGGACCGCCTCACTTTTTTCTTTTTTCCTTGGGAGCCCGCAGGTCCAACCTTCTCGCCTGTGGGTCCCCCTGCCACATCTCCCACCACTACCTCGCGGTTGGGCGCAAGTGCGGCCAGCACCTCCTTGAATTGTTCGGTCGTGATCCCAACCCTCTGAATGAGGGCCTCAGCCTCCCCGGTGGTGATGGGGGGTGCCGACCTCCGGTGGCGCTGTTCTTCCCCTGTTGGGGAACTCCGGTATCTACGTTGGCGTTGCTACGTGTTTGCACCATCGTCGTTGTGGATGATTTCTTCCGAGTATGATTCTCGAACTCTCAACGAGAGCACCAATTTGATGGACAGTAAATCCACCAAATGATCCGATTTACAGAGCGGATCGCAAGAACAAAATTAAGAACAAGAATTCGAGAATTGGATGTGTATTACTAGCTTGATTTAGCTTGAGTTCTCCCCTTTCGGGTCCCTTCTATTTATACACGAGCTCTCAACAATTAAGGTGAAGCGTAACCGATGGAGTCTAGCCCGCCAAGGGCGCGATCCCCTTTTCCCGGCTCCGTAACGTCCAATCAGCTCCGTCTCCTTCTCCGGACTGACTCTGCCAGCTGTGCTTGGCCTGAGGTTAACTAGGCCCAGTTCCTTGGGCCGGCCCAGCTCCTTGGGCCGGCCCAGCTTGAGTATTTCACATGTGCTTGACCCGAAGCTGTTTAAATGGTTCATTTGGGCCGTCCTCTAGATATCGGCCCATCAGGAGTAATTAATTAAATACGGAGTATATGTTTTAATTAACCCTCCTAGCCGCACAAACAAGTTGCCCGCACTAACCAAGTTGGGTGCACAAACCAAGTTGGACTCCCAATACTCATTAAACAAAACGATGACAAAAAGTAGAGTTAGTTGACATTTACCCCTTTTTGACATTATGCATTAAAATATGTGATATTTAACATTATACATTGATATATCTTTCATTATACATTACTAGGAATGATATTATACAATATCAAGGTTGGCATTATCTATTTAATTTGTCTAGCATTATGCATTCGCATGTATGACTTTATACATTGGCATGATTGCCATTATATGATTACATGTGACATTTAATGTGGTCTTTTTTTATACTGAAATGGACATTTTAATTTAGCAATTTACTACGTTTCCATATGTAAGGTATTGATTCATTTTTGTTGATGAAGTTTTGGGTGTGTTTTGTTATTATATTTAATTTTTTTTTACGTTCAAATTTGTTATTTTTTAGCATTATGCATTCGTATATATGACTTTATACATTAGCATGATTGTCATTATATGATTACACGTGACATTTAATGTGGTTTTTTGACATTGAAATGGACATTTTAATTTAGCAATTTACTACGTTTCTATATGTAAGGTATTGATTCATTTTTGTTGATAAAGTTTTGGGTGTGTTTTGTTATTATATTTAGGGAGATGGACCAAAGTAGGAGTAAAAGAGTTGGAACTTTGAATACCTTGCATATATTTAGGGGGCAAATGCATAATGCTAAACAAATTAAATAGATAATGCCAACCTTGACATTGTATAATATCATTCCTAGTAATGTATAATGAAAGATATATCAATGTATAATGTTAAATATCACAGATGTTAATGTATAATGTCAAAAAGGAGTAAATGTCAAGTAACTCTACTTTTTGCCATAGTTTTGTTTAATGAGTATTGGGAGTCCAACTTGGTTTATGCACCCAACTTGGTTAGTGCGGCCAACTTGTTTGTGCGGCTAGGAGGGTTAATTAAAACATATATTTAATTAATTACTCTTATTTGAGGGAATTTAAGTTTGAAATCCTATTTTGAGGATATGATCCATGTTTATTCCTATTTATTGGGTTTTCTTCTATATTATTACTCCTCCCGTCCTAAAACCATCTTCCCACTTCCTTTTTTCTCCGTCCTAAAACTAACTTCTCACTTATTAAAAAAGTGTGTGAATGGACTTTACTACCCCCTCTCTAAATTTGCTGGCATCTCTCGATGAGTCTCTCCCTTTCACTCATCCCCATCTACTTTTTCTTCTTCTCTCTTCTTTCTCTCATTGACAACAATTTCTTATCCCCATTTTCCATCCCTCTCAAAACCTGAGCCTAATAATGTCATCTCTCTTCCCTCTCCCTCAAAATCTAGATCTTTTTTCTCTTTCTTTTTCAATATCTAGATCTAATCTTCTCTTCCTCAAAACATAGATTTAATATTTGCCTCCACTGCCGCTGAGTAGACCGCCCCGTTGCTGACTAGAGGTTGTGAGTGAGCAGTAAATCTTCGGGAGACGGCCATCTCTTTCAGATCTCAACGTCAATTTTTGGCTATATAACTGACTCTAGTGAGATTTGCCCGGATACGTTAGTGGCTCTGACTTGAGTGAGATTTGCCTATTTTTTGCTCACTGCAAGATCGTTTTAGGCCATCTATTACTACGGGGTTGCTCTGAAATGGGGTGGGATTGCTCTGATTTGTTTGCAAACTTCTGATCCCATTTTCCAAGTTTAGAAGAAGGTTACTTTTGTAAAGTCAAAGCCAATTTAGTCCTCTCTTAAAAATGGGTTTTAGTCAAACCGAGAAGGTGGTTTTAGGACGGATGGAGTATATGTGATCATATTAGATACTCCTCCATCCCTAAATATATCCCACATTTGTTTTTTCAGCAGTCTCAGGAAGTTTTATTTATTTCTATTTTTCATTAGTTATTTGATAAAATAAAATATTATTGACATTTCTTATTTTCAAAGAACTTTTCATGTAACTTTTTGGTATGTAATTTTTTTATATTTCTATATCAATATGTAATAAAATGAATTGAAAAAACTTATTTTACCTCAGTAATAAAAATGTGAGATATATTTAGACACGAAAGGAGTAAAAACAACTTTAATTACTCCAATCAAAGTAGTTCAAATGAGATTAAATCAAGTGGGTAGAATAAACTAGATCTAATCAAATCAATTAAAGAGAGCAAAAAAGGTAAAAAGATTCAAAAAAATTAAGTAAATAAAAATCAAATAAAAATGTGTGGAGGAAAAGAGGGTGGTGTGTACAGTTTTGGTGTACTGATTCTGTCTTTGGCTCCTAGGATCAGCCCAACAAATCCGCTTAAACCTCAAAATCCTTGCGCAACCTTCTCATCGCCATTTCTGCGTCGCTTGAGAGGTGATTGTACGGCGGATAACGGCGGACGAAAATGGGCGGCAGAGGCAGGTCTCGCACTCAGAGGAAACACTTCGCACAGAGCAGAGAGAACGTGTGGAAAAGAAGTAAATTCGATTCCTCACAACCGTCGGACAGCTCCGCCACGGCAGACGCCCGAGAGAAAAACAACGGAAGCAGCAACTCTTCCTGGGAGCCGTTCGCCACTCAGAACCCCGCTTTCGACGATTATTACAAGGTATATAGCTATTTTTCTTGTAATAATTCGCATTTTCCCAGTTTTTGTTCTGTGTTTATGGTGAAGTTTGAATGTGTTGTTGATTCGAATGGCAGGAACAAGGAATAGTGTCACGGGAAGAGTGGGACACATTCAATGAATATCTCCGAAAACCTTTGCCAGCTGCCTTTCGGATCAATTCCAGGTTTTCCCTGCTTTGCTTTTGTCCGAACTTGGTATGCTTAGTGGCACATGGAGGTGGTGGTTTGATTATTTGAAGGAGGATTTACATATTAGTGAAGTGTTAATGTGTTATTTCTCAAAGTATGCTGCCCTTTGAGAAAATAGCAAATGTACTAGAATGGATTCATTGCTTATATCTCCAATTTACATTATATACCCAATACTTAGTGTTTATATATACCTAATCTTGCCTCCACAAAATAAGAACTAATTCTTGTGCTAAGTAAATTATTGATTGCAGTCATATTATAAGGACTGCTGTGACAAAATCAATTTCTACTGGTTATGCATATACTCCCTCACTCGAAAAAACAATCTCTCTTTCATTTTCCGCCTGTCCCAATATCAATTTCACACATTCCTAATTTTCTTTAAAAGAAAGAAAGGAACATGTGCCTCACAACATTTATATAATCTAAACAAATTTTAACTACACTTTTAACTTTTCAACACTCCTCTTAAACTCCATGAAGTCAAAGTGGGATATACTTTTTGGGATGGATGGAGTATATCATAACTTCTCAACTTGCACTCTATATCAATTTCAAAACCCTGTTTTGACACTTGAGGTTCCTGCATAGTTACTCTATCAACCACATCATAAAATTCCTGAATAGTCAAGGAAAATTTTGAATGTCTACCTTATTCAATCTCTTTGCTATTTACTCTTTTTTTGTCCATACCATATTGCAGTTGCCAGAACTACATGGATATTCGATCGAAGTTAGAGAATGATTTTGTGAAGTCCCTACAGGCAGAGGTTGATAGGTTTCTAATAACTGTGAATGCACAATGCAATACTTGTTGTTAGATGTTCACTTATTTAGTATAGAGTAAATAGTAGTAAAATTTTGTTTTTTATGTTCCAGATTACAGATGGGAGTGAAGTGGATGCAATAAGACCATTGCCTTGGTATCCTGAGAACCTTTCTTGGCAGTCCAATTTTTCTCGGAATCAGTTGCGAAAAACCCAAACACTTGAGAGGTACTTGATGCATTTTTTGGGTATATAATAATATAATCCATGTGTTCAAGAGTGGCTTAAATCATGATTTTGAGAAACCTTTTCAGATTTCATGAGTTCTTGAAACTGCAGAATGAAATTGGCAACATTACAAGACAAGAGGCTGTGAGCATGGTAGGTGAACCTTTGAGTATCTTTATTAGATCATGGAATTGCCTTTTAGTTTGGATACAGGAATTCCATTTATCTGAACTAATTCTTCAAAATAGGTGTATAGATTATCTTACATAACCATTGGTTGAATTTACTGAACTTTACTTTTTCATTGCTCATTCAGGTTCCTCCACTTTTCTTAGATGTACGCCCAGATCATTTTGTTCTTGACAGTAAGTTTGTGTTTGAGTTAGACAAGTATGTGTGATGTGTTAATTTTTTTCCATAGATGGTTGCATATTAAAACTGGGTAACATCTATCAATGGATGTTGACTATTCCTTTAATTTCAGTGTGTGCAGCTCCTGGTTCAAAAACATTTCAGTTACTAGAGATGATATACCACTCTGTGGATCTTGGGTCGTTACCTAGCGGAATGGTCCTCCTCTTTCCTTTTACTCTTTCAACTTTCCATATCCCCATAAACCAAAATAATGGCTATTCTTCATTTCTGCCACTCCTTCCTTAAATATCTTATCTTTTGCTCGGACTTCTGAGCATCCTTCTATTATTGTTTAATAGGTGATAGCAAATGATGTTGATGTGCAAAGATGTAACCTTCTCATCCATCAAACAAAGAGGATGTGCACTGCCAACTTGATAGTCACAAATCATGAAGCTCAGCACTTCCCAAGCTGCAATTTGAATAGACACCGTGCAGAGAGTTCTGAGATTCCAAAAGGAGAGGATATTGATATCACACAACTTCTATATGATCGTGTGTTATGTGATGTTCCATGCAGTGGTGATGGTACACTTCGTAAGGCACCTGATATTTGGAGAAAATGGTAGCTAACTACTCAGTCTTGTTGTCTCTTGTACAAGTTTCATTTTTTAAAAGGCAATGCCTAATTGCTTTACAGGAACGCAGGAAATGGAAATGGTCTACATGGCCTACAAGTTCAGATAGCAATGCGAGGTTTCTTCTCTTGTCCATCTTATGGGATATTAGCTTACATGTTCGTTTGATTTTTTTTTACCATTTGATTTTAGACTTGTATATGAAGCTAATTTTATATGAGATTTGGCTTGCAATGTCTAAAAGTATGCTTAGATGAATGTATGTAAAGACTAGAGAGAAAGACAAACAAGCCAGCACATTAACTGTTTAACACCCCGGAGCTTACTATTAATCGGCACTACAACCTGCTTAGCAAGTAGCAACCTATGTATCATAACTCCGAGACACAAGTTGACATACTGGTGTTTCCATTTCACACCATTTCTTATCTTTTTCTATTGTTTAACTTATCTTCTCATACAATTTTCAAGCCTCTTCAGTTCTCACTGCTGCTACTTTGCATATGATGTGCTGCTGTTTAGAACAGCCTTTATCAGTTACCTTATTGGAAACTTCAATGTGTACAATGAGCAACTCTTTCTCTGGTTCCCAAATTCAATATCTGTCAAAACCAATAGCTTGTTGTGGAAAGACTTGCATGTCTTCTACTATATTTGCATCCTTATCACTTATCACTTATCATGACCGATCAGTGTTGATATCCCATACAATTCATTCATCACGATTATTGTGATTAGTACACTGTATATTCCTTAATTCTGTTCTTGATAGGGTATATAATTTTTGTGCCGTCATATAATTAGTTTCTTTGTGAATGTTAGTTTTAGGGCCTGTTCCCTTGAACTTTTAACCATGGACTCCATCATGCAAATTTTAGTTAGAATTACTATGCATCCAGACTCTAGACTATGTTGGTGTTTTTATGTGCTCATAAGTTGGGTTGTAAACTATTTTTGACTTATAAGTTAGTAGATGACATGTTTCTCTGTGCGTATAAGCTAACTTTAAGTTGCTTATAAGTTAAAAAGGAGGTCTTACCTACTTATATTTAAGCCAGTTTTTTCGTTTCTCCGTTTTGACTAAATCACTTACCAAACTATCCCTAACTTTTTATGAATATTCCAAATGAATCTCTCCTTTAAGTCACTTTACAAAAATACTTCAATAAACAGCTTATAAGTTAAAAACTGCTTATTAACAGTAAGCCAATATAAGTTAAAAACTGCTTATTAACAGTAAGCCAATAAGCATTAGCATATAGAATTGCCACCTATAAACTTTTATATGTAAATGTGTAAATTCTTTGATTCCTTTCTTGTTAGACATTACCTACCACTAAAGGAAATGCCTCAAGGGATTGTTTTTCTACTATATTGTATATGTCAAGCTGAAGAGGCAATACCATTAGCCATATACCTCTAAAACCAAGATGACATCAGAGCTACTGGTGCAGTCCCAAAAAAACGTTACAAACAAGTTGCATATCATTTTTACTGTTTGTCAATGTCGAGTGGTTCAATTCTCAGTCTTGTGACCACATTGCCAGTGTCACTATGCATGTGATGTCCAGGCACCACCATCATAGTGTTTTTCTGACGCTTATAAAGCAGATCTCTTATACACGGTTGTCCAACAGTTCCCCATGTCTTCTACAACAATAGTTCAAATTGGTCATTCTAGAGTTTCTCTCCCCATCATCTTCCGTGGTTCCTTGCATTTAGATTTAGGTGTGTCATCTCACATTCCTTGTAACTTTTCTCTTTTCCCTACACTTTCACGTGCCAAAAAACCACACCATATGACTCTTGCCGATGACTCAAAAGTTCAAGTTGATGGTTTTGGTAAGTGGTAACACATCCCTTCTTTCTTGTCTACCGTTAAAATCTCTTTTGTTTATTCCTGGTTTGTTTCTTGATGTCCTTTTACTTTGGTTTCTATTAGTTGGCAAACTAAACCTCTTAATGAGAATATAACCTGGACATCCACTCTTTTCACCTCTACATTACAAGATAGAGTTTGGGGAGGAGTCTCGTGGCCTTTAGGCCATGTTCTCTTCAACTTATTCTTATTACTTATTACTTTTTCTTAATGGAATCAGTTTAGATCATAAACAATTTTAAATATAATTTACATTCAGATCAGCAGACCAGATCAGATCAGAACTTATTCCAATCAAATTAGGACCATTCAGATCAGGTGAAGAAAACATGGTCTTACTACTTACAAACTTCATCGTCCTCTATATACATAACATTTGAGTATCACATCTTCATCAAAGTTGATGTAGTGTAGACGCAAAAGCTCGAACTTTGTCAAAGTATATTGGGAACCCAGAATATGATTCTGAATTATAATGTTTACAATCAAGAAGAACAAGATATTAAATATGGATGCAACCCTAATACAAGTATGAACTGATAACGAAGTAGAAAGCTAGAAATACGAAAGGAATTTTTTTCATCCGTTTCACTTCTTCAACACACCAATTTGGGCCCAGTACAAGTCATGGACAAAGGATCTAGAGATACTGTGGTACTGTTATGGTATTGAGGTGGGCCAGGTGGCTGAATCCAAAACAGTTTTTTTCTTGTGCCACCAAAAATATGTTCTTGACCAGACATATTGGAAGAAATTGGGTTGCTGAATTGCAAACCATTAGATGCTTCTATGAGTCCAAATGTTAAACTTTTACAAAACCAATAGGATCCATGTTCTGATCCTATCAAATACTTGTAGGCAAGATGATTTATCTCATCATAACTAGACTGGATACCACTTTTGCAGTTGGTGTTGCATGTCAATTTCTCAAGTTTTCTTGTGAAGGATTTGTTAGCCTCAATTGATCTGGTTAAAGTCCCAAGAGTGTTAGTCTCAGATTATCAAAACTATGAATTATTTTTTAATTGTTATAACTAGAATATGTGGTTATAAGAGGTAGACTATGAAGGAATTGTTAGTAGCCTCAGACATCTTTTTCTGGTCACTGATAGACGAAGGATCTACAGAGATTATGATACTGTCTTGGATTTTAGGTGGCTCAATTGGTCAATCCAAAAAATGTCTTTCCTTGTGCCACCAAAAATATGTACTTGATATCTTAAGAGAAATTGGATTGCTGAATTCCAAACCATTAGACACATTTATGAATCCAAACATTCACTTTTACCAAACCAATGGGAGCCATGTTCTGATCCTATCAAAGACTTATGGGAAAGCTGAACTATCTCATTAGACCGGATACAACTTTTGCAGTCATCCAGATTCTCAAAAATATAAAGTATTTTGTTAATTTTTATAACTAGACCATGTGGTTATAAGAGGTAGACTATGAAGGAATTTTTAGTAGCCTCAGACACCTTTTTCTTGTCACTGATAGACGAAGGATCTACAAGATTATGATACTGTCTTGGTTTTTAGGTGGTTCAATCCAAAAAATGTGTTTCCTTGTGCCACCAAAAATATGTACTTGACATCTTAAGAGAGATTTGGTTTCTGAATTGCAAACCATTTTCTGGTCCTATCAAAGACTTATGGGAAAGCTGAACTATCTCATCAGACCGGATACAACTTTTGCAGTCATCCAGATTCTCAAAAATATTGAAGGTTCTCCTGGAAAAGGAATATGATATGAGAACAAAGGTCTCATTGACAGTATCCTACTCCTAGTGATAAGAGATGGGTAAGAAGCAAAGTGTTGTTACAAGATCTAGTGTTGAAGCAGAGTATATGACCATGGCCCTCACCTAATGTGAAATTAATTAGCTAAAGTGTTTACCCCAGGGATTAAGATACTGCAAAGTATACCCCATGAAATTAATTTGTGATAATGAAGCAACTCTGCATATTGCCTCCAATCCATGAAAGAACTAAACATATTGATGTTGGTTCTCCTTTTTTACGGGATAAAGTTATGTCTAAAGAAATCAACATGCCATTTGTCAATTTCAAAGTCCCTAATATCTTCCCCAAGTCTTTGAGAAGTCCTCGGCTACACACATTCTCTGTTCTTAAGTAATCACAACATTAGAATTTTCATGTTGTAGAGTTGTAGGGTAGTCCTATATATGGGTGTTTCTTTTTATATGTAGGGCTTTCAGGATTAGTTTGATATAGTTAAATGTTTTCGTTTGCCTTTATCTGTTGTTGATTACCATTTCTCCTTTAATATCCTTTTATCTGTTGAAGTGTACAAACCTTTTCCTAGGTAGGTGTAAGGTTTGTGTGCACCAACCCCTCCCATGTCCCATTTGTGGGATTTTAGTGTGTTGGTTGTTGTAAGATTTTCACATTTGCCAATATCCACACTCATGTTTTAGTATAAGTCATAAAAAAGTGATACTATGAAAGTTTATATCAAGACAGATCTAACAAATTCCTAGATGACTATTTTTCTTAGTAAATGACAAAAGAGGATCAAATAAGTGCAAATAGTGTAAAATGCAATTCCTCCGTATATAAGAATGGATGAAGTATGTAACAAGCTTGATACTCGTAATATGCATGCACAAGGTTGAGGGGAGTGTTGAAATATTTGCCAAACTGGTTGTTGTGTAACTGTAAATATTACTCTTAATCTTTCTATTTTGTGCGAATTGTGAAGTTTTTGATTCCTTTCTTTTTAGACATTCCCTACACTTGATGATTGTTCCAAGATTGTATTTTTACTACAATATATTCATCAAGCTATGGGGTAATACCATCTGTGAAATACCTCTAAATCATGAATTTTTGCAAACATTACAGGCATGTCTCTACTTAAAGTTGGGGGACGTATGATTTATTCAACCTGCTCAATGAATCCCATTGAGAATGAGGCTGTGGTTGCAGAGGTATTTCATGAATATTCCAAAATGCCAAAATAATACATTAATTTGTATATCATATGATGATACGTATTACGTGTCTTGGTGCTTTAGCTCATGGTTCTAGAAGAGAGCCTCACTCTTGCTACCATGTAAAGTTATTTGTCGGTAACCCTTAAATTGCTACTCATTTACTGTGATTGATGTGAAGCATTAAATATTAATGGAAGAAGATTTTGATTTCTTTCTGTGAACACATTTGGTGTTGGGTCATTTCCCTTCAATTGGATGATAAACCATCCAATTTATGTTATAGGACTTGTAGTAGTGATGATAAATTTCACCCAGTCAAACCAACCTAATCCTATCCACTACACCTGGCAAAATTTGACCCGACCCGTTACTAATCCGAAACCCGACCCGAAATTAGCGGGTTTTGAACATTGATTTTGCGACCCGAACCCGAAGACCCGTTAAATTTTCGGGTCAGAACGGGTCGGGTCGGGTTTGACCTGACGGGTTATGCACTTAATTGTTTATTTTTATTAGTTATTTATTTTTATATATTCATTTAAAATATGATATACCCATTAGGCTACTCAAAACTGAAAAGGCGTAATATATATATATATATATATATATATATATATTTATATATATATAGTTCTCCCACTCTTCCACCGTTTGTTGATATTAGATGCCAATTCAATCAAAATGGTGAGAAGACACCAAAACAATAGTGGAATTTTTAATCTTATTTCATCCTACGTGTAACTCAAGTTTTAATTCTTTTCTTTTGTTTTGGTATGATGCAAGAATTTCAATTTTTTATAACGTATATATATTTTTTGGTATGTTGAAAGAATCTTCAATTTTTTTCATCTAGTGCAATTTTTTTGGTATGCTGCAAAGAGTTGATTTTTTTGGGTATATTGCAATTCTCTTTTGGTGTGTTGCAAATAGAACTGCAAACTTTTATGATTTCGTTCTTTGTTTTGAATAATGCTCGGATCACATGATCTCTAAATAGAAAAATTTTTAATTTTTAAATACGGCTCTTAACCCGTTGGGTCAACCCGAACCCGATAACTCTGGGTCATGAACAAGCACTCTTAGACCCGAACCCGAAGTGACCCGAACCCGAAATAACCCAAACCCGATTATACCGAACCCGAACCCGACCTGACCGACCGTTTTGCCAGGTCTACTATCCACACTAGGTGGGGTCTGCAATAATAGATCTCACCATTATGAGTCACAACAGACCTAGGAAAGTTCCCACATAGTGTGGTCTGGGGAGGGTGTGTGTAGGCAGACCTTACCTTTCCTGAAAAGCGAGAGACCTCAAGCTCAAAAGTCAAAACACAGGAGCACAATGATACATGAAAGTAGCACGAGCAAAGTAATTACATAGACAAACAAGCACACATGTTGAAATTACAAACTTAGGCACAACACATGCAGAAACTGCAAATGTAGGCACAACAAGGTGAGAGAGGTGCTTGCCTTTTAAAACTATGTGATCTCCTCGCTTGGCCACCCATTCTTTTCCTCAGTACGTTCCCTAACCATCTCAACCTAGCCTCCCACGATTTATACTCCACAGACCACAGAGACCACTCTCACCCTTCTTGAATTAACTCATCCCGGATCTTATCAATCATCCTATGACCACACGTCCACCTCACCATCCTCATCTTTTCCACTTGTAGCTTTCGAGTGTGAGTATTTTTCACTGTTGAGATCTCACCATTATGAAAATTGTTGTAATTAAGGCAATTCAATATTACAAATATGTCTTCTTTCCCAGGTTCTCCGCAGGTGTGGAGAGTCTGTTGAACTTGTGGATGTCTCGGGTGATCTTCCTCAGCTTATCCGAAGACCAGGTCTTAAAAAATGGAAGGTTTGGGTTACTTACTTACACACACACTCCTTCCGTCTCATAAATATCTTCTGAATTACTATTTTGGCCTTCTAATAGCTTTTGTTTATTTGTGTTTTCATCGATTATTTGATAAAATAAAATATTCATGTCACATCTTGTTTTATAGAACTTTTGATGTAGTTTTGAAAGTTGTAATTGTACCTTTTTATTTCTATACCAATTTGTAAATAAACAATTTAAAAAGAGATGGGACTTTGCACTTTGTTCGAAGTGAGACGATATTTTCAAGACGGGTAGTAAATTGTGTTGTTTGCATTATATTGTTGAGTCTACATTGAAGAAACCGTGTTCCATGAGTCCACAACCTGTCTTGTAATTTTATATATATGGACCTCCTAGGAGTGTGATGCTGTAGAAATGCACAATGAATTTCAGGTAGGGAGCAGTTTGAATATGAGTGAAGAGTACTAGTAACGAGCTTTGTTGCACCCAAGCTTGCATTAGATAACTAAAGGTTGTAGATCTCAAATGTGACGACCACATATTTTATTATTTTTTGAATGAGAGAAAAACAAAACATTGAAAACAAGGAAAGGATGAGTGGCACACGTACTGAGAGAGGAGGGCATGAGACTTGAAGTAAAGAAAGGGATATGAAAGAGAATTTACATGAAAAACTACTGAAGAACCCCACCGGAATATCGAAGGATGTGTTTGACTTAAGTTTTTCTGATTGCCTAGGTAGTAACATGATAACCTTGTTTGTCAGTGTATCTGTTGAGTCTGGTTTAATTTGGGTCCTAAATAATATGATATCACGGTCTAAGGTATTCTGAATTCTGAAATGAGTGGAACAATGCACGCCCCCTAGGAGTAACATCACAAAATTATATTACTTCTTGTTCACATTTCTTATAATTTGCAAGATGTAAGTTCTAGGTAACATGTATCAAAATGCACATAAACATTGGAATGATGTATTTTCATTTGATAATAGTTCATATATGCTTGCAGATTCGTGATAAAGGAGTATGGTTGTATTCATACAAAGATGTTCCTAAAGCTCGTAGAGCTGCAATTGTACCTGGAATGTTTCCTTCTGGTAAAAGCTATGCGGATGGAACTGAAAGTTGTAATGATTCTTCCATTATTCACACCACTGACAATGTTGACAATAGAGAATCCACAAATGGGGCTTCGATTGCTGAAGGAACAACAGCTTCCTCTGAGTTCTTGGAAGAGGAAGTGTCAACATTACCTTTAGAACGTTGTATGAGGATAGTGCCCCATGACCAGAATACTGGAGCATTCTTTATTGCTGTATTTCAGAAGCTTTCTCCATTGCCAGGTATATACCAGTTATAATTGGTGTTTGAATACTTAGAACTTTGGTGTTTTGTTGTTTTGATTATTTGCATAATGTAGGTGCATTTGTAATAGGGTCTTTTTCCATGATGTACATCTTGGCCTTATAATATCAATCTTTTAACGAGACATGACTACAACCATGTTCTTGATTGTTTAATGAGGCTAGGTCTTGACGCGTGCCGAAGTAATATTTTGGGAAAATTAGCAATGAGGATGTACCAATTCGAGCGATAGGAGTGAGGCTTTGCAGTTTGCACACTTTTGCACTAGTGGATTTTAGGCAATTGAGTTATGATTCAATTAATGAGTCTAGTTCTTTTAATTAAGACTGTTGGCTGCTGACTAATGGCTCTTTTATGTCTCCCTGCTCCATAACTACTCTACAAACTCATCTATCAATGCTTGCTTTCTTGTTACTATTTTTTGAGTTAGTTCTTGCCGCTACTACTTTAGTGGTGCTATGATGTTGCTGTTGGATTTTATTTTTTAAATATTACATAGTAATTTTTTTAACATTAATTCTCCCTCCGTCCTATGATAAGTTTCATTGTTGGGTTAATGATGTATGGTTGAAATTATTTTCAAATCATTTTATTTGAAGATTCGTGTAAACTTAAAAAAATATTTCCTTCGTCCCAATGTATTTGTCCACATTTTTTTGGGTACATGTACTAATGAAAATAAACATAATGAATGGATCATTATGCCCTTATTACGTTTTGGTGTTGGGGATGGGAGCGTTAAAGGTATTAGGTGAGAGCAAATTAGTCAACAACAACAATAGTAAACCCCAGAAAAAATCCACAAAATGCAGGGTGTGGAGTGGTATGCAAACCTTACCCCTTCTTGGAAGTAGAGGCCGTTTCCAATAGACCTCTGGCTCCAACACAGTAGCAGAGTAGCTCAAACAATGTAAGAGCACAAACAAAATACACACACATAACAACAGTAATAACTCAGACCAAAAGCACACATGCAAAAACTATCAACTAAGGCATAAAAAGACTCCATGAATGGCAAACAAAGGCCTGAAGGTAACTATCCTAATCCTAGATTTCTAGATGTCCTATCTAAGGTCATATTCTTAGCGTACTAGTGTATTAGTCCCACCTTTCCTTGAATAGCCTCATTACGGATCTTAAGGAAAATAAGTCAAAGTCACTTTATTTCTTTTCTTTAATTGAAAAGCGGACAGATACATGGGGATATCTCGAAAAGGACTACTGGGCAAATATATAGGAAAGGAGGGAGTATACAACAACAACAAAGCCTTATCCCACTAGGTGGGGTTGGCTACACGGATCAAACGATGCCATTACGCCCTATCATGTATCATATCTGCTGTGAGATAGGAAAGGAGGGAGTATAATTTATATATTTAAAAACTATGTCAAAAGTTCTACAAAACTAAAGGTGATTTAGCTATTTTATTTTGGGTGATGCTAAATCCACCCCCTAAATTCGCCAAATATAGCCATTTACAGTGTGGATTTAGCAACACTTTTATTTTATCAAATGATCAATAAAAATATGTCAGTAAATAAGGAGCAAATAGGAATATGGAACCTTGTTTGGGATACAGAGAGTATTCATAAATATTTCATGAAAATATGTAATAAAAATGATGGTGGATGCCTTGCTTCATTGCACCAATCTTCCTCAGCTATTCAGTATGCATTTTAAGTGTAAACCTTCGGCACCCTTGTTGCATGGAATCCATGGATTTAGAGTTTTAACTAATGTTATACAACTCATTTAAGACATTTAATTTCATGCCATCGATCCCAACACAGCTGAGATTAAGGTGATAATTTTGATCACGATGTGTATTTTTAAGTTTCTATGCGTGTTAAACTCATTACATCCAAATGGGTGGTTTATATTTGCAGCTGATAGTAAGCAGGCTAATCTACCCAGAAAGATGCGTTCAACTAATGGTGTTATTCAAACCGAGAAGATACAAACCGTGGTCCGAGAAGATACTGATCCAGTGGAAGGTAAGCTGACAGAGATTTCAGCTTCTCTTCCTGAATCGACAGTGGATTCTGATGCAGTGGATAATGGGATGGTTGATAATGATTTTGATGGAGAGTCTGGTATAACACCCAAAGAAAATGAAGCAGATGATATCGAGTCTTCTAAGAATATAGGAGAAAATCTGGAGATGGTTAGAGGAAAAAGGAAATTACAAATTCAAGGCAGGTGGAAAGGGGTCGACCCTGTTATCTTTTACAGGGAAGAAGAAATTGTCAGTAAGATCAAAGATTTCTATGGCATCAAAGAATCCTTTCCATTTGATGGTCACCTAATTACAAGAAATAGCGATACAAACCATGTAAAGAGAATCTACTATGTATCAGAGTCCGTGAAGAAAGTTCTTGGGCTCAATTTTCGTGTTGGACAGCAGCTCAAGATAGCCTCTGTTGGACTGAAGATGTTTGTAAGTTGCTCACTCTAGAATCTTCATTTTCTTTTATTTTTATATAAAAAAAATGCTCCTGTCTCATCTATTTTAACCCTCTTGAAAAATTGTGAGAATATGAACCTTTTTTCAAATATAATTTTTTATTCATCAGGAGCGACAAACATCAAAAGACGGTACATCGGCACCATGCTTATTCCGAATATCATCTGAAGGGTTGCCGTTGCTACTCCCCCATATAACCAAACAAATTTTACATGCATCTCCCGTCGACTTCAAGCGTCTATTGGAGCATAAAAGCGTCAAATTTGGCAACTTTGTTGATGCCGATCTTGGAGAGAAGGCTTCAAATCTATCGTTGGGTTGCTGTGTGGTTATTTTAAACAAAGGTCACATGACACAGCACCCACCAAAAATCTTTATTTACCGATAATACAATTGTTGCATGACTGCGTCTTATATAGATAGATGTGTTTCGTTTTTGTACAGAAAGTGGGACCGCCTCAGATCCTCCTCAAGTGGATGCATCAACGGTTGCAATTGGATGCTGGAGAGGGAGGACTAATGTCTCTGTGATGGTAACTTCTCTAGACTGCCAAGAACTTTTAGAGAGGATGCCTCTATGCACAGGAGAGGATACCGTTCTGTCTTTGCGGGATGGAGAACAAATGGCGGTTGATGATTCTGAACTTGTGCCGGATGGCGAACCGTCTGCCATTAAAGATGAAGTTTAAGAGATTTTTAAAGCCACTATTGTTGGGACACATTTTCCACCATATTTTTATGACTTGTTACACCAGTCTTTTCACTTTCCTTGAATTTTCCATATAGCCACATGCCCACTTTGAGTTTTATGATACCGAATATGTTATGTAATTTATTACGCAGTTTTATTCTAATTAGTACGTAGTTTATTACTCCCTCCGTCTCAGAGTGTCCATTTTTGACTTTCTAGAGTCAAACAATATTAACTTTTAACTGAAAACTAACTAGTACGCAGGTAATTATGTTTTTATATTTATTTGGAGGGTGTTTATTGTAGTTTGCATGGTACTATTTATGATTTTCGTAGTCAATGGATGATCGTGTGTTTATGCAGATAAAACTACTTCTTTCTAAGTAGTACTCCGTATTCTTCTACTTCTGGCTCAACCCGTATCAAGGGTTATTAGAGTCATCCGATCTCTATCGGGCTCCGGTGTACCGATTAGGCGAACTAAAGGACTGAAGTTGACAAGCGCCCTCAAGGATCACGACAAAGCCATTTCAGAACTCCCAAGCAACCTTAGCGGCAACGATAGGGCCAGCAATATGTAGACCTATATTTTGGCACACAATGCTCGTGCATAATTCGGGATGGATTTAGGAGTCTTTGTGCCCGTAAGTACGAAGATGTATCCGGACCTGAAATAGAATATATTGGTGTGATGGTTTGAAATGCGATGCCACCGAGTTCAAGAACAAATGAGTTGAGCATATTAGTGGTGGGCATGAGACAGTTTGTGATTTATAATCACCTCGCTTCATGTCTTGCTTTTTTCAGATGGTTCAAACCCCAAGCTTATATCAGTATACAAATAATTAATTAGACATACATAAATATAGGACTCTTAGATAAAACGGAAAAATATAATGTGTTCTGACCCCGTCTCGTTTTAAAACGGTTTGGAACATGTTTAGGATTAATTTTTTTCCATCCCAAACAAAACAAAACAGTATAAGAATGGGATTGAAATATTTTGGATCAGGACAACGCGATCGAGATTCTTGCTCAGATCATATGCCGGAGTAGACTTCACAACATGTTATGCTTTGTCCGGGGGGCTGTTAAATATATTGTATATATTTAATACTCATATTGTATTATTCCCTTACTTCATTTGTATAGGTTTCCTTCCTTGTGTCTCTCCTACCTTGTTTAGGATTGAGACTCCTCTTATATAAATATATGTAATCACAACTCAATTGATCAATGAAAATCATTATTCTTCATGGGATCGGAGCCTAATTAAACAAAAAAAGAGGCAAAACCCTAATCCTACCTCTCGGCTCCCTCTCTCTCCCTCTCGGCAGTTTCAGCGGCGCTCCAGCCGCCCATCCCTCATCGTCGGCAGTCCTCCAGCGGCGGCACTCCCCCCCTCTCTCCGGTTCTCTTCTCTCCAATGGCCGAAAGCGAGGTTACCTCCAACACCACTCCGGCAAAAACCCCTCATCTTGATTTCACGACGATCTCAAATGTCAAACTCTATGTTCCGGTTTTTCTCAGCCTCTCTCAACCGAACTACAAAAAGTGGAGTCGCCTTTTTCTCCTCTTGGTTCGCCGATTCAATCTCCAAGGCTACATCAATGGCTCCATCGCCCCTCTCTCTGAAGACGACGATGAGTGGCTCCAACTTGACGCTCTCCTCCAGGGATGGATCTTGTCCACCATCTCCGACGAAGTCTCAGATCTGGTTATCTCCTCTGTCTCCACTGCTTCTGCTCTTTGGAAAGTTATTCATGATCTGTTTCACGACAACAAGAATGCTCGTGCCATGCAACTAGAGCACGAGTTCCGCACCACCGTCAAAGGCAACACCACTATGGCGGCCTATTGTCAGCATCTGCAAAATCTCGCCGATTGGCTAGACGATGTTGATGCCCCGGTGTCCCAACATCAACTGGTTCTTCAGATGCTTCGTGGTCTCCCCGCAGATTTGCAGGCCTAGACGTCTTTTCTTCAATTTCAGGACCCGCTACCCACTTTTCTCCAAGCCCGCTCCGCCCTTATGTTATTGGACCGGAAACGCTCTCCCATGGCTGAAGCGGGTGGCACGGCTCTCCTTGCCGGCCGGCCCGGTGGTAACGGCGGCAGTCAGTAGTCCTCCAGCGGCAGCAACGGGGGGCTCCCAGCACGGAGGCAGTGGCAGCGGTGGCTTCCATGGCGGCGGGCTCCAGCACGGCGGCAGCTACGGTGAGGGCGGCTCCTTCGGACAGCGCAACGGCTATGGACGCGGCGGCGGGCGAGGCAACGGCTCTCGGGGTAGAGGTCGTGGACGACAAAGAAGCTCGATGCAACGGACCCATCCTGACGGCTCTAACGCCTGGAACTCATCTTACCCAAATCAAAACTCGGGCCTATTGGGCCCACGACCCATTTCTACCCCCCTCCCTTACCATGTTCAAGCCTACTACACCACCACCCCACCCCCCAACCCATATGCCTACCCCCCACACTACCCCCCCACCCCACCCCCCACCCCACCCGTAACATCCCCTACCCCCACCCCTGCCGGCGGGTCCCACACCCCTCCTTACCCCAACTCGCAAACCTAACCCCCCACCCTTACTGCCTTGACCCATCACTTTGACACCATGTCTCTCCGTGAGCCCACCTTGTTCATGGACACTGGCACCTCACATCACATCGCCTCTGACCCAGGTACTCTTTCTTATGTTTCTTCTTCTCAATCATTATGCTCACCATTATATATCACTGTTGGTAATGGATCTAAGGTTCGCACTAGGCAGTTGAAAGCCATACCATACCCACCACCCCTCCCCTATCCCTCAATCATATCTTAGTCTCCTCTCACATCACTCACAACCTCATCTCTGTCCGTCAACTCACCCGTGATAATAACTGCACTGTTGTATTTGATGCTCATGGTTTTTCTGTGAAGGATCGTCGGACGGGAACCGTGATGCATCGATCCAATGTTATGGGCCCTCTCTACGCTGTAGGACACACCATTACTGCACAAGCCCATGTCGCCGCTATCAATCCTCAGATTTGGCACAGGCGCCTTGGTCACCCAAGTCCAGCTATCCTCTGTGGCGTCCCTTATATTTCTCATTTTAAGAATTATCAACATACCTTATGTCATGCATGTCAGTTGGGAAAGCATGTGCGCCTCCCTTTTTCATCATCTAGTCGTGTCTCTACTTTTCCTTTTCAACTTTTACATTCAGACTTATGACAATCTCCTGTACCCAGTATTATTACTGGTTTTAAAGTTTACATGATCTTATTGAATGATTTTTCGCATTATTTATGGGTATTTCCTTTACGACACAAGAGTGACACTTTTAATCATTTAACCACTTTTATAGCATATATCAAAAATCATTTTAACACAACAATCAAAGCGGTACAATGTGATAATGGAACTGAATTTCGCAAATCCCCCCTTAAAAATATTTTTGACTCCTTAGGCATCCTTTTTAGATTTTCTTGTCCCCACACCAATCAACAAAACGGTCGACCTGAGCCCACCCTACGCACCCTTAACAACACCGTTAGATCCCTCCTTTTCCAAGCCCAACTCCCCCCCGAATTTTGGGTTTAGGCCCTTCACATGGCCGCCCACATTTTTAATATCCTTCCCACCACCACTCTAAATAACAACACCCCCATGCTACCCTCTACAACTCACCACCCTCGTACTCCCATCTCCGTATTTTTGGCTGTCTCTGCTACCCTAACATCTCCGCCACTACCCCTAACAAATTAGTGCCACGCTCAGCTCGCTGCATTTTTCTCGATTATCCCTCCAACCAACGCGGCTACCGTTGGTTGGATCTTCAAACTAACAAAGTCATAATCTCCCGCCATGTTATTTTTGACGAATCTAATTTCCCATATGGTCACCCTCTCACTCCACACGATTTAAAATTTCTTGATGCCACGGATGACGATCCCACCCCTCCCTACCACTCCCTAACCCAACCCGTAGCCCACCACCCCACTGCGTATCCCACACCTACGGCCCAGCCCACCGCCCATCGCCCCTCCCCAGCCCATATCTCCAGCACCCCATCCCAGTGCCCCACCTCGGCCCAGCAACCCACCAGACCTCCCCTCTCGGTCCAACCCTCCCCTCCCAGCCCACAACCCGTCTCTCCCTCTCCCTCCCCCTCGGCCAAGCCCTGTAACCTAGCCCACTACCACACCAACCCACACCACGGTCCAGCAACCACCCACGGCCCAACCCCCCTCCTCAGCTCCCAATCTCCACCCAATACAAACCTGATCCAAAGCCGGAATCTTTTGCACAAAACAAATCCTGAACCTTACTGCCTCATCACCTATCTCCCCCTTACCCCCCAACTTACCGTAGTGCACTAAAAGATCCAAACTGGCATGCTGCTATGTGTGATGAATATAATGCCTTGATCAAGAATGAAACATGGGAATTAGTACCCCCCTCCCCCACCCAAAACATAATCTCTGGCAAATGGTTTTTTAGACACAAACTTGGCCCATCAGGTGAGTTATCCAGATACAAGGCCCGTTGGGTAGTCCGCGGTTTTAATCAGTGCTTTGACATCGACTACCACAAGACCTTCAGCCCCGTTGTCAAACCTGCTACAGTCCGTATCAATCTTAGCATTGCTCTGTCCAGAGGATGGACCATTCACCAACTAGACATCAAAAATGCCTTCCTCGATGGTCAGCTACAAGAGACAGTTTACGCCAGTCAGCCTTCCGGGTTTCAGGATCCCGCTCGACCTCATTATGTTTTTCGACTCAAGAAGGCCCTCTATGGGATTAAGCAGGCACCCCGGTTGTGGTATCACGGATTTGCAAGTTTTATTCAGACTATTGGGTTTTGTGGGTGCAAGTCGGATACATCACTGTTTGTTTTCTCTCATACCATGGGCACTGCCTACCTACTACTGTACGTTGATGATATTGTTCTCACAGCATCTTCCACTGCACTTCTCCAACATCTCATCCAGCGGCTAGAGGCCGAATTTGCTATGACAGACATGGGAGACCTACACTTTTTCCTCGGCATCAACGTACACAGGACGACCAGTGGCCTATTTCTCCACCAAACACAGTTCACTCATGACATACTCGAGCGGGCCAGGATGGTCTCTTGTCGCCCCATCTCCACCCCAGTGGACACAAAGGCAAAGCTCTCCTCCTCGTCAGGTACACTGCTCCCTGATCCTACTCTTTATCGATCCGTTGTTGGAGCATTACTGTACCTTACATTTACTCGTCCTGACATCACATATGTCGTCCAGCAGCTTTGTCTACACCTTCATGCCCCCCCGTGATGTTCATCTCACACCCATGAAGCGTGTCCTGCGCTATCTCAGTGGCACCCCCACCCATGGCATCCACCTGGTGCGCTCTTCCACCGACTCCCTGCAGGCATACTCTGGCGCTAATTGGGCCAGATGCCCAGACACCCGACGTTCCACCTCTGGATACTGTGTCTTTCTCGGTGATAACCTAGTCTCCTGGTCCTCCAAGCGTCAGGCTACCACTTCCCGTTACAGTGCAGAATCTGAGTATCGCGCTGTGGCCAACGCCGTTGCAGAGACGAGCTGGATCCCGAATCTACTACTTGAGCTGCAGCAACCCCTTCGGCCTGCCACCCTTGTCTTTTGCGACAACGGCAGTGCTGTGTATCTCTCGACAAATCCTGTACAGCACCAGCGCACCAAACACGTGGAAGTTGATATCCACTTTGCCCGTGACAAAGTAGCACTGGGTCATGTGCGAGTTCTCCACGTCCCCTTGTCTTCGCAGTATGTTGATATCTTCACTAAGGGACTGTCATCTTTATTATTTCTGGACTTCAGACAAAGCTTGGGAACTCCTCCACATTCGACATAGCCGGGAGCATGTTAAATATATTGTATTATTCCTTTACCTTATTTGTATAAGTTTCTTTCCTTGTGTCTCTCCTACCTTGTTTAAGATTGAGACTCCTCTAATATAAATACATGTAATCACAACTCAATTGATCAATGAAAATCATTATTTTTCAACATTGGAGCAAAGTTCCATTTGGAAGAAAGTTCCATTTTAGACCCGTCTCTAGAGTTTTTCGCTATTTGAAATCTCACAAGTTAGGCCTCCATAAATTCCTCATGAACCTCTTCTTAAGTACTCCGTGTGCTCTAATTGGCTTTTTACGAAGAAAAAATTACAAAGTTTTAAGCAAATATACGAATGTTGTTAACTTTTTATATATGCACCTATAGTATAATTAGTATGAGTATTAAAGATAGTTGGAATAACGGTGGATATTAGAGATGTGACATGAGCAAAGAAGTACTCCATATAAAATAGACTTCATAACTTTAGTAATGCAAAATTCAGAAGTGTAAAAAAATTTAATGAGATGATAAAAATAACAAGGGTAAAGAATCAAATGGAAAAGAAAAGAACATAAAGTAAACTTTACCTGACATGTTCCCACAATAGTGGCACCATATATGAAAAAGGGGTCTTAGACTGGCCCCATATCAGCTAAGAGCACTTAGTAATACCCGTAAAGCTCCGGGACTTTAAAATTTCTTTCTGTTACATCAGTTTTAACTTATCTCGCAGTTTCACTAGAAATAGATATCAAGCACCGGGGCTTCAAACTAGAGTTTCAAACCTTTATTTTTTACATTTTTAATACACATCTTCTAAAATTAAATTAAATGAAACTTCATTTTAATTAAATTTAAATGATAATAATTCAATAAATTAGAAAATTACATTCAATAAAAAACATTAAATAAAAAAACTAAGGCAAATTATATTTGGCCTTGATCTCTTTTTGTCTTCTCTCAAAAAGCATGTGTTTGAAGCCCATTAATGTATCAATATCCGTTTCTCCCTCTCTTCTTCCCTAATATTGAACAGACGAAGTTGTTCAACCATTACCCGACTAATATCGTCGTGAGAAGAAATAGAGTCAGACCCTCTAGAACCCGAGGCAATGGATTTTGCCTTCTTTCTTTCGATTAGCCGTGGAATGGGGTCCTCGTCGTCAGAGTCGTCTAGGTTGAAGGGGGGCATTTGTTCCGAAGAGCCGATAGTCTCATCGGCTACGGAAGATCTTTTCTTTGACGATCCGGCCTCAGTGTTGGTGAGTTGATGCCATTTCGGTGAACGGCTAAAAAAATTTCAAAGATCAACGAAGACTTTGCCTTGCCATTTCGGCCTTAGACTTTACCTGTAATTATGAACCATTTATGTTATTTACTCTAATAACTAAATAAAAGTTTCATAAGTAACTAAATAAAACGTGGCATAACTATGTTATTTGATCAAAATAGTAATGAAAATAGACAAATAATGTATATAAAATCTAACCTCAATAGTGAGCTGGAACTTCATTGTGAGAATTAATGAACTACTCCCTCTGTCCCCCAAAAATTAGACTAATTAGTACTTTAGACTTCCAAGAGCATTGGTTTAGGTATGCTGTTTCATGTTTTATATAACAAAATAAAATATTCCTGCCACCAATCACTTTGTAAAACTTTTGATGTAATATCTAAATATGTAAGTTCTAATTTTTATTTCCTTCCCAATTTGCAAATAAACTCAATTTAAAAGAGATAGTATTTTACACGTTATTCGGAAAAAAAACAATTTTTGGGGAGGGAGGGGTACATACAGTAAACCTTTTGAACCTTTGAAGAACAAACAACCAATTATCCCTCATATTAGTGTGAGGCAGCAAATGTAGACCTATACTTTCTGTTCAGGTAACAAGAATTACTACATTTGTGCGGTCATTAGACAGAGTTTATGAACAGGATATATTACTTGTCTAAAAAGATCAATACAAGAATAAGAGGAAAAAACAATTGTAGCTAAGTGTTCAGCCAACTGACATGAAAATACCCTAACTCTAACTTCACAAAATACCTTCAACTGACTGAGACTTATTTCATCTTCCCCCAGACAGCTCAATCGCGTCCTGATTATAGATCGAATCCTCCCCCCAATCAAACCGTCTCTGCAGCCGCTCGTACTCTTGCCTGCGGGTGACCTCGACGTGCTGCCACTCTTCCCACCTCTCGGCGAGACCCTCCCCTTCCAACATCCTCACTACCACCGACATTGCGGGGCGTTCTTCGGGCGATGCCTGCGTGCACAGCAGAGCCACCTGAATCATCATCTCCACTTCCTCTATGTTGTAGTTCTTGTTTAGATTGCCGTCTACAATGGCGTGTAGCCTCTTCTCTCTTTGCAGCTTCTTCACCTTCAATAATGATGATGATATATAATATATCTATGCACTTTAGCAACCATTAGTAGAACAAAAAGCATAGTGTGGAAAAGGTGTCACTCATTCTTATATATACTCCGTAGGACCATGACTATGCTAGGAACCCACCACGGTTGCCCCATGGATGACCTTTAAGATGATTGACATTCATCGTTTGTGTATGAATAAAATCATTTGTGATTGTCATTCATGGGGGCACCCGTGGTGGGGTTTTAACATTATTCTACTACATACTAGTCCTTTTAGAGCTTGTTCTCTTCGTCTCATCTAATTGGATCCGATTTTATTAAGGTCCGATTTGATCAGATTTGGTTTGGTCTAATCTCATTGTAGTTATATTTAAAGTTGTTTCTGATCCAATCTGGTTTTATCTGACCCCTTCCAATAAGAATAAGTTGAATTTGGTGCTTTTACATCAAGCTGTCACTTGCTCGAATACGATTAGTTTGTTTTTTTTTTGTTCATAAGTTTTGAATATGATACCATGTAGAAGTCTGAGATTTTATTACAAAGCCTAGGGTCTTAATAAAAAGAATGGATGCAAACTTACATGATCAAGCAATAACACATCATCTTCTTCTTCAAGGCGAGAGAAATCGATCGCGCGTTGACCTGTTACAAGCTCAAGAAGCATGATTCCGTAGCCAAAAACATCTGTTTTCTCTGATGATTTTCCGGTAGACAAATATTCAGGGGCTATGTGTCCCATCGTTCCACGAACTTGAGTTGTCACATTCGTCCTTCTAACATCAACCAGCTTTGCCAGCCCAAAATCGCCCACAACAGCTTCGAAGTATTCATCCAACAATACATTTGCAGCCTTAACATCACGGTGGATGATTTTAGGGTTACAATGTTCATGCAAGTACTCAAGTCCACGCGCCGTGCCCAATGCAACACGCTTTCTCGTAGGCCAATCTAGAACAGCCTCCCCAGGTTTGCGTTCTAAAATTGCATCCACAGGTCAATCGGATATATTTATCTAAATAATTAAAGAGAAATAAATACTTTTAAATAAAAGTACCTCGTAATCGATAGGCAACACTCAAGTTTTGCATGAAGGGGTATACCAGAAGTCGCTCTGTTGGTGTGGTGCAAAACCCAATGAGCCTTAAGAGATTCCGGTGAACAGCCACACTTATCATCTCAACTTCACGGTGGAACGCAGCATCTCCACCGGGACTCTCATAGTCTGTTAACCGTTTAACGGCAATCTTTGTGTTATCAGGGAGTACTCCTTTGTAAACTTTCCCAAAACCTCCCTGTCCCAGCACGTTCTTTTCACTGAAGTTCTCTGTAGCAATTTGCAACTCTGTCCATAAAAACCTTTTCAACTGACCAAATTCTATCCGCCGGTCAACTTCTCCTGTACAGAAAAAGTTACAAACCCACAATCAGGAAAGAAATTTGACTCTGGCATTCCTCAAATCAAGAATGGAAAAAGAAATCGCCATAAAAAAATCAATGTTATGCCATAATTCAATGAACTAGGTAGAATTGACACTAACCTGGAACATCTACATAGACCTCGCGCATGTAGCTTTTATGTCGGCCTCTCAACAAACATAGCAGTAAGCCTCCCGCGATTACAATACAAACAAATCCAACAACAATGCCAACAACCATTCCAGTCTTTGATTTGCCTGAAGGAGCTGCCAACGTAGAGCTAGTTCATCAGAGAAAAGTCCGAAAATATGTGTGTATACTATAGTTCACTTGGTTTCAACGTATAGTTTCCTCCAGAAGAATCACAGGAAATGTTCTTACTACGGACCATTATAGCTCTTAATCTGGAAAATAAATGTGATAAAGTTCCATTTACCTCTACCAGATTCACAAAGATGGCTGAAATTGAAGCCACAATTCAAATGGTTGCCTGTAAAGCTAGAACAAGGAAATAATTTTTTATACAATATGAACATCATAAATTCAAATATTAGAGGCTAAATTCATGTTGCCGAGCAGATTCTTATTATTCCCTCCATCCGAGTTCTATTGTTCACTTTCCAAAATGCGTAAATGACAAAACTAGCCACATGTGTTTGCTATTTCATATACAATAACAGCAGAGCCACTTAAGTCCCATAGCGTGGGGTGTAGGAAGGGTGTGTGTGCGCAGACCTTATCCCTACTAAGAAAGTAGAGAGGCAGTTTCAAAGAGACGCCGACTCTAAACATAAGAGCATATCACAAAGGAAAATATCACGAGAACACATGCGCAAAAACTAATGTAACCCCACTCCCGCCGGGAAGTGGTAATAGTCACCTCCTATCGACCACAACCCCGCCATCGCCCCATCATACATGTCCTTTTTGATAGAACCAAGGGAGATGAGTGTAATATTCATTGTGCGGGTTTGCTATACATCAAAGGTATGTTAGCAACTCATGAAAAATTATTTCTCCAAATACACTAACTGAATAACTAACTTGGATGTTTGAAGAAGGAAAGATGGACAGTTAAATCAAGATGGAGGGAATATTTAACAGCTCCAAACAATATTAGAGGTTGGCATACTTGTATTTGGGGACCTCAAATAGACTTTCAGGTATTTCACCAGTAAGACCATTCGAATCGAGCTGCCTGTAAGGACATCTCAAGAGAGTCAAGGGAGAGAGAAAATCCCAGTATAGGTTCGTTGGTGGAAAAATTAAACATCAGATTCGTAAGTGGTAGGAATGCAACAAATAATTTCCCTATTGAGATAGTATGTGTATGTCCAACAAAATTGGTAACTCACAAGTTATACAAGCTATGAAGGCTTGAAAGTGATTGAGGGATTGTCCCGGAGAGATTGTTTTGATTCAAGAACCTGCTTCCAGAAATATAGTTGCGCGATCATACAAAACAAACGTCGACAATGCATGTGAAAGATTAAAGGATGTACTAGTATGGCTTACAAGAACTGGAGGTTCTTGAGGCTACCAAGGGAAGCTGGTATTTCTCCATAAAGTTGGTTGTTTTCCAGGTCCAACATAGTCAAGCTTGTCAAATTTCCAACTTCTTCTGGAATCGTGCCAGTTATGAAATTTCCTTGCAGTGACCTAAATGATAAACACATGAGATCCGCTAGAAACTAAGAAATAAGAGAGCAAAGCAAAACATGCATGTTCCACTTGGAAGTATGGTCTAGGGAAGCATGAGATGTAACTAAGAAGACATTACCTCTACTCCCTGGAGTAGAGGGAGTAGAGGAGTATATATCTAAGCCCATGGTAGCAAATGGCACAACTATTTTTTAAGTAATTAACAACACAAATATTGTGTAGATGAACACAAAATGCACAAATAAACAAAATATCACTATTAGTCAATCAAACACTCTTTGTTCTAAGCACATACAGTGTGTTGAGCTTCTTCAAAACTCCGATTTTTGGAGATAAAATGCCTGAAAATCCCATATTAGACAATGACCTACAAACCACCACCATGACAAATATATCAGTAGCATGTCGGTCAGTAAACATTGTAAGATGGAAAACACTATCAAGTTAGCATGGGTTTGACCATAAACAAACATTGACGCTTACACCATGACGACATTGGAATTATCATCACATGAGATTTTGGGCCAAGTGCATGGATTAACTTGATTAGTATTCCAATCTTGAAGCTGATTACTAGATGCATTCAGTGACAGCTTCAATGCATACAAGGCATCTCCTAATATAGATAAACGAAACAAACATTGTAAAAGAGCTATATGTGAATCACAGTCTTCTTTTATGAATCATTATTCATCTCACAGAATAACTTGATAATCCACTCACAATAAATACAACTAATACTGCAAACTGAATGAAATAGAAGGCAAAGAAACAATTTATAACATTGGTTTATCACGAAAAATCTAGAATTGACTTGATTTCTTTTTGCAAGCTGCAGAGTGTAATACTCCATATGCTATGGCCCTTTACTTATGGAGTTATACACTGACTCCAAAGTCCAAACTCTAGACATCTCAATGTATCAAAACTCTTTTAATACAATATGCATCGAACAAGATGTACGGAGTATATTCATTAAACAAAATACTCCAAACCAAAAGTCCTGACTCAAAACCCCACTGAAAACTATCAACTTAAGACTCAAAACCCCACTGAAAAATACTTCATCAATAAAACACATGGCCCATAACTTGCAATTCTCCGGCAAAACTCGCGGCCTTTTGCTAATAATTGAAACCGACTTCTTAAACTGATCACAGAAAAATAAGAAGTAAAAATAGCCAGGGCAAACCTTGAACATCGGGTGAAACCAAAGAGCAAAAGCACGAAAGAATAACAGCTCCATACAACAGACTCCTTGCCATTTCTGAAGAATCTACTCCTTCCATTTTTCCACACTAATTTCCAGTTATTAAAGCACCATATGAAGCCATTTCCCAAAGCTCATCAAGGAAAGCTAACTGCAAACACTCCCTGTGCTAGATTGTCAAACCTCTTCAACACCTATGAACCTTTTACAACTGCAATAACATCAACTCTTCAAGAAAACAAAAAAACAGCTGAAAATCACAAATCCCAGCAGAATTCTCATCTCTCAGCCCATACATAAACAAACCCTTCAAACAAAATCAAATCTTTAAACTACATCCAATCGAATCAAGAACAGTCTTTCATCACAACCCTTTCATACCAAACGCCAGCTCTAGCTCTGCCGAGTAATTCCACACTTATTTCAGTAATTGCAAAACTAGAAAAGTGATATTTGATGAAGAAGAAGACGAAGCAGTACCTTAGAAATGAAATTGGGAGAAACTAAATCAAAAAAGGAAAGTTTTTAGAAATCTGCTGTGATTGATCCGCCGTCATAATGGGATTTGTGTTTTACCGGAAGCTCATTAAAAGCAGCTTTCCTTATATCTGCAATTATTGTTGTTTCAGAGAGAATGCAGATGAAGTAGACCCTCAACTCCCTTCTGTCATGAGTGGCCGGCTCGTGGACTGGAGTCTGGCCCCCACAGATGAGCGTTTTCCCACATTGAGACTGACTTGGAAAAAAAATGTAGAGTAATGCTAGGGGTACACCAAAAAGTGTACCCCAAATGTACACCACCCTTTTTTCTTCCATACATTTTTATTTAATTTTTATTTACTTAATTTTTTTGAATTTTTTTGCCTTTTTTGGTGGACAAGGAGGGGATGAGGATATTTGGGGTACACCAAAGGTGTACCCTAGCATTTTTCAAAAATGTATTAGGGGGGCCCGCATACAGATTGTCTGTACAAAAACACTAATCGTCTAGGCGAACAGTGTTCGTGTCCAAAACTTAAATGAATAATGTAGTAAGAGCGCTAGGGTATTCCATTTGTCCCACACTCCCTTCTTCATCACTCATTTTTATCTACTTTTTATTTATTTAATTTTTTTTAAAATTTTTGCTCATTTTTGTGGTAATGGAGGGGGTGAGAGACAAATAGGGTACACCAAATATGGTGTACCCCTAGCATTTTTCATGTAGTAATGCTCCATCCGTCATTCTAGTTGGGTTTGGGCTGTGTGAACTGGGCTACCCGCTACCGCATGGAATTCTTACTCCCTCCGTCCCCAATTAGATTACAATATTCCTTCTCATTTTTGTCCCAAAAAAATTACAAAATGTTTACTTTTATACTAAGGCCAGTGGAAACGGGTGTGAAGCCCACCGGCGTCAACCCTACTTTTAATGCTTGGGGGGCGTTAAACACCGCCCCCCTAGGGCGTGAAACGAGCTTCATCCATTTGGCGTCAGATGTTTGACGCTGCGCCTCCCCTTCTAACAGCTAAAATAGTCGTTGCAATAATAAAAAAAGTCAATTATTTTTTTTTATAAATTTCAAACTTCATCTCCTCCAATTCTCACACATTTCAATCTTCAGTTCTCACACCTATCAATCTTCTTTACATCTTCTTCAATTCTCCAATTCTCCAACTCTCTTTTCAAGATGAATCCTTCCGGCTCTGGCTTCTTCCCCGACGATCTAGAGCCTAACGAGCACGCCATGTGGTATTTCCTACAATTCAGGAGTAATCTATCGATGTTCGAGACGCAACCATCAGGGTACGTCTATGAGCGGGAGTCAGTTCCGGAGACTCAACCGGGACCATCCGGCACCAAAAAAAGTGCACGCCGGAAGAGCCACAAAGCGAAAGGCACGATGACCGAGGCGACACGGTCATTCAAAAAGTGGACGCCGGAGGAAGAGTGCTTGTTGGCATCGGCTTGGGTTGACGTCTCCGAGCATCTTATCGTTGGTAAAAATTACTACCTCCGTCCCATTTTAAATTGCCTGTTTGCCTTTTTTCTCCGTCCCAAAATAAGTTGCCTGTTAGTTGTTTTAGTAAAGTTTTAAAAATAAAATACCTAAACTACCTCTAAAATAAGTCAATTCTCTTCACATTATATTCTCATTCATCATCATCCCTCCTAAAAAGTATTGACAATTTCGAAAAATCAACTCTATTTTTAATTTTCCTTAAATATGCCCAAAAGTCAAAACGGGCAATTTAAAACGGGACGGAGGGAGTATATGTTTTCTGATATATTTATTTTTTTATTAATATAAAATTATATATAATCGTGTTATAAAAAAAATAGTCTTATATTCTTTTAAAGGTTCGGAGCAAACGAAGGATGCGATGTAGGATCGTATCTAGGGATGGCAACGGGTCGGGTTCGGTTCGGATATACCCTTACCCGAAACCGACCCGGAATTTTGATCGGATATTTTTTTGGCCTGAACCCGAACCGCCGGGTATAAATTTCTACTCGAACCCGAACCCGACTGCCTAAACCGAAACCCGAAACCGCAACCGAACCCGAGAATTTGACAAAAACCTAAGCCTAACCCGACCTGAAAACAGACCGACCCGACTGACCAACCGACCGTCTGACCATACCAATATCCTAATAAATCAGTTTTTTGTAATGATTTTTATTAAAATAATGATAAAATAATAAATGCAAGTAATGATATAAATAGAATTCCAATACATAAAAACATTTGAACGTTCAAAGACATCGTAAAATTAAGATATTAAAAAACATGTGTCCCAAATAACAACCAAAACATGGAAGTATAACAAGTTTTCACATATATTTCACAAGAGAAACAACACACATAAATATAACAAGTTTTCACAAATATTTTTCAAGTCCGTAACCGGTAACTCCCGTAAGTCAAAGACTTTTAATTGAAAAAGGTTTTTTTATATTTTAAAAAGGCCTTTTATTTCGAGTTAATTATCGGGTCGGTCGGGTACGGGTCGGGTCGGTCAAATTTAATTACCGAAAACCGACCCGACAAAAGTCGGGTTTGGTTTTAAAATCTTGGGGTCGGTTTCAGATATTTATTTTTTCGGTCGGGTCGGAAAAAATCGGATTCGGATAAAATTGCCATCCCTAATCGTATCGAGGAAAAGTTTTTCACGGCGATGAACAAGGACGACTCCTACCGTACCCGGGACCAGCTCACTTCCAAATGGAGCCACATCAACCGTAAAGTCCGAAAGTTTATCAGAGTTTACGAGGAATGCGCCTTGTCCCAGAGGAGCAGGACGAACGACGCTGATGTCCTCCGGCTTGCCACAACCCGGTATCAACATGACAGGCACCAAGGCAAGGTGCCCATCGATATTTGGAGGATTTTCAACCGTTCACCGAAGTGGCAACATCTCAACAATTCCAACGGCGGATCGTCAAAGAAAAGATCCTCCGTCGACGCCGAGGTTGACAGTTTGTGGGGGTGCAGCGGAAATCGTCAATTGAAGGATATGCAAACAAATCAATCGACTATGCTGCAGAGAAGATGCTGCATCGCTGTCACAGTAACAGATGACGGACAGGGTGCTATAACACTTCTCTGTCACAAGCACACACAGAAAGAAGCAGATGATGCAGAGGGTGTTACAACGCCTACTGGACAGAATGCTGTAACTATAAAAATGCATAAAAATGACACGAGATATGTTTACGCAGTTCGGAGAAACTCTCTTAATCTGCGGGGCCCACGTCCGTGTAATAGCCCTCCACTAAATCACTAGATGCAAGTTACACCGGTACATAATAACATGATGAGACACACTTCTCCGATCTGTTATGACAAAACTTCTAATCTAGGATTTCTAACCCGAACTCTGTTCAGATCCGCTTCAGCTATCACATCTCCACTAAGATCACGAGGACAAACGTGTTGACAGCCCTCTCCTTAAGCTCTGGTTCATCTCCTGGATGTCACAATTTGTTTTGGCGTTGAATATCTCTTCCTATATGTAGATCGTAATCTTCTTCATGCAAGGGAAGCTCCGGGACGCGACGGGAATGCTCTACATCAGCGTATATTCTTTGTTTTCCCTCTCAATCGCTCCAAGTATTTCTCAGGGACCTGCTGCGTTTTTATAGGCTTCTCTTAACACAATCCTAGTAGGAATAGGTTAGTAGAAGTTGGCTTGAACTCTACTCCCTTAATCTTGATCCACAAATAGCCTAAAGAGTTGGGATTCCTTAGCATGTACAGCTGGAGTTATTATCATGTAATCACAGTACCAATAGGTCTCTAATTCAGATTGCAGCTTAAAATCCCGTGCTCAGACCTCTGATCCTGAACAGTGTGTTGCAGCATCGTTCTGTAGCATCTTCTGTGTCAATCTCAAAAACTGCAGCAACTCTAGAAGTCTAAATAAAATAAATCTCTCCTAACAAATAGAGGTTTCTACCTAGTAAAACACCTAACAAATATGGGATTTTATTTTTTGCCAAAAGATTAGCGAACATCATAGAACAAATAGAGATTGAGGTCGATGACACTATCTGTTCGTCCGAACAAAGGCCTTCCTTCAACATTTCGGATTCCGATGACAAAGACCTCATTCCACGGGCGATCGGAAGAAAGAAATCAGAATCCATTGCCTCGGGTTCTGGAGAGTCCGGCTTTGTTTCCGTTTCTTCTCGTGACGAAATCGGTTGAGCAATGGTTGAACAAGTTCAGGTGTTCAATATTCGAGAAGAAGAGAGGATGAAGCGAAACGAAGAGAAGGACGAGATCAAAATCATGGAAACCGACCTTTCTACGTTATCAGCTTTCAAACGTATGATCTTCGAGAGAAGACAAAAATAGATCAAGGCCAAATATAATTTACCTTAGTTTTTTTATTAATGTATTTTTTATTATTGTCGCTTTCTTTTTTTAATTTAATGAATGTAATTTTTTAAAATTATTGTCGTTTCAATTTCTTTAAATTTAATGAATGTAATTTTTTTAATTATTCTTGTTTCAATATAATTAAATAATAAAATAATTAAATTTTATTAATATAGTCTTAGAAGATGTATATTTAAAAAGGTAAGAAATGAAGGTTTGAAGCCCCTGTTTGAAGTCCTAGGGCTTCAAAACCATTTCCACTGAATCTGTGAGAGAAGTTAAAGCTGGTGTGACAGAGAGAGAAATTATGAAGTCCCGGTTTGAAGCTCTGTGGCTTCACGGATATTTCCAGTGCTCTAAAAGAACTCTTTTACCCTCCCTCCCCTTTTGTGTCAGTCACGTTCTCCTTATCCGATCTAGATCTAATCTAAATCTCTTCGTCCGCTCACCTCTTCGTCTCCTCACCTTTTCCTCTCCACCGCACTTCATCTTCTTCGGTTTCAATTTTGCTGTATATAAAATCTTATATACCGAATTTTGCTTTTTGGTGCGGTGTCAATTCGGTACCGAGTTCGTCAGGTTGACGTCCCAAAGGAGGGGCGGTGTTCACTGGGCACTGACGCAAAATTACATCTTGTATTAATTATATAAAATCATATTTTGAAAATATTTTACAAAACAAATGTAATAAAATAACTTTCGCACCAATATCTATTGGTAAGTATGAATTTTATTTATTTAATGTTCAAAATTTTATCAATTTAAATTACAAATAAATCAAAATTATAAAAATAGTCACCGGGAATAAAACTAAAGAAGTTAGGACTACTCAAAGACATAAAATATTTGGGAAATAAATTCAAAATGTAAATATACTAGGTGTATTCCAAGAGACAAGACTTGCACTGAAAGTTGTATAGTCATAAGTCTGCATTGACACTTTGATAGTTTATAGTGACAAAATATGCTAGAGTGATCAACACATTTTGTACTTGAGTTTAGTGTGAGGGTAAACCATGAACTTATGAGAGACTATAGTGTATAATTTAAAATACAACTACTAGTCGCTAGGGGTGGATACGGTACAGTTTCGGGACGGTTCTGGTTTCGGAACCGCCATTTCCGGTACCGCCACCCCTTGGTACCAGTACCGTGACCGGACCGTCTGGTACCGGTTCCGGTACCCGGACCGGCGGTTCCGGTACCGGTACCGGATCGGCCATTTTCGGCCACCCCCAATTTTTTTCTTTTTTATTAAATTTTTAAAGTGTAAAATTGTAAATGTGCAATTGTTAAAGGAAAGAATGAAATAAAAAAAATTTAAAAATGCAATTGATAAAGGAAAAAATGACATAAAAAATCTAAAAATGTAGTTGTTATTTAAATATTGTAAATAATAAAAAATAACGGTATCGGAACCGCTAACGAGGGGGGCGGTTCTGGTACCGGTTTCCTGAACCGTTGGAACGTCCCGACCGGCGGTGACGGTGGCGGGTACCGGCGGTACCTTTGCCGGTCACGGTATCGTATCGGTACCGTGTCCACCCATACTAGTTGCTTTATTCAAATAAAAAACCCTTTTTCCACCACCAATTACCACACTCCGATCCACGGGTAGTTTCCCGTAGTAGGAAAAACTTTAGGAATAAATTCTTGATTGTAGGATTGAATTCCTGAGAGGGAAGATTGAGATTCAACATCCCAAAAAAGTTTTTTTTTAATAGGGCTTACAAAAAAAGGGGTTCAACATTCTAATTTTTCTGAAAAAGTTTTTCACTTTTGCAGGAGATTCCAAATTTAGGCATGTGAGAATGGTTTTTTAATGCATTATAATAGTTGTATCCATATGTATCCATCCTTAAATAGCAAAGTTAGGTTCTTTTTTCATTTAAGTTTTCTTCCTCTACAACTCTCTATATATGATAATATAGCCAAAATATATATATATTTTAGATTACAAGATTTAAGAATCCAAAAGAGTAAAAGAAGGTCTTCTTCTCTTGGAAGGTATGTAGTGTTTTACTTAAATTTTTTTTGTTTCATTAGCTATTTAATTATTAAAAAGTCCCACCATTCCCATTGACAACATTGATAACCCCAACACTGATGATGAAAGTGAGTACAGTGATTCTGATGTTGACGAAACAGAAGAGGGATTAATTTTAAGCACTTCATTTTAAGTATGCGTTTTGGGCATTTCCTACTACTATTGAAGGGTTACAATTTTGTTTGCCCCTTGTTACTGTGGATGGTACTCACCTGTATGGAAAGTACAAGGGGCATTTACTTTTGGCAGTGGCGATGAATGGAAATCAAGAGCTTTTTCCTATTGCTTACACAGTGGTTGACGGGGAAACGTGTGAAAGTTGGGCATGGTTTTTGAGGTTGCTTGTTCAAAGGGTTATTCGTTCTTTGCAAGTATGTATCATTTCAGATAGGCATGTTGGAATTATCAACGCGTATAGAGATCTTCCTGAACTTCAAACAGGAAGAATAATGAAGCGCTTTTGCCTACGTATAACACCCCAACCCGCATGACCCAAACCCGTGAGACAGCGGACCGGTGTGCCACTGAATTGGTATCCGAATTTGCGACATTTTCAAAACAATTTAAAACAAACGTTCTATCAATACATATAAAAATCCATCGGAGTAATTTAAAATAATGCGGAAGCCTTTTTAAAGTCAAACAACTTGGGATCTTGCCCGAAAACGTAATAAGCATTAAAGTTAATTAAATAAAGCATAATCAACAGATTAAAGAGACAGCCATGCCATCGTACATCTCCTCCTCAATGCCCTATGGGATCGGCACTAGGTTCATCTGTCTGATCACCTACGAACAGCAAAAAGGAAACAACGCTATCCGCTCAGCATTGACGCTGAGTGGTACTCCATTGTAGAACAAGAATAAACATAATAATTCAACAATTAAGATCGTGCATATGTTTATCCTTTTAATAAAAATCAATTCAACTTTACATTCGGTTCTTTAGACGGTTGACCAACAGTCAACTTATTTTCTTTCTTTTCAAAACGATTTAAGTGTTACGGGTTTCTCATGAACTCTTTGACCACCGGTCAAACCAATTTAGACTTTCACCAAAGTCAAACCACTTAACATTTAATGCCTATGACGGAGATAGCCTCAATCTGTAATACCGAATATGGCCTCAATTCGGTGGAGGTAGGATCCAGGATCGCAGACCCTCGTGCGCACGTCTTAACCTCACTGACCAAGCCCTGCAGCCGCCCGAGCAATGGCCAGTTTCTATGTTCAACACAATAAACCAAATGACCTTAATCACTGATTAGAATTAATTAATTAACTTAACTAATTCATTAAAGTTTTGGATTTAACCATTCGGTCAAACCTACGTCAACAGAATATCTAGTCAAAGTCCAAGTCAAACAGGACCTAACCCAAGTCAAAGTCAAACCTGTTCAGTCAATTCACAATCCTCAACAATTCAATTCAAACAATCAATTTAATTCAATTAACCAATTTAGCCAAATTATAGCATAAACACAAATAACGATCCAAACCATTAAATCTATTCTAAATGCTATTAACTTCATAGTACGGACCTGGATTACGCCGAAATCGAATCGATAGCTCGAACAGAAGACAAATCGACGAAATCAAACGAACGTGTCAAATTGAGTCAAGATACGAAATCGACCAATCAATCCGGCGTGGAGGTTAATCTGCCGGCGATATCAACTCGGGGCAGCGGCCGGATGCGGCGACGGTGACGGACGCCGGCGACAGTGGCGTAGCGGCAGCTCGACGGCGGTGAGCAGCGACTGGCGGCGCTGCAATCGACGGCGAGGAAAACAGCGGCGGCAACTGGCTGGGGAAGGGCAACCGGCGCTGGACTCGACGGCGATGATGGTGGTCGCCGGTAGGGGAGGCGACGGACTTCCGGCGAAGGTGAAACAACAGCTGGAAGCTCGGCGACGGCGGCTGGAGGCTCGGGCGACGGCGATGAGCGGCGACGCCGGCGTTTGGCGTGGCGGCGCTGCACCCATCGGCGATGATGGCGGCAGCTACTGGCGAAGGAAGCAACGGCGGCGCTGGAGGCTTGGCGACCCTAGGCGGCGACGACCGGCGGCTGGCTCACGGCGGCGATGCTGGCTGGGTTAGACGAAGAAGAAAGAAGAAGGACGAAGAAGAATCGAAGAAGGAGAACGGGAAGAAGAAGAACGAATGAAGATAAGATAAGGATTGTGTGGCTGAGGTTTAGGTTTATTTAATGGTCCCATTCTAAAAAAGATTGGGCTTCGGACCCAAAATACCTGATTAAATGGTCATAACATGAGCTCCATAACTCCGATTCGCGAGCCGTCTGAACCGACGCGATCACAAAAATATTTCCTACGAGATGACATAAAAGTTGGGCTTAAAATCCAAATTATAATTTTAACCCCTTTTTGGGCCCAATTCGTAATCAATTGCTCTAACAATTTAATTAATTCTTTTGGGCCAGATTTCGGGGCGTTACACTACGTCACATCCGTAGCAACTTCATGACAAAATTTCGTAACTCAGATCTCAAACGTTTGGTGTGGGCCGCTGGGAGCACTCCTAATATCCAAGAATTTCAAGGATATATGGGAGAAAACAGAATGTCAGTGAAGAGGCATATATCTACTTGAATGATATTTCACGTGAAGCGTGGGCTCTATCTTATGATGGTGGTTTTAGATGTGGGATTTTGACAACCAATAGTTTAGAGAGTTTTAATAATATGCTTAAGGATTGTTGGATGTTACCGGTCACTGCCATTTTGAGTATGTCTTATAGCAAAATGGTTGAATCTTTTGCAAAACGGCACAAGACTGCACTCAATTGGAAACAAAAAAATTTTCGTATCACTCCGAAAATTACGAACATCTTACGAAGTCGTGAGCGAACAAAACATAAGTGGGCTGTTGCAGACTATGGAAACAACCAATATGTTACTAGTCATACTTCTCAAACAGATCCATCATCTATCTATAGCTACATGGTGGATCTCGTGAATAGAGCTTGCACTTGTGGCCGATGGTCTTCCGATGCAGTCCCATGTGTTCATGTTCATGCTGTTTTCCACTCTAAGCATCAAGTTGCTGACAGTCTCATCCCACCGGTATATTCCGTTCAAAATTATCTATAGTGTTATAGTGGAGTGATTCATCTAGTTGTTTTTCAACCCAATTTAGATATTGGTGACTTTCGTGTCAATCCACCAATAAGGCCGGATGGAGATATTCCACGTTCAGGAAGACGTAAGCGTAACCGGTACATTGGTGAGATGGACCGAAGAGCTACCAGAGGAGGATGAATATATACATCTACCACACTTAATGTAACTTTATTGGTCTTTTTGTTGGATGTATCTTTTTCAATAAAATATTTCTTTCATTATTTTTTGTTTATGAAAAACTTCAATTTTTGTTCAGTTTTTTAGATTTTAAATATTTATATTAGTAATTATACACCTCCCATGCAAAATTAGCAATTATTTGTATTATTTAAAATAATCAGGATTCTAAAACATTAAAAAGGCAAACAAAAAAATATATGTACTTCACTTACGGTTTTTTAATTGCCCATTCAAATTCCATAATTATTTACTTTTAAAAATCGGGATTTGTAAACCCGAAAAAAATTCCATAATTATTTACTTTTAAAAATTGGGATTTGTAAACCAGATTACTAAAAAAATTGAGAAGTGAAAATCAGGATTTGGTATCCCGTTCTTCCCAATTGGGAATTTGAAGCTAAAATCCTTCCCTCTGGCGTAATTTCTCCCCTATTCACACCAAAAAATGACACACCTTATCTGATTTCACAATTTCCACGAGTAAAAGTAATCCTTGTTACCTCAATACTTGTGGATACATAGTCATCACCGAGAATAAATGTGAGATAGTAGTATAGTCCTTGAGCAGGCTGCTAATTAGAATAATCATGGCTGCGGCTACCTTATCTCCATCTCTTTTGTTGGTTTTGGCTGTTATCTTAACAGACAGTTTCGGTGAAGGGAGTGGAGAAGAAGGTGTGGGTATTTATGAGATCAAGAGGGGCACTAGCTTCTCTGTGAAGATCACAAACTATGGCGCAACTGTTATCTCTGTCACCCTCCCTGATAAACATGGTTTCATTTTCTTCTTCACCTCTCTCTACTCTCTCCCTTCTGTTTCGATTTCATTCGTCTTTCAAGGCACAAAAGCTCAATCAGACAATTAACTCTTGATTTTGTGATCTGATTTTAGTCTGGTTAATAATGTCTGGACAGGAAAAGTAGAAGATGTAGTTCTTGGATTCGACTTCGTGGAGAACTACAAGGTTTGTTTCTTATACACATTTTGTCCCTAATTTAGCTGCTGCTGATATTCTTTCTTTTCGGATATAGTTCAATTGAGAGTTTTAGAAGGCTAGGGATCATTATCTTAGATTCTTAGCCGTGAAAAATGTTCATGGAGTGAATAGAAAGGATGGGATTGGGAACGAATAATATCCCACATCGGAAATGAAAAAAATAATGGGTTGAATTGAACTTGTAATCAATTTGATTCAATATTTTAATGTGATTCAACTTAAGTGTTTTATGGTCTAGTCCAGTGATTTTACCTACCCTAAATTCTATCATGGTATCGGAGCAGGTCTCTTCCTATTCGGCACAAATGAGATAACAATATCTACACAATGTCTAATATATGTGAAGGTTTAGGCTAATCCCTCCCAACCACCAAAAAAGAAAGAAAAAAAACCTTTGAGATCAATTATCGATTATTACTATTACTACGGAGTATAATTTAATAATTTTTTACATGTACATTTGCAGAATGACACAACTTATTTTGGTGCCATAGTTGGGCAGGTAGCTAACAGGATTGGGGGAGCAAGATTCAAACTCAATGGCACTGTGTACAAATTGCCAAACAATGATCATGGAAACACTCTCCATGGTTTGCATTTTATTCTTAATCTTTCCAATGTTAACACTTAGTTTGAACCACGATTAAAAAACTTGATGTTGTCAACAAAAATCAAGTGGTACCATAGGATTCAGCGATGTGATCTGGACCGTGGAAGATTAAAAGAAGGATAGTCATCTGACTCTATCCTACCACAGCTACGACGGAGAACAAGGTAATTAACCTTGCCATCAGAACAATAATATAATTACCTTGTGTTTTTAAATCGTTAAGAATCGACTAGAGGCAGATGAGTTTATAGGGCCCATTAGCTCATCCAATAGATTCATTTATCTAATCTTTAACACTATGTTTGGCTCATAGAATTTGGAAGGAAAAGAAAAGAAAATATTTTTCTCTCATTTTCCTTGCCAAAATGGGAGGAATTTTGTTTTCCCTCCTCTTAGTACATTTTGCCTTCCCATTTTCTTTTTCTTCAACTTTTCTTTTTTCTTTTCCTCTCTAACCAGACAAGAGAAATTGTTTTCCATCTCATTTTCTTTTGCTTTTTAAATTCCTTGAACCAAATAGCCCCTTAAAGAGTGAATTTGAACAAAATAACTGAAATTGTGGGGGGGACTTGGAAAAAGTGCTTTGATACTAGGAGACACTTGAGATTAGCTTACAATAATTCCCCAATTCATGTGTAAATGGGTGTGCAGGATTTCCCGGGGATCTTGATGTGAAGTTGACGTATCTGTTCATCGGCGAAAACAAGCTTGGCGTGAGAATGAAAGCCAAGGCAGTGAACAAGGCTACACCAGTAAACCTGGCATCACACACCTACTGGAATCTCAGAGGCCATGACAGTGGGAATATCTTGTCGCATAAGATCTAGATATTCGGCTCCAAGATCACTCCTGTCAATGATAAGCTCATCCCCACAGGTGCCATTGAATCAGTGAAGGGCACACCGTATGATTTCCTGCAGCCACAGGCAATTGGGACCCGGTTGGATGAGCTACCCGGTGGATACGATATCAACTACGTATTGGACGACACGGGGTCCACAAATTTGGGCATGGCTGCCGTGTTGGAACTGCTGGGTGAGCTCCCTAGTGGCTATGACATCAACTACGTGTTTGACAGCCGGGTGCTGAGGAGTTTGAGCATGGCTGCGGTGGTGGAAGAGGGGAAATCGGGGCGAAAAATGGAAATGTGGACTAACATGCCAGGGGTTCAGTTCTACACAAGTAATTCGCTGAAAGACACCAAGGGGAAAGGCGGATTCGTGTACAAAAAACATGCGGCTTTGTGCTTGGAGACTCAAGGCTTTCCAGATGCGGTGAACAACTCGAATTTCCCTTCGCAGATTGTGAACCCGGGGGAGACGTATGACCATGTCATGGTTTATAGGTTCACTGCTCATTAGATCAAATACATAAGCAGAGTTTTCTTGTGTGCTATCAACCGATTTTACTTGTCTTTTCCCTGCAAGGCCATAAAAGTCTCTTACATTAAAAGGGTGAAATGGGTTCCCTGCCCTTAATGTAAAGTGAGCATTGTTGATTGTATATTCAGTCAACAATTCGATCAATGATCCTAAGGAGCATTGAAGAACAACATAAGAACTGTGTGACTGTGTGAGAACTTAGCCAGGCTTGACCATGTTTCCTTTTGATCTCGGGTCGGGTGAATGGAATGCAAGGTTGGCTGCAAAATATGCCATGTTGCGTTCAAGGGCATGGTCGCTCTAACCAGGTGAACCTTTCTCATCCAAATGCCTTCACATGTTTGCTATTAAAAATAAAATGATTACAAGCATAGGCTTGAAAATTTCAAGAATTAATCTCTCTCGACAGTGTCTCTTCCATTAACAGAATGAATCCTGATTTTGATGAATTATGGTTTTCGAAGCTACTTTCGAACATGTGATCCCATTGAATTGGGATATGGTGTCTTCATATGAATTGTAGGTCTGGAATTCATATTTCACCTCGTTCATGAATCAACTCAATCAGATCATGGTACACTCCATCTCGTCACAGTAGTACCACAGTTCGAAAGAATAAGTTTTTCGTCCCCTCAGTCTGAATTAGAACATGTGGTCTTCATCGAAGTAGGAGAGCTTGATCAGTTGATCTTACGGTTCTACAATATCTTGAATCGTTTCATTCGAGTCATTTTATGAGAAGATTTGCCCAAAATACAGCAGCACTATAGCGTTTTGGGTGAGAGTTTTGCTGTCGGTGCTCATTGAATGATAAAGAGTTTTTAGATATATAAGTTGCTTATAAGTTAAATGTTCTTCAGTGGAAATAAAGTGACTTAATTGATACATAAGTCATATTAGGATATTCATAAATGGTGATGGATAGTTTTGTAAATAATCTGATTAATACCGAGAAATGAAAATATTAGCTTAAAAATAAGTCGGTAAGACCTACTTATTTTTTCTGGCTTATAAGTAGTTTATAAGTTGGCTTATAAGTACAAAGAAACATGTTATCAGCTGACTTATAGGTTAAAAAACACTTTATAAGCAATTTTGACTAGTTTATAAGCACAGAAAAAAACATCCATTGGTTAAGGCACTCCAGATTTTTTGTTTTTTTATATTCCATAATATTTGGATTTTGAAATTACTCGTCATCCTTCAATGTTCTATTAGTCAACAAACAAACTTTATGGTTTCTTTTCCTTGACCAAAAATATGTATAAATAAAATGTGTACGAGCATGAAAAATCTAGTGTTACAATTTTTTGAAATGAATAAAATAGGAAATTAGAGTATAGGCCGCGTCGGGTTTTGAGTTGGATCGAAATTTTACATCATGCATGCCCGGCCCATACGGTTACTTACAAACTTTGGGCCGGCCCGACGCGCATTCATAATAATTTTTATATGATTACAAAATTTAAAAATGGTTTTAAAATAAAATAAAATCTTGATATATTACTCTCTACATGTTTGATATTAAAAGAAAGATGAATATACTATCAAAGTAACTACTATCATATGCAACATGTTTTGTGTGATATTGTTACTGCGGATATTATATTTTGAAAACAATATTATTAATGTGCAATAATTCTCTTTGTTTTCTCTTAAAAAGTATGATATGTTTATATAATTCTAAAATAAATATTATTGTTATCATACGGAGTAGTTATTAACGTTGTTATTGTTATTATTAACTAATTAATTATTATTACTGGTTCAGGCTTTCCGGCCCATGGGCTTGAATATAAAGTCCAAGCCCACCCCTCAATGTTGCAGGTCCCCGTTTGTAACACCTTTTTGTGACATCTAATAAAAAGTTTCACTTTCTTTGTTTTTTATTAAGAAAATCAATACATTATTCTAATCTTATACTCCTATAGTCCTATTTTTGACTTTTCAGTACCGGAAAATATAAAAGGAAGACAAGGGTCGTTTGGGAAGCTAGAAAAAAGAAAACAAATGGAGTGATTCCACTCCAATTGTTGGGTTTGCTTTATAGGCTGCATACTACTCTTGGGAGTCAAGATTGAATTCAAAATGAATGAACCCAACCATTTAGAACCAGAAGTTAGGTGCCAAGTGATCTTCACCCAACACCTTGCCTAATCATATACTCTGTATAATATACATTGTGAATTCAAGAAGATGAGGTAAAAAATCATGACAGGATCTGCACACAAATTCTGAACTCAAGAAGATGATGTAGGTATCCATTGATCACCTTGGATGAAATTACCAACCGAGTAAGACCGAACGTGCTCGCCTGGAATCTGGCTAGTCCACGGAACCCGACCCGACGTGTTGGATCCAGCACCCGTGTTCTCGAATTCGCCATAATACAACGTGTCCAATGCAAAATCACCACTCCAAGGCAGCCATCCCTGTGGGCTTACAAGAGCCTCCAAGGTGCATTGGATGAACACCGTCCTGGAATACTGCTTCCACGGCCTGCCAAGGTAATTCTTGTGCACACTAGGCTTGTTGAAATACAAGCCCATGTACGCATCCGTCCCGTTGATCACGCAGTTCTGGAAGACGAAGCCGGTTGATTGGGCAGCGTCTATTCTGCCGTGAGCTGTCACGGCATTCTTCTCTCCCTTCTCTGGGTTGATCTGGCGTGGGGCCACCAGGACGAGGCAGTCCTGGAAGAAAGCAGCCGAGTTCCCAAAGATGAAGTCCACATTGCCTTGGATCCGGCACGACTTGTAGTACTGGCGCAAGGCGTGGGCGTAGAGCGTGTCTTGGTTGCCCAGAAATTCGCAGTTTTCAACAACTGAAAGATCACTATCCGACCTGAACGCCACTGCTTGGTGAGCATCAGGGCCAGCCGTGTTCTCGAAGGTGACACCGCTGGCCATGAAACCGTCCCCAACAACGCCTGCAACAAAGAATTCGTTAAGAGATACCATTAATTTGGTGTAAGATTGTGTAACACAGAAACACATAAACTTACCAACGGTGGCGGAGTTGAAGGTGGTGACACCCTGCTGCCCGACATTCATGGACCCTGTAATCACGGTTTTACCCATGCCGTCCCCGAGAAACACCATATTTTTCTTCTCCAATGGAACCCGAACAATCTCTTCATAAACACCAGCCTTGATCAGTATCACAAACTGTTTGCCAGACCCTTCATTATCTGGGGCGGCATTCACTGCCTCTTGTACAGTCTTATAGTCACACTGACTTCCTCCTTTGCACACCGTCACGTCCGGCTTAAGGCCGGCGGGGACACCTCCGGCGAGATTGGAACCAGACGGATCTCGTACGGGTTCCCAGAACCCGTCCCGCTCCGTCTTTGGCGGGCCCCATGACTCGGTTTTTTCGCCGTGGATGTCGAAATTCACCATCATCGCAAGCGCATCACTGCAGGACCGGATCAGGGAGGAGTCCAGGAACGACATCGTCCGGCCTACCAGGGACGTCGAGTTGACGTACTTGAGCGCCGACCAGCAGTCGTACTGGTAGACCAGGGCGGAGCTCATCCAGGCCCGGGCGTCCTTCAATCTGCCGCCGCCTGGAAAGGCCAGATTCGCTAGAGAGATCCGGTACTCGGCGTATTCCAGGAATTCCAGGCAGTTGTTGGCGGCGTTGCTCCCACTCAGATTCCCGGAAAACCCTTTAAGAATCTCCAGTGTCATGGCCCGGCCCGTTTCGAGATTCCGAGAGGTCACTGAAATGGCGGATCGAATTACTTCCAAAACGTTGGAACCGGGAAGATCTGATTTAGACAGTGAGGTTTCGCAAGAGGGAGGGTCACGGGAGGCCTTGCAGGCCTCGTGAACGACGGCGCTGCTCGCGGCGGAAGAACCGGGCGGTGGGAATGGACGGTGGCGGGATGCGGCGGAGAGGGAGAAGAAGAGTAGGAGGGAGAGAGAGAGCAGGGCAGCCATTAGAATGAGTGTGGATTTGAGTTTGGTGAAGGGTTTGGTAATGGCGATGGGGCGGGTGGAGGAGGAGGGCGGGGCGGGGGGTTTTATACATCTCCTGAGCTGCATAATTATGTTCTGTGGGTGCGAAAATGGAAATGCAGAAAAGCAATTGGTTGGGCGTGAGGAATCTGGGTGGGGGGGTTTGGAGGGTAGTGAGGGAGGGGGGAAGGGGGACACGATCAGATGAAAAATCACATTGGGAGGTGCAGCAGGGAGCTATTCGATCGTGGAAATGTTGAATCAACATTCACGGGTGGGTGGGTCGGTGGGTGGAAATGACGAATCACCCATTCACGGGTGGGTTTCTCAAATTTATTTTTTAAAAATGGTAAATTTGTTAGAAAAAGTCAATCATTTTAATTAGTCTTTTAATAAGTTGTTAGATCAATTAGGGGCTGTTTGACAACTTCTGAATGGGTAAGTGCTGAACCAGTAAGAGATCTGAACCATTAAGTGCTGAATCATTCAGACATCTGAACCATTAAGAGGCTGAAACAAACCGCCCCTTAGTTGTGTTTACCTATTCTTATGCTAAGTGGGATATGCTTTGCATAGTGATAGGTAGTGGAGTACTTGATCCTATTTTTTTGCTTTGTTTTAGCCTATAAAAGGCACACTACTCTGGGATGAAATAACATCAGAGAATTCCCTGTGCTTCCTTGTGTTTAATATACTATCAGTATTTCTCTCTTCTTGAGTGCCCATAAAGTGTTTGATAATATTCTTCAAAGGCTTTTTCTTTCACATTTGGTATTGGAGCCTAGTTGATTTAATACAGGAAGAGGAGAACCTGATTCATGGCGTCAGACAGTTTTGTGCAGCCCTCAATTCCACGCTTTAATGGTCATTATAACCATTGGAGCATGTTGATGGAAAAGTTCCTGCGGTCCAAGGAGCTTTGGATCGTGGTTGAATCTGCAGTAGCAGAACCAACCGCAGGAATGGCAGCAGAGCAACGAGAGAGGCTGGAAGGTCTGAAGCTAAAGGATCTCAAGGCAAAAAACTATCTTTTCCAAGCAATTGACCGGACCATCCTGGAGACTATTCTTAGCAAAGATACCTCCAAACAGATTTGGGATTCAATGAAGAAGAAATTCCAGGGAAATACCAAGACGAAAAGGATGCAACTACAAGCATTACGTTCGGAGTATGAATCACTTCGAATGAAGGAAGGGGAAAAAGCTACTGAGTACATTTCCAAAGTAATGACATTGGTTGGCAGCATACGGAGCTATGGTGACCAGATAAGCGAAAATGTTATTGTTGAGAAAATACTTCGTTCTATGGCACCAAAATACAACTTCATTGTGTGTGCCATAGAGGAAGGAAATGATACATCAACAATGACACTGGATGAACTTGAAAGTTCATTACTCAGTCATGAAAAGAAGATCAATCAACAAGTTAATGAAGGCGAACAAGCATTAAAAGCTTCAACTGATGGTCGTTCTGAAGGTGCTAACAAGCCAAATCATGGAAGAGGTAGAGGAAGGGGACCCTCACCGCACCAAAACAATCATGGAAGAGGAAGAGGTCGAGGACGATATCCTTCAAACAACCATGGATCAAGGTTTGTAGATAAATCTGTTGTTGAATGTTATAGGAAAGTTTGGACATTTCAAGAATGAGTGTCAGAAAGGCAAAGGAGAGAAGTCAAACTTTGTAGGGACTGAGCAGGAGGAGGAGATCTCTCTTTTGTTGGTGAGCAATGAAAAAGAAGACACCAACAAAAGGCACATGTGGTATCTTGACACTGGTTGTAGCAATCATATGTGTGGGGACAAGTCCGTATTCTCTAGTTTGGATGAACCATATCGAGATATTGTGAAGTTTGGGAACAACTCCAAAGTTGCTGTTATGGGTAAGGGAAAGATAAGTATCAATACCCAAGGTAACTCAAATCACATAATCTCCAATGTTCTTTTTGTTCTTGAACTAAAGACTAATCTACTGAGTATTGGGCAAATGCAAGAAAAGGGTTATGGGGTTGTCATTAAAAGGGGCGTGTGTAGGATTCAAGATGACAGATTGGGGCTGATTGCTGAAGCAAAAATGACTCCAAACAGGCTGTTTCCTCTTCATCTTGAGAGCCTAAGTCAGAGGTGTTATTCAGCAGTGTCTGATCAAGTGGCATGGCTTTGGCATCACAGGTATGGGCATCTGAATTTTGGTGGTTTGAAAGCTCTCCAACAAAAGAACATGGTGATAGGTCTTCCAAACTTTGATAATCCTTCAAAGGTTTGTGAAGATTGTGTCATTAGCAAACAACATAGAGTTCCATTTCCAAAAGGTGTTTCCCAGAGAGCAAAACAACCCTTGGAAATTGTCCATTCAGATATTTGTGGTCCAATTAATCCTACATCAAATGGAGGAAAGAGGTACTTTATAACCTTTATAGATGATTACAGTAGAAAAATCTGGGTTTATTTTCTACTAGAGAAATCTGAAGCTTTTACTGCTTTTAAGAGTCTCAAAGCACATCTAGAGAAAGAAAGTGGCTACTCAATTAAAGTTCTAAGAACTGACAGAGGAAGAGAGTATTGCTCACATGAATTCGAAAGTTTTTGTGAGCAGAATGGCATCAAAAGGCAGTTGACGGCAGCATATACACCACAACAAAATGGTGTATGCAAGAGGAAGAACCGCACCATCCTTGACATGGTCAGATGCATTTTAAGCAGGAGTGGCATTCCAAGAAGTTTCTGGCCAGAAGCAGTCAACTGGTGCGTTCATATATTGAACAGAAGTCCAACTTTTGTTGTTCAAAATATGACACCAGAAGAAGCATGGAGTGGAAGGAGACCAGCAGTTGATCATTTCAAAATCTTTGGATGCATCGCTTACGCTCATATTCCGGATGAGAAGCGAAAGAAGTTAGATGAAAATGGAGAAAAATGTATTTTTCTTGGTGTTAGTGGTAATACAAAAGCCTACAAATTGTATAACCCTAACACTAAGAAAATTGTCATAAGTAGAGATGTAATCTTTGATGAAGAAAAATTCTGGGAATGGAATGAAGGGAACTCTAAACAAGGAGTCCCAGTTGAGTTTGATGAAGAAATAGAGGGTGAGCAACAAGTTCTTCCCAATCAGAACAATACTCCAGTAGAGGAAAATCAGTCTTCAAAAGATGGCGAGCTCCCTCAACGAACGAGAAAGAGGCCTGCGTGGATGATTGATTATGAAGTCTCTGGAATTGATCAATCAGATCAATCTGATGATAATGAACTCACATATCTTGCTTTGTTTTCAGATTGTGAACCAGTAACTTATAACGATGCCACAACAGATCCAAAATGGAGAAAGGCGATGGATGCAGAGATTGATTCCATTGAAAGAAATAATACTTGGGAGATGGTCGAACTTTCTGAAGGACAGAAACCCATTGATGTAAAATGGGTTTACAAAACCAAACTGAAACAGAATGGAGAAGTTGACAAGTATAAAGCTCGTTTGGTGGCAAAAGGATGCAAACAAGAGTTTGGTGTTGATTATCAAGAAGTATTTGCACCTGTAGCAAGGCATGATACTGTCAGAATGGTAATTTCATTGGCTACACAGAACACATGGCCCATTTTTCAGCTTGATGTCAAGTCAGCTTTCTTGCAAGGAGATTTGGAAGAAGAGGTATATATAAATCAACCCCCTGGCTATGTTAAAGTAGACAATGAGCATAAAGTATATAAGTTGAGAAAGGCTCTATACGGCTTAAAACAAGCCCCACGAGCATGGTATAGTCGTATTGAGTCTTATTTTATCAAAGAAGGTTTTCAAAAGTGTCCTTATGAACATACATTGTTCGTAAAATCAGAAGGAAACAAAATGCTCATTGTTTGCTTGTATGTGGATGATTTAATATATACCGGGAATGACAAGAATATGTTTGACGTTTTCAAGAAGTCGATGATGAAAGAGTTTGACATGTCTGATCTTGGATTGATGCATTATTATCTTGGTATAGAAGTGATGCAATCTGCAGCAAGTATATTTATTTGTCAAAGGAAATATGTGCAAGACATGTTGAAGAAGTTTAAGATGGAAAACTGTAATCCATCTAAAACTCCTATGGAAGCAGGTATGAAACTTGTGAAAAAGAGGAGAAAAATCAAGCTTGTATGGATTTACTGATAGTGACTATGCAGGAGATATTGAAGATAGGAAAAGCACGTCTGGCTATGCATTTATGATGGGAGCAACGGTGATTTCTTGGTCATCCAAGAAACAACCCATAGTCACGTTATCAACAACCAAAGCTGAGTTTGTCGCAGCAACAACCTGTGCGTGTCAAGCACTGTGGTTAAGAAGAATACTAGAAGCATGTCATTTTCAACAAGAAGGCCCCACTACTATCTTCTGTGACAATAGTTCAACCATCAAAGTGTCTAAAAATCCAATGTTTCATGGAAGATGCAAACATATTGATGTTAGAATATTTTTTCTGAGGGATCTGGTTAAAGAAGGAACTATTGAATTGGTGTATTGCAGAAGTGAAGATCAGGTTGCAGACATTTTTACTAAGCCGCTCAAGCTGGAAGCATTTCAGAAATTAAGAGAGCTACTTGGAGTTTGTCTGCAAGAGACTAGCAATAATTAAACTGGCATTTATTAATGTTCAGTTTAAGGGGGAGTTTGTTACAAAAAGTCAATCATTTTAATTAGTCTTTTAATAAGTTGTTAGATTAATTAGTTGTGTTTACCTATTCTTATGCTAAGTGGGATATGCTTTGCATAGTGATAGGTAGTGGAGTACTTGATCCTATTTTTTTGCTTTGTTTTAGCCTATAAAAGGCACACTACTCTGGGATGAAATAACATCAGAGAATTCCCTGTGCTTCCTTGTGTTTAATATACTATCAGTATTTCTCTCTTCTTGAGTGCCCATAAAGTGTTTGATAATATTCTTCAAAGGCTTTTTCTTTCACATTCCATAAAAGGTCCCGCTCGTTTTATATATTTAGTCCTTACATATCAAATATTATTAATTTTGGCCCCAATTATTATATTATTTTTCACGAATGATACTTTGTTAATGTTTTTGTTAAGAACATGTATAAAGTTATATATTCCTACTTCTCTCTCTCCTCAATTAAGGTTCATCCCTACTCTCATACTCTTTCCCAAACTCGTCACTGAGTTTGAAACTCTGAACCCAAAACTGAAATGATCATTTTTCTCTCAATTATTACTCTTCTTGGTGGAGCCTAAAATCAAAACCAATAAGCTTTATGGATGAGTTTTATCGGTTAGTCTCAAAAATTGCAAAGAAAATAAACATTAAAACTCATCCATGAAGGTTATTGGTTTCGAATTTGAGTTCAACCAGTTCGACAAACAATTAAGAAAAGAGTGATGAAATTGCACAGTTTACCCCTGAATATTAGAAATGTAGTAAATACTTCTGAACAATTTAAAATGTTGTACTGTTGGTCCTAAAATGCTAGATAGGGAGTGTCTTGCTCCCACACACAAGAATTGTGAGTATGATTCATCTGGTGCTTGTAAACTCTCCAACATATCCTCCCCAAAAAAGAAATCACCCTACGTAGCACTCTAACTCATCTAATACTACGCATTTAGCACTGCTTATCGTTTTTTACCAAATTAGCTATTTATGTTGTCAATCTCTTCCAATCATACCCTTTATGTTGTCAATCCCTTTTATCTATCCCACTATCAATTGTTTCAATTCTTCTTTCAACTCCTATATCAAATTCGGACTCACATAATGTATACTTTGTGCATAGTGGCATAATACTTTTTTATCAAATTCTTTCGTCAATCAATTAAATGTAGTTTTGAATAAATATATACGGAGTATAATAAAAATACGATATATCAAAATTATATCATAAAAATATGCCAATTATAAATACTTCCTTCATCCCAAAATAGGGCTCTTATTCGATTTACGATGTTTGATTGAAGTTATTTTCAAATCAATATAAGTAAAAATTATTGTATAATTAAAAAATAGGAATTATATATTAAAAAAACTACATAAAAATTTTATAAACAAGTGGTGACAATGTGACTTACATATAAAACTACCAATGTTATAAATTATTATTTGACTTTCATATTGTGCAAACAGCTTGTGGTTGATTTTATGACAATAGGGTTTTACCATGAAAGAGATTATTATGAAATGTGTTACTCAATATGTGGCTATAAATATATGGGAAATACAAATTAATCATGTTATGCAAACATTTTTTGGCAGTGAATTTGTCTTCTATATATAATGTGGCAGACAAGAGTGAAAATGTGGTAATGTATAAAAGTTAGCGACCTAAATAAATTTGTATGTACTTCATTAACTTCCATTAATAATATGGCAGTGAAATTAGATATACATATAAAACTGCCAATGTTATGAATTATGAATTGAATTTCATATTGTGCAAAAGCCATGTGCTTCGTTCTATGACTATTGGGTTTGAACATTCAAGAGTTCGTTATGGAAACGTGTTATTGAATAGGGGCTGATATTTTTTTGACAGTGTGGAATAATCAACTTCTAGCTACACTTTTTGGAAATGTCCTATGACCATGTTTGCCTAGTGTGTTTTGGTCGAATAGGATTTATATCTAAAAATCCCAGTGTAATAAATTATTCATTGAGTTCCATTGGAAGCAAACACAAAAAAATCACCAAAATGACTAGTTCTTGAATAACTTTAATAAACAAAGTATGAAGTGTAAGCTCAAAGATTTTTGGCAGTGTGGAATGCTTGTGATCTAGGTATACTTTTTGGCAGTGTGTTCTGTCCTATGTTTTGGCCAGTGTGCTATGTTGTGTCCGAAGTGTGTTAAGTCTTAAAATTTACAACATACCTTCATTATCTATTTCTTTTCAGTACCACAAAAATGAAATTCAGCATATGTCTAATACTAACATCTTCTAACATTATACAAAATCAAGAAAGACCAAAAAAAGCCAAGCCCATGTTTGGCTAGTGTGTTTTGGTGTAATAGATTATTCATGAAATCAGTCATACATTTTTGGGCAGTGTGGAATTCAGAAATGAAAACAATCATATACATTTTTGGCAGTGTGGAATTCATACATGAAAATAGTGTGGAATTCATACATAAAAAGAGCTATACATTTTTGGGCAGTGTGGAATTCATACATGAAAATAGTCATACATTTTTTTACAGTGTAGAATTAATACATGAAATTACTGCCACATAAATCAATGGACATTACACTACAACATGAAATTAAAGAACACAATAATACATTTACACACTGCCGTAAGATATAACAACATATATCCATTCTACACTGCCACATTAAAAACTCACATATAAAAAACCACACTGCCCACTACAAAATTACGAGTGAACAACCACACTGCCCAAAATAATCATATTTTTTGGCAGTGAATAATGAACATTTGTTGTTTAATTAAAGGAAAAAATCGAAATTACAGGTACAAAACATATAGGATTGCTATTTAGAGTATTTTAATGCTCTAAGAGTGCTATTTTAGTTTTTCTCCCTCCCCAAAATTATCTTTTTTATTTAATCAAGCCCTAGTTGTTGTTGTTGTTCATCGATCGAGGATCTTCGACCATGGCATCATCATCGTCGAGTTCCAACTGCCGCGAGAAGAAGGCTTTGACTAGGAGATAATTTGAAGCTTCTCTGATGGCGAAGCTTGACTTAGATCTACGCTATAGTACAGTCCTGTATGTTGTGCGCCTCATTCAATTAAGAAACTGTGTAATTCACATTGTGATTGACCATGAAAAATTATGCAATACCATCTTCTCTATATACTGGAACAACTTGGATGGATTGCATATTATCTGGCCAAGTACCATGTACTCGAAATAATGCAAGTGTGCAACATTTAAACATTTCAGGGGGTATTTGGTGTACTTTTTAATATTCAGAGGTAGATCGTGCAATTTCTAAAGAATTCGGGTGTAAACGGTGCACTTTATAAAGTTCAGGGGTAAACCGTGTAATTTCCGAAAAGTTCAGGAGTAAACAATGCACTTTTCTCTAACTCAATTTATCTTCTCTCACGTGATCGTCCGTGTAAGAGTGTATCCCACATTGAAAAAGTGAGAAGAAAAATACTCGGTATATAAACTCTTGAGTTGAACTAAGTAATTTGTTGTATTCAAATTTTTAATGTAGTTTAGTCCAAATCTGTTATTGCCCAATCCAATAACCCTTACTCTATCCAAAACTTTATCATGGTATCAGAGTAAGTTTTAGGCCACTTTGTTTGTTAAGGTGTTCGTCTAGACGTTCATTCTAGCGACCATATTCTTTAGTTCAATTGTCCGTATAGAATATAAATCCAATGGTCTGTGACTCGCTTAACCCGATTGCTCATCTTGAAATCCATATCTAGCCGCTCGTGGTCCTAAACTTGTCATATTTACCGGTAGGTTTAATTTTTCTTATTTGGTGTTAAGGTGGCAGTTAGACCCAATTAAAGTGCAGGACGTGTCGGGCCGAGATGCAACAATATGAGAATTATCTAGGCTCGAACCTGGCCCAACAGGTATAGCGGGCCTAACAATTGAAGCTCGAGCCCTGCCCGTATGGGTACCCACGGGATTTGGACAGGCCCGGTCTGCATGGACAACAACTTAATAATTAAAAAATAATTTCTAAAATAATGTAATGCATTAAAAATTAGTAGATGTTTGATATAATAACTAAAATCAGTAAATCAAAGAAAAACTAATATATAAAATGTATTTTTATTCGATTATTTTATTATTATTTAATTGAATTTCATTATCAATGTGTGATGCGGAGTAATAAAGATGTATTCATTTTATTAAATACACTCATAATTCATTCTTTTTCTTCATTCAAGTATCTTTGTGTGTTTATAATAGTTAGAAATAGTATTATTCTTTTTATTATTATTTATATTAATGTTGTTGTTAATATTGTTTTTACTATAATTATAGTAATACTCCCTCCATCCTTGAGTATTTCTCCACTTTTAATTTTTTCAGCCAAAATTGATAAACTTTGACTTCAAATTAAATAAAAATTATATTAGATATTGATACAAATTAGATTTATTATATCAAATATTTTCATAATATTATTTTATCAAGTAAATATAAAATATATATTTTATTTAATTTTAAGTCTAAAGTTGAAAATAGTTGATCGAAAAAAGTTAAAATTGGACAAATACTCAGGGACGAAGGTAACAATAAATATTATTATTCATTCTGGCCGGGCAAGTCCGCGGGCTTGAGCATAAAGCCTGAGCCATGCCCTAAAGTACACGGACCAACGTTTTTGGCTCGAGCTCGGCCTGTACCTTAAAATTTAAGCCCAATTCCGTTATTCTGCGTGCGTGTTGGGTACTGGGGCCCGTGATGTGAAATGATTTTACATAAAAGGAAGTTATTTTTCTAAATGTTCATAAATAAAGAAATACTCTAAATAGGAGTAAAATATAGAGAGAGTACCTAAATATAAGTTCCATGTTTTTTTCTAAATATGAGCTCACACTATGGTAATGTAGCACTGTACATGAGGATTTTATTATACTTTTTAGTAATGTACATGCTCATGATTGGTAATGTAAATACATTTTAACTCCTATTTCGGGAATAAAAATATAGAGCTCCTATTTTGATATGTTTTCAATAAGTTAGTCCTACTTTAATTTTTTTCCCCTGTAAAAAACTTACTCTCGAGCTTGATTAACATGCACCCTGTTAAAGATTATCCCACATCAAAAAAAAATGTGATGAAAATAAGGGGTATATAAGCTCTTGAGTATAACTAAGTAATCGATTGGATTCAATCTTTTAATGTGGTTCAACCCAAGTGTCTTATAGCCCAATCCAGTTATCTCTACCCAATCCTAAATTATATCATGATATCAGAGATAGGTTTTGGCCACCTCATTTGTCAAGCTGTTCGTCTAGACGTTCATTCCTAGCGCCCGTTTGTCTTTAGCCCAGTTGTCCGTATGGAGTATGTACCCAACGGTCTGTGGCCTGTTTAACACAATTGCTCGTCTGAAAGTCCATATCCAACGGCTCGTGGTCCTTTAGGTGTTGACACTAAAAAAAAGAAAGGGATGAGAGTCGATTTGGAAGTGATCAACCAGTTAGATTTAAAATGATCTAGTCGTCCACTTGAGGGAGAGCATTAAAGAGTATCACACATCGAAAAAGTGTGTGGAAAATAATGGGTATAGATGCTCTTGAGTTGGAGTAAGTAATCGATTGGATTCAACTTTTAATGTTGTTCAGCCCAAATGTCTTATAGTTTAATCCAATTATCTCTACCCAATCCTAAATTCTATCACACCCTATTCAAGGCCAGGTTTGTTGTGTTCTTCCTTCCCTTTAATTGGCCTTAATATGCGAAGAAATTCAGCAAAATGGAAAGAAACTTTCATACTCCGCATTCGCCAAGTGATTTTCCTTTGCATTGGAAAGTCATTTTCCATTAACTTCATCGAGGAGAATGAATTGCAGAAGTCATTTATAGCTTATACCTTAGCAAGGAGACAATTTAGTTATCAAGCTGAGCAAAAGATTTTCATATACACAAGAAAATGAGGATGTCCTCCACAGATGACAGAATCGACCAAACAGTTTAGTTACCAGAAAGTATACAAATTTATGAGCAAATCCATTTTCCAATACCACAAAAAAAACACAAAACCAGCAACATTATCATCTTGCACCAGACAACTCAATAGCACTCTGTTTAAAGGATGAATCTGGGCCCCACATGAATCGTCTCTGTATCCGCTCGTAGTCCTGTCCGCGTGTCACTTCACTATGCTGCCACTCTTCCCACCTCTCTGCAAGCCCCTCTCCTTCTAACATTTTCACTACTACCGACATTGCGGGTCGTTCTTCGGGCGATGCGTGGGTGCAAAGTAGAGCCACCTGAATGATCATCTTTACCTCTTCCATGTTGTAGTTCATGTTTAGGTTTCCGTCTACAATGTCATGTAGCCGTCTCTCTTTTTCCAGTTTCTTAACCTTCAAAAGATGAAAGATATATGTACTTTATCACTTGACTTCACAAAATTTACAAAAGTGATCGAAATAAGAGAAGTATAAAGTTTTTCTGGATGGAGAAAAAAAATTAAAGTTTATTATGGAAGGGAAGGAGTAATTATTATGAACATAAACATCATCCACTGCCTATTTCCTTCGTTTCTCTATGCATCATGCCAGGTATGTTAGAGCAAAATTGGAGAGGTGAATGGCATTATTGACTTACATGATCAAGCAATAACACGTCTTCTTCATCAGGGCGAGAGAAGTCAATCACACGTTGACCTGTTACAAGCTCTAGAAGCATGACTCCATAGCCAAAAACATCAGTTTTCTCTGATGACTTACCAGTAGACAAGTATTCTGGAGCTATGTGTCCCATTGTGCCGCGTACTTGAGTTGTCACATTCGTCCTTTTAACATCCACGAGCTTTGCCAGCCCAAAATCACCCACAACAGCTTCAAAATCTTCATCCAACAATACATTTGCAGCCTTAACATCGCGGTGAATAATTTTTGGATTACAATGTTCATGCAAGTATTCAAGTCCACGTGCAGTGCCCAATGCCACATGCCATCTCGTAGGCCAGTCCAGAACAGCCTCCCCAGGTTTAAGTTCTGAAGTTGTATCCTCAGCTCATTAGATCAAACAAAATGACACTCAAAATAGACAATTCCATTGTCAGAAAGAGATCGGCAATATAATTTATGTTTTTTCCCATTGCACCCAAAATACCTTTTTTTTCTTAGTCTTTCAAAATTCGTGCAGTACGCATGATGTAAGCTTGTTGTATTGCTCTTAGAGGAGTTCAAAAAAACAATTTTAATATTACTGGTATACATAACATTGGTTCTGTCATTGACGAATGAAACGGAAAGTATACCAATGATTATTAATAGAGAGCATAACTAATGAACACCATGAAAAAGTTCTAGCTATTTTAAGAATACTTGTAGTACCTCGTAAACGATAGGCAACACTTAAATTGGGCATGAAAGGGTATACTAGAAAGCGCTCTGTTAGAGTGGTGCAAAAGCCAATTAGCTTTAAGATATTCCGATGAACGGCCACACTTATCATCTCAACTTCACGGTAGAATGCAGCATCTACATCAGGACTCTCATAGTCAGTGAGCCGTTTAACAGCTACCTTTGTATTATCAGGGAGCACTCCTTTGTACACCTTCCCAAAGCCTCCCTGTCCAAGAAGGTTCTTCTCACTAAAGTTGTTTGTAGCAGCTTGCAATTCCGTCCATAAAAATCTTCTTAACTGACCAAACTCGATCTGTTGATCAACATCTCCTGAACATATGGAGGTCTATTATTCATTGGGATTCTCCCAAAATATCAAAATGATAATTATCAATATATAAGAGAGCTATGGAAAAGGTGGGAAAATAAAGCTAAAAGCCTATTACTTTCGGTGGTGTATTTTCAACAAGAATAGAAACATTAGGCCGAGTAAACTTTTGTTCACCAATGTATCTTGTATAGTCTATCAGTCTGAAATGGCTGTGGGTTTTTTCCCTAGTTGATTTTTTTACACTTAAATTTGTTTCCGTATCCTGCTTGTTTTACGGTAATATTCCAAACAATTTTCAAGAACGAGAAAGGAATTTCTCTTTTCTAAGGGCATGGGATTATGTTTACAATTGATCCTGAGGTCTATGAAATAGTAGAATATTCTCCTATATGACATGATGCATTAATGCTTATATGTCACTTTCCTAAAGTCCATAAAAAAATATGGCCCTAAGGCCTAAAATCCACAATTTAAATTCAATGGAGTACATAAAATTGACACAAACCTATAACATCTTCATAGACCTCACGCCTGTAACCCTTTGATCGGAACCTCATGCAAAATAGCAGCAAAACTAAGGCAAGAACAATAACCAAAACTCCAACAACAATACCAACAACCACTCCAGTCTTTGATTTGCTTGAATTATCTGCCAACATAAGGCAAGTTCATCACACAGAGGACAGAGACTGCATATAAATGAACACTTCCCCTTGTATATCCTTGAAGTATTTACATGAAAGGTATATATCTACAAGTAGCATAGCACATACATTCACCTATTTTTTTACTTCCCTAGTTTCTTCTAAAAGGATCATGATGATTTTGACTTACAGTTTACCCACATAAGATTACCAGAGCAACTTTCATATGTTTGGTCAGAAATAAATGCAATGAGATTCCAATTACCTCTTCTGGATTCACAAAGACGGCTGAAGTTGAAGCCACAATTTAAATGGTTACCTGTAAAACTAGAAAAAAAACAAAACAAACAACATTACCCCAGTACCTCAACGGCTCCCGCCCATTGCGGGGTAAGGACCTGTAAAACTAGAACGACGAAACAAAATTTTCAATATAAGCACTGTGGATAGAAAAAGACAAGGCTAAGTGCATGTTGAGAAGCAGATCTTAATAATTAATTAAATATCCAAGGAAACATTAGAGGTTGGTGTACTTGTATTCAGGTACTTCAAATAAGCGTTCAGGTATCTGTCCAGCAAGACCATTTGAATCAAGCTGTCTGCAAGAACATCTCAATTCAGTCAAGTAAACAATGGCACATTTTAGGTTTGCAAATAGTACAAATGCATTAAATGATTTCCATCGTGATGGTATGTCCAACAAGGTTAAAAACTCACAAGCTAGTTAAGTTAGGAATGCTTGAAAGAGATTGAGGGATTGCCCCAGTGAGATTGTTATGATTCAAGTACCTGCATGGGGAAACACAATTAAGCATTCACACGACAAACAACAAAAACAAAAAGTGAAAGCTTACAAGGACTGAAGCCTCTTGAGTTTTCCAAGTGAAGGTGGTATTTCTCCGGAAAATTGATTGGATCCTAGGTCCAACATTGTCAAGCTTGTCAAATTTTGAAGTTCGTCCGGAATTCTACCAGTAATTCTATTTCCTTGCAATGATCTACATGATAAGTATATGATGTCATATACATATACATACATACATATACATACATATATATATACACACACACACACATAGATATATATACACACACACACACATAGATATATATACACACATACATACATACATACATACATACATACATACATACATACATACATATATATATATATATATATATATATATATATATATATATATATATATATAATATATGGAAGATAACATTATTCCATGTATATATAACCAATCAAACCAGAAACAAATGGAAATAATGCTGATGCAAAACACATCATGTTTGAGAATGCCGCAAAAAAATTTGATATTGCAATTACACAAGTTCTAGAGGTATGTCAAATGCACTAAGCATATATGGCTATTATTAAATAGATACGCTTTGTTCCAGGATCATACAGTGTGTTGAGATTCTTCAAAGCTCCTATTGTGGGAGATAATGTGCCATTGAATCCCATGTTAGACAGTGACCTGCAAAACAGAGTGACAATTTTCCAAGTACATCATGCGGCAATCATTGTATGGTGGAAGACATAACATCAAGCTACCATGTTTTTATTAAAAAAAATACCGGCATAAGGGTAAAATTGTCACTTACACGATGATGACATTGTTATTACTATCACATGTGACTTGGGACCACGTGCATGGTGTAACAAGATTCACATACCAATCTGTAAGTTGATCAGGAGATGCATTGAGTGACTTCTTTACCTCATCCAAAGCATCTCCTAAATAAATAAAGAGAACAATTTTAAAAACTGTAGAAGACCTATATGTAGATATTACTGTCATATTTTATGAACACAAGTTCGTTATTTATCTCCTAGAATAACTTATAAATCCCTCAACAATAGAAAGTAACACAATGCAGTATGCACATAAAGCATGCACAAAGGGTTTGGCATGCTATGGATGCCATGCCATTGCTTGTGGTTCATGATCGATCGGCTTGTTCCGTAACAGTCTTGGCCCATTGCTTGTTATTGAGTACTCGGATTTGGTACACTAACGGGTATATTCCGTGCTTTTTATAAAAGAGCAAATGTGGAGTATGTTAAATTCAGTTAGATGAGTTGTAATCTTTAACCACTCCAAGTGGTGTAAGATCGTGACACTAGTTAAATAAGGACACTTACGGTTTTCCGTTAGTAAAATTGACGGTTCTTCCCTCTCATAATACCCCTCAAGGCCTCAATGACCCCACCCCCACCCCCGAGCCCTGACCTTGCCCCCTCACCTCACGACCACCCTATCCCCTGGAATGGCACCATATAACTTTGGTTGACATTATTTTGACCAAAATGTCAACCAAACTTATATGTTGAAATTGCGGGGGGGGGGGGGGGGGGGGGGGCTAGGGTGGTTGTGAGGGGGCGAGGTCGGGGTGGGGGTTTGTGAGGGGGGTTATGAGGGGCAGGATCCGTCAATTTTACGAACGAAGCACAGTAAGTGCCCCAATTTAACTAGTGTCACAATCTTACACCACTTGGAGTGTTGTAAGATTACACGCCCTCTTTTTTAAGATATAACTATGTTTGTTGATGAGGGGGTCTAGTTTGGCACCATTCTCTTACACCAGTTCAATTGGGGCACGTACGATGCTCCTATCGTAAAATTGACGGTTTCTATCTTTCAAACGTGTTGGGTTCTCTGAGGTTTATTGATTTTGGGGTTTGTAGATTAAAATGTGTTAGGTGTTGGCATTATCCTTTATGACAAAAACATTTTAGAAGTCGAGGAGGAGTTAACTTTTATGGGTTGAAGTGTCCTGCCAAGTCATCACATCTGCAACAGTCAGTTCGAATAGGAGTCTACTTAGAAGGATTTGAGGAATGAAGAATCCTACGTAACTCCAAAGTCTACTTGGTGAGACGTGAGCTGCATAGAGACCTACAAACTACAGAGATGTTGTTTGCTGTAGAGTTCAAGGCTGATCATGACTAGGGTTCTCATGTGTTCGCATATATATATATATATATATATATATATATATATATATATATATATATATATATATATATATACACATGTTCTTGCGTCAAGAACGAGGAGACATAGAGCATAATATTCCAGCGAGAGATTGAGAGGCTGAAGCCTAGCGGAAAAAGAGAGATCAGAAGGGAACCATGCCAGGATCCTTCTGATATACGATGTTGTACTGAGCACGAGGAGCTCACAGCTATTTCACAGGCCATACCGTGGGTTCATGATGATTTCACTGATCCAACTGGTGAACTAAGAAGGGCTGGAGAAAGGGCTGATAGCACGTCCAATAATAGAAGTTATCAAGGTTGGTGTAATAAGCCATTGGGTGTAACACTAACAGAGTTAAGTGTTTAAATCATCTGTAGTAGATTATTTCAATTCACTAGTTGGTACCCATGGTGGTTGAAGGTGTAATCTTTATGGTGATTTAGTGGAAGGGCTATTACACGGACCTGGGCCCCGCAGATTAGGAGAGTTGCTCCTGTAGAAAACTTGTACAAATGCCTTGCTTAGTTTATTAACACAACATGTATTTATACAACTACGTAAAGGACTAGACTAAACACAACACAAAGCCCAAATACAAAACACGGCCCATACGACCCGCTAACACTCCCCCTCAAGTTGGCGCATGAAGATCATGAATGCCCAACTTGGACCTTAAGAACTGGAATGTTGGACAGTGGCTTGGTGAAGATATCGGCGACCTAAAGATTTGTCAGGATGTACCGAGTAGACACCTCCTTGCGCTGCACACACTCACGGACGATATGGCAATCAATGTCGATATGCTTCATTCGCTTATGAAACACTAGATTCGCTGCAATGAACAAGGCAGACTGGTTATAACAAAACAAACGGGGAGGATGCACGGCCGAAACCCCGAGGGCCTGTAGGACATGGCGGATCCACCGAATCTCTGCGCAGGTGTTGGCCATGGCGCGGTATTCTACCTCGGCAGAAGAACGGGAAACCGTTGTTTGCTTCTTAGTTTTCCACGAAATTGGGGACCCGTCGAGCATGATGAAATACCCGCTTACAGAACGACAAGTGATAGGGCAACTAGCCCAGTCGGAATCACAATAGGCCGAGATCTGCAATGTGCTATCTCGACGAAGAAAGATGCCCTGACCTGGGTGGCCCTTAAGATAGAGAAGGACCCGCATGGCCGCGGCTAAGTGATTGACCCTTGGCGCCTGCATAAACTGAGACAACACGTGAACAGAGTAGGCTAAATCAGGACAGGTAATGGTCAGATAAATCAAACGTCCCACAATCCGGCGATATCTCCCAAGGTCACGCAACACGGCACTCGCGGACTGCCCCAGGCCGTGATTCGGCTGTAGAGGCGTGTCTACGGGTTTGCAACCCAATAAACTGGCTTCTGACAAAATGTCCAATGCATATTTCTGTTGACACAGCACCATTCCAGTAGAAGATCGAGCACACTCAATTCCGAGAAAGTACTTTAACGGCCCCAAATCCTTCAAGTGAAAACAATTGTCCAAATAGTGTTTAAACGAAGAACACAAAGTAGGATTGTTTCCGGTGACGAGAATGTCATCCACATATACCAAGATAGCCATAACATCCGAGCCGCGACGAAGTAGAAATAAGGTGTGATCTTTGTGGGCCTGTCGAAAACCATACTGACGAAGAGCAATAGTCGATTTTTCAAACCAATTACGGGGCGACTGCCGTAGACCATAAAGAGACTTGCGCAAACGGCAAACTTTCCCAGGATAGAGATGCGAGTAACCAGGAGGCACCTGCATATAGACCTCGTCGTGGAGATCACCATGAAGAAAAGCATTGTTCACGTCCAGCTGATGAACCTCCCAATCCTTGGCTATGGCAACGGACAGAAAAATGCGCACCGTGCCCATTTTTGCAACGGGGGTGAACGTATCAGTGAAGTCAGTCCCCAATTCCTGGTGATTACCCATAACAACAAGGTGAGCCTTATCCCGCTCCTTGGAACCATCCAAACGGAACTTAGTCTTGTAAATCCATTGACACCCCAAAGCATGACGTCCCGGAGGGAGGTTGGTAATGTCCCAAGTGTGATTATTTTCCAAAGCTAGGATCTCCTGTTGCATGGCAATCCTCCAATTGGCATGCTTAAAGGCTGTCAGAAAGGAAGTGGGGACGTCTGCGGTGGTGATGGCGGCCAGGAAACCACGGTACCTTTCATGTAATTTCTCATAATTCATGAAGTTAGTGATAGGGAAACGAGTACCTGACTTCGGAGAACAAGCGGGGGAACGAGGAATGGTGTCCGAGTTAAGAGCTGAGTGACAGACATAATCGGCCAGATGACTAGGTGGACGACGGACACGGGAGGGAACTATCCTTGACGGAACATGCGGCTGGGCTGTTCATCATTGGACGAAGGAGGGGAAGATGATGGGGCGGTGGTAGTGGGCTGGGGGACTGCCGTGGGCTGTGGGTTGACCATGGCAGTGGGCTGGGGGGCTGCCGTGGGCTGGGGGTTGGCCGTGACGGTAGGAAGAGGTTCAGGGAAATCGGCGTGTGAGGTGGGAGAGGGTGACATGGGGTGGGAGGGAGAGGATGCAGCAAACGGAAACACCTTTTCATCAAACTAGATGTCCCTGGAGTGGAAAATTTTATGGGACTCCATGTCGTATACACGCCACCCTTTAGTACCGGTGGGGTACCCAAGGAAGACACACTTAGTGCTCCGAGGGGCGAATTTATCCGGCGGACGTTGTAGACGACGAACATAACAAAGACACCCAAACACACGAACGTGGCTAATATCCGGGGATTTGGAATTTAGGATATCATACGGTGTCTTCCCCCCAAGGATTTTAGTGGGTGTGCGGTTGATAAGATAAACCGCGGTACGGACGCACTCCCCCCAAAACTCAACAGGTAAAGAGGCTTGAAACATTAACGACCAGGAGACATTGAGAATGTGACGATGCTTACGTTCAACACGCCCGTTTTGTTGGGGAGTACCGACGCAAGACGTCTGAACAGACACGCCCAAGTCGCGATAGAAACGGCGTAGGGAGTCGTTTAAAAATTCCGTACCATTGTCAGAGCGAACGATTTTTATGGTTTTATGGAACTGAGTATGGATGAACACAAAGAATTGGGTTAAACAACTAGTAACCGCACTTTTATCAACCAACAAGTATACCCACACAGCCCGAGAATGATCATCCACTATGGTTAAAAAATAATGAGCACCGGTAAACATACATGGAGAATAGGGACCCCACAAATCACAATGAATAAGATCAAAAATGGCCTATGCTTTATTATTACTGGACGGAAACATACTACGAGTTTGTTTGGAATAAAAACAAATATCACACGACTCAATCTTTTTAAGTGTAGATGAAGGGTATTGAACGGGGGAAAAGACAAAACAACAGGGGAAGGATGGCCGAGCCTCTTGTGGAGAAGAGAAGCTTGGTCGACACGAAGAGCAGAGACAGTAGCAGAAGGCTGGAAAACATAGAATCCATTGCTGGCGTTACCCCGTCCAATCTCCATCATCGAAACTTGGTTCTGCAACACACAACAACGATCATCAAAAATTACATAACAGTTGGTGGCTCGTACAAGGCACCCAACCGAAAACAGACTACACCGCAAAGTCGGAACGAACAAAACATTCCGAAGAACCAAAGTGGGGGTCAAACGGACGGTCCCACTTGTTTTGGCCACCACCCGGGATCCATCCGGGAGAGTGATAACACAAGGCGTTATCGAAACAATATCCAGAAGGCAAGAAAAAGTACCCGTCATGTGATGCGACGCACCACTGTCAACAAGCCAATCATTAGAGGTGGACTGCAGCATACCATTTAAACTCCCATGAGAGGATGACGTGTTGAGCATAGAAAGGAGGCGGGACACCTGATCCGAGGACAAAGAAGCCGCAGCCGTCCCGGTATTATCATGACTGACGTGCGGCTGGGACAGTGCCTCCACTGCCACTGCCTTGGCCTGGCCGTCTCTGCCAGCTCCTTCAGTTCCGCGTCCTCCGCGGCCGCCAGTCCTGCCACCACCGCGTCCAGACCGTCCCCCACGCCCGCCTCTGCCACCAACGGGAAACCCAATAATTTGGTAGCACCTATCAACCGAGTGGCCGGATTTCCCACAGTGAGTACATTGATAGGTAGCGGGAGGTGGCGTGCGGCTTGCAGCAAACGCCATAGCATCTGTGCGGTCATCTCGAGCACGAACGATGGACCGGTGGCATTCCTCACGAGTAATCAACGAGTAAACACGACTGATGTCGGGAATAAGCTCTGTTCCTAAAATTTGAGAACGAACATACCCATACTGATCGTCATCCAAGCCAAGAAGAAAATTGTGGGTTTTCTCATGTTCGACCTCCGCTCGGATCAAGGCAGCGGCTGCGCACTGACAACCGAAGGTCGGATCTTTTATTCCATACAACTGATTCCACAAAGTGATAAATTGATTATAATAACTCACAACAGACTGTCTTTCTGTCATAAATTTTGCATCTCCGTTTTCAATTGGTGAACACGAGGCCCGTTCGATCCACCATAGCGGGACTTCAAGTCCGACCACAATTCATGGGCGATGGAATGGGACACAATACTCGGCTGAACAGACTCATCAACGCTGTTCACAATCCATGCACAGATTATCGAATTATTTGCCTCCCAAGCGGCATACTCGAGGGGATCAGTGGGCTTCGGGAAACCAGCCGCGAGGAGAAAATTTGCTTTGCCACGGCCCTTCAACGCGTTGTAGATGGCTTTCTCCCACGTATCAAAATTGTCCCCGCGCAACAAATACTTGGTGAGGGAATTACCTGGCCCCTCCGACGGGTGAAGGTAGTACGGCGAGGAGGGATTGTGAATAGCAAGAGTTTTCTTCACAGGCGGAGTTTTAACACAACATGTATTTATACAACTCTGTAAAGGACTAGACTAAACACAACACAAAGCCCAAATACAAAACACGGCCCATACGACCCGCTAACAGCTCCGAACTGCGTAAACAATTCTTGTGTTTGATTTACTATTTTTATCTTCCTTGTTTGTGTGGTTGATCGTGACAAAGAAAGTGCTTCAACACTTTGTTTGTCTCATTGTGTTAAGGGTGTCATATAGTTGAGTCGAATTGTTCGTAGAGAGCTAATCATCTGTTGTTGTGAGTCTCTACAACCATTTCAGAACCTACCCCTAAATCCCACAGCCCACCCCCTTGCTCCAATTAAACTGGTGTCACCGTTTGACACCAAATTGAGTGGTTTCAAAATTGACTTGTTGATTTCCAATCGTAAAGGACTTCTCCAAAACAAAATGAAAATTTCTTTATCAGAAACACACGCAGAATTAAATACTTCCTCCGTCCATAAATAAAGTTCTCGTTGTGCGTTACGATGTTTAACTAAAGTTATTTTTCATATCATTTTATATGAAAAATTGTATAGAGTTTAAAAATAATAAATCACATTTTTAAAAACTAAATGAAATGATCTACAAAACTAGAAGTTGGAAGTGACAGGACTATATTATTTCACCAAATAGGACACGAAAATAAGCCATGATGACACGAAAATAGGCCAACAAAGTTGATATGCACATATTTTATACACTTTTTAGACATATTTTGTAGAAGTTTTGAGTCCCAATTGAATTAATGTTTACATTTTATGTCAATTTTCTGTTTTATTTTGGTAGAGCGGTCCTATGCTTGGTTTTATATGTTTTGCAGGTATTTTTGAGGTCATTTGGATGCATTGAGAACAATTTCTAGAACGGAAGATAAACATGGAAGTTTGGGACCAAAATAAATGGAAGAGATTTGAAGAAAAGAAAGAAATAAATCTAAAAAATGAAAAGATTGGAGCTGGGATTTGAACACTGGACTTCAGGGTATGGATGAGAAGCTTGGAGCATCGCGCCACAGCTGATTATTGGGCATGTCATTGGCGGACACGGAATATGTTCTTAGTTTAAATTCGGCCATGAATTGAGAGAAAAATGACAAAACACCGACACTGGATGGGGAATCATACACGGGATCAAGTGGCGAGACAAACAGCCTCAATTCCATGTGGGCTACTGTAGCTTTGTTGACATTTTTGGGACTGTTCGTATATACTCCGTATATATGAATTTATCTATAAAATCCCCTTCTCTTCTTCTAGGAGATTGGAACCCCCATTTTCTCCCCTCTCTCCATTTCGAAATTCTCTTCTTCCCTCACTAATATCTCACCACTTTCTTCATCCAAACACATAAAAATTACTCCATCATCATCATCATCTACTCCATCCGTCCATAAATAATGTTCAGAGTTTGACTTGGCACGGAGTTTAAGAAAATGTAAAAAAACCCTTGACTTTCCAACTTTCCCCTTTGGTTAATTAAAATTAAAGGTAAAGGTGAATAAAGTTAAATAGTAGTGATTGGATAGATAAAGTAATGAAAATGATTAAAATATTGTTAAAGTACAAGTACAAGTACAAAAGTACAAGTACAAGTACAAAAGTTGGGGAAGTGGTGTGGTTGGAGTAAATTAAAGTGGGTGGTGGGTGAGGGGTATTAAAGGCATTTCACTTATAATTCCTTGCCTAATTTAGAAACATGAACTTTATTTGTGGACGGACGAAAAATGAAAGTACGAACATTAAAAATGGACGGAGGGAGTGTTATATTTGGAGCTCAAGAACACACCTTCCATTTTGTAAGATTTTTATGTTTGTAATGAATATTTATTTGTTTAAGCTTCAAACTATGAACTTCTAAATTCCATTGGGGTTAGAAGTTGGTGTAATTAATTTGTCCATCTTAATGTTTTAAATATTTTTAACATGGATTGTTGATTTTATTTTTACTTAGATGTTGTATTTAAAAATAAAAAAATTTGGAATGTTTGTGATTATTAAGGGCCCAATCATAAACATAATTGTTACAAGGAATATGAGTTAAAATTGATATAGTCATAAAATAGAACACTTTTTAATTACAGCGTAAGCCTTCTCTACCTTTAACCGGGATTGAAGACTTTCGGGTAGACATAATTATTGAGTTGTATTTTTACACCATTAAATTGGGTAAACATACAATAAAATAATTATGGTTGCCATTGTTACTAAATAATCACTCCGGATTTATCATTAACGTGTTAAAGTCGGAGTAATTATTATTTAGGTGAACTGCGAGAGCGTCCCTAAATACTTTTCTGCAAACCCACACATTCTGTATAAAAATAAATTAACAATCCAACTTTTATAAAAACATTGGACAATTAATTTACCAATTTCTACTCCTAACTTTTCATCATCAAAAACTTTGTGTTGTTTGGAACTCTCTTCTTTTACACTTTTTATTTTATCTTTAAAACCAAAAAGACCAAAATATTTTACAACTTCTTTTGTAAACTTTTGTTTAAATTAAATTAACTCACGTCTCCCTGAGGTTCGACACCCTACTTACAAGGGATTCTTTTTAGTTGTTATTTTTGCCCGTTCTATACTGCAAATCAAAAGTGAATAAAGTTTGACATTGTAAATAATGAACGGAAACTTTATTGTTATTGTTGGACGGAGGGAGCAAGAAGTAACGATAAGACTCAATGACATTATCATGATTCAGAGCAGTAATGAACACATATTTTTGAGAATCAAAGAGCACGACATACCTTGGGGTCATTTCCCTACATGTGTAGGGTTGTTGAATTGCATTCCATTATATGTAATTTTAAAAGATACTTTCCCAAATAATGCAAACCGGAGTAGCTTACTCCGTTTGCCATAAATTATTTACTCAAAACGGAGTAGCCAACTCTGTTCATTTATTTTTAAAAAAAAATTAATTTTGTTCCTTAGCTGCAACTCCGTTCATTTATAGCCAACTGCTATAATTTCTTAAAAAATCAATTTTGTTCCTTTCATTCACGTATTATTTTTTATAAATCAATTTTTTTATTTCTTAACTTTGTTCCTATATTTTTTTTAAAAAAATCAATTTTTTTATTTATTTCTTATAATTGAAAAACAAAAAAATTATAAAAAGTAGCAAATTATTTACATATAATGAAAAAACAATCTACTTAAAAATAAAATGCATAAAGGAAATTATTATTTATTGACTTTAAATAATGCACCATACACAAAAATTAAAATAAGAAGTAAATCACAATAAATTTATTCATAAAGTACATAAGATTTATTCATAAAAATAAGTTTACAAAATACATGCTATAACTAATTTATTTTGTGAAATCATAAAACATAAATTTAGACATAATTGAAATCCTTGATATAGCTATTACTCGGAAAGGTGGATGTGACTATTATTGTAGGGTAGGTCGGGGTGAGTATTACGGAGTATTTTATTTAGGTGGGTGTGTGTACATAAACAAATATTTGAACAAACGATTTGAAACATCAAAACATTAAGTACCCAGCACAATATATTAAACATAAGAAAACTACTAAAAATAATGGCTACCAGCCACATCGTGTTCCACGTCGAATCCGTCGTGGACGAAGACCCTGCTCTCCCTCACCCTCCACTTCTACATCATACATTGTCTGATGGATTACCGGCGGTGTAGTAGTGGAGACAATTTATTGAACAAATAAATCTCCTATTTTAAATTTTTTATGTAATTTTAAATATTTCATAGATACTTTTATCAGCTTAATACTACCATTCAAATTAATGAAATTGGTTATAACTTTAGTCATTTATCATAAATAACTTAGTTTTAAATGGAGCAAATATTTTTTATTTTATATGTGTGAAACATTCGACACGAATGAAAGATAAACTATTTTTGTGTTTTTTATACATGTACTTTTTTATTTGCAAATTGGAAAAAATATTTAAATTTCAAATAATTCTTGTAAGAACCTACTTTTTCTTGTGCCCGGATCCGGACCTAAAATATTTTAGAAACAGGCATGTTAATATATTTAATTTTAATTACACATATTAACACGGGTGTTTAGAGAGAAAAACCATATTATTAAAGTATTTGGAAAGCTAGCATTTAAATAAAAAAAGTACTTGGAAAGCATCTCCATTTGTCGTACTATTTTTAATGGGGAGACTTTGTTTAAATGTGGGGGGAGCTTTGAATGCGAAGTCTTGGATTTTTAAATAGGAACAGAGTAGAAATTAAATGGAGCGAAACGGAGTAGCCTACTCCGTTTTGATTATTATTTCGACAGTAAACGGAGTAAGCAACTCCGTGTTGTACTGCAGGGAAATAAATCACTGACATACACTGCCAGGAATGCATATTTTTTTTTACATGTATAGGGAGTTTCTTCCATACCTTGAGCATCAGGCGAAACAGAAGAGCAAAAGAAGGCCACAATCAGTGCAGCACACAACAGCCCCGGTGCCATTTCTGATTAAGCTCCACTCTTCGTTCTCAAACACTAATCTCAGAGCTCCTCCTTTTGTTCTTCCAATGGAGTCCTTTGAGAGGGGAATCGATTCCAAAAAAGGAGCTTTTATATTAAGAAGTACTTTTACAGAGGAAGGAGAAGACATTCTATCCAGCGGTGGGACGATTTCCTGAGACATTTTCCCAGAGGACCCGAGGAAACAAAGTCTTCACCCGTAGAAAAACTGAAAAAGGGATGTAGTCTTTAGACCGATGATGCCGTCCTTTGTTGCTTGTCTTCCCAATAAATCTTTAATTAATACAAATGGTCTCCATTTCTCGTGAGTGGTTTGACACTTTGACTCATGTTTTATCTAGGTTGTGAATTTGATTACCTAAATTGCACCTACGGTCCTCGAGTTGTTAACTATTTTTAATTTTGATTCCTTAAAGTTATTTTAATGGCAAAAATAATTAGATTTTAGAAAAGTTTTTCTAAAAATATCAAAAGTGTTAAATATGGCAGATATATTTCTCATTCTATTTAGAATATTTTATTTCCTTATTGACCTAGACTATACCTCTTCCCGTGTATGTATAAATACCCCCGTATATGATGAATAAAGTATTGAGTTCACAACACATTATCAGCACGAGACACTCAAACCCTATTTTTTTAGCCTCTCCTGTTTTTTTGCCGTTCTCCGTGGTGCATCGCAGAAAAAAACTCATCGCCGTCCTCTGCTGCTTTTTTTTTCGTTCCCCACAGATCAGGTATCTCAAATTATCAGATTTAATCTTTAAGAAATTACCCTACGTAGCACTCTAACTCATATAATACTACGCATTTTGCACTGCTTATTGTTTATTTACCAAATTAGCTATTTATGTTGTCAATCTTTTCCAATCATATCCTTTATGTTATCAATCCCTTTTATCCATCCCACTATCAATTATTTCAATTTCCCTTTCAACTCCTATATCAAATTCGGTCTCACATAATGTATACTTTGTGCATAGTGGCATAATACTTTTTTATCAAATTCTTTCGTCAATCAATTAAATGTAGTTTTGAATAAATATATACGGAGTATAATAAAAATATGATATATCAAAATTATATCATAAAAATATGCCAATTATAAATACTTCTTTTATCCCAAAATAGGGCTCTTATTCGATTTACGATGTTTGATTGAAATTATTTTCAAATCAATATTAGTAAAAATTATTGTATAATTAAAAAATAGGAATTATATATTAAAAAACTACATAAATTTTTTTATAAACAAGTGGTGACAATGTGACTTACATATAAAACTACCAATTTATAAATTATTATTTGATTTTCATATTGTGCAAATAGCATGTGGTTGATTTTATGACAATAGAGTTTTACCATGAAAGAGATTATTATGAAATGTGTTACTCAATATGGTGACTATAAATATATGGGCAGTACAGATTGATCATGTTATGCAAACACTTTTTGGCAGTGAATATGTCTTCTATATATAATGTGGCAGACAAGAGTGAAAGTATGATAGTGTATAAAAGTTAGCGACCTAAAAATTTTTTTATGTACTTTATTAACTTCCATTAATAATATGGCAGTGAAATTAGACATACATATGAAACTGTCAATGTTATGAATTATGAATTGAATTTCATATTGTGCAAAAGCCATGTGCTTTGTTCTATGACTATTGGGTTTGAACATTCAAGAGTTCGTTATGGAAACGTGTTACAGAATAGGAGGTGATATTTTTTTGACAGTGTGGAATAATCAACTTCTAGCTACACTTTTTGGAAATGTCCTATGACCATGCTTGCCTAGTGTGTTTTGGTCGAATGAGATTTATATCTAAAAATCACAATGTAATAAATTATTCATTGAGTTTCATTGGAAGCGGACACAAAAAAATCACCAAAATGACAAGTGCTTGAATAACTTTAATAAACAAAGTATGAAGTGTAAGCTCAAAGATTTTTGGCAGTGTGGAATGCTTGTGATCTAGGTATACTTTTTGACAGTGTGTTGTATCCTATGTTTTGGCCAGTGTGCTATGTTGCACAATTTTACATAATGTTGCAGTGTATGCTGCTTACAAAGTCTTAAAATTTACAACACAATACTTTCATTATCCGTTTCTTTTCACTACCACATAAATGAAATTCAACATATGTCTAATACTAACATCTTCTAACATTATTCAAAATCAACAAAGATCAAAAAAAGCCAAGCCCATGTTTGGCCAGTGTGTTTTGGTATAATAGATTATTCATGAAATCAGTCATACATTTTTGAGCAGTGTGAAATTCATAAATGAAAACAATCATATACATTTTTGGCAGTGTGGAATTCATACATGAAAATAGTGTGGAATTCATACATAAAAAGAGCTATACATTTTTTGGTCAGTGTAGAATTCATAGATGAAATTAGTCATACATTTTTTGACAGTGTAGAATTAATACGTGAAATCACTGCCACATAAATCAAGGGACATTACACTACAACATGAAATTAAGGAACACAATAATACATTTACACATCGCCATAAGATATAACAACATATATTCATTCTACACTGCCACATAAAAAACTCACATATAAAAAACTACACTGCCCACTACACAATTACGAGTGAACAACCACACTGCCCAAAATAATCATATTTTTTGGTAGTGAATAATGAACATATACTGTTTAATTAAAGGACAAAATCGGAATTACATGTATGAAACATATAGCACTGCTATTTAGAGTATTTTAATGCTCTTAGAGTGCTATTTTGGTTTTTCTCCCTTTATCTTTTAAACTTATAGTTCTACATGATTTCTGTTCGTGTACAGATAAATGCTGTTTTCTATATGAATTAGGTTTTTTTATATTAAATATATAATTGGAGATGAATTTTTTTTGATATCACATACAGTACAATCGGCCTGGACCATAATACAATCTAAAGATTTTTAATTTTCCGTTTTGCAATTTTTTTTATTCTGTAAAATTGAATGGTCCAGTTAAATATGCCACCTATGTATGCTATATGAAATCTAAAATTATAATCTATGAACTTTGAAATATGAATCGTAATCCCTGTTGTTTATCCGATCTAATTATTCTTTAGCAAGTAAAATTGAAACCCATTATCGCGATTTATTTTTGCTTCGTTCTATATATTTATGTTTGAAATCCATGATTGTTTATCTATCTATGCTTCGGTCTATAAAGGTTTTTTGGTTTCTTAATAAGATGTCAACAAACAAATGTTGTACTGGTTCAGATCGCAACTAAGATCTCTTAATATTAGTTAATGTTTTTGCACTAAGTGTGTTGCATTTGCCTTAAGTAAATTAGAAACATGGGCCACTTGTTTGTTGTTTGCATAGGATCTGATCCACTATGAATGACTTGATGCTAATAAAATAATAATAATAATAATAATAATAATAATAATAATAATAATAATAATAATAATAATAATAATAATAATAATGTTATTGAACAAAATTTTGATCTCGTGTACCTCAAACTACACATTTTTTTTCCTGGACTAAAGGGAAATTTGTAATTTTACCAATTTTCTAGAAATGAATTGGTCTAATGATATTTTAATTGTTTATGAGACATAAAAGTTTTTCGATTGTGAATATGTTAAAAGTTTTGCTTTTCACTCTCGAAATTTACTATAGAAAATCAACTTGAAAGTCATTTTTTTTGAACCATTAGTTCTTGCAAACTAGAACCTGAAGTTCTCCAAGAATGTATTTTTTTATATGCTCTAACTTGTCTTAATACACTTTTTCTTGGTAGTTAAAATGTCAAACCTTTCAAAATTTGATTTTCTTGAACTCGACATATCTAGGAAAAACTTTCTCACATGGACCTTAGATGCCAAAATTCACCTTACGGCAAAGAATCTAGGAGACACAATCTCTGAAGGAAATGAAGCTTCTGTTCAACATAAGGCAAAGGCCATGATATTCCTCCGTCATCACCTCCACGAAGACCTGAAAAAGGAGTATCTCACCATTGAAGATCCCCTCGAATGGTGGAAAAGCATTCAAGAGCGCTTTAATCACCAGATGTTGATCTTACTGCCAAAGGCTCGTTATGAATGGCTCCATCTAAGACTACAAGATTATAAATCAGTCTCTGAGTACAATTCTGCACTTTTCAGCATCACCTCCGTCCTGAAGTTATGCGGAGAACCAATAACTGATAAAGAAATGCTTGAAAAGACTTTTTCTACGTTCCATACATCTAATATTAATCTGTCGGAGCAATACAGAGAACGTAAATTCACTAAGTATTGTGATTTGATATCATGTATGTTGGTAGCAGAACAAAACAAAGAGTTACTCGTGAGAAATAATCAAGCACGACCAGTTGGTGCGAGCCCATTCCCTTAAGTGAATGTGGCAACTACTCAGAGTGGACGAGAGAGAGGAAGAGGCCGCGGCCCCAGCAGAGGTCGTGGTCATGGATGAAGCAATACATGGCATCGAGATTCTTATAATCCTAAGCATGGATAGGGTAAACTGAAGCAGAATGATGGGGGACGACCCCCGAAGGGTAAAGCTAAAGGAGGCCAAGAAAATACCTGTTTCAAGTGTGGCATGACCAACCACTGGTCTCGAACATGTCGCACCCCTAAACATCTTGTGGAGGCATATCAACGAATGATGAAAGAGAATGAAAAGGGAAAACACGTTGAGACAAATCTCGTTGATACCACCACTACCTCATCAATTTCTACTATGCTCACAAACACTCATCTAGATGTATCTGATTTCATTGAGGACCATTAAACCATTGAGGACCATTAAACCATACTGCGTAGTTTTTTTTCCCTATCTTTACGACTATTGTTCTAGACAATGTGTTGCATTCATTTGGATTTTTGGTTTTGAACTTGTTTGATGTTTTTCCTATGCTCTCTATTATGCCTATTATTCTTATCCAAAGCTTTATGAGGTGATTTATTAAATGCATGAATAATAATCATTATTTTATTTCTTGAAGAAATATGAACACAAGCTCCAGCAGAGCTCTTATTGGTGATGAATGTTTGGTAGATAGTGGTGGAACCAACACAATCCTAAAACATAAGGAATATTTTTCTGAATTATTTCCAATCAAAATACTTGTTGGTACTATCTCGGGTTCTAGTGACCTAATTGAAGGCTCTGGAAGAGCATGCATCATATTACCATCGGGTACAAAATTAATTATAAATGATGCATTATACTCAAGTAAATCCAGAAGAAATTTACTTAGTTTCAAAGATATAAGACAAAATGGTTACCACCTCAAAACCACATCCGAAAATAGTAGAGAATACCTACAGATTATTTCCAATGAGGTCGTTTTAGAAAAGCTAGAAGCTTTATCCTCTGGATTATATTGCACTACTATTAATCCTATTGAGTCATATATGGTAAGTAACCAGAAGTTACTAGATAGAGACACTTTTACCATATGGCATGACCGACTAGGTCACCCTGGCAGTACCATGATGAGACGCATAATAAAAAATGCGAATGGGAATCCACTTAAAAATCTCAAAATCTTACTACCGCAAGATTTATCATGTGCAACATGCTCTCTGGGAAAATTTATTACACGACCCTCCCAAATAAAATTGATACATGAAAATCCTTCCTTTTTGGAAAGAATCCAAGGGGACATCTGTGGGCCCATACACCCTCCGTGTGGACCTTTCTGCTATTTCTTAGTGTTGATTGATGCTTCCTCACGATGGTCACATGTGAGTCTTCTAGCTACTAGAAATGTAGCATTTGCGCGACTTTTAGCCCAAATCATACAATTAAGAGCACATTTCCCAGAAAATCAAATTAAAAATATTCGCATGGATAATGGAGGAGAATTTACATCCCAAGTTTTTGATGATTATTGCATGTCAATTGAGATAAATATAGAACATCCAGTAGCTCATGTTCATACACAAAATGGTCTAGCTGAATCATTAATTAAAAGATTACAGTTAATTCCTAGACCACTTCTGATGAGAAATAAATTGCCATCTTCGGCATGGGGGCACGCTATTTTACATGTTGCTGCACTGATCAGATTAAGACCAACTGCTGATCAAGAATACTCCCCACTTGAACTGGTCTCTGGAAGAGAACCAAATTTGTCCCATTTAAATATATTTGGTTGCGCAGTTTATGTCCCAATACCGCCGCCACATCGTACCAAAATGGGACCCCAGAGAAGACTGGGCATTTATATTGGTTTTAACTCCATGTCTATCATTAAATATTTAGAACCGTCGACAGGAGATATGTTTACAACACGGTATGCTGACTGTCAATTTAATGAGATAGTATTCCCAGTCTTAGGGGGAGATAAGAATGAAGAAAGACTGGTAACACAAAAAGTAATATGGAATGCATCATCATTATCGATACTCGACCCCCGAAGTGGTCAATGTTATTCTGAAGTCCAAAAGATCATACATTTGCAGCGCATAGCAAATGAATTACCAGATGCATTCATAGATACAAATAGAGTGACAAAGTCACATATACCAGCATCTAATGCACCTACTCGTATTGAAGTAATCCCAGAAGCGATTACCATACAAAGAAAGCGTGGGAGACCAATCGGTTCCAAAGATAAGAACCCACGAAAACGAAAGGAGCAAAATTGTGCAGTTGGTGAAACCACAGAGAAGATTATGAAAGATACCCCTGTAGAGGTAAATGTCCTAGAAGAGACTAATACATTTCTAGAGGAAAATGATATTCCTGAAGAAAGATCGGTACCAAATGAAAATGAGATCTCTATTAATTATGTACAAGATAGTACAATATGGAACCGACATGAAACACGTGTTGATGAAATTTTTGCATATGCTATAGCAATGGATGTACTCAATGAGAATGATTACGTACCTAAAACTCTAGAAGAGTGCATGCACAAAAATGATTGGCCAAAATGGAAAGAGGCCATGAACGCTGAACTTGATTCACTTCACAAACGAAATGTTTTCGGACTTGTAGTCCGAACACCCATAGACGTCAAACCAGTGGGTTATAAATGGGTGTTTGCAATAAAAAGAAATGAAAAGAATGAGATTATGCGATATAAGGCACGACTTGTAGCACAAGGGTTTTCCCAAATCCAGGAGTTGATTATGAGGAAATGTACTCCCCTGTAGTGGATGCAATAACCCTTAGATTCTTAATCGGCCTCACAATCTCAGAAGGATATCAGATGAAACTTATGGATGTTGTCACCGCATACTTATATGGGACACTTGAGAATAACATCTACATGAAAATCCCTAAAGGATTCAAAATGCCAGAAGCATTAAAATCAGTACCTCGAGACATGTGTGCTATACAACTCAAAAGCTCTTTATATGGTCTCAAGCAATCTGGTCGTATGTGGTACAATCGACTTAGCGAATATCTTGAAAAGCATGGCTTTAAATCTGATGTAATTAGTCCGTGTGTTTTCATAAAAAGATCACTCTCTAAATTCACTATTGTAGCAGTTTATGTTGATGATATAAACATCATTGGATCTCCTGAAGAGATAGAAAAAAACTGCTGAGCTTTTAAAGAAGGAATTTGAGATGAAAGATCTTGGCACAACAAAATTATGTCTTGGTTTACAATTCGAACATTTGCACAATGGTATTCGTCCATCAGTCAAACTACATCTAGAAGATGTTAGTGCGTTTTAATATGCACAAGGCACATCCGTTGAGCATACCCATGGTTGTCCGATCCTTAGATATACATAAAGATCCTTATCGCCCCCAAAAAGAGGGTGAAGAAGTACTTGGTCCAGAAGTACCATATTTAAGCGCGATCGGTGCACTCATGTATCTTGCGAATAATACAAGGCCGGATATTGCATTCTCAGTACATCTATTAGAAAGATTCAGTTCAAACCCAACACGTAGACATTGGAACGGGATAAAGCAAATATTTCAATATATTTGTGGGACACGAGACTTAGGTCTCTTCTACCAGAAAGATGAAAAGTCCCAACTTGTAGGGTATGCTGATGATGGGTATCTATGAGATCCACACAATGCACGTTCTCAAACAGGTTATGTGTTTACATACGGTGGTACAACAATTTCTATGAAGTCAACAAAGCAAACTCTAACAGCAACATCATCAAATCAAGCTGAATTGGTAGCACTTTATGAAGCTGGTCGAGAGTGCGTTTGGTTGAGATCGATGATTGATTATATACAAGGAGCATGTAGTTTGGAAGAAATCAAGAAGAATCATACAATTATATATGAAGACAATGCAGCATGCATAGCTCAGATCAAGGAAGGTTATATCAAAGGAGACAGAACGAAGAACATCTCACCAAAGTTTTTCTCAACATCTGATCTGCAGAAAGAAGGAGAGATCAATGTTCTTCAAGTTAAATCAAGCGAAAATTTGGCAGACTTATTCACCAAGTCTCTGCCTAGACACAGTTTCGAGCAACTCAAAAAGAAGATTGGACTTCGCAGGCTGAAAGAGATAAATTAGTTTGAGGGGGAGTTTAATTTTATTTTGAGGGAAAATATTATACACGCTGTACTCTTTTTCCCTTAACTAAGTGTTGGACATGAGTTCAAACCCCTTTATTATTTTCTCTGGAATATTTTTGTTTTGATAAATGACAAACAAGATGATGAAATTCAAACGATGATCGAAAATTCAATTTTCGTACCGAGAAAAGAAAAGAGGCGTATCAAGAAAGTTACGGGATAAAAATCAACGGTCCCCCAACGCAGTTTTTTGAAGTGATGTGAAGACTCCGAAGACTTTTTAATTTTTATTGAGTCTAGGATTTTTTGTAAGGATGACAATATCTTTTGCACAAAACAATTTAATTTCTGAGGGATAAAAATTATTTTTGAGTCAGTTGAAAAATCATTTTTTTTCTCTGTCCAAAATATTTTAGTGAGTCAGTTTCAAAATGAGTGTGTCAAAATTTCTTTTAAAAACATCAATTTTTAAAGTTATACAATTTTCCTTGGTGAGAAAAATATACTTTAAATATTTTTTCGTGTATTGTTTGACACACAAAATAATTTTTTGGGACTCTCCTTTTCTCTCCCCTACTCAAATTCATTGAATAAGGGAGATTTAATAGTAGGAGCGTTTCTTATTCTCGTTGTCTCAAACAACGAGTTAGAAGCCAAAGTGCTTCCAATCGCACTTGGCTTGGGCCCTTTGTGTTTGCGCATTATTTTCATGTTAATCGATTATTTACTCTAAAATAATCGATTAGATCCAGCGCAATTTCTCAGGTTTGAATTCTTAATCGATTTTTTCTCTTAAAATAATCGATTAGCTTGGACAGAGCCTCCTAATCAATTATTTGCTCCATTTTAATCGATTTTTAAGCTTTTCAGCAGGCTGCTCATTTTTGAACAATAATCGATTATTTCTCAGCAATTAATCGATTAGTTCGGACAGAGCCTATTAATCGATTATTTGCCTTAATTTAATCGATTATTATTCAGCCTTCGTTTCAGGCTTTTCGCTTCTGTACACTTTAATCGATTAAAATTCCTAATTTAATCGATTAATTCTCTCTGGTACAGAACATCAGCTTTCTTCAACGGCTTTATTTTCCTCAGCCTATTTAATCCCTCATTCTCCTTCATTTCCATACACCTCTTGCACTCCAATATATTTCTTTGAGCTATTCATCCTTTGCTTCATCTTCCTCATCAAAATATTATTTTTGAGAGTTAGAAATATTTTTTCTTTGAGTGCTATAGAAGTTGTCATCCATAGAGATTAAATCTTTCAACACTACTTTGCTCAATTGTGTGAGCTTTCATTCTTGTGTTGTAAACTCAATTTCATTTGAGTGTTGTTCTTAAGACTTGTGTGACTCAGGTCTTGTTGTTGTAAGAAAGTGATGCTTGTGTGATTCAAGTTCTCAAGTTGTACCGGTTTTTCAAACACCCGTTGAAGCTTGAAGAATAGTAGGACTTTCGAGAGAGTCTCTCGGAGGACTGGACTATCCACGAGGTGGTGAACCAGCATAAATCACGGTGTTCTTCTTTCCCTTACTCTCCTTACTTTTTCCTGCGATAATTTTTACGAAAAACGTACATTCTTGAAAACAACTCTATTCACCCCCCCTCTAGAGTTGCACTTTTGTCTAACAATTGGTATCAAAGCAGGAAGTTCTTCGAATACGTTATTTTTTTCAGGAACTAAAAGATCAAATGGCATCAAGAATGTTCAACGCAGGAGTGACCGAGGGACAATCAACCACGAGGCCACCTTTGTTCGATGGAACAAACTACTCGTATTGGAAGGAGAGGATGAGAATCTTTATCCAATCCAACGACTACAAGCTATGGTTGATTGTGAAGAACGGCTGCGGAGTCCCTATGAAGAAAGTCGGTGAAGATAACGTTCCCAAGACCGAAGAGGAGTTCACCAACGAAGATTGCAAAAAGATGGAGCTCAACGCAAAAGCAATAAACATGATTTATTGCGGTGTTAATGCAGATGACTACCGCAAAATTTCGCGGTGTGAAACCGCAAAACAAATGTGGGAGAAATTGGAGGTCACCTACGAAGGAACCGCGCAGGTTCGGGAGGCCAAAATCGACCATCTCACTCACGAGTACGAACTCTTCTCAATGAAGGAAAACGAGAATATTGAGGAAATGTTTGAGAGGTTCTCTAACATCATTAATTCTCTCAATCTTCTCGGGAAGACCTACACCGATCGAGAACTCGTGAGAAAGGTGCTTCGAAGCCTATCCCCCAAATGGCGTTCAAAGGTGGACGCAATCGAAGAAGGTCGTGACTTCCAAACAATGACCTATGATGCACTTTGAGGTAATCTTATTACCTACGAAACCACCCAACTCTCAAAGGTGGTTGAAGAGAGGAACAAGAGGTCTATTGCTCTACCCGCAACAACATCAACCCACAACAACGTTGATGAAGAAGATGATGACAGCGACGACACCGACCTCGGACTCTTTGTCCGAAAATTCAAGAAGATGATGCTCAAGAAGGGAGCCAAGAAGAACACTCCACCCAAATGCTATGGGTGTGGTGAAATTGGACACATCAAACCAATGTGTCCGAAGCTCAAGAACGAGAAGGACAAGAGGGCACCGAAGAAGCAACGTGCCTACATCTCTTGGGAGAACGATGGCTCCGGGAGTGAAAACTCAGAAACGGAGGAAGTGGCCAACTTATGTCTCATGGCCATTGAAGATGGTGATACAACAAAAGAGGTAAGTGATCAAGAACCTTCTCCCAATGATTCTTTAACTCTTAATGATGTTACTTGCATTATAGAAGATTTAGTAGGAATGTTCAAAAAGGCTTCCAAAGAAAATAATGAAGTTAAACAAAAAATCCTGATTTTTGAGAAGGATGTAAAAGAACTCAAAAATATAAATGATAAACTTAAACAAGAAATTATATCTTTTGGAAAAAGGCCACAAGAACCTTCAACTACTTCTTCTTCTACATGTTCTAGTTTTACTTCATTAAAAGCTAAAGTTTCTACTTTAGAAAGTAAATTGGGAAAGTTCAATAATGCTTCAAACACCTTAAATAAAATTCTTAAGCAAAAAGTTAGTAATGGTGAAGGACTTGGATATAAGAAAAACCAACCTAGAAAAACAACATTTGTTAAAGCAAGGGGGAATAAAAATGCTAGGATAAATAATCAAACTAGAAGAGCACATCCTAGCAAACCTAGAACTCGTTACACTCAACCATATAGGATGAATAATCCAAATGTTATTTGCCACTATTGCAATAAGATAGGTCACATTGCACCCGTGTGCTTCACCAAAATTAGGCATTTTCAACAAACGCACACACATCGCACATATGCTAACCAAAAAGGATCCAACAATATATGGGTTCCTAAACCGTCTCCTTGATATCTTTTTGTAGGTGTGCTTGAAGGCTTCGAGTACCTCTTGGTATCTCGATAGCGGATGCTCCAAGCACATGACCGGAGACGCATCCAAATTTAGGAGTCTAGAGTATTTCAAAGGCGGCATTGTCATTTTTGGTGACAACAACAAGGGAAGAATCATTGGAAGTGGCACCGTCGGGAGAGACAATGCTACAACCGTTGAGAACGTTCTTCTTGTTGAGGGCCTCAAGCACAATCTTCTTAGCATTAGCCAATTGTGCGATAGAGGTAACCGTGTCATCTTTGATTCTAGTAAATGCATTGTAGAACGCTTGTGTGACAATAGGACTATTCTTTGTGGTAGTAGAGTAGATAACATTTATATGTTTGATCTTGAAAATTCCCCGTCTATCTTAGCTAAGTGCCTCATTACCAAAGAGGAAGAAACGTGGCTATGGCATCGTCGGATAGCTCACGTTAACATGGACCATCTTAATAAGTTGGTTTCTAAAGACTTAGTAATTTGTGTTCCTAAACTTAAGTTTGAGAAGAATCTAATTTGTGATGCATGTCAAAAGGGGAAGCAAGTAAGGGCCTCGTTTAAGTCAAAGAACGTTCTTTCTACGACTAGGCCATTACAACTTTTGCACATGGACCTTTTTGGACCTTCAAGGACCATGAGTTTAGGAGGCAATTACTTTGGCTTTGTCATTGTTGATGACTATTCGAGGTTTACATGGACACTCTTTCTTGCTCATAAGTATGATGCACTTAATGCTTTTAAGAAATTCATCAAATTAGTTCAAAATGAAAAAGATTGTCACATTTCATCCATAAGAAGTGATCATGGGGGAGAATTCGATCAAGATGGTTTTGATGCTTTATGTGACGAATTAGGCATTGAGCATAACTTCTCGGCCCTCCGTACACCACAACAAAATGGAGTGGTTGAATGGAAAAATAGATCTCTTGAAGAGATGGCTAGAACTATGCTCAATGAGGCAAACCTTCCTAAATATTTTTGGGCGGATGCCGTGAGTACCGCGTGCTACGTGTTAAACCGAGCCGTCATTAGACCGATACTCAAGAAAACGCCCTATGAACTTTACAAAGGAAGAAAGCCTAACCTTTCCTATTTTCATGTCTTTGGATGTAAAGTTTTTATTCATAATAACGGAAAAGATAACTTGGGAAAATTTGATGCTAAGTCGGATGAAGGAATTTTCTTAGGTTATTCTCTTCGTAGTAAGGCATATAGAGTGTTCAACAAGCGTACTAAGACCGTAGAGGAATCTATTCATGTTGTCTTTGATGAATTTGATGCTCGCTTAGAAAAGAAAGGTATTGTTGATAATGTTGCAGGTTCTTATGATGATGATGAAGAAATCGTTAAAGAAAAGGAACCGGAAGAAGAGAAAACGCAGGAACAAACGGAGCTTCCTAGAGTGGAGAACATTGAAGAACCACCCGATTGACAATGTTATTGGTGAAATAACGCAGTGAGTTTCTACTCTTAATTCTCTTAGGAACACAAAATCACATGGCCTTTGTTTCTCAAATTGAACCAACAACCGTTTTGGATGCTATTAATGATGAACATTGGTATATGGCAATGCAAGAGGAGCTTAACCAATTTAAACACAATGATGTTTGGGAATTGGTGCCTAGACCTAATGATCATTCCGTTATTGGCACAAAATGGGTGTTTCGTAACAAACTCGACGAAAATGGAGTAATCACTAGAAACAAAGCTAGGCTTGTAGCTAAAGGCTACAATCAAGAAGAAGGCATTGATTATGAAGAAACTTATGCACCGGTTGCACGTTTAGAAGCTATTCGTTTATTGCTTGCATTTGCATCTACAATGGATTTTAAACTTTATCAAATGGATGTTAAAAGTGCCTTCCTTAATGGTATCATTCAAGAGGAAGTGTATGTCGAACAACCCCCGGGTTTCGAAGACTGTGAGTTTCCCGAACATGTCTTCAAACTCAAAAAGGCGCTTTACGATCTCAAACAAGCACCTCGTGCTTGGTATGAACGGTTAAGCAAATTTCTTTTGGACCATGAGTTCAAACGAGGTCAAGTCGACACTACTCTTTTTATCAAGAAAGATAACCAAGACATCCTTTTAGTTCAAGTTTACGTAGATGAGATCATATTCGGTGCTACTAACGAAGTTTTGTGCAGGGATTTTTCCGATATGATGCAAAGTGAATTTGAGATGTCGATGATGAGAGAATTAAAGTTCTTCCTTGGGCTACAAATTAGACAATGCATAGCAGGGACATTCGTGTGTCAAACGAAATATTGCAGGGAGTTGCTTAAGAGATTCGATGTTACCGAATCCAAATCCATTGACACACCAATGAGCACCTCTTGCTATCTCGACAAAGATGAAAAAGGTAAAGAGGTGGACATCAAACGCTACCGAGGTATGATCGGATCTTTACTTTATCTTACCGCAAGTAGACCGGATATCATGTACTCCGTTTGTATATGCGCTAGGTATCAATCTTGTCCTAAGGAGTCGCACTCGGTTGCGATCAAAAGAATAATGAGATATCTCGCGGGCACGTTGAACGTAGGTCTTTGGTATGCCAAAGGTTCGACATGTCATCTTGTTGGCTATTCCGACTCGGATTTTGCAGGTTGCAAACTTGATAGGAAAAGTACCAGCGGTACTTGCCACTTATTCGGTCATTCGTTAATCTCGTGGTTTAGTAAGAAACAGGTTAGTGTTGCACTTTCCACCACCGAAGCGGAATATGTCGCTGCGGGAAGTTGTGCCCAAATTCTTTGGCTAAAACAACAACTTGTGGATTTCGGCCTTATACTTGATCACATCCCAATTAGGTGATCGAAGAACCCCGTTCTTTACTCCAGGACTAAACACATAGAAATTAGGCATCACTTCATACGAGATCACGTCCAAAAGGGATATGTCACAATTGAGTTTGTTGAAACGAAACATCAATTGGCCGACATTTTCACGAAACCCCTTAGTAGGGAGAGTTTCTTTCACATTCGGAATGAACTTGGCATTTTGGATATCTCTATGAACTAATTTATTCTTTTTATTGATGGTACTAATTTAAGCGTCGGAGGCGCAATAATTCTTTTTGCAGGGCTTTTATTGTAGGTATCTCTTCCCTTGGTATTCAACCTAATTGGACTTGATATTTTTTTTTCTCAAACAAATTTTAATCGATTATTCCTCAAAGAAAAATCGATTAGTCGCCTCTGTCTTTCTTAATCGATTAATCGTTTCTGTTTAATCGATTAATTTGCGAAACGTCTTTAGCGCTGATTCACCTTTTAATCGATTAATCTTGTTCAATTAATCGATTAGACTCATCTGTTCAACTTAATCGATTAACCCTTTATAATTAATCGATTAATATCTTGAACGAGACATTTTTGGCTCTGCTTCTTCTAATCGATTAATAAGCTTCGTTTAATCGATTTTGCCTCGGCTATGTTCCTTAATCGATTAAATACTACATTTTAATCGATTATTATTCGATTTTCGCCCTATATCCAGCGCAGGCTTCATCTTCTTCGCCATTCTCTTTTCAGAAATCAGAAACCCTAACTCTTTCTCCTCTTCAATCCCTCTCAATTTTCTTCCTTTTTCTCACAAATCAACTCACCAAATATCATCAATTTCAAGAGGAAGGATGCCAAGGTGCAAGAACACTTCCTCGGGTCAAGAAACCGCAGGAGAGAAGAATGAGAGGCCATGGCGTCGTGAAGGGAGCAAGTACATTCACATTCAAACGGGCCTCGCCTTCAACACCGGGGCTTCCGTCGAGAGGTTCCACAACATCTTCCTCACGAAGGAGATCGTCTCTCCCAAGATCGTGAACAAGGACCTCTTCAAATCGGCAACCTATGCCCCGAGTAAGTCTATATTCTTTCAACAAGGATTGCTTCGGTTCATTCATTTGACATATGAATTTTTCTGTCCAAATCTTATACGTCAATTTTATGCAAATCTTCGTACCACTAAGGGAAGTTCGCCATCTGTCATTTCTTATGTTGACGGCAAAACCGTTTTCATTGACGGTGCCGGTTTGACTTCGTTGTTTGGTCTTCGTCGCGGCGAAATTACCGAAAACTTGGATGAAACATTCCAAGATGAGGCAATTTGGCGACAACTCGGGTTGGATCATCGTGACCTCAAGTTTAGAAACTCTAGCAACCCGAGTGTCGTTAATCTCACTTTAATTCAACGTGTCCAACAGTACATTTTTTCATATGTTTTGTTGCCCCGTGATTCGAACCATGGCGTCGTCAACAAGGACGATATTCGCTTGTTTCACGTCTAGTTGAACGATGTCAAATTTGATTGGGTTCACTTCTTTATCATTGCCCTTAGCGATGGCACTCATTTTTCCCATCTCCGGTTTGTCATCCCCGTTATGCATATCCTTGCACATTGCAAAATAGACTTTACTCGGGACACTCAGGTGCCGGTTAAGAAGACTTGTTTCATCACTGAAGCCAAGTTTTCCCGGATCGTGTATCGAGAGGAGGGAGATGCTGCACCAAATCTGGACTTGGTCGTCGCTGAAGAAGAAGAAGAAAGCCAAAACGAGAATCAAGGTGAGTCATCTCAAGCCGGAGGTAGTCGAGCCACGGAGAGCGTCACTCGTCAGCGGAGGACTCGTCCGAGAGAAGAAGCACCGGAACCTTCTTGGGTGAAGAAGATCTTCGACACTCTCACGTGCATCCGAGATGACGTTCGCCAGCTCAACGAGAGGATGACTCGTCTTGAGCAATCTCGCTCCTACCGTGGCCCGCGTCACATGTCTGGCGGAGGAGCTCGTCCGGCAAACTCTCTTTGATTGTTATTTTTTTTTCTCCTGATTGATTATGATACATTGTTATTTGTTTTAACTCTTTTGGTAGATGATGATGATGCTAGTTGATATTAACTGCTTATGTATTAATATCATTGTTTGTTTGGCAATTTTGTTCGTGTTTAGAACATATTGACCCTTTGTGGTGTTTTTCTTTTTTAAAGAAAACTCTTGACATCCTTCAAAATCCCGGCATTGTTTAAGGGGGAAAGTTATAGGTTGATAGCCAAAAGGGGGAAGGAAGGATAGTTGAAATTTATTTTTCCGCTTATTACTCCGATGATTATTTTTACTGCACTTCTCTAACATTGCAGGAGGAATCATTTAAGGAAAGTATTCTTTTCTTTTTCTCAACTATGTTTTTCATTATCAAAAAGGGGGAAATTGTTGGACATGAGTTCAAACCCCTTTATTATTTTCTCTGGAATATTTTTGTTTTGATAAATGACAAACAGGATGATGAAATTCAAACGATGATCGAAAATTCAATTTTCGTACCGAGAAAAGAAAAGAGGCGTATCAAGAAAGTTACGGGATAAAAATCAACGGTCCCCCAACGCAGTTTTTTGAAGTGATGTGAAGACTCCGAAGACTTTTTAATTTTTATTGAGTTTAGGATTTTTTGTAAGGATGACAATATCTTTTGCACAAAACAATTTAATTTCTGAGGGATAAAAATTATTTTTGAGTCAGTTGAAAAATCATTTTTTTTCTCTGTCCAAAATATTTTAGTGAGTCAATTTCAAAATGAGTGTGTCAAAATTTCTTTTAAAAACATCGATTTTTAAAGTTATACAATTTTCCTTGGTGAGAAAAATATACTTTAAATATTTTTTCGTGTATTGTTTGACACACAAAATAATTTTTTGGGACTCTCCTTTTCTCTCCCCTACTCAAATTCATTGAATAGGGAGATATAATCGTAGGAGCGCCTTGTTATTCTCGTTGTCTCAAACAACGAGTTAGAAGCCAAAGTGCTTCCAATCGTACTTGGCTTGGGCCCTTTGTGTTTGCGCATTATTTTCATGTTAATCGATTATTTACTCTAAAATAATCGATTAGCTTGGACAGAGCCTCCTAATCGATTATTTGCTCCATTTTAATCGATTTTTAAGCTTTTCAGCAGGCTGCTCATTTTTGAACAATAATCGATTATTTCTCAGCAATTAATCGATTAGTTCGGACAGAGCCTATTAATCGATTATTTGCCTTAATTTAATCGATTATTATTCAGCCTTTGTTTCAGGCTTTTCGCTTCTATATACTTTAATCGATTAAAATTCCTAATTTAATCGATTAATTCTCTCTGGTACAGAACATCAGCTTTCTTCAACGGCTTTATTTTCCTCAGCCTATTTAATCCCTCATTCTCCTTCATTTCCATACACCTCTTGCACTCCAATATATTTCTTTGAGCTATTCATCCTTTGCTTCATCTTCCTCATCAAAATATTATTTTTGAGAGTTAGAAATATTTTTCTTTGAGTGCTATAGAAGTTGTCATCCATAGAGCTTAAATCTTTCAACACTACTTTGCTCAATTGTGTGAGCTTTCATTCTTGTGTTGTAAACTCAATTTCATTTGAGTGTTGTTCTTAAGACTTGTGTGACTCAAGTCTTGTTGTTGTAAGAAAGTGAGGCTTGTGTGATTCAAGTTCTCAAGTTGTACCGGTTTTTCAAGCACCCGTTGAAGCTTGAAGAATAGTAGGACTTTCGAGAGAGTCTCTCGGAGGACTGGACTAGCCACGAGGTGGTGAACCAGTATAAATCCCGATGTTCTTCTTTCCCTTACTCTCCTTACTTTTTCCTGCGATAATTTTTACGAAAAACGTACATTCTTGAAAACAACTCTATTCACCCCCCCTCTAGAGTTGCACTTTTGTCTAACACTAAGTTTTGTCCCATTGAGTTTTCTTAGTAAGGTTTTAATGAGGCAGCATAACTGATCCTGCAGTATCAGTTAATATAGGTCCTGAAGAACCTAGCCAACATTATCCAGTAGCATAATGTTATTAGTGTATAATGCATGATGATATATCTGAGGGGGAGTGTTAAATATGGCAGATGTATTTCTCATTCTATTTAGAATATTTTATTTCCTTATTGACCTAGACTATACCTCTTCCCGTGTATGTATAAATACCCCCGTATATGATGAATAAAGTATTGAGTTCACAACAAAAAGCCAATTTTCATAGTTTTACAAATTATACGGTATAGTCGGATGTATCTTTCTCTTAGTACATCCGGTGACTCTTCTTCCATGCACAACAGTTGATTGCAAGGAAGAGAAGGAAGTTTCGGATAAAAAAAACCTAACAACTATGAAGAGATGGGATTGGCGACGATGGTAGCTCATCTACATCGGCAACCCCAAAGTGGATCCTCTGCAGTGTCAAATCTCTGCAACACTTTGATCTCTCTCTTCGAATAGGTTATGAGCTAAAGAAGTTATAAGTGGAGTGACTAGAATGTTCAGTGTGTTTATATCTGTGTTTGATAATTATATCATCCGTTTTGTAATGCTTGTGATGATTTTTTAGTATTTTTATATGCATGATATCGCGTGATGCTATCAGCTAGTGAGTTTGTCTGTATGTGTAGTCAAGTGTTAGATACATAGTATTTCTCACTCAGCTTCAATGCTGAGCGTGTGGCATTTGTTCCTTTGCAACACGTAGGTCACCAAGGTCAAGATGAACCTGGAGCCAATCCGGATGGTGATGGGGACGAATAGATGTGCTCGAGTGTATTTGAATACTTTGAATTATTATTCATTAATGAATAACTTATTGCTTTTATGGACTTGAATCCCAAGTTTTGTTTTAAACAATGACTTAAGCTTCCACATTACTTTTAATTACTCCGAGGAATTCTTAAATTATATTTTGAGTTTATTTATTCTAAATTGTTTTGAAAATGAGTTGTGTTTAGATACCTATTTAGTAGCAACCCGGTTTGCTAGCCTAAGTATTCAAGGATAAAATGTAAATTATTAATATCCAAGAGTCAATACAAAGAGTACATACAAGACATACAACCAATGCATTGAGGCATACCCCTAAAAATCAAAGACAAGTCATGTCACCAAGTACTAGAAAAGAGATAAGGCCAAGACTATTTGATTCGTCCAAGCATTTTCATTGATCTTTCCCAGTGCGTATACTCTAGAGTATCCACCGGAGCTCCATAGGCATCCCTCAAACAAGGAGGGTTGCGGGCAATGAGCTCCCAAAGTTTGGCCGGTGCTAGCTTAGGTAATCCATGATCTGATCTGCCCACTCTCCCCATTGCTTGGGCTAGTAGTCAATCAAGCCACTCTTCCTTTTGCTTGTCCAGCTTTATTCGCCATGGTGCCTTTTGTGGTGTGCTCTCTGTGGTGGTCTGGTCTGCCTTCTTGGCCGCTCCAGTTGGAGTTTGCTTGGACAGCTTGCTCAACATGCGCAGGGGTGGAGGAGGTGCCAACGAGCTGGTCATCATCGCCCACAGTGCCGGGCTGTTTTCCACTCAAGCAGTTTTTGGTTTGAAGCCGGAGCTCCATCTCCCAAAACTTTAGCATCTGTTTGTGCTACTTTCTTAGTAGCCTTGGCCGTAGACTTTGTTGCACCACTAGGATCAAGAGAATCCTTCGGAATGGTGGTGGAAGAGCAAACATCACCCTGCCCATCATGGTTCACGGTTTTGGCAGCAGGTTCTGCGCCATTACTCTCAGTCCTGGCCGTCTTCATGGTGTCCTTTGGGGAAGGCAACGCAGTGGGGGTGGACATGGCATGACTACCCAAGGCCTTAGGTCCACGTCCCAACTTACGCTTAGCTCTTCTCCTCCTTCTTCTCGGTTTGGCAGGGGCTGGAATACCCAGGGCAGAATCAGCCCCTTTCCTAACCAAGTCAGCCTTCCCAAAGGTGTTCCTTTGACAAGCATGACAGGAACACCTTTGGGAAGGCTGACTTGATTAGGAAAGGGGCTGATTCTGCCCTGGGTATTCCAGCCCCTGCCAAACCGAGAAGAAGGAGGAGAAGAGCTAAGCGTAAGTTGGGACGTGGACCTAAGGCCTTGGGCAGTCATGCCATGTCCACCCCCACTGCTAGCCTAAGTATTCAAGTTATAAAGGTTGGGGTGTGAAACAATAAGGAATTAAGGTTTGTCTATACTTACCTCAAGTCCACGCATGTTATAAGTGTTCGTCAATTTTGGTTATCTTTAACAATTTTAATTATTTTAATTTTATAAAGTTTTATTAATTTAAATGTTAATTACTCCGTATATTATGTACTCCGTATTTAATAAATGTTTGATAATAAAAACATTTCTTGTATAATTTTTGTATTAGAGCAATAAAGCCTAAGAGCTAGAAAATTACACAGGACTTCAAGTTTTATCAACAATGATTGGGTGGGCCTACCACTACATAATCTTTTGACTAAAATTGAGTTTGATGAAGTGACATCCACATGGCAAAGAATGTACCGAATGGGTTTGAACCACTACGCGTGGTTTATTAGAAAGAAAGGGAGAGGTAGCAATGCTCGCAATAAAACAAAAGAACGGACACTTCTCCAAGATGATGATGTAAATGTTGGTAGTAATGTCAATTTTGAATAATGGAATAATTATATTACCTCAAGAAATAATGGAATATATGGGAGTGTATATAGAGGGAATTATAGTCCTAACTAGGAATAAAAAATATTAATAGAAGCTAACTAAAATACAAAAACTACTATAACTAATACTACCATTATTATTATTATTACCATTATTGTTGTTGTTGTTGTTGTTGTTGTTATCGTCGTTGTTGTTGTCTAACATCTTCCCTCAAGCTGAGCTCGTGTCATAAGTGAAAGCTTGGAAACGCGAAGAAGATATCGCCTTCATGAGTAAGCTTGCTAGAAGCATAGATACAAATATTTTTGTGTGACGAACAAGCTTGAGAGTGCATGTGATGAGTTTTTTTCTGAAGAGAGTGTTGGCGATTAAAGCGAGGACAAGGAGTTTCTTTTTTCCCTTTTGGACCGTTCTTTGCTTCTCTATTGCTTTTCATGCTCTCAAACTCTAGAAGAAACATACACAAATGCAGCTTTACAGCTCTTCGATCACACACATGATTTCATTTTTTTATAGACACAGGGGATAAAGGACAGTTGTTGCTAGGCACACTCATAACTTTTTTGGAGAGAAGGAGAGGGATAATGGACGGCGAGGTCATAATCTATGGCGATCGACCATGCGGTGGCGCACAATCGTAAAAGATGAGAGGTTAGGTTTTTCTAGAAGAGATAGATCGAGACCTTAGCTCTGATACCATGATATAGTTTGATAATAGTTAGTTGGTCTTATTGAACACGAAAGAATACATCCTATATATAGGAATTACAAGAGAGGATTATAATCCTAGTAAAATAGGAATTGTGGTCAAAAGTTCTTTAAGAAAAGAGGTAATAGGAATATTTTATTTTATTAAATAATCGATTAAAACATACAAATAAACAAAAGTTCTCGTAAGTTTTGAAAAATGAACAATGATGACATTTTTTGGGATGAAGTAAATATGCAATTAATCAAGAGTAAATTCCATAATTAGTCCTTTATAACAGGGGGGGTTTCCATATTTAGTCCTCTATTATCAAATATTACCCCCGTAGTCCTTTTTTAAGGGTATCTTTCCACAAATGATCCTTTTTTTGATCTTCTGCCATGTTAGTTTTAATTTAAAGACTAAAAGTATAATTTGACGTCAACATTATGTCTAGTGACGTGTTCTGATATTGGTTAAGCGGATAACACAAAAATAATGACTATAATTGTGGGTTAGGACTCTGACGAAAGATCACATTTGTGGAATTGTAGACTATAGTTGTCGTAAAAAGCGATTGTAATTCAAAAACGACGCAAACGGAACAGCCTTTGGAATTAAGTATGACAAAAAAGATATATTATCATAGTGAAATTACACTTTTAGCCCTCAAATTAACACCAACATGATAGAAGAGCAAAAAAGGACTATTTGTGGAAAGGTACCCATAAAAGAAGGACCACTTGAATAATATTTGATAATAGAGGATTAAATAGGGAAACCCCCCTGTTATAAAGGACCAATTATAGAATTTACTCATTAATCAAACATTTGGCATGCAAAACGTATAAAATAGTTAAAAAGAAATGTAGAGAGTGATAAAAAGGCCCTTTATAAGATGTAGGACTATTAACAGAGCTGGCAAATCGGTCGGTCAGGTCGGGTTCGGGTTCGGTCACTTCGAGTTCGGGTTATTTCGGGTTCGGGTCACTTCGAGTTCGGGTTATTTTGGGTTCGGGTCCATTCGGGTTCGGGTTGAAAACTGTATGTTCATGACCCAGTGTCATCGAGTTCGAGTCGACCCAACGGGTTATGACTTTGGTTTTTTAAATTTTTAAATTCACATTAACACTTACATTTTCTATTCAATAAATTTAAAATATTATAAAAATGTATTAAATCTATTGGATTATTTTATTTTAAATTCTGAAACAATTTTAAGATATATAAACCAATATAAGGAATTTAAAAAATGCTTAAGTTTTGGAAAAAGTAAGATAATTAAGCAATATCATTAAAATTTTATATGAAAATATAAATTTATACACTAAAAACGAGTAGTAAAGTGTATGATTTTGAAAAATTTTTACTTTAGCGGGTCGGTCAAGTCAGGTTCGGGTCCAGTCGGGTTTGACCCATTTTTAGCGGGTCATTTCAGATTCGGTCAACTTCGGGTTCGGTCATCAAAACCTTTGTTCAAAACCCAGTGTTTTTAGGTCGGGTTTTGAATCAAAAACAGGTCGGGTCATTTTTTGCCAGGTCTGAGGACTAATAATTATATTTATAGTGCTCACTAACTATGTTAATAGTTGATTAACATAAAAAAATGCGGAGTACTTATAAGATTATATGTAGTGGGGTGCTTGAAGGAGACTTGACGAGATTTGATGAAGTGTAAATGAGTAGGGCGGTGTACCCCTAGGTTAATCCAAATGAATATGATATAGAAAGATAAAAATATATATTATGGTGGGTGTATAGCAGAATGATTGAGTATGAAGATATGAATTATTTTGATTGAAAGTGGTCACGCCGTGACGCCCTCATTCACGCTTGGGGTCAAGCTGCACCACAAATTGTCTAAGAATATAGAAATACTTCCAAAAATCATTTTAGGCATTCCAAACGGAGCCTCAAATTTGACAATGAAAGTGATTAGTAACTCTTTTGAAAAGTTACAGTATTTATTAAATTAGGGAGTGTTATTTTTCTCATTTTTATGTATCAACATTATTATACTCCGTATTACATGCATATATAATTTAAAAAATCAATTGTTTTTCAACCATGCTAGGGATAAACCAAGAAGTGTATCCCAAATTGTACCCCAAAAGAATGTACCAGCATTTTAACAGTTCATACTGGCATAAAATTTAATTCAATCAAAAAAATTGCACTAACATTTTGAGTCATTGTCAACCATCACATTAGCATTACATTAGCAAAAATATTTGTACATGTCTTCGGGGTACAAAGTGAAGTACAATTTTTGGGACATATATAGTTTAATTCAGAGTAAATTCCATAAAAGGTCCTCAGTTATAATTCATTTTACATATTTAGTTCTTACATATCAAATATCAATAATTTACTTCTCAATTATTATATTGTTTTCGTTCAAAACGCGGATAGGAGTGCGACGGGTTATGGTTACAGTTTTGGGTTCAAAGTTTCAAACTCAGCGACAGATTTGAGAAAGAAGTGCGAGAGGGAGAAAACTTAGTTGAGGAGAGAGAGGAGCGTGAATTTACAATTTTATCCATATTTTTAACGGAAATGTTAACAAAGGACGATTCGTGGAAAACAATATACTCCATAATAATTAGGAACTAAGTTATTGATATTTGATATGTAGGGACTAAATATATAAAACAAACTATAACTGAAGACTTTTTATGAAATTTAATCGTTATTAGAATATTGATTCTATCCATCTTTTGGATGACTCAATCAGGTATGCAGGAAATTTTCTAATAGTCATATCGGAAGTTGACCAAATTGACCCTTTGAAGATGGTATGTGTAAGAAGAAGGTTTATGTATGCCAGGAATCAATGGTTTCATAGAAATATACACGAGCAGTGATTATTATGTATATGTATTTGTATATGTTAAACAAAAACATGCAAAGCTTGTGGCATTAACCCTAACTAACCCTTAATTTCATTGAGTTGCTGTGATTAACAAACTACACATTTCATGCCAAAAATTCGTCCTCATCACGAATGCTATCATTTTAGCCTCCTCATTGTACGTGGGGGTCACTTATCTCTGAACCAAGGAAATGGATGTGCGAAACCAAAAGACGTTCGTAGGGTGGTTCTTCGGGAGCTTATTCAGGTGCCTCCGAGGATTGGTTTTCCGCATTCTCTTCGCAGGCGTGATCCCCAAACACATTGCATTCATCCTGGACGGAAACCGTAGGTACACCAAGAAAATGAAAATCCCACTGGTGGTAGGCTACAGAGCAGCATTTCTTGCTTTGCTATGCATACTCAGGTCAGTCCCGCATTAATTTGTTTCATAAGCTGCGAAAATTAAGAAAAGTGAAATTGTATGGTTAACATTGATCTTCAAAAGTAGGAATACATATAAGACACAAACATTATGAAATACAATATGAGACAAAAATAGTAAACAGAACAATTAAGATTTAGGCCTTTTCAAACTTATCCCTTGGCGTGAGTGGTAGGTATTGGGAAGTTCACCCAGATTGAGTCCCAACAAAAGCGGAGGTATTGGCTCATTGTATGTCATTACATGGAGAAAGTACGAACAGATACTATATTGTAATCAAGTCAATACCACTCAAAAAAAGATTTAGGCCTTCCCACAAATTAGTAGTTGTCCAATGGTATATATGTTGATTTGAATCATTACATAGGTTGGATGAATGTGGATGCTTAACATATTAGAAACTTGCATTGCTCATCATCAGGTACTGCCATGAACTGGGAATTAAATACGTGACCATATTCGCTTTCAGCATAGACAACTTCAAGCGAAGGCCAGATGAAGTCCAGTCATTGATGGACTTGATGCTGAACAAAGTGGAAGGATTGCTCAAGTACCAGAATGCCTTAAACCAGTACGGAGTGCGGGTGGTCTTCATTGGCAACCTGAGATTGCTCGACAAGCGATTCCGGGTATCCGCAGAGAGGGCAATGGACGCAACCCGAACCAACTCCAGCATCGTCCTCCTTGTCTGCGTCGCGTATACTTCCACAGACGAGATGGTCCACGCGGCTCAAGTTTGCTGCAGAAACAAGAGGGGAAGGTTGAAGGTTATGGAAGTTCATGGGAGAGGGATATCGAGGGAGGCGGAGAGGGTTTTTGCATTGGTTGATTTGGAGAAGCATATGCACATGGGGTTAGCGCCGGAGGTGGACATTTTGGTAAGGACCTCAGGGGAAACAAGGCTTAGTAACTTTCTCTTGTGGCAGACTTCTGGCTGCATGTTGTATTCTCCTAGGGCACTGTTTCCTGAGATTGGCCTTAGGCATCTGGTATGGGCAGTGTTGAATTTCCAAAGTGTTCAACCTTATTTACACAAGAGAAGGACACTGGAGGCATGAAATTAACACACGTTTGTTTTTCTTGTTAATTAACATATATTGGGGGAAATGAGTTAAAAAAATCAACTCTATTTTTCAAACAGGGTACAAAAATAAATGAGATATCGTCCATCAATTTGGAGGGATTTTGGGAGAATTTCTATTTTCTACCTAAATCAAATTTACCTTTTTTTCTTCAAATTTGCTCAACATTATAAATTCTACACGTGTAGATTAATATATCTCTAACAACAATAAAATTCATATGAAATATGAAATATGAAATCTTTACATATATACGCGTATTTAGAAAAAACTAATTCCCCATTGCTGTTAAATACTTGAGCACTGTCGTATGCCACTTAGTTCATTCACAGTGCATAAGATATTCCCCAAAGCCAAAATAGTAGGGTAGATGTTTATAGTTGTTTAGCTCTTATATAGCCGAGGCTCACTTATTTTGCACCATAACAAAAATAGAACATTTCATATATGATATCTCTACTGTCTACAATATGATATATCTACTGTCTACAATTTTTGAATAATGTAAATCATTTGAGAATTGGGAAAGCCTAAAGCATGACATTGCATCAGAGAGATGATGTTTGAACAAATCAATGAAACGATTCAATATGGAAGGTAAAAAGGCCAACAAATAACACTTACAGGCCAGATGCATAGGTTAGACGACGAGTCCTTGTTCCCTAGCTTTTGTCAGCCACTTCAATGTACTCTCCAGTGTAGTGTATGCGGCAACATCTGTCAAACTCTTACTATCCACAGCATAGTCAAACACTTCATATGCTTCTGCAACCCTTCCATTCCTGCAGAGAGCGCGAACAAATGTTCCGTAAGACCCTTTCTCAAGCTTCATGCCATTCTGCTTCATTGTGCCATACAATCCAACAGCGTCTTCCAACAATCTTGCCTTGCATAGGCCGTGAAGTAACGTACTATACGTACAAGAATTCGGTTCACATCCTTTCAATTCCATCTCCTCAAGCAAAGATAATGCTCCCTTGGCATCCCCCTCGCGAGACATCCCATTCATCAATGAAGTGTACGTGACAGCATCTGGAACATGACCGTTTTCAGCCATAACCCTCAAAAATTTCTTTGCCTGCTGAACCATTCCGGACTTAGAGAGCCCATAAATCAACGTATTATATGTCACAAGGTCAGGTTTCACACCTTCATCCAGCATCTTCTTATAAACACCCAACACCTCACCCCCCGTGCTCAACATACAATACCCCTTCATAATTGTATTATACACATAGCTATCAGGTTTGTAACCTTCCTTGCTCAAAACATCCAACAACCGTGTTGCCTCCCGGATATTCTTTTTATTACAAACATTATCTATCATAATGGTATAAGTGACCAGATCTGGCTTTATGCCGAACTTCATCTTCATATCATTAACAAAAGCATTCATGTTGCTCACTGACCTATTCTTGGATAAATGCTTTACAAGAAAATTGTAAGTATTTGAATCAGGAGGCGAATTCTTACTACAAAGATCCTTCACCAGTTCAACGGCATGATCTTCGTGGCCCGAGACACAAAGGGTCCTAGCAGCAATATCAATTGAGAACGTATTAGGGGGGAACCCATTGGTATTCATCAAATTGAGCACCTGGTACACCGGGGACAAAGATTCTTCTGCTGATTTACAAGCCTGGATAAGAAGAACATGATAGGTAGACCGTTCGGGCAAAAATGGCGGGTGGGTCTTGACCATGTGATTCAAGAAAAAGATTGCATCTTGGAGGGTTGAAACCGAAGAGAAGGACTGAAGGACTGTGTTGTAGAATCTGAGGTCAAAAGGGGTGGTCTTCTTGCGACTGGAAATGAGAGAGGTGAAAAGGGTTTTGGCTTCTGAGAGACTAGGGGAAGTGAAGGTGATGAGGGGGGTCTGAGACTGTGAGTGAGGACTCTTCACTTCGGGCTTCTTCTTGGGGATTATTTGGGGCTTTGGGGAAAAGGGTACTGTTTTCTTCAGACTGGTTAGACCGTACTGGACTGGTGATCTCACTGACGGTGGCAGCTTCCCCATTTCTGCTTCCAATTCTACCAATTCCTGAGATGGGTACTCGAAGAATTCAGTTATTGATTAGGGTTTTAGGGTGTTTTATCCTTTGGCAATATGCCAATATCTTCTGCAAAGGGGCAAGAAGGTAGAGTGAATGACTGAATGTGTTTGGCCGGGTGGCTTTTGTTTTAGAAGAAGCAAGCCAAAATTTTATGCTTTAAGTTACTAAGTTTTTTTTTAATAAAATAAAAACGCATTCAATAAATGAAAAGTAGTCCAAAAAAAATCTCAATTTTATTTGGTCTTTGAAAAATAAATATATTTTTTAATGTCATGTATAATAATCTCAATTTTACTAAAATTTACGAGTATTGGGTCGCCGTTAAGTTACTAACTAACTATGGGTTAATGGAAACGACCTGTGTTGCGCAACAAAATAAAAGTTATGATTATTTTTTATTATTTTTTGTTTTTTAAAACATTTTTCTGAAATTTTCATTTGAACTTTTAAAATAATTTGTTACTTCCATCATTTCCTTTTTTTTAAAGATTCTTCTGGTGTTTGATAAAATAAAAAATAGATATAAAAATAACGCAAATGAAAAAAATAACTAAAATCTTACAAAATTAATAAAATAAATATGATAATCAATAGAAATTATATTGAAATTAGTAAAAATATTATAAAAATATGAGTGAAGAGTTATAATATTTTACGCACTATACAAAGTATTAATGTACTACTTTTTATTTTTTGAAAAAACAAAAAAAGTTGGAATTATTCTAAATAATTTTTATAAAAATAAGAAGTGGTACACTAATACTCGGCATAGTACGTAAAATGTTAAAATCTACCCCTTTGTATATTTGTATTTTTTCTTACCAGTTTCAAGTTAATTTCTATTTATTATCTAATTTATTTCATTAATTTTATATGATTTTAGTTTTTTTTATTTTTAGAGTATTTTTTATTTAATCCAAATCTAGAACAATCTTTTAAAAAAGAAAAAAATGATGGAGCTAGAAATTTATTTTAAAAATTTAAATGAAAATTTTAGAAAAAATTTTAAAAATAAAAATTCATCAAGAATAATCTCAAATTTCATTTTGTTGCGCAAAACAGCCGTTTCGATTACCCCGCGTTAGTAGCTTAACGGCGACCCAAAACTCACAAATTTTAGTAAAGTTTGAATTATTATGCATGACAATGAAATGTGAGATTATGTTTGAAAGACCAGGTAAAGTTGAAATTATTCTGAATAGTTTTTTCTTAAATAAATAAAAAATACTATACACAGTTGGATCAAAAATTAATTCTTTATATTTATTAAAATTATTTTTTCTTAAAATTTTATTTTTGATAAAAAATAAAATTATTAAAAAAAATTAATAAATTATTTATATTAAAATTTTAAGAATAAAAATATTCAATAAATATTTTATATAAATTGATTAAACTTTTATATTTAGAAAGTTCATATATGCATTACTTAGGTGGCTTTTTACAGCTAATATGACACATAGTTTAAAACATAAAAAAAGAAAAACTATTTCGGTATGCAATCAATGAATAAATTTATTTATGAAATATTTATATTCATTTTTATAATAATACTTTTTCATGATTCAGTATTTTTTCTTCATTTCTAACAAAATTTTCAATTACTTAATACACTATTTTCTTCGCCTCTAAATAAATTTCACATGATTGTCTGTTTATGATAAGTTAAAATGAAGTTAGTTTTGAATATATTTCTTTCAATATTAATATGAAATAAAAAACAAACAACATATTATAAAAATTACATTAATATTTAAAAAAACAGTTAAATTATAATAATGTTCAAGTAAAAAAAGATTAGTGTACATAATTTTGTAAGTAATTATTTTAATTTTATAATTTTAGTTAATTACAAGAAAATTTATACTTCATAGGCTTTTATATGCTTTATCATATAAATGTAAAAATATACTCCTACTGTCTCTAAATAAACTTCCCCGTTCGTTTTTTGTCCCCAAATAAACTTCTGTTTTCCATTAAAAAACCTCTTTTACCCCTTACTTTTTCATACCCTACCTATCACATCATACCTTTTTACTAATAATCTACATGTCATATCTTACTTTTACACATCACATCAAGGGTATTTTTGGAAAGTCAACACAAAAATATCTCTCCCTTAAAATCCTTAAAAAGTCAAAAAGGGAATTTTATTTAGGGACGGGGGGAGTATTATTTTTATTAGCTTTTAGGATATGATAATTGATTTAAGTAAATTATATAATGTAATCGATTAAAATAAAATTTTATTTCTATTTGTAATATGATTAAATGAATTATATTATTGTATTTATTTGAATATAAAAAATAAAATGAAAAATAAGGAGTAGCTCTAAATTAATACGGAGTATTCTATAAAACAAGAAGTGTGTAGATTATTTTTTAAATGATCAACTGTTTAAATCAAACAAATTTAAAAAATATTTTCAAAGGCTTGAATAGTTTCTTATTCAAACATAAAGGAAAAAAGAATTGCTTGAGAGTTTACCAAATGTATATATAAATTTCCATTCATAATCATAAGATTGCTAATATTTTTTGTATTATTTTTTGTTTGAATTAATGCACTAGATAACAATCATTGGAATTTCAATATTTATTTAATTTCTTTTTAAATCATACAATGCATAATACAAAATTTGACAGCAAAGTGAAGCGAGACAAATAATCAATAATGTTATTCAAGTTATTTAGACATTCCAATCTGTGTACCATATATACGTATAGGGGGTAAAGAGCACTTGCTATTTTTGGATTAAGAATTACTACCTCCGTCCCACTGTCTTTGTCCACTTTTGACTTTTGGAACTGTTCATCTAAGCACTTTGACTCATCAAATTCTCTCAATGTGTAAACCTAAATATAGTCACATGTGATCTTGTTTGATTTGTCTTAACATATAGATTATTAATATATAATTTCTATAATTTTTTAATATACAAATTACAAGATAAAATGGATTAAAGAAGTGCATTAGATGGTGTGCCAAAAGGTAAGTGGACAAAGACATTAGGACGGATGGAGTATATTTTAAGAAATATCCCTAGATATAGGTAAAAAATTATTAAAATACCAAAATATGAGTCTTAAGTCTTTTAATACCAAAATAATAGTATAATGATAGGGTAATGTATTGTTATACATTGAGTGTGATGGAAAAGTGATAACAATAAGGCATGTGTTATAAAATAAAGAAGCACTATTTTTACATTGGTTTGTATATTTTAAAATTGTTTTAGATTATTATTTTAAGTTAATTATTTATGGGAAAAACCTAATACATCTTCATTACAAAGTACCACGTTGGTAATTATTACTTAGTAAAATTTGTACTAAATAGGACTAAAACATAATGACTTTCCTAATGTAGGACTTAAACTTTTTTATTCCCTAAATAGGACTTAATAATGACCTAGTGGGAGGAATAATGTCCTCTAATGATGAACATTTACTTGAATAATGACTACTTGATAATGACCAAAAGTCCTACATTTGGAAATAAAAACATATGGTCCTATATTGAGAAAGTCATTATGTTTTAGTCATATTTAGATAAATTTCTCCTTATTGAGAATCAATTTGAGAAAATACTTTAATAGAAATGAGGATTTTGAGAATTTATTCTTAATTATATAATCATGCTTTGTCAGTGACTGAATTATGAAACAAATGGAACTACGTTACTTATTTCCTGCCCACAATTTCTCCCCATGCAAAGCACATGTTTTTACTAATTTAATCTGGCACCCATCAAATCCAAATACCATTTCAGTATCTCCACCAATGCCAATAATCAATCCAAGGAAATGGACATCAGAATAATCCAAAAGATAGCAGGGCTGCTCTTTGGGAGTATATTCAGAGGCCTGAGAAGGTTGGTGTTTCATGTTCTATCCGCGGGAGTCGTTCCCGAACACATGGCGTTCATTCTCGACGGGAACCGAAGGTTCGCCAAGAAGAAGAAACTCCCAAATGAAACGGGGTACAGGGCCGGATTTCTAGCCCTAATGTGCATGCTCAAGTACTGCCACGAACTGGGAGTGAAACGCGTGACCCTGTTCATCTTCAGCATCGACAATTTCAACAGAGATCCCGGGGAAGTCCGGTTCCTAATGGACTTGATGTTGGGGAAGGTCGAAGCGATGCTCAAGTACGAGAATGTCTTGAACAAGTACGGAGTTCGGGTAGTGTTCCTCGGGAACCTTAGCTTACTCGAGGAACCGCTCCGGGCCGCTGCAGAGAAAGCGATGGATGCCACGGGTTCGAATTCGGGCATGGTCCTCTTTGTCTGCGTGGCCTATGCGTCTTCGGACGAGATGGTCCGGGCGTGTTGCCTGCTGGAGAAGAGACACGGGTCGGAGAGCTCGAGGGATGTGACGGTGGCGGACATGGAGAGGAATATGATGTGGACGGAGTTGGGGCGGGAGCCGGATATTATAGTCCGGACTGCGGGGGCGAACAGGCTAAGTAATTTTCTCATGTGGCAAACGGGTAACACCATGTTGTATACTACGAGAGCTTTGTTTCCGGAGATTGGGCTTCGACACTTGGTGTGGGCTGTCTTGAAATTCCAAAGAGCTCAACCTTTTTTGCACAAGATGAGAGTCCCTTCAGCTATGATGACCTAAGGGCACAATATTTTAAATGATCGGTCTTTTTATAAAGGTGGTGAACAAGTGCTTATTATATTGATAATTTTTTTTTTCAAAAAAAAAAAATTATTTTGAAAGTTTCACAAAAATTTTTATCAACTTTAGGTCATGCAAAGAAGCACGCACAAGTCATAATAGTAATATTGAATTGAGCTTTCACTCATTCTAGGAAGCCTATTTAAATGAGGGAGGGGTGAGGGGCTAATCATGACTGGCTGACTGCAGACGTCATGGGAGTAACGACTCGATCGATTAATAGCATTGATTGATAGCGGGCAAGGCGGGAGTAAAGACTCAATGCAATCACGTCAATCAACCCTCTAAATAGCCTCTATATAGACTTTAAACCGATTCTTTTCAACTTTTTTTTTCTATTTATACTTGTGCTTGTCAAAATCAGATCAATTCGAATCAATAATAATTTTAAATTGGACTATAATCAGATTAGATCAATTCAAATAAGTTCAAAAGAAAAAAACAAAACCTTAATACAGAGCATTATGTAGGCTAATAGGCCTCTCGGCCTACTCATGTGTCTACCATCGTATCTCACTAATATTGGGCATGCTTATTATTTTATTCACCAAGCCTAATGTACATAACACTCCATGTCACTACCAGTTTTATCCTCAAAACTCACAATTTGCAAGGCACCTTTCTACATATTCTTTTTTGTTTCTACATGAGGGCACCAAAGAAAACTGCCATGGCAATTTTTTAACTACAAGGGCACCAAGTCCATAACACCACACCGAAACTCTATCTCCGATCCATCATTATTGCTGTCTTTCTAAATACGGAGTAGATTAAAACAAACTTGCAAAGAGTACTATACTTTAGACGGGAATCCGCTTCCCCACAGCTACTATAGGAATATAGAGCAGTTCTCAAGGTTTGGTTAGTCCCAGCAATCAAGGTCAGTTAGCTAAACTTGATTCATCATATTGGAATCCTGACACCTTAGCCAGTTCAGATAGTTTCTGCTCTCCATTTAGAACCTGCAAGAAAGAAAAAAAAAGTTGCATGTGTGAAACAAGCATGTCTGAAATTTTGAACCTGAAAAGCAATTTGAATCTTGAAATAACCCATTGAAATTGAATGTTGGAAGAAAAAAATAACGCAAAAAAAAGAGACGTTGCATTAATAAAGGTACAGGAAAATGTACAAGGTACAAGGAACAAATGTCGATGCCGATAAGAATTGTGTGGCAAAAGAAGGTCACCTGTCCATTAATCACCCACATTGGAAACCCCTCAATCTTAACAAGTTCACATTCCAAAGCCATAGTGGTTCCTTTCTTCATCCCAGTAGGAAAGCATTCTACATAGTTCAATAGAGCTGCTGCTTCTTTCCCAAACATCTACAAAATGAAGGGTACAATGTATGGAAAACTTCAGATGTCGGCCAGTTTTATCAGAAAAAAAACATAGTATATGAGGATTTCAGCAGGGGCTTCCCTTTCATAAATATTTAGCTCCAGAGCTGTTGCTTCAGTTAGAAATAAGTTCTTGACCAATTCTTAGCTAAAATGTTTTCTATTTTGAGAATAACTCCTATGCACGTGAAATCCAACTGGGTTGTTGTTGTTGTTGTTGTCAGTTGTCCTATGTGCAAGAACCCTCCCAATGGCTAAACATAGAGGACTAAAATAAGAAACATAGATTGAGTTGGATTCTTAGGCTGCAAGAACTATGGCTTGAACGTGACATTGTTGGTATTGGTTGGTGACCAACAAACACATCCTTAACATTACACCCCTCCAGCACCAACACCACCACCACCACCACAACCACCAACACCACCACCAACAAAAACAAAAACAACAAATCCGGTAAATTCACATAAAAATAAGGTGTGTGTACACGGGAGCTTGCTCCTACTTGGAAGTAGAGACCCCTACTCGGAACTCTGAAAGGGAAATGTTTTCCAAGAGACCCTCAGCTCAAAGCTCAAGCACAGATGCACATACAAAGTAAAGACAAAGTAAACACAGTAGCACGAACAAAGGAAGAGCTCCCAAACAAGAAGCATACACCAACACTCGCAGCTAGACCTAACGCACACGCATGCACAATGGTACAAACTAAGGTAAAACTCACTAGAAAAAACTACAAAATAAGGCCCAAAGGTCTACCCCACCACTCTAATCCTAGATCTTCATATGTAGGATCAAATGTCATATCCTCGGCAAGATCCTGAAGTTGTAAATTTTGCCTAGATGAATTAGTATATGTTGATTCGAGTCTAGATGTCATGGCTACCAACCTCAAATTTCATTGGAAAAACATTCACGAAGGATGTTACAAAATGGATATCAATTACAACCTGCTAATAACGATTGACAAAACAACAATAAATGTTTTGGGCTATTTGATATGTTTTCGAATGGAGTCAACAACATCATTGGTTGCTTTGTGTCTTTCCTTAATCTTCTTAGTCAGAACATGGAGCGTATTATAAAGGCTAGGTTGCAGGAGAAGGTGTGTATTTACGAGAACTAATTTGGCTTCATGCTGGCTGGTCAACAACAACTATTCACCTCCTGCGGAGGTTGATAGAAGATTATAGAATTAAGAAGGACCTTCACATGGTGTTCATTGATCTCAAGAAGGCATATGACAGAGTATCGAGAGAGATCTTATGAAGATGTCTTGAGTTTAAAAGGGTTCTGATTGTGTACATTCGTGCGTGAAGATTGCCATGGGTGACTCTGATCCTTTCCTTGAAAAGGTGGGGGTTACAGCAGGGGACTGCTTTTAGTCCCAACCTATTTTCCGTGGTGATGGATGTTCTATTGCATGGTGTCCAAGACGAGGTCCCTTCCGGCATGCTATTTCTTGATAATAATATGATATTGTACTAATAATGAGACTTGCGAGGGACCCAATGAAAAGATGGAGATGTGGCATTGGTCTCTAGAATCCAAAGGCTTTAGACTGAGCAAGACTAAGACCAAATATTTGGAGTGTGGTTTTAGTGATCGAGTGACAGATCGAATCCAAGGTGGAAGTTAGAATTGATTCACACTCAGTGCCTAAGACATATAAGTTTCTGTATCTTGGTTCAGTCATTCAAGTGGATGAAGAGATAGATGGGGATGTTGTTTACTGTATTGAAGCTACTTCACAAAGTGGAAGTTGGCTTCAGGGGTTCTGTGCAATAAGAAGATTTTAGAAAAGATAAAAGGGAGGTTTTATCGGTCCGTAGTCAGACCAGCTCTGCTTTATGGTGCAAAATGTTAGGTAGTTAAAAAAGTCCACACCCGCCAACTGCATGCAACAAAGAAGATGTGAATGCTGAAGAAGATGTGTGGGCAGACGAGGTAGGATAAGATTCAGAATGAGGTTATTCAGTCGTGTGGTAGTGACACCTGTGGAGGATAAGCTGCGAGAGGCTAGGTTGAAATGGTTTAGTCACGTGAAGTGGCGTGCCATTGAGACCCCGATGTAGAGATGCCAGAGGCTTATGATAGTAAGTAGGTGTGGGGGAAGGGGTAGACCTAGGAAAAAATAGGAGATGATTAAGCAAGACTAAAGACTTCTAGCTCTTAACAAGGATATGACATCAGATATAGGAACATCTGGAGATCTATAATTAGAGTAGTTGGATAGTTGTTTGGACCAGGGTGGTGGTTTTATTCTTTTCGTGGTGTGCTTTGTAGGCATGGGGTGTTTCTCACATCGGTTTGTGTGCGTGTGACTTTTGTCTTCTTGCGCTTTTCTTATCCTCAGTATTTGCTCTTTGATCTTTTAAGTCGTGCTATCTGCTCTATGTGTTGCTTGAGCTGGCAACCTCTGTACTCCTAGTAGGGGTAAGGTCTCCATACACACACCCTCTCCAGACCCTACTTTTGTACTGGGTTGTTGTTTGTGTCTTTCCTCATCAACTGTGTTCAGTTCAATCTCCGCCTACTCCTCTATTGTCGTTACCATATGCACATCAAGAAGCTATTACCAAGAGCCGCTAAAGAGCACAATCAAACAATCCAGTATTTATTTTGCAACCCAAGAATTCATGGTTGATGCTACACATGCAAGTCACTGAGTAATGGTATAGTAATTGTCTATCCCATTACTAGCGAGCCATATCCAACTACTACCTCCGTCCCAGAGTATTTGTCCACTTTCATTTTTACACACCATCCAATACACTTCTTTAATCCTTTTTATCTTGTAATTTGTATATTAAAAAATTATAGAAATTATATATTAATAATCTATATGTTAAGACAAATCAAACAAGATCACACATGACTATATTTAAGCTTACACATTGAGAGAATTTGATGAGTCAAAGTGCTTAGATGAACAGTTCCAAAAGTCAAAATTTGATGAATACTCCGGGATGGAGGGAGTATGTGAAAATGATCTATTGGCCTAGCTCTTAAGAGTGTTAGGTTTCGTGGGGTTATACTAATGGTCGCCTCTTTAAGACATGTACTCCACTAACTGAAGGCTTGCACTTGATGTCATTCGATCGTGGAAAGTTTTGGTGCAATGTATCTCTCCCCTCAAGCTTGAGGAAAAGGCTAATGTCCATGAGAAGTGTAAGTATGAGTTTCCTATTATAACTATTTTTTATTTTAGTTAATATTAATGATAGCAATATTGTAACAGGTTAGAAACTCTATTAACAAGTTAACCAAGACTCCTGGAAGTAGTATAGAATGAGAGTTACATTCATTAATAAAATTATCAATAGTTGAAATCAAAACCCAAATTATGAGAGCCTAGTCACAAATTGCTCTCCCCTCCTCACAACAGGAAAGAAAGAATCAACCTCTTCTTCTATGTTTACTAATGTCTTTATGATAAATTTCTTCCTATAAAAGAAAGAAACACCTTTTTTGGGACAAAAAAACGGGGAATCTTTTTATGGGGCAGAGTATTACATAACTCTTTTCCCTCACAGGCCGACCCAAGATAACATTTTTAAATGCTGGATAATAAATATTTCATGCCTGGAAAGATTGGTTAGGTTAGACAAACCAAAAAGGTGAGGGAAGACAAGCATGTGATTCAGGCTATCTACTGCTCAAGTGTGCTCAGTTGAAGTGATTCTCTCCAAAGTGCACCATTCAAAAAATTGTGGTCCATGTAGACAATGTAGTGTTAGCACCGACAGCTTGACAAGATTTAGTTTATCAGCCCAAAGGTGGGCTTCCCCAAGAATGTAGGATGTGGGTAAAAGTGGAAAACCATCTGTAGTTGTAGGGTGGTGTACTGTTCAAAGAAAAAACATTCACAGCGTTTAAGCCATGTCATGGGTCTACTATGCCTTCACACTGAAGCATTCCTCAGTGCGCAGTCACATAAGAAACTACTGTAACAATTAAACTGTGCTTATAAGATTGGAAATTATGGTGTTCAAAGAGGCAACGGGGGTCTAGAGGTCCACCAAGATCCACTTCGCTTGTGTCGTGCTTTTGATGAAAGATTTCTTCGTATGCATAATGATGTTATGTGTGCCCATCGTATTGGATGATGAAACCAAATTGTTAAGTGCACATGCGCAAACCTTTGTTCATGGCTTAAACAAAGAAGACATAAGACAGAAGTAGGTATTAGCAAAAGAAGGCACAGGTTAATTGATTAGCACTGCTCGCCCTTGGCAGAGAGGGGAGGTACTCAAGTTTGTTAAAAGACAATAAATTAATTCTCCAAAAGTGTGTTTATCAATCTAAACTATAGACCCTTATACAGCTATTACAAGAGTCCTATTTTAAAAGGAATGAGATGCAAAGCTAATAAGAATTTTCTATGGAAATTAACTGACTACCAATGGGCTGCAAGAACTGCGCCCTACACGTGACATGATCGACATTACTGGTAATTGCTACCAACAAGCATCTTCGTAACAGATCCACCACTTTGGTGATCCTCTTGGCTGTTCAAACCTCAAACTCTCTCACCTTTAAAATTCAAAGGATATATCAGGCCTAAAGATTGGTCATGTTCCATGAATTGCAGTTTCATTTTACAATACCAATCTCATAATGGAACATGGCAATAACAAATATGCACCTTATCCCCGTCTCATGATTTTTTTCCATGTGTGTGGAAATATCCTATGACGATGAGGGTTTTAGAATTTTCACACCACTATTCCTTCTTATGAAGCTTGTGACTTGAAGTGCATCTGGCAAAAAAGATTACCACAATGCTTTTGCATGAAATCTTATGTTAATGGGCCCTAAATCTAATGCTCTAAAAATTAACGCCATATATCCCAACTAGTTGGAATTAAAATGCTGATATTGATATTGATGATGATGATAATATTCTAGACCAATGACCTAACCACAATTCTCAATCCTCTACCTTTCCCCTCTGAAACAGATTGTCAAGTCTCACAACAGGTAACACCAATAATTGTATATTTGTATGTCAGTGACATCATTAATGCCTTAAAGTACAATAACTATGTAAAGGAATCAAAACAACTAGAAGTATGGATGAGCTGTTCTAAAGGCAAATAAATTCTTGAACAATAAGCAGGTCAGCAAAAGACTATGTAACAATATATTGATATGCATAACGTTTCATAACAGACTGGAAGCTTCTAAATAGGTAAAATGGAACCACACATTCTTGCTAAATATGATGGCCACTCTTGAAGAATGATGTTACCTGTTTCTGGTCTTGACAATGTGAACACCAGAAAGCTCCATACATTCTTGCTCCAACTGAACTTAGATGTTTTGCTAAAGATATAGCATAAGGACTTGAATGAGTTGTGATCTCAGTGGTGAAGTATGGCAGCTCAGCTGCCTCAGAACTGTTTTAAAAATAGAAAATATTATTAACATATCGTTTATACATGTTTCATGAAATGTCAACCATTAAGGAAAGTCTCAGAATCAATTTTGGAAGAAAGTTCTGAATATCCAACAAATTATAATTGACATTCCACAGAATATATGTTCACAGCATTGGGCATGTAGAAATTTGAAATTGGAACTGAAGACAGATGGCCAAAGTGAAACCTCAGTCACCCTTAAATCATTGAAATTAATTTAAGGATGTTGCTTTTGAGGGACCTTATAATAGTGAACACTTTACACTTTGAATCAGCCATCCAGTGACTCAGTGAGGTGTAAGCCTGGACGGCTTCAAGCGGAATGGGCTATTACGCAGGAATTTATACAACAACAACCCAGTTGAATCCCACAAAAGTAGGGTCTGGGGGAGGGTGTAACAAATTAAATAAAAGTAACAAAAACAACAACAATGAGAATAGTAATGATGGTGATGGAGACAGCGATCGTTATGATAATGATAATAAAAAACACATTCAAACACATTCTTGTTTTCTAAAAAAGAGAAAGCATTAAGACAATATGACATAAAAGGATAACTATGCATTTAAACCCATAATAAAAACATAAAACATTCTAACAACTAAATAATTAATCTTCAAAACTTAGAGCATCATCCATTACACTCTAATTTATACTTGTAACTTCACCCTTATATCAATCTCCTAACATATCACATATGACAACCCTCATCATATTCATCCATGCCACTTAACAAGCATTTAGAATGAGCATTGAGATTAAAAAGAAAGAGAGAAAACAAGATGAGACAGAGGTAAGGGGTGTTGTAGAAAATTTAAAAAAAAAATAGGGAAAAAATCAATTACAAAGATATAAAGAGATTAAACTGGTGGCTGTTGGTTGACGTTGGAGAAATACTCAATTATTGGTGAAGATAGAAAAACAAGAGGCAAGCTCCTAGGGAGACACCATGATTGGAGGAGACTAAAAGCATGTCCTCTTCAACTTATTCTTATTAAAAACAGATTAGACTAGATCAGAAACAACTTTCAATATAACTAGAATCAAATCAAACTAGACCATTTCAAACCAAATTAGATCAAACTATACGTTAATAAATATCAGATCAAATCCAATGAGATCAGATGAAGAGAACAAGCTCTAAGAGTTTGGAAAACAAGCTTTAAGAACTTGGAGAAGAAGCTTTAAAGCTTGGAGAACAAGCTCTAAATCTTGGAGAACAAGCTCTAAAGCTTGGAGAACAAGCTCGAGCTTGTTCTCTTCATGCGATCTGATTGGTTTTGATCTCAATTTATTAAGGTCTGATCTCATATGAATCTTTATGGTCTGGTTTGGTCTGATTTGATTCCAGATAACATTGTATATGTTTCTATTTGATCTGAACTGAATCTTTCTAATCTCATCTCAATTATAGAACAAGCCCTAAAGAAGGAATGAAGAAGACAGTGGTTAAACACTTGAATAAATAAATAAGGAGAGGACAAGACTTGTGTCTAAAAATTACCAAGGCCCAATAGCTTCAAACATGTAGCCCAAAAATATTTTAAAACTACCCCTCTAAAGAGGGCAACGACTCCAAATTTTTCTCAATACAATAAGGCATTAAGGCTTAAACTTTAGTACTCTGCGAGTCAGGAAGTCGGGCACCTTAAAGTGTAACCCCTGTTTAAATCAACAAAGGCTAAAGCATTATGGATGTTTTCTTCATGCCATTGCACCTCATAGGCATAACCCTAGTGCAACTTCTCAAATTATGGAGTATTCCTATAGAAAGGAAAATTTTTTTTTGCCATAAAAAAGGGGGAAGTGAGTTTCCATGAAAAGCATTCACGCTGATATTTTGGATAACCAAATATTGGAAAAGACATAACTCACAGACTTTCCGTTCCAACCCAAAGCTATAACCTGATTGCATGGAATGGACTACTTGAGTGAAAGGCAACATGGGAGCAAAACGTGGAATTGTCTAATGCATTCATTGGAAGGTACTGCTACCACCTTTGGCCACGGCAGCTGATAAGGAAGGAGGCACAACTTTTGTGATGGAATTATTTAATTCAAGTATCTACTATATTGTTTACAATTAGTTATTTTGTTAGGACTCTTTCATTCAGCGATCAGTTATTAATTTGGCTTCCGGTATTAGGCAATAATCCTTGTTTCCTTATCACCTTATGATTGTATGCCTCCATAAAAAGAAGGCAATCTAAACCTGTTAACACATACTGGAATAAAGATTTAAGTTTTTTCTCCTGTCCTGGCTCACCCTTTGATTTTCTCTCTTTTGTTGTGTTCTTTTCTGTGACACCATTTGGAAGAGTTCTTCAAACCTATGATGAGTAGCGTAACTAGGAAACATAATAATATCTAAATAGGTGGGAATGATGTGAAGACCAAAGGTACCTTTCTTCCATGTACATAACTCTTCTTACAGATAAAATTCTCTAGTCCCACGGGAGAGTAGATTAGAATAGTGTAGAGGTGATGATTCCTAAGATTATGAAGTGTTCAAGACAAGCATTCCCTACCACTAGATGAAGTTGATTCCTTCCACACAATTAGGTGTCCAAAGTACAAATAGGTGTAGGACTCATTCATGTGTAACCACCAAACAATCGAGCATCCAAGCTTTCAAAGTAATCCTATAAAGAATTAAAGAGTTATCTTGCCTTCATTAGTCTTTCTAAACAAACACTCACACTCAAAACATGTTAAGAGGCCAACTTAACTAGTGGAAGAGGTTGATAGGAGCTAAAGCTTCACATGACAATTGACAAATGTTACTGCCTGCTAACCTTGTGAGCTGAGGGGCATGCTGATTATAGGAACTATGTAACGCAACAACCACCAATAGCACTACAGATAGCTGTAAAACCAATTCTTTTTTCATTTCCTTGATACCCAACCCCTGTATCATAAGCCAAAATCGTTCTTAGAAAAATGTAGCACAGAATGGTTTACATAAATTATAAATCCCAAACACGGCAAACTGCATGTCAAAAAATAATACCTTTAGAGTGACATACAATAAACTGAAGGATAATACAGAAGATGTCAAACAATATAGACACCACTCCCCAGGGAATTTCGTATTTAGGATGTACAAAAAGTATGCACTAGCAGCAGCCATAGAAGTCGTCGTGCCAAGTAAAAGAAATTGCGCATTAGCTTCTTCAACTCCAAGTGGCAACCACTTTCTTCCTAATTGCAGCCCAAGTACTGCAACTAATCCATATGCAACCATACCCATCAATGGAAGTGGAACTCCTGCCACAAGATAAAGGTGAAGTCTGAAATTCAGTTGCTAACATAATCTCTTGGAAGTATTCTGCCTGAGGGTACACAAGTTTAGGAGATTCAGAAAATCAGAACATAATGAAAAGTGGCATGCAAACCAAAATTGATTCGAACTCTAGGAGTTCAAAATGCGAGAACATGATTAAAGGTTGCAATAGCATGGAAAATGAACACGAAATGAACTAAAGGGGATTACCGAATACAAACGAGTAGCTGCTGTTAAGGATGTTGCTGCAGCTGCCACCAACAACATGGCAAAAGGCATCAGAACCAGAGAGCTTGACGTGTGTTAAGTAGGAAGTTTCCAAGAACCCAATCCCACCCAGGAATGCACACCAAGTGTATGACGAAATGCTCGAATCACTGCTAGATGGAGGAGACAATAACTCCGTCTTGGATTCTTTTTCAACGTCAATATCTTTATCCGACGAGGAGCGCGATCGGAGCAAGACCAATTCCCGATGGCAAACGCCCTTCATCAGAAGATCAAATGAGAATAGTGTTAATACTGTATACTAACCAGTAGATAAGTCTGGAGAAGATGGGTACCTTGAATTGCAAGGTGGGTGAGAGTGAATTGGAACGAGAGAACAAGAGAAGAGACGAATTATTGAAGAGTGGAGACCATGAAACGCTGGTTACACTCGCCATCAGCTCCTCAGTCGACTGGTGGAGTATTCTTCTTATTAAAATCAGACTCAATCAAATCAGATCAGACTCAATCAGATCAGATCAGATCCAATCAGATCAGATCAGACTCAATCAGATCAGATCCAATCAGATCAGACCAGATCCAATCAGATTAGATCAGACCAGATCAAATCCAATAATATCAAATCAAGAAAAAAAATAAAAGATAATATTTATTTTTTTCAAGGATTAAATAATAATTACTATTATTTGATTAAATCACATTACTTTATTTAAAGCTACACACACCTAAATCTTAATTAATGTTGTAATTTTAAATATTATTGTTTTTATATTATTATTATTATTATTATTGTTATTATTATTATTATTATTATTATTTTCAACTACAAACCATTATTTTAAATAATTGTTTAGCTTGTAGGATAGAAATGATGCATGGAAGCAATGTTAAAGCTAAAAGTTTTATTTTTCAAACTTTAAAAAGATTTATTTTAAAATACTTGTTTATAAAATAATTATACAAAACTTTGTTTTCAAAACTATAAATATTTTATACTTAAAAGGATTTACTTTTAAACTTTAAGATGATATAATATACAGAAGGGTGAATTTAGGACAAAATTGATAGAGGTGAAAGCGATATTAGTGTTTAAAATTTTATATGATCTTTAATTTGTAACATGAAATATATTATTATGTAATATGTATATACAATGTGATATTTTTGTAGAATAGCATCAATATTTTCTAATATTTGTTTATTTTAATACCGATTATTTAGTTTTCACAAAAATTAAAAAAAGTTGTGATATTGAAAAGATGTTTAATATTTAAAAAAAAAAATTAAACATATTAATGATTAGCTGATTTTTTTATTTTACTTGTTTTATGTATATATGAATTGTAATACTTTAAAACTATTAAATTTTGTAATAATTTTAAGTTTAATTTAAATCAAATTTAATTTCATTTACACCAGATCTAATCAGATCCAATCAGATCAGATTCAATCAGATCAGATCAGACTTAATCAGATCAGATTTAATCAGATCAGATCAGATCTAATCAGATCAGATCAGATCAGACCCAATCAGATCAGATCAAATCAGATCAGACCCAATCAGATCAGATCAGACCCAGTCAGATCAGATCAGAACTTCAAAAATTCAGATCAGATTCAATCAGATCAGGCGTATGGAACAGAACCTTAGATGTATTATATTTTATACTCCCTCCGTCCTATAATAATCTTCCTAGAGCACTATTCCAACTTCACGAGAATTTATATTTATTTGTGTTTTTTCATGGCCTATATGATAAAATAAAATATTCTTGTCACCACTTGTTTTGTTGAACTTTTGATGTAGTTTTTAAATGTGTATGTTTTATTTTTTATTTCTATACCAATATTTAAATAAAATAGATTGAAAAAACTTGGGATTTTTTTTCGTTTTGCGAACCGGGAAGATCATTATAGGAGGGAGGGAGTAAGATTTTGATAGATTTTTTTAGAATTCATAGATTTTATAAGTTTATTGGATTGTTTAAAATTTACGCAGAGTTAATTAGATTATAATGTATTCTATCAAATGATTTTATAGGATTTACATTTTTCTTTTCTTTTTTCTTTTTTTTCTTCTTTTCTTTTTTCTTTTTCTTTTTCTTTTCTTTTCTCCTCCTTCCCATTCTTCCCCCATGAATCCTAGCCGCGCCGCTTCTTCCATCCCATTTCGTTCTTTCTATGTTTTCTTTCCTTTTTTCTTTTTCTTTTCTTTTCTTTTTTCTCCTCCGTCTTCCTCCCGGCTTTCTTACGGCGAACAAGACAACTTCCTCGGCGATAGGACGACCTTCTCGGCGACGACGACGACCTCCTCGGCGATAGGATTGCAGTGGCCAACAGCACCCCGGCAGTAGAGCAGCGTGCAGAGCCGAGGAAGGCCTTCCGTCGGGGTTCCGAGCTCCGGTGACTTGGCAGAAGAACAAGGCATGGACGAGAGAAGATGAAGAACGAGAATAGGAGTAGGCAAAATCCCAAGGCTTTTGATTGGATTTGGGAATTGGATTTGTATTTATACCCAAGGCATGAAAATCCATCAAAATCCACAATTTTCAATTTTTAAAATCTTTAAAAATCCATCAATTTTTGAATACCATCATATTTAGAAAGATTTTTTAAAGTTTGAATTGAATACACCCAGATTTTAAATGACTTTTTAAATTTTGAGTTAGATTCTTGTGGGTGAGAAGCAACTATGGTATATATATTGTATAGTGCTCTCTCCCGTTAACTTGTTTGATTAAAGTCAAATTTATTTCATTTCAGTAATTATCGAGCTGAGTGTGAAAGAGTTCTCGGGGATGGGGCTCATTCTTTATGAAATTGACCACCTATATGCCCATGAGAAGGTATATTTTTTATTTACTTTTCTCAAAAAGATAATTTTTACCTTTACAAAGAAATGATTAAATTATAAATGATAACCAATAATGAAAAAGTATATTTGAACGGATTCCAGTGGCCACGGAACCGGGCCGTTTGAAATGGCAAATTTGAAAGGGTATTGATACTATCTCCAAAGTGGAAATTTTTTCCTTTCCATTAGAATGCAAAAATATGTGAAAAGGGAATCCAAAGTTTGAAGTTAGCTTGCTTGTTGCTTGTTTTTTCTTTTACGTTCTCTTGTAAAGGGATTGATACCTCTTTAAATTGAAAGAAGATATTTTACGTCTATATTTACATTCACGTTTCGAATGCAAAATATAAGAAAAGAGATTTTAAATTTAAAAGTTATGAAGGATGCCTCCTCATTTACCTTTTCTATTAGAGTTGCTTTTACTTATCAACTGTGTATCTTCTCCTCAACATTAAACAAGTGAGATAAAGTTTCCGTGATATGATGAGAAGCACCACTATCAATCAACCATTTACACAAGGTAGAAGTCATACTAGTATCTCAATTTGATGGTGATGTTTTGACACCAAACAAATCCAACACTGCAAATAGACAGATGGTTGTGGCAGGGGCAGAACAGGCCAGATTTTGATTGTATGCCATCCGATCGTCACCGTCCAAATTCAGCATGTTCTGCCCCAGCCACAGTCGTCCGTCTATTTGCAGGTTTCCTACAGTAGCTTCGTCCAGCCACCAGCCGTCCACCAAGTTCAGTAGCCATCCATCCAGATCAGCCGATCCAGTGTCTTCCAAATCCGGCCTGTTATGCCCCTGCCACAGCTATTCGTTTATTTGCAGTGTTGGATTTGTTTGGTGTCAAAACATCACCATCAAATTGAGATACCAGTATTACTTCTACCTTGTGTAAATGGTTGATTGATATATTTTTGTTACCTCTTGTAAAAAAAATATATGAATTTTAGCTACACATTTGATATATTTTAGCTAGATCATTTTATTTTGTTTTTAAATATGTAAATTTTATTTTTTTTAATCCCGCACGAATTTTCAAATAAAATGCGTTGAAAATAATGTATGCCAAAAATCGTAAACAACACCAGACGATTTAAATTAGGACGGAGAGAATATTACCTCTGTTCAAAATTAAAGTCTCATTTTGACTTTCTTAGTCAAACTATGATACGAATTACTTTTCACCACAAATTAAATATAGTTTTTTAAAAAATAAATGCTATGAAATTGATATATAAAATTACATCTTAAAATTATTTCAAGTACATGCATTAAATTTATATTATAATTAAATACTTCGTGTATTATTTTCACAGTTTGTGGTCAAAGAATATCATAGTTGACCAAAGAAGTCAAAGTTGGACTTTAATTTTGAGGCTCAATGTAGTTATTGCCACGTCTTGTTTTATAAAAAAAATGTCATGTAATTTTTAAATATATTGTTTATTCATGCTACACAAGTTCTAAAAAAAATTGAATTGCCCATAATTTTATTTTTAGTAGAACTAGGATTTCGTAATTACGGAGTATATCATACCGCCAACTTTACAGTTCTTCCCGTACGATCGTCGAAAAATAACAATGCCCAAAAGAGACAACAATTGGAGGGCGACATCCAGCGATCGGAAGAGGAAGCAACGAAGAGAAGCGTCCAGTGAATGAATCACACAGAGGTCGATGAATCTCGCATTATAAGGAAGAAGAAGCAGATCGACGAATCACGTAGCCTGGATGAGCTAATTGATAACCCTACAAACAAACCTGCGGCAGCTTCCTCATTCAACGACGATGGCAACAATGGCAGCGGAACCCTAGCTTTCAGCCCTTGTAATTGACCCAGGTGGGGTTGTAGAATGAGTATCAAGTTGATTTAAAATGAACACTTTGAATATTGTGTAATTTGTGTTTGATTCAAAATGAATATTATAATACTTTAGAATGAACACGACGTTATTTGAGAATGAACACTAGGTTGTTCCGGGCTATACCATAGTTTTTGTACCACCACGGTACAATATAGGCACTCCCAGGTTTTCTATTAAAAGGGGATAACGGCGTAGCTTCTTACCACCCGTTTACCTGCAACTTTTTTGTAAATTAGATTCTAACCCGTGCGATGCACGGCGAGAAATTTATTTTGTAGAGAAACGAAATATATTAATTATATACTACCTCCGTCCCACTCTTTTTGTCCAGTTTTAACTTTTGGAACTGTTCATCTAAGCACTTTGACTCATCAAATTCTCTCAATATGTAAGTCTAAAAATAGTCATGTGTGATCTTGTTTGATTTGTCTTAACATATAGATTATTAATATATAATTTTTATAATTTTTTAATACAAAAATTATAAGATAAAATGGATTAAAGAAGTGCATTAGATGGTGTGCAAAAATGAAAGTGGACAAAAAGAGTGGGACGGAGTGAGTATCATATATTAATTATATATCATATAATTAATATATAATCATTTTTTAAAACATATTTCATTACCGTTACTTTTGTCAGAAAATGAAATTCGTCTTAAAATCCCTTGCGTTGATACACCGCTACTTGAATCTAATAGTTGATATACCACATACATGAAACACATAACGTTAATCCAACTATCATACTATATGTAGCTAATAAATGTTACAAAATAGGAAAATAAAAGAATACCATCATTTTTTGTGCTGCACTTGTCAACAGATTCACGTGTCAAACTTGATATAATGACACTCGGCGATTGTTTCTGACGAACAGTACAGTCATTTTCTGTATTGACATATGTAAAATTATAAATGCTAAATAATGTATACTGTATAATTTTTACTACAAATTCGAAGTAACATTAATTTCTCTATTGTTTCTTTGGTAACTATTATTTTTAATTTTTTTAAATAACTTATAAAATTATAAAAAGGATCCGGAGTATGTTGTAAACGTGGAGAAATTTATTGAGCTAAATATATATAATAGTGATGAGTATGGTAGATATAATTTGGTCCAAGCAATATAATATAAAAGTCATGCAAAAGGGGCCCAAATACAAATTTCTCAAGTCAAAAATTTGCTTTTGAAGTAAAAAATAATAAAAAGGAGTCCTACTACTATAAAAGCGGGCCTGGTCTTAAAAAAAGCCCAAAATATACCCACCCCAGCCCAAAATTTTAGGGGACTTCAAATAAAAACTCTCCCCCATCCCTTTTTCATTTCTCCTCCTCCTCCTTAAACATCCGCCGCCGCCCTCTCTCTCTCTTTATGAACATTGTTTTTTATTTTAATCGTTTTTTTTTAAATTTTCCATTTCAATCTCAATCCATGCAAGTTGTTATAATTTCTATTTCTTACTTCTTGTAAGAACGAATTTTTCAATCCTTTTTCGATGAATGATTATAATATTTTCATGTATATTTTTTACTTTTTTAATACTTCCTCCGTCCCAAAAAGATTTACACATTTCAAAAAAATTGTGTCCCACAATCTCTTACCCATTTCTATTAAAAAACCACTTTTACCCCTTACTTTTTCAAACCCTACCTATCACATCATACCTTTTTCTTAATAATCTACCCATCACATCAAGGATAGTTTTGGAAAGTCAACACAAAATTATTCATCCCTTAATTTCAACTTTAGTCAAAATGGGTAGCACTTTATGGGAAGGAGGGAGTACTTTTTTCCAGATTTTATATATTTTTTACGTTGAGGCAGATCGATTCTTATAGAAAGTGAAGTCTGCAACCCAGGATCTAGTTGGGTAAAAGGTATTTTAATTTCATTTTTATATACTTTTTTTCTGATTTATATTTTGATCGAGCAATGACAAATTGAGCTCGAAGAATATTTTAATCTATTTATACACATATTCATTGTAAGAATGAATTTTTCAATCGTTTTTTGTTTGAATCTATGGTAAGATGTTCTCGACGCAGATGGATCGTTTTTCAAAATGAAGTCTGCTATGTATTCTCGAGATCCATAATTGTTCATGCATGATTATATTCATAAACATGTATATGTTGATTTTCAATTTTTTCATGGTTTTTTTTATAATTTTTTTAAACTAAAGGCAGATCGATTCTCATACAATGTGAAGTCTGTAACCCAAGATCGAGCTGAATAAAAGATTTTATAATTTTTATATAACATTATATAATTCACTTTTGCATGAATTCGTGTGCCCCGTTGAAAAGAAATATGTTATATGTAAAACCACTCGAGGAATTCATGTTAGACCCCAAACAATTGAATATATGCATCCTAGAAATCTGTCGTGAAAAACAACATCCATCGTCCTGGTTCCACTGTCTCGGCAAGGAATGTGTTGGACCTTAATTGCCCAGTTAGTCTTGCTATCATTAATGTCTTCCAAGTCTGTCCACATACCCTTTGTACTTTCTTTCTGAAGTTACTCATTCTCTCAACAATAAGAAGGATGAATGGAAAACTAGTCTGAATTTGAATGTTTTGTGGTCTACTTATAACCTTGAAGGGAGTGGGAAGTTATTAAGGGGAGAGTGGGCTGTAGTGGAAAAATATTAATTTAATAAAATGTTCTCCTTTTTACAGGTGGGAAGTTGCTGCACTGGAATGTGGGTTACTGCTTGGGGGTTACTGCACGGAAACACTGCATTTGGAGGAGTGGGAAGTTGTTAGATATAAAAATAATAGTAATAACATTACATTATTATTAGATTATTATAATATAATTATAATCTTCATCAATGTAATTGGTTGTGGATTATAAACAATATATCAATCTCAGAGCATTTATTTATTATTTGTATTCTTTTTATTAATTTAATTAAACTGGAAATATAAAATTTAAACTTTTTTTCAATTTATTTTTTGTTATGCCAATTTGTGTGATAAATAAAAAAAACTTATTTTTTTTTCAAGTCGAATTGCCAATTTTGTGATAAATTAAATAAAAACCTAAAAAAATTGTTTTCAAGTGGAATTGTTAAGAAATTTATTTACAAAATTAATTATATTATAAAAATCGTGTTTTCAAAGAATTCAGTATATGGGGAGTTTTGGAACTTAAATTTTTTTATAATAAGAGTAGGCCCATTTCAATGAATTGAATTTTCCTTTGATTTTTTCTGGCCCATACCCGTAAATAGGCCCATAAACATAGGCGAGAAAAATATCCTGCTGCCTTTGCATAGAGAAAGATAGTTGGAAGGTAAATAATTATTTCTTTGGCCACCTCTCCAAAAAAGTTCTATTCAGTCAAACAAACATCGCAGTAGTCATTTGAGGCCCCGATCAGTTCAACATATTTATTTAGCTTTTTTCTTATTCTTATTAAAATTAGATCAGATAAGATTAGATCAGATCTCATCAAATCAGATCAAATGCAATCAGATCAAATTAGATCCAATTAGATCAGATCAGATCCAATCAGAACAGACCAGATCAAATAAGACTCAATCAAGAATTATTATTATTATTATTATTATTAGTATTATTATTAGTATTATTATTATTATTCTTAAAAATGAAAAAGAATAAAATTTGGAAACAAGTTAAATAGAAAACTGAGGAAGTAATCCTTAATTATTAGACGTAGGAAAAATTGTTTTTAAATTATTGCTACATGTAATTTGAGTTTGTAAAGTTTTGATCTTTTACTACATTGAGTTGACCAACTTTGATCATGACTTAATTAAAATTAACATTTGATATTCATATACGGAGTATAGTTTAGTGTAACTGAAATAACTAATATATCTATGGTGTTATATTAATCATAAAAAAAATTTTCTAGTACAAAGCACACGTTAATATTTTATAAGGATGAGATATTTTAATAAAAATACTATCTCTTCTCTATATTGATTATCTAAATTTAATTACTTTTTAATGTATATATAAATTAAATATTTATTCTAATGTATATATGAACTAATTATTAAAATATTAAATCAATATTCTTATTTCATAAAAAAATAATCATAGAATAAAAAATATTATTACATTATAATATCAATGATTATTCTAATATATGAATTAACTAATTTTATTTCATTAAAAAATAATCATAAAATAAAAAATATTGATTATATTATAATATGAATTATCATTACAATTTTCAAATGTTATTATTATAAAGTCAAATCAAATTATTATTTGAATTTTAAATCAAATCATAATTAATCAGATCAAACCAGATCAGATCCAATCAAATCTAATCAGATCAGATCAAAAAAATAAGTTGAACGGAACGGAGCCTGAGTCAAACATCGTATTAGATGTTGGACTTTATTTTTGTGTTCTACAAGGTGTTCCTATAACTTACTTTTATTTTAAGATTAAATGATTGGAGAATTCAACACAGAACCCGAATGCATTAACACTCCCTCCCGATATGATTGACTCAGGAGGTTACCCAGATCATGGTGTGAAAGTTAGAGTCATGATCTATCTTGAACCATCTATCTTGATTGAGCTTCTAAAGAGCCGAGGAAGACGACGGAGCAACAAAGAAATACTCCGTAGGAACGAAAATAATAGAAACATAGAAAAACTTGTATCTTATTTTCTGAATGAATTATTATTACTGGCTAACTAGTTACTCCATAAGCTATATATAAAGAGAAACAGAATAGAAAACACACATGGATGACTAGAGTGGAAGGCCAAACTACATGCCTACCAAGAGAAAGGGATGCCTTTTCTCCACTTTATAGACTCTACAACGATTTTTTTAACACACCAGAGTAGGGTGGATGGATGATTTTAACTTTTTTTCCATCATATTCGAGTAACTTCTGATATGATGTGATTGTAGTTGTATTTAAAATTGTTTCAGATCGAATCTAATTCCAATAAGAATAAGTAAAAAGAATAAGATCAAGAGAACAAGCTCTAAACGTTGTATTATCTCATCGGTGTCCGTGTAATCAGTATATCTACATTCAATCATAGGCTGAAACCCAATATGACATTCTCCTCAAGTAGGGAAATGAGAAGAAGAAACGCACCAAGTACATTCAGCTCATAATATTTCCAAGTGCACAACATATAACATTCGCTCAAAGGGAAGAGAGAAAGAGAAGTTGGGGATGCAAGAATTATTACGTTGTCAGAACATCGGGAAGTGTAGTGGAGGGAGTTCCAATTACCTTACCCCCGATATCCGGGAAATTTTCATGCCCAGGTAGGGGACATACTTTACCATCCGCATTCACCAGTAGAGGATACTGCAAAAGATGGCCATGCAAGTGATGGAAGGTGTCGTCCGTGTATTTTCTCCAGTTTTCCCGAGCAACCTCATTCACTTTCTTCACACACTGCAGTTCCCCTGGCTCATTAAAACATTCTTCCAGCATTCCCAAGTGCTCTGCCCACAAAGACATTCGGTATCCATAGACCTGCAGGATTTATAAGGACAAAACGGAAGCACATTTCAGCTGTGGCTGGCTACTTGTACTGCTGTGCAACATTCATATATATGTTCCACATAGAATATAATAGCATCTATGCAAATTCTAGCAGAATTTGATTGCAGATGAATAGTTTTATTTGTTAAATTAAATGTGTATCAATATAACTAGAGAGTAGAATAAACAATATCTGTTTGATAATTGAAATCAAATTATCTAGTCCATTTGTCTCTATCTCGTTTTATGGTCTTTATGATTTTAAGTCAATTTATGCTAGAGTAAATAATGGAACCTGTCCACGAGGATGTCGCTGCCTTTTTGACCATGTATGTTGAGGCTGGTAGGCACCCATAGCTATCTCAGTGTCTTTTGAGCCAGCCATTGATCGCTGGTTTATGTTGGCAGATCCCAAAATCACATACTCGTCGTCCACTATCATTCCTTTCGCATGCACATATATCATGAATCGCTGAAACTTATATGCATCTGAAACCTGGTTTAATAGTAATTCAAATTCATCAAACCATGCAGAAATTAAAATAGATACAGCCATCCATGTTTATCGAAACAAAGCACAGAATAAGAACAGAAAATTCTATGAAAAATACATTTATTCATAAATAATATACTTCGTACACAATTACACATCATACGCTTAGTGGAAGAAGGTTGAGCCCTTTCATTCCCCTCGCATAGCATCACCAAAAATAAAAGGCAATCAAAAAGCTGAGTGGTAAAAACAATTACCTACAAATATCATTGCAAATTTAACAAGTGCTTCCAGACTGTCACTAATATAATTAGGTTAAACTCTAATGTACCTTTTGAAGCATGAAATACACTAAGGCCCTATTTTAATGACTTCTGGCAGTCATTTTCCCCATTTTCCTGTGGTAATATAGGAAATTTTTAAGTCAAAGGAAAATGAAAGCCTGTGTTAATGGAAAAGGAAGATCAAAACCAGGAATCTGTCTTCCATAAATGAAATCTGGAAGACACTTTCCATAAGCACCTCGTGTCAAACATCAGGGCTCCCTCCATCTCTTTTTTATTCGTATTTGTTCCGCCTCATCATCTTCTTCTTCTCCATACACCTCACTCTGTCACCTACTATTCTTCTTCACCACCACCCAGGTAATTCCCTCCTTGGCCACCGCAAATGCCCTGTTCACCGCCGCCAAGGACGACTGTGGAATAGGTTGTGCACCAGCTTTGGCTTTGACGGAGAAATTGAGGGCGGAGGATGTATGAAGAGTTAAAGGGAGGAGGGGGCTTTGGTTGAGATTCGGCAGCGGGCGTTAGCTTTGATGTAGAAATTGAGAGGATTGGATTTGTGATCCCCCATTTTTAATTTCTCAATTTGCAGGCTATTTTTCTCAATTATTGCTTGAATATGGTTAATTTTTGCTTGAAGAATTTTTGCTTGAAGATTGGGCTTTGTGCTTACCACTTTGTATACATATTATTTAATCATAAATTAAATTTTAAGTAAGAAATGAAGGGTAAGAAATGAAGGAGCTGAGTTGTATTTATGAATAATGGCAAAACATCAGAATGATTCTACAATCTGTTCAAGATCCTCAACCAGGTATTGCACATATTCATTTTCCAAAACTAAGCCAAAAAAAAAGATAATTTTCAGACAAACACCACAAAAGGAAAATGACTTTAGAAAAATAAACTTATTTTCCAGAAGTCATTTTCTAGAAATCATTTCTCTAGTTCCCAAACAGACCCTGTGGATCAGTTTGAAAAGACAAAAAATGGTTTCTAGATAATAAATCCATTTTCTAGTGTTTGGTTGAAAATTTGAATAAAGAAAAAAACTACTACATCCGTCCTAGAGTATTCGTCGAGTTTTGCATATTAGTACAAAAACGGTTTCATTACATTTATATTGCGAAAACTTTTCAGAAATTTATTTCATTGTATTAATATGTAATGCAAATTTAATATAATTGATGGTTAATGTTCGTCCAATTTGACTGAAAAAATCAAATAGGACGAATACTCTGGGCCGGAGGGAGTAGTTTTTATTGTTATCAGATAATAAAACGTGGTAGTCTCGATCTAAGGAGTTGGAGAAGAGTGGAATATGTCCTTTGCCAAAACAGAAATTGAAATCATTTCCCACCAAATAACTCATTCTCCATTCACTTTAGTCGGAAATCAATTTTTCCATTATATTCTGGAACAGCAAAACACCAAAACATTGGAAAATAACTTTTGGAAGTCATTTCCTCCCTTCCCAAACGGACCCTAAAGAACAATTTCCAAATAGCAGCTGAAAGAATTTCTTCAGAAGGCTACCTTATCTGTGGCACTAAGCGACGGAGTCACTGAACCAGCTTCTTCCCGGTTGGCGAGGCAATAGAAATTCAAGAAGTCCAAAGGATGTGCATCAAGCTGCATAGACTTGATCTCCCTTGCAATAACTTGATACATCATCTGCATTGTCTGGCTCTATAAAATGCAATATAGAGATTCAAATCGTCAAAGAGTTATTCATGATGTTGATACAATGTTTCTTGAAAACTAGTACATTCTCACTTAAAGAGACCACACAAATTACGACATTCTTTCTTCTTCGTCTATCTTTCAAATTATTAAAATGGGATCTTATAGATACCAAGCAGTTAATTAATAAACTTTGATCAGCTGATCGCCATTAATATATCATATATGATGCTGGTATCTCCTGGTGGAAAGCAGCTCACAACAAGAAACAAGAATCAAATTACCTGCCAATAGAGAATTTCTTGTGTGGTAGCTGACTTGGGATCCCCTTCAGGCCACATTGGAACAACTATGTATACAGCAAATCTTTCCTTGGCTCTAATTTTACTAACAATCTTTAGTGCCAACTCCATGGGGATCAAATGATCAGCACCTAGTAGCAATGTGTATAGAAATTGGATGGAATATACAGCAAGAACATGAATTGGAGGAATAGCATTCCATGCATAAATGTTCAAACATTGAGAAAGAGATAAATAAAAAAGGAAGCATTTTTAAGGGAAGAGGTAACTAAAAAACTTGCAGAGTTGAGCAGATAAAATGAGTTATAATGGACTCTAATTTACCTGCATCTTTGTATGATGGCCAAGCATATGATGACCCAAGAAAATACTGGTTTTCAATATATATGAAATGTTGAGCTGATCTTATTGCATGGATATATGCTTTTTCAATGCTTTTGTCTACAACCAAATTTTTCCCGCAGATTAGGTTCTGCATTGAAAATAAAAAGGATGAGGACTATGCAATGCTCCAAGTAATCTGCAAACTATTCACTCCCTCCGTCCCAAAGTAATGATCCACTTTGACAGGACACAAAGTTTAAGAAAAGTGTAGAAATGTTAAATGTGTGATTGGAATTGATTTGAAAGAGAAAAAAATGATGGCCACGTATTGTTGGATGATGTGTTTTTACATGGATATTTGTATTGCAAGATATTTTCCCATTGTCTCAAGATTTGATAATGACACATTTGAGATGAACTTTTGACAATCAAGTAGTTCTTCATGGCTAAGTTAGAAGATATTCAAGAGCTACAACGAAGTCATCTAGTCTGTTTCAAAGGGGAAAATACTTGCACGACAAGGACCGAGGCAGGAGCTTCTGTAGTTAACTGTTTTTCTTAGGCCTTAGCATTATTTGTTAAAGAATATGGCACGGCACATAGTGACTCCTAAAAATCCATGTTAACCTTAACTTGTCCCATCGTTCTCCATAGGATTTAACCCCTTGTCTACGCTTGATTACTTGTTGGTGCAACAGGTAATCGATAAGTAGCAAATAGCAATAGTATTTGATCACTTATGTTCTCCGCAACAAAAAAATCCAATTACCACCTTGAGTAATCGATTACCTCTTGAAGTAATACATTACCGAGGCATGGTTCAAAATCCGAATTTCATTTTGCCTGCTCAAGACGTGTAGTAATAGAATACTTAAGTATGCTGTTGAATCCAGATTTCCACTGCCAGCAGTGCCAGCTTAAGTAATACTCTAGATTACTTAAGGATGCTGCTGAAAAATTAAGTTTAGTATTTGATTATTTGAGTTTGGTTTGGCACACCAACGGCTAGAAACCACATCGTAATTGAATGCTATGTCTTAGTAATTGATTACTTAGTAGTTTTAACTGCCCAATAGCTAGTTTTTCAAATATAAGTGGCCTATACCAATACCCCTCACCCTAAGGTAGTCAAAATCACGTTCCGGAGCGTAGAAACATGCGATTCACAAAATCGACTCGTCCGGTTCGAGGAGTGAGATCATAACATCAGTAAGATCGACTGGACTTGCATGAAATGTCAGAAACGAGAATCACATGCCTGAATATCCAAGCAACGATCTACGCAACTCTTGGGATTTAACAAAAACGGAAATAACTCTTCCGAAGAAGGGTTCTTTGTATGAATAATCCTTCTATTTCATCACACTCGCACAAATACTCTTGAGCTATTACCTCCATTCTATGCTCACTGCTCAGAGTCCGACAGTCCACGACTTCCTTCTAGCCTTCTTCTACTTTCAATTTTCATGTCCACCCAGTTTCTTTACTTATTCTGCTTATGCAATTTTTTTTCTTAATCTACGCTAGGCGTCCTGCAGTGTGCAATTTTTTGTTTTACTGTAGAGCAACTACCACCTCACTTATACTCCACTCTATTTATTCTTTATCTTTACTTTCTATGTAGACTTTTATGTAAATCCTGTTGGTGATTTTAGTGTCATCGATTTATTTTGTGTAATTGGATTTACTTAGATCGGACAAGAATTTTAATAGACGTTGACAAACGAGTTAGGAGGTGCGGAGTGCGCGCTCGTTCAACGGTATTGCAAATTCACTGCGGGGTCCGGGGGCGGCAGCCCCCGGGTTAGCGGGGGTATTTCGGACGTTGTTTCTTTATGAAAATCTTTAAGATTTTCGTGATCGGAGTCCAAAACGGTAAAGGACTCCAACGAGTGGATAACGTCAAAATTTACTCCAAAAGCCGCAGGAACTTCTCGCGCCTTTCTTCTTCCTCGCGCGAACGTACGCGTACATCTACGTGAACGTTCATGTCCGATCATGAGGATTTTCGACTCTATAAAATAGAGTCTCGTGGTATAGAATTCCAACAAATCCCCAATTCATCCATGCATTTTACCAAACAAGTAGCAAAAAATGCTCCTAGACAGAACTCACAGAAGAAAATCTATTTATGGAAGTGATAGAAAACTACAATGCAACTATTGTAGCAAAATAATAAGAAGTGTTTTTCGGATGAAGCATCACTTGGTGGAAATAGAAAGAGATGTGGGTTCTTGCAAAAGTGTCACTGATAAGGTAAAGCAAGAAATGTGGAATATTGTCGCTATTGGTATATTGAAAAAGCAAATGGAGGAAGAGGATGATGATTATGACGATGTTCATAAAAGAAAAATCAATGATGATGCTTGTGAGGGGTCTAACACCTTTTTCAGAAAAAGAGTGAGTACTCAAGCCACCATTAACAATACGTATAAGAAGAGTTTGAGAAAGGATGCAAGTCAAGCGATTTCTAGGTTTTACTTTATCAATGCCATAGCATTTAACGTGTCAAGAAGTGAAGAGTTTGGTATTATATTTGGTGTAATTGCAAGTCATGGGCCTAGATTGACGCCGTCATTGAATGAAATGAAGAATTTGAAACAAGAAGTGAGCTTGATACAAATCATTGTGAATGAACATAGAAGCAGATGGAAGAAAACTAGGTGCACTATAATGACTAATGGTTTGAATGATACAAAAAATAGAACATTGACAATTGTTTTAGCAAATTTCCCAAAGGGAAGTGTTTTCTTGAAATCGCTTGAGGCTTTTTATATAGTCAAATCGGCTAACAAGCTCTTTAAGATAATTGATGTTGTTGTTGAAGATGTGGGCGAGGAAAAGGTCATTGAGATTGTGACGAGCAATGCCACCAACTACAAAGTTGTGGAAATGTTGATGGAGAAGCAAAAAAGGCTATATTGGACACCATGTGTGGCCCATTGCATTGGTCTCATGCTAGAAGACTTTGAAAAGAAAATTCCAATTTATGAACAAGCAATTCCTAACCATCAAAGAATTATTACCTACATTTATTATAGAACTTCTGTAATTCCTCTATTACACATTTTTATAGATGAGAAGAATTTGGTGAGAACAGGCATGCACCATTGAAAAGTAGATGCTGCTATGGTAGCGCACTAGGTATTATAAGAAAACGTTGAAATCGTTGTGGCAGATGTACTTATGTCAATATGTCCTTTCCACGATAAAGTATTGTGGATTTGTAGTTAGCTCTAATGAGATTCTTAAGTGAGGAGAAGAATGTATCCGGCTATTTTTTGACACTTTTTCCTCCAAGAAAGAAGATATCCTGTACGAAGGCTGTTTATATTAGAAGAACAACCTCGACTCGAATTGCCATTGCTGATTGCTCTCCAAGAGAGATGCTCTAGTCTGATTCAAGAAAAGGGCAATGTGAGGACAACACCATTACATTCACAATCAGGGGCCAACTTTGAGTTGCAATTGAAATTCTCTTGTCCTCACGCAGGAAATTACTTGTTGGACTAGAGGAATTGAATCGGTTGGCTGCAAAGGAATTGGGTTTGGGCTTACGAACGAATGCAATCCTGCGCTTCTGTTTTTTAATTTTATTTCCTTTCACCTCTAGATGGAATTTACTGGATGTGATTCTTTTGTAGGGTGTCCCATGATTAAGAGCCGTACCTTGAATTTCAAATGCTGCGTGTTTGGAATTAATGACATCAAGGCGAGCTACAATGTAAAGCAATTGGTGTACTTCATAAGGAGTATAACTGTTGGATGAGAAATTGAATGGAGAAAATGGAGAAACTGAAGTTGTGTAGAAGGAACCCATAATGATCTTATGTGTCTGATACCAAATGATAGAACTCAGGATTGGCCAGGAAACTAAATGAAGGAAAGTTTTTATTAAATTATGAAATCAGCATCTACAACAACAAATAACAACAATATTACCCTAGTGCCTCAACGGCTCCCGTACACTGCGGGGTAAGGGGGGTCGGATGTACGCAGTCCGACCTCTATGTTTAAAACATAGAGCGGTTGTTTCCAGATGACCCATGATAAGCGTCGAAAGTTGCATTGACTAACTGCTATGAAATCGGCATCAAACTTCATAAAATAGAAAAGAAAAATCTTTATCAAAATATGAGTAAGAATCTTAAACTCATATAAGTAATAAAGCCAAGGAGAATCTCCAATGATAAAATACAATGCAATCTTCCATAATCAATACACATGACTAGATGTCTATTTATACAAAGAGACTCTAACTTCTACTAGTAATAACTTACTCATAACCACCCACTAACAAAGTGGGAAAACTTACCCTAAACCTCCCACTAACTAAGGCTGCGTTCTGTTTGCCTCACCTGATCTGATTTGATTTTTTGAAGATCTGATCTGATTGCAGTTATAATTAAAACTGTTTCTGATCTGATCTGGTCTGATCTAATTATAATAAGAATAAGTAATAAGCAGAAAAAATAAGTTGAACGAAACACTGCCTAAGTGGGAATAAGTGGAATTCAACAATTATTAAATGATTAATATGAAAAATAAAAAGACTCAACAAATAATTAAATAGTGTTAATTACTTCTTAAACAATTTATTTTTAAACTAGGTGGTGATGAGGTTCGAACCCATGACCTCTTGGTCAAAGAGGCTTTGATACCAGGTCAAAGAACCAACTCAACCAAAAGCTCAAACTTATAGTTGTAGGCCTAGGAAATGTTTTATAGTTGAACACGCACCCTTGCATGCATGCAGGATTTTTTTGCTCGAGCCTTGCATGTGAACATTACTTTTTTTTAGACTGGGTGGTAGTGAGATTCGAACTCGTGACCACTCGGTCAACAAGAATTGGATACCATGGCATGAACCAACCCAACCACAAGCTCAAGCTTTTGGTTGAGTTGGTTCCTTGACATGGTATCAAAGCCATGTTGACAAGAGGTCACAAGTTTGAACCTCATTGCCACCTAGTTTTTTTTTAAAAAAAGTAATTAAAATTTCACGTGCAAAGCTCAGATCAATCACACCTACACATAAGGGGGTGTGCTAGAGTATAAAACTTTTCCTATGTTTACAACTAAAAGCTTGAGTTTTTGGTTGAATTGATTCCTTGACATGGTATCAAAGCTTGTTGACCAAGAAGTCAAGTGTTTGAAACCAAAACAAAGTTTTAGAAATAGCCATCTATGTTTTAAAGATAGGGTCAAGTTGCGTACATCCGGCCCCTTACCCCGCAATGGGCGGGAGCCTTTGAGGCATTGGGGTAATGTTATTCTTGTTCTTGTGTGTATGAGTGTAGGATCTTATGATCCGTGTCACGATCTTATGAGTTACAAAATCTTTACGAAGTACATCGATCCTACAAAGATTCTCGAGTTTGACCATCTCGCTTCACCCCCAACAATATTAACTTAATGGCTATATTGTTTTGACTCCTCAGAACATTCACAAGGAAAATTCTTCAAATATCCAAGCCAATGATCTTACTTGATCACATTCCTTCCATGCCTGAGTTGAATCCTCTTTGCTTGAGTCTTAGAATTTTTATTTGCCATTTCCCTATTGGTTAATCAAGCATCCATCTTGAGGAAAATATTTTCCAGTAGTTTTTGTTGTATTGGATGTTAAAGAGAAGAGGAGTCTTTTCTCTTAGTGTTGTGGGTGCTCAAAGAATCAAAATTGTCAATGTATACGTGGAGTGGGGGTACCTCCAAGTGGAAAGAAATTTCTAATGTGTGGTATCCTTAAGTGGATGTTAAGAGGCTTTTGTACTCAAATTCTCAAATTATAAGCTTTTCCAAACACCGTTAAGTTTAGATGATAGGTATTAGGTAGTGGAAATCTCGGACATGTTTGTCCAAAGACTGGAATCACTGGATACAGGAACGGAGGTTGGTCAAACTAAAATATAGTCTTTTCCTACCTTCTATTCTTTATATTTCCTTGTATGTGTGTTAAAAATCGTGGTTCACACAAGAGCATTTTTGTAAGGATAATTTGTGAGAAACTTTTCAGTGTTGAGTGACAACTCTATTCCCCCCCCCCCCCCCCCCAAGAATTGTCATTTGTGTTTAACACATATTCCTTGCCAAAAATGAAATATATTTTTATTTTGGGACGGGCCAAAAAAGAAAATAAGTTGTTTGTTTTGGGATAGAGGGAGTATTTGTTACCAACATGGAAAGGCATTAAGATTATTAGAGGTGAAGGGTGAAGATGGCTTTTATACCTGTGATGTTGCAATGTCAACATTTTTGGGGAAACCCTTCACAGAACCTGAATCAATGGAGCGGAATATCTGCATAGAGTAAAAGTAAATCTTAGCAGTTCATAGATTCCACCAATTGAATGCACGCTCAGGAAATTCAACAACCTGCACATGCCAGTTATCTGGCTGGCCCTCCTCGGATACATAAAGTTTTGGATTATCTTCAGGAATCAATGTTGTTTCCTTTGTTATAGAAAATGCAGGGCTAAGTATCCATGATATGCGCTCAATTTTTATCATTGCATCATCATGCCATTGAGACATCTTTTTTCTCAGTATTGCAAATTCTCTCCACTTTGTTGCTCTCCTCCAACGTTGTGCAAAATTTATAAGCACGTCATATGCAGCAGGGCCATCAACTCTGCAGTGCAAGTCATGCCATGGCTCTCTTGGAGCCTTGGTCCCAGGCTAATATAGGCAATAAATGAAGAAATGAATACAAATTGCAACAATTATCAGCATCAATGATATCTAGTGTAGGATTTCCAATCCGTGATAACGCATCCAAATTTGTGTTTAGGCATTTTGCTGCATTGTTGTAATTTTATGATCACGATGTTACATGACAAGTGTCGAATCATTACCAAATGAATATTAACATAGACAATTGCCCAACTTCTCACTAATATATATCACACGCAACAGTGGATAGGAAATCAGACATTTTGGAGGAAACACCTTTTAAGGATTTGGTTTTCAACATGGGTTCTCAGTAGAAACAATGTCGTTTTGATATGATGGTCTTTCGGAAAGAGCATGTGTCTACTCACCCTCCCATACCCACATTTATGTGACTTTACGTTAGTTGTTCTCAGTACGAAAGATAGTGCCTATTTTGAAAATAATAGGAAACAAGCAATTTTTAATAAGGTTCCACTTTCTTTTTAAGGAAATGATTATATGGTTCACGCCATTTTTTCTCCTCTGCATAATACTCCACCACTCAATATCACCCTTTTTAGTAACCATGTCCAGTAAAATGTGGAACCGTAACAAAGTCAGTTTAGTACTTATTACTCTGGAACCTATTTAATTCAACCTTCATGACGTTTTTGAGTTCCTTTTTAACTGTCCATGTAGCAAATATATTGTTCATTAATTATTGCTTACCAATGCTACTGTTTAGACTGTATTATGCTATATTGAACTTTCACAACTTACTAAGTGATAAATAAGGATATATTTTGTTGATATATTTTGTTGATCAGAGAAGTTGATATTGATTCGCATTAAATGATTTGGATAAAGTGGACAATTGAATGGAGAACAGAGGGAGTGCGTACAATGTAATGTGCACTCATTCCTCAGTTCTAATAATTGCACCATATTTGAATCAAGTGCAATGCATAACCCTTTGTAATGACAATAGAGAACTTAGATTAGCTTTATAATATTGAGGTGCTCTAAGAGATAGAGTTTAGTTGCTATAAATATTTTCACTTGACCAATTCATTTTTCAGACAGCCATTTTGTTGTAGAGTATTTGTTTATGCCAACTTTACAAAAATAACATTTGCATGATTCTACTCACAGGAAATGTAGGCTGATGAAAATCATCTTTGTATACAGTATCAAGATCGCGGAACAAACGGTGTTCCGGTGTATCATAACGACCATCACAGAGATCAAGACCACCCAAGAAAGCTGTTATTTTTCTATTGTTGCCATGAGCCTGTGTGTCCACGAGTACACACTTCTGGTGATGGGTAAACATGGTTCCGACAACCTGAAGTAACAAGCAAGCAAATGTGAAATCATCAATAATAATTAATAAATAAATAAATAATACAATGTGGGGAGAAAAAACCAGTGCATAAGAGATGTTTGCTAGTACTGCCATACAGGCAATCCTCAGAACATGAAGAGATATCTGAGTAGAGAAATATACACTATCACTAATTGCATTCAGAACTGCAGAGAATAGCTGTAAAGTAAAAATCTAGAAATATGGAGAATTGTTGCACAGTAAAAACCTAGAAGCTTGACATCATCCATATGATGTCATTGGGTTGACATACTTCAGCTTAAGCATAATCACACTAATTCATTTTAATCTAAATACGTTGCAAGGTATCAAAACAAATAACTGTTCAACATGAATAGTTGTTTTTGGATGATTATAATTCACTAGTAGTGGTCACTAGAACCTAAACCTACCACCAAACTCCTCTCCTTATTGCGACACACTGCCTGAAAGCCCTCGCATGTTGTTAAGCCGACAAGTCGAGTCGAGTCGGTGACGGGGAGACTAGTGGACTAGGCGATTAGTCATAGACAAGTCGACAAATCACAATTAGTATTGAAATTTTTAACATTATATATATCTACATTAACCCAACATGAATATATATAATATATTTATATGACAAAATACCATAACCAAAGCAAACTTATGTTTAAAGATAACACATAAAGCAAACTTATGTTTAAAGATGTAGACGGAAGTCAGGGAACTGCTGGAACTGGAAGACCTCGCTGATGGAGGAGAGTTGCGACCCTGGATTGACTGTCAATTGGATGGATTGCGTCGAAGGAGGTCGTGTTTTATCGGAAATTTTAAATATTAATGAAATTTGGGTCGGGTCGGGTCGGGTCAACTTGGGTTGGGTCAAATTGGGCAATTTCTTTCAGCGATTAGGCGTCGCCTACGCGCGACTAAGCGTCGCTTTGCACGCTTTATCGCCTAGTCTGCCCTAGGCGCTAGTCGAAGAGCAAAGCGTCATCCCAAAACCGCCCGGACGACTAGTCGGCGACTAGTCGTGGCCTAGGCGACAACTTGACAACAATGCGCATGACGGCCAGATCACACAGAAAAACAGATTTATTTCCCAAATTGCATAGTTTCATACATCTCTCGTTGACACTGCCACCACATGTGTATTTCTAAGTATCCAGCAAACCTGTACAATCTTTTTGAGCATTAACCGACCTACCACTTGGCAGCTTCCACATGGTGCCTCCTGACACTCTTCCGGTCTGATTTCTTAGTGCTTTCTCACATCTCCATTCAAACCTCTGGTTTCTCCTCACTTGCAATTGATCCGATCATTATTACCGACAATCTCTTTATTTTATCCCAAGTCCTAAGAGTCCATTATGATTCATGGGTTGTTTCTATAAAAATGTTATTTAAGTGTCAAGATCAATAATCAATCCGACCACTCGATTGATGATGCTATCAATATCAAAAACAAGAAAAGCAAATGGGAGAGGATGGATGCATTACTGTGCAATGCAATGTGGCAATCCATGAATCCTAAACTTCTTCGTAGATCCTACACATCACTGAAACCAAACATGCATGCGAATTTGGAGCCAAGCTAAGGAAACTTATACTTGATACCGACAATATCCAGATCTATTTTATTCCGGGTCTAAGATAGCTAATCGCAAACAACAAGACTTTGATATACAAGGCTGTCCTGGGCAAGCCGAAGTCTTCATAATTGAATAGAATACTATTAAGCCAATTTACCATTTTCCAAGAAAAGGAAATAACAAATTGCACAAACACAGCATATTATAGTCCTAGCTTTAGTTTGTTTTCATCAGGAGTTGCAGTCAATTTGTTAATATACTTTATCTAGCTTCACGATTACAACTAGTTTAGTTCTCTTTCACTGTTTGTGCATTTTTGGATCTTTACATCTTTTTTTCTGTTCCTTCATCTTTACTTGATTTATCTTCACTAGATGCTACTTCTACCTTTTTTCATTATATGACACCTTTTAGCAGCCCAATATTGAGTCCAGTTTGAGTTTTAATGATTGTTAGGTTTTGTTTGTGATTTAGTCTGATTTTATATGGAATAGATATCATGTTTCAGAATTCTAGTTTGGAACATAATTGTAGATAATATTTTCAATACTATGCAACTTCCATGAGTCAAGCAGCTGAGCAAGTGCTTTTTTTGCGCCTTAAATGCTAACCAACATTTGCGCCTGGAGTGCGCCTTAGGAGTAAGAGCTTTTATCACCTTGGTAGAGTAATATGTATTTGGTCTTGGAACAGCTAATGTGCAAGCATTCAGCTTCCAATGCCACCCTCCACTACTGCAACTTTGTGTTCACCACTTCCTTCTTCTCCACTACAAGTGCAATGTTGTCTCCAAATAATTAACACCACGGTCGTGGGTGGACCCAAAAGTGTTGGGGTCGCTTGGAAACAGCCTTTCTACTCTTGAATAGGGGCAAGGTAGGCATACACACACCCTCCCCAGAACCTACTCTCATGGGATCCAATTGGGTTGTTGTTGTTAGTCATGAGTGGACCCCTCTGGAAATAGCATCCAAAAGTACAGCGAAGAGGAATGAGTTAAGCTTTGAGCCATGGTGTAACCCTTGTCTGATTTTATATTGAACATATATCATGTTTGATAACCTCTAGCTTGGTATAAGGTTGTAGATAATATTTTCAATATTATGCAACTTCTATGAGCACTTGTATTTAACAGACATTTGCACCTTGAGTGCACCACTGCACCTTATGACTTTGTTGCTTGATCCCTCATCTAACCCTAGTTTGATTTTATAGCGAATATATATCATGTTTAATAACTCAAGATTTTTATAGAATTGAGGATTATATTTTTAATGTTATGTGACTTCCATGAGTCAAATTGGTGCATTTTCTGCGTCTCAAGTGATAATGGACATTTGTACCTTAGGACTTTTACTACCTTGGTTGCATTATATGTATTCAATCTTGGGGCGGCTATTATACCAGCATTGAGCTTTAAATGCCACCCTCCAAAACTCCAATTCTGCTCACCTCTTCTTGACTATTAGACTATTAGTGCAATCTACAAATAATTTACACCATGGGACGCTTTCCTGGGTCCTGTGAAAATAACATCTAAATTATAGCAAAGGGGAATTAGCTAAGCTTTGATCTCTGGTGTGACCCTAGTGTGATTTTATATTGAACATATATCATGTTTGATAACTCTAGAGTCTAGACTGGTATAGAATTGTAGATTATATTTTCAGTATTATGTGACTTTCATGTGTCAAGCGAGCGCTTTCTTTGGGCCTCAAGTGATAACGAACATTTGCGCCTTGAGTGCACCTTAGGACTACTTAACTACTTTGGTTGCATTATGCGTATTTAATCTTGGAGCAGCTAATGCGCAAGCATTGAGCTTCCAATCCCACCCTCCAGGCCTCCACTACTCCCGCTTCCAATGCCCACGCCCACCCGGCCACCCTCACAACCCCTGGACCCCGACAGAGTTGGGATTATACTCGGTGCTATTGCTGTTTTTTTCCCATCTTGTTGACTATTGGTAAAATGTTTTCCACAAATAATTTACACCACGGGATGCTCTCTTGAACCTCTCTAGAAATAACATCTAGAATTATAGCAAAGAGGTATGAGCTAAGCTTTGATCCATGGTGTAACACTAGTTTGATTTTCTATCGAATATATATCATGTTTTGTCACTCTAGATTTGTATAGAATTGTAGATAACTTCCATGAGTTAACCGAGCACTATTTTTATGTGCCTCAAGTGATAAATAACATTTGCGCCTTGAGCGCCCCTTGGAACTTTGACTATCATGGTTGAGTTACATGTATTCAATCTTGGAGTAGCTAATGAACGAGAATTGTGTTTCTAATGCCACCCTCCACTTTTCAAACCGTGTATTCATCTCTTTGTTCTTTTCATCTATTAGTTTTAGTTGTTTGCAAATAATTTAACCCACGAGACTCACCTAGATCCTTCTGGAAATAATGAAATAACATCCAAAATTGCAGCAAAGTAAGCCTACTTCAACAAGGAAAAAACATGTGACCTCAATTGGGTCCTGTTACATGTCTCTCTTTGGATGTGCATACCGTAAATTGTCTTCATCCTATTACCACTACAATCCTCAAACCTCCAAGCTCTTCTAAATAACTTTATGTGGTCCACCTGTTATATAAGTTTTCTCTAGGTCTCTAAACACCATATGGAGGCCCTTACGACATTCTCCGAACTTCTCCATGAGGTGTCTAAGTACGTGGATGCTTTGATAGCTAACCTTCCGGACATGAAAATTGGTTCCCTGTTTCTTGCCAAACCTTGGATTCAATCATTTTCTCATATAACTTCTTGGTGTGGTTAAAACTTTTGTATATGCAAAATAATGGCATAGATATTGCTACATCGAAGGGTCCACGTCCACCTACAACTATATTACACTCATATATCACATTGAGAAAACATGGTACCTCAACTGTCTCTTTCACATGACCGACCACCTTAAAATTGTTTCATAACAATATCGTCCAGTGGTAAGTGAATTAAAATGCGAAATTTTAACCCTATTCCCACAAACCATAGTTATAAGTAGTGTTGTGGAATAAAATACTACATTTACACTTGTGGTGATCGACGTAATACAGAAGACTAAAAGTTTCTGTCTCAAATTTGTAAAGGTCCATAGTCATCGAAGTAGTGAACATAGGTCATACCATCATAGTGTCATACACACGAAGTATGTTACAATACAACCCGTGTGAGGAAGTGAGAAACTTTGTTGGATTAAGTTACGATACCAAGCTAATTGATTAGTGCATTTAACAAAACTAGTGGTGATGCATATGGATAAGATCATTTTGTCAATGAAGTGATGAATAATTTTTTTTATTTGTTGCGATGTATATGAAGATTGATTAGGATTAGAATATATAAGCTTTTTCTGGCAAATATATTTTCAGCTCCTAGCCTAGAGAACACATGCTACCGTGAACACCAACAGTTAAATAATTCCTCTGTCCGGTTTTATTTTTCATACTTCTCTCTTACTTTTCCCCAGTATAATGTCCACTTTTCTTATATGAACATTGAACACCACTATCATTTTATTTCTCCTAACTTCCTTTTTGAAATGATTTAGCATATTTGGTCTCACTAAAGGACAATTTATGGAAAATAAACAATGTTTTTCTAGCTTTCATTGAAAAACATGCTAACAATATGTGGATCATATAATTTAGGGTGGAAGAAGTACAAATTCACTTTGAAGCAAAGTATAATTAAATTATAGTAGCAAATAACGCACAATCGATCACCAGATCAAAACTTACATGCTGTTTCATGTAGCTAAGCTTACTGCTCGGATAGCGTGGTGACAGCACACAAATCACAGATGAGTGTTTGAAAAACTTCTTGGTCTCCTCGTCATGGGTTGCCATCACTCCAGCCTGCATTAGTGTCATTTATATCCATTACTTTGGAAGAACCAATTAAATATATATCTTAAGAACATCAGTCACAAATGGCCTTCTGCATGATAACTACCAAGTATGCAAGCCAACAACAACAATAGTATACTTCTTTTGGTCCACAAAAAAGAGTCATATTTTTCCAATGACCATAGTAGAATTTCTTAACATTGGTTGAGTAACACCACTCCATAATCCATTCATTATTACATAAGCTTACAAAAACCATTCAATTTAGTAATCTATGTAACTAAATTTTTGGAAAATTATATTTAAAATTAGCTTATTTTGTCAAAGTGTGACTTTGTTTATACATTTTATTTTTTCAAAATGTGACATTTTTGGGACAGATGGAGTACTTTCATATTTTAAGTGAAACATGTTGATACAAGACAGCTTCACATATATTAACACAACATCAAGTTTTACCAAGATTCCTATATGTTAACATTTTCCATGCATGGCTGTTCCCATCCTCCTTTTTACATAAATACTTCTCCCATTAGATAAAAGTTATTAAAAAACAGAAATAATAATGGATCAAATTTAGAAGTTGCAGGTCTCAACTCTCAATTGAAAATTAATATAAGTAGGACTGTCGGAGGTATATATTTTTTAGAGTAAGATTTTGTAGAAAAAGAAGTATGATTCATTTCGAAGGTTAGTTTTGGTTAGTCGCAAGAAGGCTGGTTGTAAAATGTTAGATGTTGTTAGTTTTGACTAAAGTTAGTAGATGTAACTTGTACGCATAAAATGACAGATGCCATGATTTCTGAGTAAATGTATCCTCCCCATGTATTCTTTTCCAAATAAAATAAAGAGGAAATCTGATTCAGCTTTTCTTCACGATACCATAGCCTTCTAAACAGAACAAGATAATCCAATAACCAGCCTCTATTAAATATACATAAGATTGTAATATAACAGTAATAACACCGAAGAAAAAAACAAATGAAGAGGTTAAACTTTACTTCTTTTAGCGACTTGATTTCAATGTAAGGATTTAAATCATGCAGCAAAAATTATAGATGAAAACTCATATACATTCAAAATGTACACAAAACATTGCAAATATTTCTCAAACACGAATTTGTCTTCTGCTCTCCTCTTTTATTCCCTGAAAGTCTGTAATACTTTATGTGGTGCTCTATTTAAGATTTGCACTTGTTTAAAAAAATATTAAATCCAATTGCTTACAAGGAGTTGAAGACCTGAATATGAGCCAATCAATTAATCTAAGTCATCACTTTCATTAGCAATGAAAAGAGAAAGATTTTTAAAAAGGGAAGAAAAAGTCCACATGTCACAAATTGGACCACCAAAAAACATTGTTCTAGATTTTGTTAGGCGCTAATCAGGTGCCTCAATGCTTACGCAGAACACTAAAATTTAATACAGAATTATAAACGCATGATTAAAGGGTAAAAGAAAACCTAAATATGCACGGCATAGTTATTAATGGCGAGTGGCGAGGGGCGGGCGAGAGGACCTTTTTTATGGCGAGAGGCGTGGCGAGAGGCGGGCGGTCAAATGGCAAACATGCATGCATGCATGCATACATACATATACATATACACACGCACACACACACATATATGTATGTATGTATAAACAGATAATATTGATACTATATATGTATGTATGTATGTATGTATGTATATGTATATGTATATATATGTGGTGTGTGTGTGTGTGTATGTATATATATTATGGAGTAATATATAGCAATAAATATTATGCATTGTATACCCTAAGAGCCTTAAGGCAGTGATTGAGGCGAGAAAGGCGAGCTAGGCGAATGCCTGAGGCAGTGATTGAGGCGAGAAAGGCGACCGCCTTAGGCGCGCCTTAGGGATCTCGCCTCGCCTGGCTTCCTTGAGGCGCTGAGAGCTCGCCTGGTCGCCTGAGGCGCCATAGGCGAGAGAGGCGAGCGCCTTTAATAACTATGATGCACGGTCAACACCATTCCAATTATCCCCCCCCCCCCCCCCCCACCCCACCACAACCTCCAAAAAAAAGTCAAGCTAGTAAAGCTTTTCATCCCACATGACAAAATGAGAATTGGCCATTTGTTTTGTTTTAGTATCATAAGCATAGTTGAGGCATATCTCTCCATGTCATGTTCAACGTTTGTATGGAGCAATTATTTTGTCCTTAATCAATATAAAAAAGGTGCTTAAAAACACTTGAAAATGAGAAGATTGGCGATTATGACTATGCTAATGTGGTGAAAGTGAACTTTTATTTCAATGTAGAGAAATGCCAAAAAGAAGATGAACTCCAGAACTTGTTGAAATTGCATTGCCTTTTTTAGCTCTATTATAAATTGCACTCTAGTCTTAGGTTTGAAAATTGGATAAATAGAAAACTTCCTTTAAAATTTCTCTCTTGAAACATTAAAACACAAATATGGGTGCTTGGGCACCATTTGGTCGCTTTGGTGGAAAAACAGGAATATGATCTACTTTTTGAGTACCCAGAGCAATGCGTTCAGCAGCCTTGCACCTTGAACTTAGGCAGGCAATGAGAGTGCAATTTAGAATAGTGGCAAAAAAGGGCAATGCAATAGCAGCAAGTGTTTATCTTCTGTTTGGCATTCCCTACAAATCATATTGTCTAAAACCAAAGATTTGCTAATTGCTTAAAATCATATTGTCTTTCATACCGTGTTAATGAGGAACTTGTCATGAGACGTTTTGTCATCCCAGGGTAGTATCAAGACTCGTACCCCTTCCTGCGACTTGTACTTAAGTAATTCACCGAGATTCAAATCCCCGCCTCGTGGCAGTGGCCTAGTAGGCTCTCTTACCAGTTTAATCTTGTGAAAAACGGACCAGCCAACAATATATATCAAGTGATGAGCCTCTGAAATCGCATAGCATATATCCTCCCAACAAGTGCCCTGCTGATACATTTTGCCCCCATCCAATTCAATGGGTGGGAATTTTACATCATGGCTAACATGGGCGTCTTGGTACAGCTTAACTAAAGACCCTTTTCGCAGTGGGAAATATGTGCGCCTCACTCCCAAATGCTGAGGATCGCCAGCAATGCCATGCTTATTATACAAGGGATTGGTTTCAAAGGGGGTGAACTTCATTTCAATTCGGAGAGCTGAATCCTGCTTAGGGGGCTTCCCCGAGGGCCCAATTATAGGAAACCAACCGGAGATGAGTTCTCCAGAGGCAATCCTCTGCGCAGGAATTTTAACTTTGCCCATAATCTGAGCTCCGAAGACATCAGCATCCTTAACCCTGAACTCCAAATTGACCAGAGGATGAGCCATGGGGATGTGAAATTCCTCATTCCAAACGGGATTCTGAGAGTTGGTTATGACCCGAGTCCGAGCAAGTGCAGTCTGGGGAGCGGACACCGTGACGTAAGGGTCGCTCGTAATGATTCCCCGGCGATAGGGTTTCATTTCCTGGTTCTCCCCGGCGCTCTCCCCCTCGAAGTCATCCGTCGTCCTGCAGGCATCGCAAGCAAAGCAGCGGCGGAGGCGCTCTGTAGCCAGGTCCATGTTGGGAAGTTTTCGAGCCTCGATGACGCGCAGCACCAAATCTCCATGTAAATAAATGGACTCATCCCCAATTTTCGCCGACATTCTTCTCCTCCCTCCCTCCGTCCGGTGTTTTCGAGAATGGGCAGCCTTCAAAGCTTCGCCCAGCGCAGCACAATTTTTATGCTGATTGCACCATAGATTCACAGTACTCTATATATATATGATATATCACATCAAAAAGAAGAAAAGTTTTGTCTTTTACTTGCAAAGGCAAAAAAATGAGCTGGAATTGGGCGAAGAAATTGAGAAAATGTTGATGGGGCACGAGGAAGACAGGTATTGTGTGCAAAAAACACATGGGGTGGAATGGTGGCCTGGTGGGGACGTGGGGATAGAGTGGTAGTTGCTAAACTTGGTAGTGTGTAAAAGGGGAGATTCGGGCTAACATGCGCATGATGATGTCCTCACAAAGAAACAAAATGCAAATTATACCATACAACCGGCTATACCTAAAATTAGATACAGCCGGCAAATCAAAGAAGAAATGGCGTCGATCGGAGGAGCTAGTCGGGTCGGAGGAAAGAAGCTGCGCCGAAGGAGAGTTGTGTCAGATCTGGAGGAAGAAAGCGGTTGTATGGAAGGGAGATTTGCATGGTGGATGGAGGAAGATGTTGATAGGCCGGAGGAGAGATGGGAGACGCTCTATGAAAAACCCCCAAACCCACCTGGAGGAGTCGATCGATCTGATCGGAGGAGAGGGCTGCAGGTGTGAGAGAAAAAAGAAAAAAATATATTTATGGTATGGATTTTATTTATTTGAAAATGAACATTAAGTTTTTTAAGAATGAGTACTATTTTATTTCAGAATGTACATTACGTTATTTGTAGATAAATTTTATAATTGTATTGAATAAATTTGTGAAAATGAGTACTACATTATTTTAGAATGAGTACTACATTTTTTTAGAATGAGTACCACATTATAGTTATATTTGTGCGAGAATAAGTACTACTCTACTTCAGAATGAGTAGTATCCGGATGTACCTATCTCTAGGTACATCCGGTTGTACGATATAGAAACTCAAAAAAAACTGCAAACTACCACTTAACTTTGTTGGGTGGGATTGGGTCAAATGGTTTCCAAGTTTCATAGCCCTTATTATTTGCAGTCCATAATTTCCCCGAAAGTAAATCCAAAAGTAACTTTACGTTAGATCTTTATTCATTGCAAAAAATTACACGAAGAGTCTTAAAAATAGACGGAGACTCTTAAAAATACGACTTTTGATGAAAATACTCCCAAAATTAATAATTATTCTTTTTTCCCAATTATTTTATATTTTCTCGTCGTCACTCCTCACTTGTGAGGTCAGGTCCTACGTGGGAAAAAAATTGATTAATACTTTGAGTACTCTTTTTTATCTAAAAGTTATTAAAATGGGAGTTCTAGGTGTTATAATTATTTTTTAAAAAAACTTAATTTTATTTAATGGTATAGGCAATTACTCCACTTACATCATTTTCATATAGGGAGAAGAATCAAACTAGGAGAAAAACATATATCATGTTCCTAGGGTAAGAGTTTAAACTTAAACTCCTCATAAATAGGAGTAATTGACTTAACTAATCTCATCTTCTATCATACACTCTTTCTTCTTGTCAACATCTCTCCTCCATCAAATGCACAAAGCCTTACTTCATAGCCTCATGCCTCCACCCCTTTTCTCTCCTCCCTTCAAATACAAATTAAAACATGACTCTATTGCTACTCAATTGTGCCTTGCCGCTGTCGAGCGCTTAGGAGGAGCGCCGCCGCCACTGATTTCACTGCATCCCAAAATTCATTTCATACATAATGTTGTATTCTAACCCCCTGTTTACGCACTAGAGACCCTTTAAAATGATACCATCACCCTTTATAACTTTAATCTTCACATAATTAAGATTGTTGGATATGAGTTCAAACCCTTTTACATATTCTGGAATATTTTTTTGGTTTTGATAAATGACAAACAAGATAATTAAAATCAACATCGAGCGAAAATTTATTTCTCGTATTGAGAAAAGCAAAGGGTTACGGAGACAAAAATCAACGATTTCCCCTACGCAAAGTTTTTGAAGTGAAATGAAGATTGCGAAGACTTTTTAATGAGTCTAGCAATTATTGTAAGGATGACAAACACTTTTGCATAATCAAATTAATTTTGAGGGATAAAAATGAGTATTTTTTGAGTCAGTTGAAAAATCAATTTTTCTCTGTCTAAAAATAATTTACTGGGTCAGTTGCAAAATAGTATGTCAAAAATTCTTTTAAAATATTTTTTAAGGGTACACAATTTTTTTTGTGAGAAAAATATAATTTAAATATTTTTCGTGTACATCGTTTGACACACAAAATATTTTTAGACTCACCCTTTCACCAAAATTTTCCTCCCGTTCAAATTCATTATATGAAAATTTTGATCGAGATTAGGAGCCTCCTCCCTGATCTCATTGTCACAAACAAACTGCATTACACCATTTTGCTTCTCATCTCGCAACTGACTTGGGCCTTTTGTGTTTGCGCATTATTTCTCTTTTAATATATTAATCTTCTTCATTTAATCGATTATTTATGCGTTTTTTATAAAAGCTTTCACAGCGTCTTTGGCCAATCGATTAAAGCATCCCTCTTTAATCGATTAATATTTTTTGCCTAACGAATACCTTCTCAGCGTGTTTCTTTAATCGATTAATCTTTTTGTATTAATCGATTAGCACTTCTCTTCGCAGAAGGATTTGGTCTCAGAACATCCTAATCGATTAATTCCTTTTCCTTTAATCGATTATTTTTATCTGGTGCCTTTCAGAGCTCTTCTCCTTTGACTCCAACGGATTTATTTCTTTCACCCCTCCTTCATCAAACATACATCTCTTGCACTTCAATCCTTCATTACTCTACATTCAACTCTTGCTTCCATCTTTCTCATCAAATATATTATTTTGAGAGTTAAAACTAATTTTATTGAGTGCTAAAGATTTTGTCATCCATAGAGCTTTCATATTTCAACACTTCTTGCTCAATTGTGTGAGCTTTCATTCATGTGTTGTATTCTCAATATTGTTTGAGTGTTGCTAAGACTTGTGTGATTTAAGTCTTGTTGGTTGTTGTTAAGACTTGTGTGATCAAGTCTTGTTGTAACAAGTTGAGGCTTGTGTGATTCAAGTTCTCGAGTTGTATTAGTTTTTCAAGAACCCATTGAAGCTTGAAGATTTATAGGACCTTTGAGAGAGTCTCTCGGAGGACTGGACTAGCCACGAGGTGGTGAACCAGTATAAATCACGGTGTACTCCTTTCCCTTACTCTTTACATTTTTCATGCGATTTTCTTTCGTTATCACACACGCGATAAACACACATTCTAACAAACAACTATATTCACCTCCAATCTAGAGTTGCACTTTTATCAAACAAGACTGTTGCTCTTATGTTATAGCCCTACAATATATAAAAAATGATTGTAAATATGCACTTACCTTCCAAACCATGTAAGACGCAAAAACACAAAATCCTCAAAAATTCAATCTTCTAAACTTTGAATCATATTCACACAAAATCCCCAAGAATATGAATAAGAATCATATTCGTAAATCAAAAAATCTCCCACCTTCCTGTAACACCCTGATTCGCTTAACCCGGTTCACGCGGGTGAGCAGACAGAGCGCTAGCAATTTTGAAGTAATATTTCATCCTTTTTAAAAAGTAATACTAACAATTATTTAAAAGCATTTAAAGCATAGTCTCCTCAAAACATGATAAAGTAATTTTTGGAGCAATTTAGTTTAATCGTTACGGAAGCTAAATAAGATTCAACATATTTACATTATGAGTTCAAGTCTCCAAATACTTTAAATTATTAAAAACAGTTCCCGCATCTTAATGCCAATTCTCCCGCCTTAGCATCTTCCCTATGGACGACATAGCTTATTACCTACGCACAGTCACACAACAAAGACAATTGTACGCTCAGGGAAACCACTGAGTGGTGCACGTAGATTTTAATGAATAATTTTTTCATATATATAATTTTATTTTTTTAAGAAAAGTACGAACACAATGCGTATGAAGAAGGCTTGGGACTCCTGTTTTTAATAAAATGAAAATGGAAAAGAGTATTGAAACACAAGCCAGCCTTATTTTTTACGTAGGAGCTGACCAGGCAAATAGGAGTAATGTCGTGAAAATATAAAAAAGTTGGGAGCAATGGTGTTAATTATCAAATATGGGAGTATTTTTGTAAAAAGTTGTATTTTTTAGAGTAATCGTGTTAAATTATCCTTATTCATTTCTCTCTCTTTCCTCCTCCTCTTTTCCCTTTTCTATTCCACGCTACTTTCTTTATTAACTTTTCTTACATTATTTTAATAATTCATCACACTTTTTAATTTTTATTCTATCTTAAATGATGGCCTCGCAAGTCATTAATTTATTTTTATTTTATTTTGACATTATAAATTTATTTTATATACATAAAATAATTCTATCATCTTCACTCCTACCCCTAACTCCAATAAGAGCTTGTTCTCTTTAATATATTTTTATTTGAATGAGGTCAGGTCAGAAAAACTTTATGTGTAATTTCATTTAGATCGGATCAAAACTTATTTCAATAAGATCAGAACCAATCAGATTGGGAGAAGAAAACAAGCCCTAATTCCACCCTCCCAAAATACTACTGTATTTTTGTTCTAAATTAATACTCTCTCTTGTTTTCTTTCTTAATTTTTCTCCCATTATTTTAATAATTCACCACTCTTTCTATGCTTTTTTCAAGATAGACCTCACATGTTATAAACTTATTCTTTTTTTTTGACATGATAAATTTATTTTATCTACATAAAATAATTCTACAATCTTGACTCCTAACCTTGAATCCAATAAGAGCTCGTTTTCTTCAACTTATTCTTAATACTTAATACTTATTCCTATTGGAATCATACTAAATCAAAAACAACTTTATATACAATTTCATTCAGATCAAATTAGAACATTTCGGATCAAAACTTATTTCAATCAGATCAGGTGAAGAAACAAGCCCTAAGTCCACCCTCCCAAAATATTATTTTTGTTGCAAACTAATACTCTCTCATATCATCTTTGTTAATATCATATGTTACGTTTCATCAAATGTTAGACTAGGGCTAGGGTTCGCCGACATCAAGAATCACCATCTCTGTCACCATTAGTTTGCGAACATCGTGTTTTGCCATTTTCTTTGTCATGAGAGATACATCTAGAAAGTATAATAATCACTGGTGTATAGGAACAAAGCGATAAAGGTCGTTGGGCACAATGGATTAGCCTGAAAAAATTTTGAATGTGGAGGGTATAATAATCCTTTTATTTCTTTTATGTTACCTTACATGAAAAGTGGATAAATATTAAGGGATAGTCTAAAAGGATCACTTGACAAATTCTAGGGGACTGATGGAGTAAAAATGGTGAATACTCTAAAATAAATGGAGATGCGAAATGAGATAATGATAGCATTGAATATGTTTTGGTTTAGTGCAGAAAAAGAAGAGAAAAATGACATGAGAGTGGAGAGGGTTGAGGAGAGTACATCCATTGTAGATGGCCTAACACCATATTAAAATGGGAAAAAATATTTACACTCCCCTTTTTGGTGGTATTGATATTCCAAGATACACTATTCGTGTGAGAGAATAAATAGTACTCAGGATATAATTTAAAGAGCCAATATCAAAAATTGGAATACAACTACTTCATCCGTTCTCAAAAACACTTCTTCTTTCATTTTTTCCATTTCCAACAAAACACTTCCCCTTTCTATTAAAAACCCACTTTTACCCTTACTTTTTTATACCCTACCTATCACATCATATTTTTTCACTAATAATCTATCCATCACATCTTACTTTTACCCATCACATCAAGGGCAAAATTGGAAATCAACTATAATTTAACACTTCCTTATTTTTGCCCCAAATCAAAATGAGAAGTCTTTTTGCAAACGGAGGGAGTATTATTTTCCTATTAAAACTCTTTTTCTTATTTTTTTGATTACTTTCATACTTGCTCCTCACACACCATCTTTTCTTGTGTCCCTCCCCCAAACCTTTTTTCTTCTTTTTTCTCTTTCTTCTTCCTCTATTTTCTATTTTAATCTCTGCTCTTTTTTATTTCGTTAATCTATGGCATTTCTTTCCCTTTTTCTACTCTTTTTATCTCCATTTAGTTTTTGAATGAATGGATATAAAATATCTTCATCTTAATTGAAAAACTATTTTTTAAAAAAATTTATGATAATTTTTTATTTTTAAAAAGAAAAAGATTCTTAAAATGCTACTCAATAATGATGTATTTTTCCAAATTAATCTATAAAATTAAGTAGTTACTGAGATGGTACTCACTAATTGAGAATAATTCTCAGGTCAGTCTCTCGACTAACATTCATTAAAATGACGATAAACCCTATAGATATTTACCAAAATGGTAATTTGTAACCGAGTGTTTTCTCAAATTGGTCCACTTTCGAAATAAAAATACATTAAATATGGAAAAATATTTGAAAATTTATAGAATGATTATATGATAATTAAAACTATAAATTTATTTTTATAAATTTGAAAGTAAATGTTTTGTATTATTTACAATTATTTAGAAGATTATGATGTAAGTAAAATATTTAATAAATGTTTTCTCAGTTCAGTCCCTCGATTTAATAAATTTCTCAGTTCAGGGACTGAACTGAGAATTATTTCATGGATGGTCCCTTGATTAATGACCGTTTAAAGAACATAAAACCATATACTAATTTCCCAAAATGGTTCCTTGAACTGGCATGTTCGTGAATCGAGGGACTGAACTAAGAAATTTTAATCGAGGTACCATCGTTTAACGGTCGTTATTTTGAAAAATTCCAAATTCAAATTTTTTGAACCATCCCCCTTGCCCTTTTGTCTAAAGGGTGTCCCTCCGTAGTCAACATCAATTCAAATTTCAAAATTCAAATTTTTGGATTCAAATTTGGAATTTTCCTTCCTGACACATTTTGCACGAATGTTGTCTCCTCATTCACCCAAAGGGGTTGGCCTGTCCATCCTCTCTCTTATAAATATCTTACCTCGCTCATAATTCTTCTCACTTCTCTCTTTTTCAAATCACGAACATGGTCTTTTATTCACTTCATCTCTTTTTAGCTTCTACCAAGCCTTTCAACCCTCCTAGTGTTTCTTTTTTCAACCGGTAGGGTAGCCATCATGTCCTCGAGGAGTAACTCTTAGAATGTCTCGACCCATTCGTATGGGTCAGTCTCTTCCTCCTCCACTACCTCTTCGACTCTGCTTAGGTCACCGGTCAGGTCCAACCATGACCGTTCAGGCCAGCCCTCCGGGATCGTGATGATTTCCGAATTAGTACCCCTAAATAAAATGCACGATCAATTTGACTCGAGACTAGTGTTTAGGACGACTGGGTGGCGTCGTTGGAAGAGGTCAGCTACCATGCTATGACCTCTGACCCGTTCGCTAGATATTTACCAAGATCGCGCACCAAGATCTTGCTAAATAAGGCCCGAAACCTTAATGCCCCCCACCTAGGTAAATCTATCACTATAATTGCAACCACAAAAACATCATTGATCCATACACAAGGCCTCGATTGGGTTTCCATCTTGCTTCTTTGGACATGAGGATTAATTTTCTTTTTTGCCCCCTTCTTGTTCAGATTTGTAACTGTATTTCCGTTCTCCCCAGCTAGTTGACCCCAAACGCACATGGGAGTATCTATTTATGTTTGACATTTTGGCCGATGGCAGAAATTGCCCTGGTTTCATTTATTTTCACTCTCGAAAAGAATAGAGTTTTTTGTTTGATGTTCCACGTGGCCACGGAAAGTGGAAGACCAGATGTGTCTTCATTGAATTCCTCGAGGTTAATTTCCCTTTCGATGGCTAACCCCAATGAAGAGATCAGCTTCATGATGCTGATGAATTTATCCCGATGGCTATGCCTTCTTTTCAAATAAATTATGTGAGGCTATTAGACTAAGAAATTTTCTGAATGGGCACTTCGTTTTGAATTTACAGAGTTCCCCAATACGAAAGATGAAGCACTCTAGATGTGATCTTTCACGATAAAGAGGGAATCACATTCTCTCATAACTTTGGCTTCAATAGGATAGAACTATTGATAGGCATGACAATGACTCTTGGATGAGAAGCCATTGTTTTAAATGTATAAAAATCCTTTTCATTCTAATGACACTCATTGTCAAGAAATTACGGTGAAAATAAAGTAAATATATTTTTGCTAACATTACCTTTTTTTTCTTGCTCTCGGATAGACTAACATAGAAAAACGTAATAAAATAATTTGATATCGAGAAATATTATCTAAAATTCAATATATGTATAAGATAACATAAGCTTATAAAAAATTAGTAAGATTATTATATTTAACCTTTCATAATCCCAAAGAATAATTTTTTGTGTTTAACATTAATTTGCATACTGAAATCTTGATTTATGTTCTTTTCCTTTGATTAATTAGCACACTACAATGCACCCAAAGAATAGAACACTAACTAAATATCATATAGTCTAATCATGGATCATGTTGTGTTTGTAGCAAGGTCATTTGACACACTTAATTCATTGTGTACTTTGGTTACTATGACAAATCGAGAAAGGTTGAAAATTTTAACCTACCGTGAAAAAAGTAATGCATTGGACCACACTTGGAGTGTTGTGTACAAAAAATGTTATCCCGAATTGGTAACTTATATCGTATTTATTTTGTGTGTTCGATACGTAAATCATGTAAGACACTACGATTATTTTTAGTATCTGCATCAATATTATTTCCGCATGATGTAAACAAGATTTATCAATATTCAATTTCATACTCTGTATTATGTAATTGCATGTTATTTATGTATTACATTGATTATTATTACTCTGTTTATTATTCTTACTGTGCATTGCACAGGTAGAATCTAGTAAATTCAATCCCTTCCCAACATGAAGGGAGGGTTTTTTATAAACAAAAGAGAGGTGTGTACCCTTCTAGATAAATATTTGGCGCGCAAGCGGGGTGTACAATGAAATATCTTAACTAACGTTTTGGCCCGACTTAAAACACCGGATCGACCCGCAACTTAGATGAAACCAAGAGAACCTCCTAGAAAATGTCTTAACTCTTATGGCGATAGGTTTGAGCCAAGCTTGAAAAGGCTGAGCTTAATCTTCACTTTTCAAGACGAGCTTTAACGCTCGGTCTTAAACCTGATTGGGCCTACTCTGAACTTCCCTTGCGGGCTTCTAATCTTGATCTTTCATGTCTTCTTCCTTCGCCCATGTACACCGCCCCTATCTGTTACTACCATGAGGGGTGGATTGGGAGTGCATTTCAAAAATATTTTATACAGTTCAGGCGAATTCAACCATTTTCATCACAAGTATAACAAATTCAGTGAGGTCGTTTTGGACTTCCGATTTGACATGGACAAGGGAGGAACTAAAAACATGCTTTATCATGTCAAAAAAACATGCTTTTTCTTATAAATTAGTGTGTAAATGAGCATCAAAATTCTAGTGACTTTTATTTCTGTAATGATGAATGCCCAATTTGACGCAATTCATTGACAGTAAACAAGGACAGCAATATACAAAAGCTCCCAATGAACATAAAATAACTGCATCTTCCTTCTGTGGAACTTATTTCTTTTATGAGGGCAGAAATTAGGAATGGCCGCACCAAGAAATATCCGGATACCTACTGCCATGATAGCATGTTGGTGCCTGAAAGATCCTTAACAGTTGCGTGATACAAAGTCGTACAGCAATAGGTGCATTCAAATACACATTGAAGTCTGGACCTATCAAGACAAAATAAAACAGAATTTTTTTATCATACAAGTAATACTTTACAATCTGGGTTAGTATTTTGTAAAAATATCAGGCTGGTACGGGCGTGCGCCCAATTGATATGGCGAATGGACAACAAGCTTTTACACAAATATATTCCAAAACTATTGAAGAGAATGAACTTGGGGGTGTGGGATTTTGAAAGAAAAAGATACAAACACAGCAGCCTGAAAAAGGCATGGCAATTTCAAAGACATCAAATAAAAAATGATAAGACAAGTAGTTCTGAAATATCTTACATAAAGCAAGCAAGTAGTTACCCCACCCGGCACAAATGGAAAGCAAAAAACTCACTACAGAATCCATGTTTCGTTAAGCCTTGTACTCATGAACACGCATCCATTTTGTAGATGACCACTTGTTCCCTTTGATGACCGGGCACCCACCTACAAGAAAATTCAAAGAATTGTATCTTGTCTCTCAAACCATATTTTGGGCCACCGAACTCAGTACATTCCTTGCAATTATGAAACTGGTGATATTGTAGATCGCATAAAGAGAAAAACAGTAGCACCATATCAGTTTTATTGAATAAAGACATGTTTTTTTATGTTTGTCACTTGATACGTTACATTATTACCTATGTGTAAACTCTTGACATTTCCTAGAAGTCTAGGTGTACCTCTGACTCTTGCAAAAATACCAACAGGGTCCCGATTTATGTTTTTTAGCTAGAAAGCCTGATAAGTACAATATCTCAAAAGGCATGCATTGGGTAAAATAAATAGATAAAATATCTGGTGATATGTGGAACTTCTATGTTAGGTTTTAAGTCTTCAATTGCTCTCCATTCGCACTAGATCCCCATGTGCAGTTAGAGGTACTGGTGGTCTACACGGATGACATTGTGATGATTGGAGAAGATGGAGAAGGAATAGAGTTCTCAAGAAGCATTTGCTTCAACACTTTGAGACAAAGAATCTTGGTAAGCTAAGATATATTGTGAGGAGGTCAGAGCAGGGGGTATGCATTTCCCAGCATAAAAATGCCTTGAAAGTTCATATACAATATGGCCGGATTGTAAGCCAATTCACATGATGGGCCCTAACGCTTAGCTTTTACCGTGACAGGAGAATGGCAAACCTTTATATAGTGCCAATTCTCATATCCTAATGGACATTGAAGACTTGTGGGAAAACTTCCCTACCAAACTAAAAGTATTGCTAGCCAATTCCTACAAACAATCATGTGAAAGCCATTGGGATGCTGTTATCAGGATTTTATGCTACATTAAAAAGGCGCCAGTTATTGATTTGATATATGAGAATCTTGGACACAAATATGCTCACCAAACTCTTAGAGGACTGAGAATTGAATATATTTGTAACGAGCTTGGAGCTTATGATATGCATGCTCCAGCTTGAGGACTGAGGAGTGTGGGTTGTAACATGTTTTATGCATGTCTGACCTTTCATGTTATCTATGGTTGCCTTGATATTTCCTAGACTTCCGATTTACTCTAGGTGTATCTCTTGGTATACATATATGGTGCCTATTGCATTGTGATAATCTAATAATAACAATGTTCCCTTCTTTAACAAATTTTAACATGAATCTGCTTTGAATATGAAATTACAAACCATGCAGACTAGATGGGTCAAGAGTTGCATCAGGCTTCATGCTCCAAAAAAGCAATGCATCACCCATCTTTGGTTTTACAGATAGTCCACCTTTTCCACAGTCTGATAGTTCATCCCACCAAGGAACATCACTAAAATTTCCCTTGGCTGCAGGGAATACTGTTTCCCCACCTTCATCAACTTCTGATCTGCAGCATGATAAAAACAAAAAAGAGTTTAGGATACAAGGCTAAGTGAATAAATACCAAAGGTAAGTATCAGGTTACGTACAAGTACATGAGCACTGTAGCAATGCGCTGACCCCCATTCTTAGTGTTGAAATCATCAAGAAAGTAATCGTAGTGGGGTTCATACTTTTGGCCCACTTCATAGTGGAGAATCTGAAGGCCTTCCCCATTTTCTGCAAGTGTTAACGGCAAAGAACATATAAACCTTTTCATAAATGAAATTTACACTAATACATAGAAATAGTAGAAGAAATGTGCAGACAGAAAAGTATGAGCTTTCTAAGGATAAGGAATGTATAGAAGCATTAGTGCTTAAGTTCTCATGTGGTGAATCAACTTATGTACCCCACTGTTAAGGATGTGCATTAAAGTGGAGCCCTTGACTTGGAGAGATCAAATAAGAAAGAGAAAGCAGGTAAAATTATGATTCAAGAATGTGGCAAGAAGTTAGTTCACTTTTTGGTCCCTTGACTACAATGGCATTCCACATATGGTCCATTGACTTCTAAAATGTAAGGAGTAACAAGTTTAAAATGTCTAAAATACTACCACATTCTTAAAACATAACCCTTCTTTATAAAAGGAAACTGTAGACAACATTTGAAACATTTTAAAAATTTGAAGGACAAAACTGCAAAAATCACCAATTCACCATAGTTGATGAACCAAGGTGGCCCTAACATGTGACAAAAAAAATGTTCCTAAAGGTCACCAATGAATCAGTGAAAATGGAAGGAAAAGACAAAGGGCTTTGTTTTATTTTTAGTATACCAAATATGAGAATGAATGACACAAGCCAAAATGTTGATACCCCCAAAGAGCTCTCAATATAATAGAGAATATTAGCTTTGAAAAACATCATATTAAATGAAAACACGCAGTGCAGAAGTAGAAATAGTAGTGGTATTCTTGCTAAACTGCTTACCCACAGGTATGAAGGTGAAATCTGCAATCCTTTTCTCAATCTCCCTGACCATTTTATCACGTCCTCTAGGAAGAAATGTTCCCGAGCTTGTTCGCACTCTATGAGCAATTACAAATAATAAAGTTAGAGGAAGGATGGACATGCCAAAATGATGCTCAGAGAGATGAGATGCTTGCCTGCTATCTTTGCTCTTGCCAGTTTCACTATCAACCACAGTTGACTTTTGCATGTGGGGTTTAGCAAGGTTAATCAAATATTCACATTCTTCCTTGGACTGGCACAGGAAATATCAAGGGCAAATTAGGTCAGTGGCTTTTCTGTATAAGCCAACAGATCACACAGTTGAATTGATAGCCTCAACATAAAATGAACTTCTATAGAGAAACAAACGATAAAGTAATCCAGAGTTTAGAATATAAATATAATACAAACATAAAGTAATGTTAGATGACTGATAAAGTCATCACATCACAGATCCACCAATTTATCTAATCTTATATTGAAGGTGATTATCTGATGTTTAGAACAACACACAGAAAACAAAACACCGAGTATTCTGTGGGAACACAAAATCTGAGAGAATAGACTAAGAAAGAGCTAAAGAATCTAATGCTAGAAAAAATAATACAAAAACAAAAAAATAAATGTAAATATTAATCCTAATATAACTCATCTTAAGGGATAATGCAATAATGAAACATCTGCTAAACAAAAGTGCATTCTTGTCCCAAAAAAAGGGAAACTTGTTTTAGCTTTAGACATTGAAGAGGATATTTTTTTGTTTCAAAATGAAAATCATGAATACCAAAAGAGTTGATGAAGCCATACAATTCTATATGCAGAGAGTCCAAATACTTTTGTTCAAAATCAAAAAAATATCCCTTTTACTGAATCACTGGTAATGGTAACAGTAATTGATTGCAGTAATATTGCAGAGCCGGAGTTTGAAACTGGTGTAAAACTGTAAATAAATCTCAGGAAGAACAAATACAAACGTAGCAGTAAATAGGAGAATGATATTTTACAGGAACGTGCCAAGAAATTGTGATAAACAAAGGCCCGAGGCTCCCAGGAAATCATCTCAACCCAAGTATCTCTTTTTCTACCATCATTTTTTCCATCTCCTTTTCTGCTCCCAAGAAACTCTCCATCAGAAATATCAGATCACGGTTGAATTTCAAAAAACAAAAAAAAAACAAGTTAGGATCAATGGAAATGCATAGTACCTTTCTACTGTATTGTGTGCGATCGAGCTGAGATCGTGGGCTTTCTGAGAGCCTCTGGAGCTGCTAGGAATCGAGAGAATTCCAAAGGCGAGGAGAATCAAAACAAAAAAGGAGAGCATTACGAAGACGGCGAAGGCCAAGGTTGCCAAGGACGCCGGCGTCCGCGACGGGGCTCGGCCGTGTTTCCCTTTAACCGCCATTGTCAAAGAGTACCGGCTGTGATTCTGATCCGAATCTAGGGATTGAATTGCAAGCGGTGGGAGAAACGGTTGTTGATGTTGATTTTTAATTCTCAGTTTGAAGGTGTCCCGTGGAAGATACCGACGGAGCTGGTGGGAGAAGACCAGTTCAACAATGTCTAATTTGCTATTGAATACTGATAGTAGGTTGACTTTTTTAAAAGTTTATAGGGTACCTTTATTTTGGAATCACTAAATTCTCAAAATAATATTTAATAATTATGTGTTTTTTTAAAGTAGTCTCCATAATTAACTAATTCCGGGGATGATATAGTTCCGTCCTCCGGAGTCCGGACTAAAGACGTTAAAATGGCGTTAAAACGATATTAAGCCTTATACTATTTTTCCAAAATAAAACTTTCAAACTGGATGTTTTCTCTAATTAAGCCATTTTCAAAATAAAAATATATTAATTATGAAAAAATATTTTAAATTTATAGGATGACAATATAATACTAAAAACTATAAATATAATTGTATAAGTTTGAAAGTAAACGTTTTTTATTATTTACAATTATTTAGAATATTAAGTAAATAAAATGTTTAATAAATATTAAATAAATTATCATAAATAGGAGTAAAACATAGAAAAAAACTTCTACTTTGGTACATTCTTTAAATTTTACTCATATTTAGGGAAATTTATTTAACGTTTATTTAACACTTTATTAACATTATATTCTTCTATATAATTGTAAATAATCTAAAACATTTTCTTTCAAATTTATAAAATTATATCTATAATTATTAGTATTATATTGTCATCCTATAAAATTTAAAATATTTTTTCATAATTAATGTATTTTTATTTCGAAAATGGACTAAGTTGAGAAAACACTCAGTTTGAGAGTACCATTTTGGAATAATAGTATAAGGTTTAACGTCGTTTTAGCGGCCGTTAGTCGAAAGGACTGAACAGAGCATTATTCTCAATTAATAAGTATCATCTTGGGAATTAGTTATTTTTTGGGAATAATTTAATTAAACACATAGTTATTGAGTGTCATTTTGAAAATTTACTATTCTCAATTTGTATTACGTAAGTTAAGTTTAATGCAATAAAATTTTAAAAGTTCTTATACTCCTTCCGTCCACGAATAAACTTTACGTTCACTATTCATAAGGTCAAACTTTATTTATTTTGTCGGCCTATTTTCGTTACCCATTTGATAAAATAATATAGTCATGCCACCTCTAGTTTTGTAGATCTTTTGATATAGTTTTTTAATATGTGATTTTTATTTTAAAATTTCACACCATTTTTCATATAAAATGATTTAAAAATAACTTTAGTCAAACATTGTAACGCGCAACGTAAAGTTTATTTGTGGACGGAGGGAGTATATATTTTTACAAAGTTCAAATACATACATACATAGATACATACATACATACATACATATGTATGTATGTATGTATGTATGTATGTATGTATGCATGCATGCATGTATGTATGTATATATATTGTGTATTACAGTTTATAATATAAGTATATATCTAAAGATCACCAAAAAATTGATCTTTATTTTAGTTATAAACTCAATTCTCAAACAATACAATACTCTATTACTACCTCTGTCTGTGTCTGAATATTCATCATGTTTTAATTTTTTACGGTCAAAATTAATAAACTTTAGCCACTAATTAAAAAAATTGATACTCCCTCCACCCAACAATTATCTTCCTATTGTACATCACGATGTTTGATTGAAATTATTTTCAAATCATTTTATATAAAAAGTGATGAGGAATTAAAAAAATAAAAATTACTTATTAAAAAACTACATCTAAAGTTGTAAAAAATTAGAGGTGACATGACAATATTGTTTTATCAAATAGGCAACGAAAATAGACCAATAAAGTGGGTAAAATTTCACCATGTAAATATTAATGAGATGATAATTTTTGTGTAGAGGAAGCATTGAATATTAACACAAAAAATAATTTTTTAAATTTATTGTATACAATATTTTCAAAATATAGTTTTCTCTAGTTAATATATCATCAAATTTCCATTTTGTACGGAGGGAGCATTAAATATTAACAGGAAAAATATTTTTTTAGATTTATTTTATACAATATTTTCAAAATACAGTTTTCTCTAGTTAATATATCATCAAATTTCTATTTAACTCAAGGTCATAGGTTGAAAGTGATTGATTGCAAACAGTCAAACATGACAAATACTTAAGGAATGTGGTAGTAATTTGTACGTTCCAAAAAATGTTCATTTTTCTTCTTATGAAAAACTTTGAGTGACTCATAATTTTCCTCTCTCCGTTCTATCATTTTCAACTATAGTTTTGAAAACCGAACCGGAAACCGGTGAACTAAAGGTCGAACCAGTCCGGTCCAGCCCTTTGGACCGCATTGCACACTGAACCAGTTCTAACCAGTAAGAACCAGCTGCTTCACCCAGTCGAACCAATTTTTTTTTGATGCAAAATTTGGCCAAAGTATTAATCTATCACTAAGGTTCGTAGTAATTTGTAGGCCGATTATACCAAAAGGAATTAGAGAAAATGATTCAACTAGAAGTAAAACATTGATAGAGTATTAAAATAGGAGTCTTATGGTTTTTCATCCCAAAATAAAAGTACAATGCCTGATGGTGTAAATTACTTGACCGGTCAAACTATACTAGATCGGGTCTAGAATAGTTTGCTTGATTTGGCAAAGTAAGAAAGGTAAAAACACGCAGATTGACCGGTAGGACTTTAGGTGGAACACCTGTAGCCCAATCTATATTATAATGGGGAATGCACGAGTGCTTTTACAAGGGAGTTTAGAGAGAATGAATTCGGATCCCTCTTTATGAGGTTTACATGAGTATTTATACTAGGCTATGGGGGACAAGGCCACGTGCACCCACGTGGGGGCATGCCGCTGATGTGGTGCGAGGTGACTGGTTTCGTCCTCGAGCTGCCTTGTCGCCTTGTGAGGGGGATCATTCCCTTTGTCGGGTAGTGCCTTGGATGGATTCTTCAGCATCTCCAGTTGTCCTCTACTGACATGGGTCGCTACACGCCAAGCCCTCTTAGATTCTCTTCTGCCGACACTTTCCAACCCTAGAAACTACACCGGGTAATCCCCGTGGGATGAGATCATCCCAGTTAGGGAAAAATGGGGTGACAAAGTAGTTTGACCGGTATACTTTTTTCGTGAAGTATACCGGTCATCTTTTGGCCGATTTGCTGACGATTTAAGTCTTCCTTCCAAAACTTTCGAGATTGACCGGTCAACTAATTGGTCTCCTCATTTGACCGGTCGTGGGTGGAATACACCCATCAATAAGCCCTCCACTTCTCGGTCATGCAATTTGCCATGAGTGGGAAGTAAAAAGTCTAAAAAGGGACCTCAAATTTGAATTTCAGGCTTTTTCCCGCCCGAAAATCTCAAAATTTGAATTTGAACTCAGAGCTTTGACACGTGTTGGACACACGTCGTTGCAACGGTCGGCGGCCCACCCGTCGTTTCGCCTGCTAGTGGGTCATCATTGCGCCGCCTGACGCGGCGCAACCTGGAGAGGCCACGTCGTCTGATTCGGCTTCCTCCCTCCTATATAAAGGCCTCCAACCCTCTTCACTTCTCACTTTTCGCACTTCGCCTTCCAGAGCTTTCACCGGTCAAATTCCTCTCTCTCGCTATCCAGCCCTCCGAGCCAAGTAAGTTTCCCCTTCCTCCTCTACTTTCTTTCCCGGTCATGTCTTCTTTTAGCGATAGGATTTCGTCTTCAGAGGACTGCTCCTCTGAGGACTCCAACTCATCTTCCTCGACCGGGTCTTCTTCTCCTGACTCCACGCCCGGTCAGGTTCCCAACTCCTCTATTCCCGACCCGCATCCTGTTAATCAGATGCCCGGTGAAGTTTTCATGGGGAGAAATGACCCAGTCGATGACGAACCGGGTCCCTACGACCCTGAAAACGAAACCCGGGATGCGTGGGAGGAGCGGCTTCATGCTGCCGGCTACTTTCCGCTCCCCACCTTCTATGTCCTTGACATCCCTTCCCATGTATCCAAAATCGCCTTGAATAAAATTCGCAGGAGGCTCCCGGATGGGTATACCCTCCTGTATGAACCTAACTGGCCCCACATTGTCGAACCCCACCGGGAGGATAGGATAGGGTTCCATACAATATCAGTGGACACGGGCATCGTTTTTCCCCTTCGCCCCCTTCTAACCGAAGTATGCCACGCGTTTAGGATTTTGCTCGGCCAAATAACTCCGAACGCCCACCGGTATCTTTATTCCTTCGTAAATATCTGCACTCACCTGAAAATCGTCCCCACCTTGCGTCTTTTCCTTTTTTGCTTCGAAGTCCTACTGGGCGGGACTGGCTGCGAAGGTTTTGTATTCTTCAAAGCCCGTACCGGTAGGAAGTTCATTTCCGAAGTCCCCCAGAGTAACCGGGGATGGAAGGAAAAATTTGTTTTTATCGAGTTTCCCCCCTTTGTCACCCCTTTGGCCGGTCTGAAATGGAACGACCATCTGCTCGACCAAGAGTACGCTGCACCGGCCTCCTCCCCTGACTTGGAAGCGAACCTTGAGGTCCTCATGCGCGGGGATCCTCTAACCGGGAGGATCTTCCATCAAGGCAGCTGGGTTTGGAGGGTAGAGTCGGGTGGTGAGGGTACCTCCTAGGCCCAGGAAGCAGCGGGGCGCGGGGTACCCTCCCCGGGCAAGACTGCAGAGGCTGAGGGCCAAAACCACCCAGGTATTTCTCATTTTTCTTGTGATTCGTAGTTGACCAGTGTCTCTTCTTGTACTTAACGACTTTAGCTTCTCTTGCAGATATGGAGTTCGAGGAGTTCGCCATCCCCGACGACCAACCAGCGGGAGAGACCGGGGGCTCCCAAGCCAAGACTACAAGAACCTTCCCGGTCAATCTAGAGACCGTGGAAATCCTTGACGAAGATGAGCCCCAAGACAACCGGTCCAAGGGGAAGGAGAAGGAGAAGACCGGTCGGCGAACGAAGAAGGTGGCCACCACGCACCCTTCTTATGCCAAGAAAAAGGCAAGGCCGGATTCTGAGCCGGCCGGTCAGACCATCGAAGAAGCCTTCATCAATCTGGGGCTGAGACTGAAGGAGGTAAGTCTTGCTGCTATCCCGGTCTTTATTTTCTTTTTCTTCTATCGAGAAACTTACCGGTCTGTTTCGTTTTTGTGCAGGCGGGGGAGATTGGGCCGCATACAGTGGACCGGTTGGGGATGAGTTCCCCTTTCGAAGTCGACCGGCTAAAGAGGGAGAAAGAAGAGATGGCCCTCATCTTGAAGAGCCAGGCTGATGAGCTGATCAGGCTGTCTGGGCTAGCCGGGGCCATGAAGACCGAGATCTCCCAGCTGAAGGAGGAGAATGGTCGGCTTATGGATGAAGTCTCTGAGGCCAAGAGGGAAATGGTAGAGAAGGAAGAAACCTTCCCCGGGCGCGCAGCTGCCTGGGTGGAAGAGAACAAAGCCGTCGCTGCCCGGGTGATGACGGCAATGCCGGAAGCCACGATGGAGTCCTTCAGGCTTCTGTACTGGGAGCCTGAAGGGAAGAAGATGATTACCCCCGTTGGATCTTTCGGATTCAAGTGCGGTCAAAAGAAAGACCGGGCAGCTTCCCACCGGATCCTCCTGAAGAGAGACCCGGCCTTCACTGCGGCTTCCTACGGCCTGGCTCCTATCCCCAAAGAAGAGCCTACTCCCCCTTTCCCCTTAGATTAGGATCTCCTCGGCCTAGACCGGTTGTGTTTGTAAAACTTCTCAACTTGAAATTTCCCCGGGGATGCCCGGTGTAGCTGTAAACACTTAACATTTTTATTTCATTTGAATGCCATGTTTAATTTCCATACCGGTTGATCTTGCATATCTGCTTGTTTCTTGATTGATATTTTTGCTCTTGCTTCTTGGAATATCATTATAGAAATCCCGACCGGTAAATAAATCAGGCCACTTCAATTGTTTCCGACCGGTAGAACTTCAAAGTTCTCTTTGATCACTTTATCTGAAGGATCAGCTCGAGTAACTTTGACCGGTCAAACTTCAATTTTCGCTTTCTTGACTTGTTTTTGCATACGCTAAGTCCAACCCGGTTGAACTAAAGTGAACCGGCTGAACTTCACTTTGGCTTTTTGGATGGCTTCACGAATCCTTCGACAAAGTTTAATTTGACCGGTGAACTTTCGAAGTTCCCCATACCCGACCGGGGTATTCTTTTTTTTTTGACCGGTAGGTTGTAGATGGAAACACCTGTAACCTAGTAATTCTTGAAGTATCCTTAACCGGTAAGAATACTGGAGATTTAACCATGTCGAATGGTTTCGAACCCTCTCCAAGGTTCAAATGCACCCTTCTTCCAGGGCCCCCTCTTCCGGGTGATTAAGTCTTTTAATGGCCCTTTGATTTCTACCATCCCGGGAAGGCCTTAGCTCACCCCCCGTTCAAGTCTTCCCTGAGAAGGGGGAAACAGGATGCGCCACGGTGGACGATCCCCTTCTATTTCTTTTAATGGGCATCTTTTAGTCCCCAATCAATTTGACGGCACCGGCTGATTCCCCGACACCAGTCAAACTTCATGGGCCCGTGTAAGTACGGTTCGAACCCTCTTCCAGGTCCAGCCCTCTTGCAGGCATACCCTCTTCCGGGCCCCTCTTCCGGGTTTTAATATTTTTTCTATTATACTGAGCAAGACCGGTGTAGTAACCAGCGTGCCAGGTCCGGGCCTGTGTCTCAGTTGGCTTATCCAAGTGGATTCGATCCACCCAGGAAGCCCTCCTAGGATAGGTTCGACCTATCAATTCTGCCGCTACCAAGTAGAGTATTGAACATCACTTTGATTGATAATGTAGTTAGGCCTCGCCTAGTATTACAATCATTTGTAGAACTTGCGAAGATGGTGCGAATTCCAAGTTTTTTCTATCGGTACACCATCTAAAGTTTCTAACCGGTATGTTCCTGGTCGAATGATGGCTCTAACCCTGTATGGGCCTTCCCAGTTTTTTGCCAGCTTTCCTCCATCGCCGGGTCTACTTGCTTCTCTTCTTCGTAGGACTTCATCTCCAACTTGGAAGTACCGCGGCCCAACCTTGTTGCCGTGGTACTTCTTCACAACTTGTTGGTATGTACTCATTTTAACCTCCGCGGCCATTCTTCGTTCTTCGACCAAGTTGAGCTCGGCCAAGTGGTCTTCTTCATTTTGTTGGGGTTGATAATTTGATTCCCGGAACGTTGGGAATTCAGCTTCGATGGGCAGCCTTGCTTCACACCCATAGGTTAGGGAGAATGGAGTTTCCCCATGAGCCCTCCTGGGTGTTACTCGGAATGCCCATACGATGTGTGGGAGCTCTTCCAGCCACTTGTTTCCTGCTTCTCCTAGCCATTTCTTTAGACCATCCACAATCGTTCGGTTGGCGTTTTCGACTTGGCCATTCCCTTGGGGGTATGCTACCGAGGAGCGATTGTGCTAGATTCCAAAGCCATCCAAGTATTCGGTGAACCTCGGATTTCGGAATTGTGGGACGTTGTCGGTGATGAGGTTCATGGGCGCTCCAAACCTCGTGATGATGTTCTTCCAAATGAATTTCTTGCACTGCTGCGTGGTGATGTTGGCCAATGCCTCGGCCTCGATCCATTTGGTGAAGTAATCGATGGCTACGATTACGAACTTCTTCCCTCCTTGGGCGACTGGGAAGGCTCCAATGATATCCACCCCGAATCTAGCGAACGGGATGACGTTTGATACGGGGTGATAGTAGGTTGCCGGTCTACCGGGATACTTGTAGAATACTTGGCACGTCCTGCATTTCTGAACGTACCTCTCACAATCCTGGACAATTGTTGGCCAGTAATACCCCAACAAGATGATGCGTTGGGAAAGCGTACGGGACATTTGATGCGCCGCGCATACGCCTTCGTGTACCTCCGCTATGACTCGCTCAGCCTCCCGATTGGTTAGACATCTCAGGAGTGGCCCCCCAAATGCCCTTTTATACAGTTTTCCATCAAGAACCTGGAATCGGGGTGCCCTGAGCTTCACTTTTCTTGCCCGGTCATCTTGTTCTGGCAAGCTCCCATCCATCAAATATTCCATGAGATCATACATCCAATGGTCGTCCGCCCCGACCAAGTTTGACCGGTCAGATTGGCTTCCGGCCGTTATAGCGGCGACTTCTAATTTTTCGATGCTTGCACGGTCAAGGATCTCTACCCGGGCAAGTTTTGAAACATGCTCGGGAGCATACTGCGTCAACTTGGAGAGAAGGTCTGCATCCGCGTTCTCCGCCCGAGGAATTTGGGCGATCTTGAACTCTTCGAAGCCTTTCAACTGGGCAAGTACAAGGTCCTTGTATTGTGCCGTGCGTCCTTCCCCTGCCTCCATGTTACCGGTCACTTGCCCAACGATCAGGCTAGAGTCAGATTTTATACTGACCCGGCTGATTTTCAGGGCTTGGGCAAGCCTGAGCCCTCCAGCCAGAGCTTCATATTCCGCCTCATTGTTCGTCAGCTTGAAGTTGAAGACGATTGCATGGTAGATCTTGAACCCTTCTCGGGTGGTGAACACGATACCACCCCCGTATCCTCTAGGACCGGATGCCCCATCAACTGCCATCTCCCACCATTGCTCAATGGGCTTGTTGACCGGTAGGTCTAGAGTTAGACCAGTCATTTCTACCAAGAAGTCAGCAAGGGATTGTCCCTTAATTGCTGACCTTGGTCGGTACTCAATGTTGAATTGAGTTAACATCATCGCCCACTTCACCATCCTCCCAGAGGATGTTGAATTTCGCAACACTGCACCCAACGGTTGGTCAGTCAAGACTTCCACCGGGTGAGCTTGGAAGTAGGATGTTAACTTTTTTGCGGAGATGAAAAGCGCATAGGCTATCTTTTCCATCACCGTATATCTACTCTCAGCCCCGTTTAGTGCTTTGCTCACATAGTAAATGGGCTTTTGTGCCCCATCATCTCTTATTAAAACGGAGCTTACAGCATTTGGGGAAATTCCCAGGTACAGATACAGAGTTTCACCCGGTTCGGGTTTAGACAATACAATATCCGACGGTAGGTACTCTTTCAGCTCCTCAAATGCCCTCCGACATTCTTCGTCCCATGCAAATGTGTTGGCCTTCTTCAGAACTTTGAAGAAGGGCAGGGATCTCTCAGCTGACCGGGAAAGGAACCGGCTGAGGGCCGCTAGGCGACCGGTCAACTTTTGAACATCCCTAACGGAGGTAGGGGCTTGCATTTCTGTGATGGCCCGGATTTTCTCTGGGTTGGGCTCTATTCCTCTCTTGGTTACCATGAATCCCAAGAACTTCCCGGTACGAACCGCGAAGACGCATTTCTTATGATTCAGCCGGATGTTGTATTTTTCCATGATATCGAACGTGGCTCGCATATCAGCCGGATGGTTGAGAGATACCTGGCTTTTGATCAGCATGTCGTCGACGTATGCTTCCATGGTTTTTCCCAGTAATGGCTTGAAGAGTTTGTTCACCATGCGCTGGTAGGTTGCCCCCGAGTTCTTCAAGCCAAACGCCATTACCCGGTAACAGTAGGTTCCTTCGGGTGTGAGGAATGACGTCTTCTCTTCATCTTCCTTGGCCATGTAGATTTGGTGGTAACCCTTGAAGGCATCCATGAAACTTAGGAGTTCGCACCCCGCAGTTTCGTCCACCATTTGATCTGGACTGGGAAGGGGATATGAGTCCATCGGACAAGCTTTGTTCAAGTCCGTATAATCCACACACATTCTCCACGTGTCGCCCTTAGGAGCAAGGACAACGTTGGCCAGCCAATCCGGGTACTTGACTTCTCGGATGTGACCAACACTGAGGAGGTCTTTCACTTCCTTCTTGACGAAGTCTCGCCGGTCACTGGCCAGGTACCGCTTCTTCTGTCGTACCGGTCGACTTCCTTCCCTTACGGCCAACCAGTGGCAGATAATAGAGCGATCTATTCCGAGCATATCCGCCACGCTCCATGCGACTATGCCCGCGTATTCTTGGAGGACCCGTGTAATCTCTGCCTTGAGATCTTCGGGGATATTTGCTCCAATTCTGACCATCCTCGAAGAATCACCCTGGTGAAGTTCGATTTCCACCGTCTCGGCCTCGGGCTCCAATTTCTCTTGGGTCTCTCCCTTTGCGATTTCTTGAGAGATGACATTGACCCCCTTGGTCATCTTCTTGACTGCCCGGGCATAGCATTCCCGGGCGTTCCTCTGGTCACCCTTCACCTCACCCACACCACCTGGAGTGTGGAACTTCATGCACAGGTGAGGCATGGAAATCACCGCCCCGACCTTATTGATGCCTGGCCTTCCAAATATTGCGTTGTGGACGCATTTGATGTCCACAACTATGAACCGCATCTTCTTCCACACGGTCTTCTCTCCTGATCCTAGTTCGACCGGCAGAACTATGGACCCTTCAGCTTCAATGGTGTCTCCCGTGAAGCCTGAGAGAGGGGTTTTGAGGGGTTCAAGTTGTGTCCGACACAGCCTGAGTTTTTGGAAAGTCTCCAGGTATAAGATGTTGACACTGCTGCCGGTGTCAACAAGTAGCCGGGTGACATCCACCCCATTAATGTCCATGGTGATGACCAATGGATCATTGTGATCTTCACCGGTAGGAGGGAGATCCCGGTCAGTAAAGACGATCGGCTCCCTTCTAGTATGTTTACGCCTGGGCGGTTCAGCACTTACCTCTCTAACGTAAATGCTCCGGACCCAGTTCTTCCGCTGCGCGGCTGAATCTCCACCCTCGGGTCCGCCGAAGATCATGCCGATGTGCTCTTTTTCGGGAGCATGTTGCCGTTCCCTTGGCCGGCTATTCCTTCGCCGGTCGCTGTCCCGGTCATCTCCCGGGGCAGCTGGCCTAACCCACTGATGACTCTTCTCCTGGGCTTTCTGCAGGTAATCCTTGCCCAGCTCTCCACTGTCTATCATCTGCCGGATTACTCCTTAACACTCTTACATTCGGAGGTGTTATGAGAATCTGATCTGTGGTACGAACAATAGGTGCCCGACCACTGCCGCCCTGTTTGACCGGTAGGGTTTTCCGGAAGAATGACCGGTGCTTTCCGGACTTCTTGGCATTCCTCCGTATTGACCACACGGACAACCGGGTCATAGTGGTGCCTTGGCCGGCTAGGTCCCGGGACTTCCTCCTTCTTGACTTGCACCGGCTTGGGCTTGTGACCATGCTCAGCTTCTCTCTTTGCCCGGAGCTGGGTTTCAGCCTCAGCAAACTCCCATGCAGTGTGGTAGGCCTCTTGGTACGTGGCTGGGGGTTTCCGGCAGAACTCCTTGTATAGTTCCCCAGCACGCAAGCCATTCAAGAGGAGGGATAGAACGGTCTTGTCATCCATCTCTTCCACCTTGTCTACCTCTTCCTTCCACCGGGTAAGGAACTGAGTAAGGTTCTCAGACTCCCTCTGCCCGGCTGTACAAAGATAGGTGAATTTCTTCCTCTTAGTACAATTCTCCTGGAACTTGGCCTTGAATTTTGAGGCCAAATCACTGAACGAATCAATGCTTCCCGGACGAAGCTTATTGAACCATTCAGTGGCTCGGTTCCGCAAGGTCTGGAAGAAAAGAAGGCACTTTTCTTCATCGGTGCAACCGTTCATGGTCGCACTCTGGTTGAAGGAATCCTGATGGATTTCTGGATCTTCCTTCCCGGTGAACCTAGGGGCGTCGATCTTGACCTTTCGCGGGAAAGGTGTCAGATGGACCCTTGTGGTGAATGGGGACCCCGCCAAGGGTTTGTCCCGGTCATTCTTCTCCCCGACCTTCTTTTCCAGCCTTTCCAATTTTGCCTCCATTTGCTGGACGCGGTCATTTGGGATGGTCAACCGGTTCGCCACCGGTAACCTGGGCTGGCTCTCTGCTTCCTCTTCCTGACGAGAGGCCCTCGTCCTCGCTGGCTCTTGCCGATTAGACCAGGAGCGCCGGGTGCGGGCAGGCTCGGCCTCCCGCACCTCGCCTAGCCGGGCGAACGCGCTGACATGGGCAACGCTCTGCCCCCGCCTTTGCTTGGCTGACTTCCTCTGGCCTTCCTCCCTATCCCCCAGCCTTTCGAAGGCGGAGTTTCGGGAGGTCACTGGCCGGATGTTTTTTCCTTTGTTCTTCTTGTGGGCCCTCGGAATGTCCCACTCGCCGTCATCACTCTCGATTGAGACGCAATGACCATCAGGGGTGACTTGCGGATTCGTACCTTGCGGGGGACGCGACGGCCCTGCAGCGTTAAGTGCGCCAGTCAAGTTGACAGGGGCCATGGTGCTGACCAGCTGGGGTTGGAAAGGTGATGGCTGCGGCATCGACGTCTGGAACGACGTCACCGCCATCGGAGCATGTAGGGGCATGGTTCCCGTGCCTGGAAGAGCGAACGGGAACATACCAGGGAGAAAAGGCATCCCCCCGCTCTGCTTGCACATGGCCATGACCTGGCCAAAGCCCTGGATGGCTTGTAGGTTGGCTGGGTCATTCATGAACTGAGTCATGCTTGGTGGGAACGTGACCCTCGGTCCAGCGGAAGGGACGGGGGTCGTGAATGGGCTGATCACGCTAGGCGTTGGGACAGAGCTTAGACCCAAAGGAAACACCGGGGCTAAAATGACCGGTATGGTAGCAGCCACAGGGATGCTGGTACCCTCATTGGTGGCATGCACCTGAGCGGAAGTAGCGTTGATTTGTTGGCTGGAAGACATTTCGAGTGGTGTTTTTGTGGGTAGTTTTGTGTTAGAAGAGAAGAAACCTTAACCGTCCCACGGGTGGCGCCAAAAATGATGGTGTAAATTACTTGACCGGTCAAACTATACTAGATCGGGTCTAGAATAGTTTGCTTGATTTGGCAAAGTAAGAAAGGTAAAAACACGCAGATTGACCGGTAGGACTTTAGGTGGAACACCTGTAGCCCAATCTATATCATAACGGGGAATGCACAGGTGCTTTTACAAGGGAGTTTAGAGAGAATGAATTCGGATCCCTCTTTCTGAGGTTTACATGAGTATTTATACTAGGCTATGGGGGACAAGACCACGTGCGCCCACGTGGGGGCATGCCGCTAATGTGGTGCGAGGTGACTGGTTTCGTCCTCGAGCTGCCTTGTCGCTTTGTGAGGGGGATCATTCCCTTTTTCGAGTAGTGCCTTGGATGGATTCTTCAGCATCTCCAGTTGTCCTCTACTGACATGGGTCGCTACACGCCAAGCCCTCTTAGATTCTCTTCTGCCGACATTTTCCAACCCTAGAAACTACACCGTGTAATCCCCGTGAGATGAGATCATCCCAGTTAGGGAAAAATGGGGTGACAAAGTAGTTTTACCGGTATACTTTTTTCGTGAAGTATACCGGTCATCTTTTGGCCTATTTGCTGACGATTTAAGTCTTCCTTCCAAAACTTTCGAGATTGACCGGTCAACTAATTGGTCTCCTCATTTGACCGGTCGTGGGTGGAATACACCCATCAATGCCAATATATAGTACCTAAAAGTACAATGAGATGTCACGATAAAATGTCATAATATTACTCTGGGTAAACTCTTATTTTGGGGATAAATGATACTCTCTTGTCTTAAAAGAGATTCATTAATTTTTTGGACGTTCCAAAAAAAAGCTCATTTTTCTTCTTATGGAAAACTTTGAGTGACTCATAATTTTCCTCTCTCCTTTCTATCATTTTCAACCATAGTTTTGAAAACCGGACCAAAAATCGGTGAACCAGTCCGGTCCGGCCCTTTGGACCGCATTGCGCACTGAACCAGTTTGAACTGATAGGAACCGGCCGGTTCACCAGGTCGAACCAATTTTTTTTTGTTGCAAAATTTGGCCAAAATATTATTCCATGACTAAGGTTCAAACTTTTAACCTCTTGGTTGTTATACCCACCTATCAATCAATCGAGCAAGAATATTTTTTGTAACATATTGGTTCCAAGTAGTAGATATTCCGTAATTAAAAGTGTAAAGATGTATTAAAAGATTTTTTTATTTCTTAAACTAGGATTCTTAACATTTAAAAATAGAAATAATTCTAATACAGAGTATGTGTCGCGAAAAAAAATTCATTTTAATATATTTGGATATTCGATGAAATATATAAAAAAAAATAAAAATAGAATTAGTTTATAAAAATTTTAATGTATCATATTAAAAGAAAAAGAGTAATTTTTATAATTTTAATCAAAATATCATAAAATTTTATGTACATATGAAAAGAGTTATTTTTATTTTATACAAAATAGTTATATATATATATATATATATATATATATATATATATATATATATATATATATATATATATATATATAGACACACACACACACACTTATATTTATATTTATAATATGTTTAAACCATTGGTTCGACCACCTGAACAAAATAAAAGAGTAATTTTTATAATTTCAATCAAAATATCATAAAATTTTATGTACATATGAAAAGAGTTATTTTTATTTTATACAAAATAATTATATATATATACACTTATATTTATATTTATAATATGTTTAAACCACTGGTTCGACCACCTGAACCACCTGATCGGTTCGGTCACCAGTTCGATTCTTAAAACTATGCTTTTAGCAACATATCTTCATTTTCATTAAATTTTTTGCCAATTGAAATTGAGGTTTTTTAGGACATTTAGAGCTTGTTCTCTTCAACTGATCTGATTGGAATAAGTTCTAATCTGAGTCTACTTATATTTAAAACTATTTCTGATCTGATCTAAATAGAACCAGTCCCATAAAATCTTTGTCCTTCTTTCTTCATCCATCCTAAAAAATCTCTCATTTCTATTAAAAAAATCACTTTTATCTCTATTAATTCTCAAGCTACTTATTACATTATATTTTTTTACTATTAATCTACCTCATATATCATATTTTTACTCATCACATCCAAAGGTATTTTTGGAATATAAACACTAAAACATATTCTTGTTAAATTTTTTAAAACTCTTTAAGACGAAAGAGGTAAATAGAATAAGTTGGGTTTCGGGTAATTTGTTAAGGAAAGTACGCTTCCCAGAAAAAGGAAAGGCTGCCCTTTCTTTATATACACGCCCCGCCCGAAAAAAAATATCTTGGATCTTCATTCACCATCGTCATACCCAAAATCGGAATCAATACATTTTGATCATACACGATATTTGAGATGTGTGTCCATAGCTGCGTTGTTGGAGCCTCGAATCTTCTGGTGTTTATATCCAGAGGGCAATTCTTGAATCGGAGAAGAGAGTCAATGGAGTTTTACACGTACCCATCTTCGTCTTCAGCTCTCTCTTCGTTTTCATTTGACAATCTAGTTGCAAAGGCCAAACGATTCTTCACCTTTGCTGTGTCTTCTTTCATCGGCAATGTCTTCTCTGCCATCTTTACCTTTTTCTTCGCTCTAGGTATGGGTTTCTTATGCATTTTGATTTTTTCAAGCTCGGATTTCTTGCATTATTGCAATTGCTCATGCTTTTTTTCGGATGCAATTAGGGTCTACCCTTTTAAGAACTTTAGGAATTTATGCTTACGATGATGATAATTGATAAATCCTCAATAGGGCCAGCCCTAATATATATGGGAATTTTGTGCCCTCAGAAACTTATAAATTTAACAAGGTCAGGGGAAATAGAAAGAGATCAAAGCGTGATCGACACATTGTTAGGTCTGCTTTTATAAGCACTACATATGCAATGTGCTGCAATGTTTATATAATTCCATCTTGATGACTGCTAAATGATGTGTGGAGAAATTATATTTCTGCAATACTTCATAAAATTTTCCAACTTAAAAGTATAAGTTATGAAGTGTGATGTTTTAGTTCATCGATTACATCTAGTAATCCCCATACATCATTTTCCCAAACCTAGCCAAACAAAGCTATATGCATTCATCTCTAGGTATAAGCATTCATCTGATATTTGTCTTACCCTACCTCAAGTTAGTTCAACACAAATCGTCAGTCTTTCTTATGCAACTTCAAGCAGGTTCAGAAAAGAATTTTCTTTCACTTTAACACCACTATCAACAACCAAATTTCCGACATCATTTTCTTCATCTTTCACTTATGATGTAAGGAATTTATCGAGAGCACCCTTTTGCTTTTATGATTAAACCAATCTGAATGTGGAAGAGCAGTGAATTGTCGGCTAAGAGGCCTGAAACAAAGGGAATCTCAATAACCTCAATTAGAGAATCCTACTTCAATTGTTTTTGTCTCTTGCAGTTTAGCTCTCATCGTTCTCTTCTCGTATGCTGCCTCATTGCCTCTGTTGAAATATTAGAATTAGTAATATTGTTTCTTAAATTATGAAGTACATGATAGAGTATATATATAGGAGAGACTCCTAACACAACTAGGAATATAGAATAGAAACTAACTAACATACAACGTCTATCATAACTAGGAATACTTAATATTATTGTCTAACATCCCCCCTCAAGCTGAACTCTGGCTGAAGCAAGAGGAAGCTTGGACACTAGCTGGAAACTGGAAACTTTGAGAAGAGATAAGTCTGACGTGCGCCGGTGGCTGCTGACGTTGTTGGAGAAGAAAGAAGTCTGACATGCGCCGGTGGTTACTGACGTCGTTGGAGAAGAGAGAAGTCTGACGTGCATTGGTAGTTGCAGACATCATTCAAGAAGAGAGAAATTGACGTGCGCTGGTAGCTGCTGACGTCGAAGAAGAAGAGAGAACGTTGACGTGCGCTTGTAGCTGCTGATGTTGAAGAAGAATAGAGAAGGCTACTTGAGGTGCGTGTTTGACTGAAGATCTTTGACATTCTTTGTCTTTTTCTTAGATCCGGGCAATGCCCTATTTCTTTCTTGAAGGGGTGTAGAAGAATTCTTTCGTCTTTCAATACTTCCCCTATTGGCGTTGCTTTTGTGTTGTTTTTTTTTTGGATTTTTATTGGTTCAACAAAAGAGAAAGAGAAGGGAGGTTGGTGATTAGAATGAGTGATTTTAGAGAGGAAAAAAAGATGGATTAAGAATTGGTGATGGAGAAAAGATCTAGATATGAGATTCTTATATGGTAAATTGTAGAGAAACAACAATTTTTTTTTGAGAAGATAGGATGAGTTGAGAGAGTTTGTGAGGAGTTAGGTTTTTTTCTTGAAGAACCATGGAGATGACAAAAGAGAAGTTCCTTCTTTGATGGTTTTTTTTGTGTGATTTCAACAGAGTTTTTTTTCTTTTTTTTCATTTGAATGGAGAAGTTGATATGAGGATAAAATATGGAAAAGAAAATAGAGGTAAATAGGGTGGCGCCACCGTCGCCGGAATTAACGGCGGCGGCGACGGAAGCAAAGAACTCTTTTAGGTCACCAAGAGCGATGGCTCCGATACCATGTTGAAATATTGGAATAATAATATTGCTCATTGAATTATGGAGTACATGATAGAGTATATATAGGAGAGACTCCTAACACAACTAGGAATAAAGAATGAAGTCTAACTAAAATACAACATCTACCACAAATAGGATTAGGAAGCTGACTAATAATGAAACACTACCATAACCAATACTACAAGAAGTACTATTAGTATTATTGTCTAGCATCCCCCTCAAGCTGAACTCTAGCTGAAGCAAGAGGAAGCTTGGACACTAGCTGGAAACAGGAAACTTTGAGAAGAAAGAAGTCTGTGACGCGCGCCGGTGGCTGCTGACGTCCTTGGAGAAGAGACAAGTCTGACGCGCGTCGGTGGCTGCTGAGGTCGTTGGAGAAGAGAGAAGTCTGACGTTCACTGGTAGCTGCTAACGTCGTTGGAGAAGAGAGAAATTGACGTGCGTTAGTAGTTGCTGACGTTGATGAAGAAGAGAGAAGGTTGGCGTGCGCTTGTAGCTGCTAACGTCGAAAAAGAATAGAGAAGGCTACTGGAGGTGCCTGTTTGACTGAAGATCCTTGACATTTTTGTCTTTTTCTTGGATCTGGGCAATGCCCTATTTCCGTTTTGAAGGGGTGAGTTGTAAAGGTCTTATTTCCTCTTTCACTACTTCCCCTCTTGGCTTTGCTTTTGTGCTGATTTACTTTGAATTTTTATTGGTTCAACAGAAGAGAAAGAGAAGAGAGGTTGATGATTAGAATGAGTGATTTTAGAGAGAAAAAGTAGGTTAAGAATTGGAGATGGAAAAAAAAATTGGGTCTGAGATTTTGATATGGTGAATTGGAGAGAAACAACAATCATTTTTTTTGAGAAGATAGGATGATCTGAGAGAGTTTGTGAGGAGTTGGGTTTTTTTCGAAGAACCATGGAGATAACAAGAGAGAAGTTCCTCCTTTGATAGTTTTTTTTGTGTGATTTCAACAAGGGTTTTTTTCTTTTTTTTTTTCATTTGAATGGAGAAGTTGATTTGAGGATAAAGAAGAAAAAGAAAATAGAGGTGAATAGGGTGGAGCCGCCGTCGCCGGAATTACCGGCGGCGGCGGTGGGAACAAAGAACTTTTTTTTTGGGTCACCAAGAGCGGTGGCTCCGATACCATGTTGAAATATTGGAATAATAATATTGCTTCTTAAATTATGAAGTACATGATAGAGTATATATATAGGAGAGACTCCTAACACAACTAGGAATAGAGAATGGAAACTAACTAACATACAACATCTACCATAACTAGGAATACTTAATATTATTGTCTAACAGCCTCATGAGTCAACGTCTCTTCAGTATTCAATAAATGGGCTCAGGGACTATTGGGATTACTATTACTACATTTTCAAAAACATTGGGCCCATCTTATTATTCGGGGGCCTTGTTAATACAGGCCCAGCACTGGCCATGAGTTTAACCATTTTACCATTTACATTTAGTCTACTTTAAAACAAACTGATGGGGGGGAGAGTAAAAATGGAAAATGGCTTCTACATAAGGAATACTAACTGTATTGAAGAGGCATAGATATAGAAAAGAATTCATGGAGAGGGAAAAATGAATCTATCCACTCATTTCATACTAATTGGTGGGACTGATGAAGCAATTTTGACATTGTCTGTGCAGTGGGTACCTTATTAGGAGCAATGACTGGAGCTTTAATAGGCCAAGAGACAGAGAGCGGGTTTATAAGAGGTGCAGCTGTAGGTGCTATCTCTGGAGCTGTTTTTTCTCTTGAAGTCTTTGAGTCATCTTTGCTGTTGTGGCAGTCTGATGAATCCGGGATTGGGTGTCTCCTATACTTGGTAAGCAAGCAGGACTTCTTAGCTCTCTCGAATTCACTGCATGAAAACTGAATTATGTATCTTTCAAAAATTGTGGCTTTTCGTTTAATATAACTTGTAATGACGAGTATACAGTGTAACAACAAAACCCAGTATATTCCCAACCTCGTTGGGGTTTTGAGGTACGCAGCCTTACTCACATACTCCCTCCATCCCACTCTTTTTGTCCACTTTTATTTTGGCATAAATACCAAGGTAAGGAAAATTAGGAGACGAAGCCACAATTTCCCCTTGTACTCTTGGGTGACCATCACAGTTCAAAAACCCAGATCTTTCCCAAAAAAACCCAGATCTCATCTGTTATTGTTTTCAATCTTCAATTGGAAATCTCTGTTCTCACCCACCAATACTTACCAAAATTTATTAATTTCTGAGTCTTTTTCTTTCGTTCTTCACCAATGACGAGGGCTTCTATTAATTTTCATCTAGAACCACAACAATTCTTATCTACCTTGTGGTAGTCAGGCTATGTTTTTATCTAGACCCGATCTGATTTGCAAGTCCAAGAAGAGTTGATTCGAGCAACGGATTTTCGAGCAACGGGTTTATGCGTTGATTCTTATCTACCTTTATGCATTGTTGACTTGTACTTGCCTTTTAATATATGATGCCCAAAGCTAAAACATACACTGGTACTTGCCTTTTAATATATGATGCCTAAAGGCCTTTTGTTGGAAGGACTACAATGCTCCCCATTTGGGTTAGATGGTCATGTGTAGGAAAGTACCTACCTTTTGTTTAGAGGGACTAAAATGCTCCATATTTGGTTAGATGGTCATGCATAGGGTAGATTTAGCAGGATAACATTATTCTGATCATTTTTTTTCTAATTTGATGTTCCTTAGTCAAGTCTTGATTTAAAACATCTTTGGTTGTATGCTTAATTGTTGAGTGTCTTGGAAATTATTCAGATTGATGTGATTGCAAGCCTTTTGAGTGGTAGGCTTGTTCGTGAGCGTATTGGTCCGGCAATGCTGAGTGCTGTCCAAAGTCAGGTATCATCACCATAACTTTACCTTGTAACTCTGTTTGAGTCCACAACCGATCTAACTATTGATGTCATCTATTGTCAGATGGGAGCCATTGAAGCTGCATACGACGAAGCATCTAACATTTTTTACCTAGGTGGTTCAAAGGGCTTACCCGGAGATTCCGTTTAAAGGATTCCAAAAATAGTAATAACTTGTGATAACAATATTGATGCTTCCAGGGAGAGAGTCTCGTGTTCAGTATGTCTACAGGTACTTCATGCCACAATTCCTTAATTGTTTTACGCTTCACCTATTGCCCATCGCTTTGCACCACTCACCGTGTTGAGGCTGTTTGAACAATACGATGCCTACTTGTTTGAATAGGACTTTCAGCTCGGCGAGACCATCAGAAGTTTGCCGCAGTGCCATCACATGTTTCACCTACCATGCATTGATACATGGCTGTTGAGGCACGGCTCTTGTCCCTTATGTCGAAGGGATATGTAGGCCCGTGCATGATGCATAATCTCTGTAAATCACAGTATATAGTAAGTTTCTCAATTACTGTTGCCAAATTCTTGAGTCTGTGAGCCTTTTTGGATGTCGTTGTGCTTGACCTCATCTGCCCTGCAAAAAAAAAAGAGAAGGTTCATAGGATATATATACCACGGAGTAAAATACTTTTCTAATGTATGTGTTTCATACCTTCGTTTTTTTTAGAAATGAAAGCAGTTGCATTCATTGGTATTAATTGTGTGATTTTGAACCGTCTATTGCCAATCAATGTGAAACTCCAACCGGACATCGAACCGGGGAAGCAAGTAGGTCAAGGGTTTGTTGGTCAGACTAGTTGAGCCACGCCAACGGTCCCAATCAACCTATCGGTCTAGCAGTTAATGTGTTTTTATATTCTACCTTTATCCTTGAGTATTTGTTCTGTTTTGACTTTTTTCAGTTAATCATTTTCATCTTTTGATCTATACTTAAATAAAGGGTGAGATTAAATCAACTCTCAAAATTGCTATATATACTCGCTCATCCAAATGTGCTAAATCACTCCCACTTGTTTAAATTTCATATTTGCCATCTAGAGTATGGATTTAGCAAATTTGGGTGGAAGAGTGAATTTAGTCATTTAAGGGGTGGAATTAGTCGTGTCCTTAAATAAAATATATAAATATTGTACGGAGGAACTATATCGTATATGAATTAGACAAAATAATATTTTGAAAATATTTTATATAATAAATCTAATATGATTATTTTTATATCAATATCTAATATCACTATAATTAAATTTGAGATCAAAGTTTACTAGTTTCGATAAAAAATGGATAAATACTCAAAGACAGTGGGAGTAATCAACTCTTACTCCCTTTGTCCTGATTAGATTCTACATGTGCGATGCACGTCAAGAGTATTAACTTCATACATTATATCATATACAAATAACAAAATGTTCCTAATTTTAAAATTGAAAATTGTAATACAAAAAGCACATGGTCGTATCATGTTTGTAGTATTTTTTAGAAAAACATACTTCCTCCGTTCCAGTGTATTTGTCCAGTTTGACTTTTTCGAGTCAAATTAGATAAACTTTGAGCTTCAATTAAATAAATAGAGAAATACACTTGACGTGCATCGCACGGATAGAATCTAAATTAAGAGTAATTGGAGTATTAATTAATATGAGCAATTACTTCGTCCATTTTAAAAAAGCTTTAAAACTTCAGCAGTAGTTGTTCAATGCTATAAATAAACTTCAAGTTATCCTCAATCTTATTGATGGGAATTAGCCCAACAACTATGGCGGCGAAGAACAGATTATAATGATGATTGATAAATCTCACAATAATTCTATTACTAAATGTATTCCAGTGTTTTTCACTTGCCTTACAATGGAGGGTTCTCCCTCTATTTATACTACTTACAATTACATACATAATGGGCAATCATCGTGCGCATAAATCTCGTCATTATCTCTCGCACACTGATCGTGGTGGTTCACCATCTTATCCCTTAATATGTCCATGTCCTTGCGCCGTTTGGTACCTTTGCTATACGTTTGGGCCAATTGACGAGAATCTAGGCCTTTTTACCGTACTGGCCCAAGTCGCTCCTACGGATTGGGCCGATCATTCGCATCCTTTGGGCCCGGATATCCATCACAAGCCGCCTAGTTTCTTAGCGACACGTCGCTAAGGAACTACAAATGTGCCGCCCTTGGTCTGAGCGCTGGTTAGGAAACGATTGCATTTCCCACCCTCTGCTCTAAGTCGTGTCGTTTTCATTCCCACTCCAACTCACTACCCATTTTAGGCATCTGAACTGTTCTTAATTCGTCCCAAATTTTCTCCGCCAGTTCTTCAATTCGTTGCGAAGGTCCCCCGCATCATGGCTCAATCTACTGAAATTGCTCACCTAGAACTCGGCCCCTCCAAGATCAAGAGCTCTGAACTCAATGTCATGCGCGATCTCTTGGGAGCGCCCTTCAAAATCCATCATCCGGACGCCGTTGATAGGATTTCGTTGTTGGACATGAGTTCAAACCCCTTTATTATTTTTCTGGAATATTTTTGTTTTGATAAATGACAAACGGGATGATGAAATTCAACGACGATCGAAAATTTACTTTTCGTACCGAGAAAAGAAAAGAGGTGTATCAAGAAAGTTACGGGATAAAATTCAACGCTCACCCCTACGAGATTTTTTGAAGTGATGTGAAGACTCTGAAGACTTTTTAATTTTTATTGAGTCTAGGATTCTTGTAAGGATGACAATATCTTTTGCACAAAACAATTTAATTTCTGAGGGATAAAAAAATTATTTTTGAGTCAGTTGAAAAATCACTTTTCCTCTGTCTAAAATATTTTTGTGAGTCAGTTCCAAAATTAGTGTGTCAAAATTTCGTTAAAACATTTTTAAGATTACACAATTTTCTTTGGTGAGAAAAATATACTTTAAATATTTTTTCGTGTATTGTTTGACACACAAAATAATTTTTTGGGACTCTCCTTTTCTCTCCCCTACTCAAATTCATTGAATAGGGAGATATAATCGTAGGAGCGCCTTGTTATTCTCGTTGTCCCAAACAACGAGTTAGAAGCCAAAGTGCTTCCAATCGTACTTGGCTTGGGCCCTTTGTGTTTGCGCATTATTTTCATTTTAATCGATTATATCCTTTAAAATAATCGATTAGATCCAGCGCAATTTCTCAGGTTTGAATTCTTAATCGATTTTTTCTATTAAAAAAATCGATTAGCTTGGACAGAACCTCCTAATCGATTTATTGCTTCTTTTTAATCGATTTTTAAGCTTTTCAAGGGCTGCTCATTTTTGAACAATAATCGATTATTTCTCAGCAATTAATCGATTAGTTCGGACAGAGCCTATTAATCGATTAATGGACTTCATTTAATCGATTATGGTCTGTTTTTCTTTTCAGGCCTTTCGCTTCTGTGTACCGTAATCGATTTAACCTTCTACCTTAATCGATTAATTTTATCTGGTGCATATTCTCAACCTGCTCCAACAGATTTATTTTCCTCAGCCTATTTAATCCCTCATTCTCCTTCATTTCAATACACACCTCTTGCACTCCAATATATTTCTTTGAGCTATTCATCCTTTGCTTCATCTTCCTCATCAAAATATTATTTTTGAGAGTTAGAAATTTTTTTTGAGTGCTATAGAAGTTGTCATCCATAGAGCTTAAATTCTTCAACACTACTTTGCTCAATTGTGTGAGCTTTCATTCTTGTGTTGTAAACTCAATCTCTTTTGAGAGTTGTTCTTAAGACTTGTGTGACTCAAGTCTTGTTGTTGTAAGAAAGTGAGGCTTGTGTGATTCAAGTTCTCAAGTTGTACCGGTTTTTCAAGCACCCGTTGAAGCTTGAAGATTAGTAGGACTTTTGAGAGAGTCTCTCGGAGGACTGGATTAGCCACGAGGTGGTGAACCAGTATAAATCTCGGTGTTCTTCTTTCCCTAACTCTTTTTATTTATTCCTGCGATTTTATTATTTCACACACGCGAAAAACGCACATTCTTGAGAACAACTCTATTCACCCCCCCTCTAGAGTTGCACATTTGTCTAACAATTGGTATCGGAGCAGGAAGTTCTTCGAATACGTCATTTTTCAGGAACTAAAAGATCAAATGGCATCAAGGATGTTCAACGCAGGAGTGACCGAGGGACAATCAACCACGAGGCCACCTTTGTTCGATGGAACAAACTACTCGTATTGGAAGGAGAGGATGAGAATCTTTATCCAATCCAACGACTACAAGGTATGGTTGATTGTAAAGAACGGCTGCGGAGTCCCGATGAAGAAAGTCGGTGAAGTCAACGTTCCCAAAACCGAAGAGGAGTTCACCGATGAAGATTGCAAAAAGATGGAGCTCAACGCAAAGGCAATAAACATAATTTATTGCGGTGTTAATGCGGATGACTACCGCAACGGTGTGAAACCGCAAAACAAATGTGGGAGAAATTGGAGGTCACCTACGAAGGAACCGCGCAGGTTCGGGAGGCCAAAATCGACCATCTTACTCACGAGTACGAACTCTTCTCAATGAAGGAAAACGAGAAGATTGAGGAAATGTTTGAGAGGTTCTCTAACATCATTAATCCTCTCAATCTTCTCGGGAAGACCTACACCGACCGAGAGCTCGTGAGAAAGGTGCTGCGAAGCCTATCCCCCAAATGGCGTTCAAAGGTGGATGCAATCGAAGAAGGTCGTGACTTCCAAACAACGACCTATGATGCTCTTCGAGGTAATCTTATTACCTACGAAACCACCCAACTCTCAAAGGTGGTTGAAGAGAGGAACAAGAGGTCTATTGCTCTACCCGCAACAACATCAACCCACAACAACGTTGATGATGAAGATGATGACAGCGACGACACCGACCTCGGACTCTTTGTCCGAAAATTCAAGAAGATGATGCTCAAGAAGGGAGCCAAGAAGAACACTCCACCCAAATGCTATGGGTGTGGTGAAATTGGACACATCAAACCAATGTGTCCGAAGCTCAAGAACGAGAAGGACAAGAGGGCACCGAAGAAGCAACGTGCCTACATCTCTTGGGAGAACGACGGCTCCGGGAGTGAAGACTCAGAAACTGAGGAAGTGGCCAACTTATGTCTCATGGCCATTGAAGATGGTGATACATCAAAAGAGGTAAGTGATCAAGAACCTTCTCCCAATGATCCTTTAACTCTTAATGATGTTGTTTGCATTGTAGAAGATTTAGTAGGAATGTTCAAAAAGGCTTCCAAAGAAAACAATGAAATAAAGCAAAAAAATCCTGATTTTTGAGAATGATATCAAAGAACTCAAAAATATAAATGATAAACTTAAACAAGAAATTATCTCTTTTGGAAAAAGGCCACAAGAACCTTCAACTACTTCTTCTTTTACATGCTCTAGTTGTACATCACTAAAAGCTAAGGTTGCTAGTTTAGAGAGCAAATTGGGAAAGTTTAATAATGCTTCAAACACCTTAGATAAAATACTTAAGCAAAAAGTTAGTAATGGTGAAGGACTTGGATATAAGAAAAACCAACCTAGTAAAACAACATTTGTTAAAGCTAGGGGGAATAAAAATGCTAGGATAAATAATCAAACTAGAAGAGCACATCCTAGCAAACCTAGAACTCACTACACTCAACCATATAGGATGAATAATCCAAATGTTATTTGCCACTATTCTAATAAGATAGGTCACATTGCACCCGTGTGCTTCACCAAAATTAGGCATTTTCAACAAACGCACACACATCGCACATATGCTAACCAAAAAGGACCCAACAATACATGGGTACCTAAACCGTCTCCTTGATATCTTTTTGTAGGTGTGCTTGAAGGCTTCGAGTACCTCTTGGTATCTCGATAGCGGATGCTCCAAGCACATGACCGGAGACGCATCCAAATTTAGGAGTTTAGAGTATTTCAAAGGTGGCAATGTCATTTTTGGTGACAACAACAAGGGAAGAATAATTGGAAGTGGCACCGTCGGGAGAGACAATGCTACAACCGTTGAGAACGTTCTTCTTGTTGAGGGCCTCAAGCACAATCTTCTTAGCATTAGCCAATTGTGCGATAGAGGTAACCGTGTCATCTTTGATTCTAGTAAATGCATTGTAGAACGCTTGTGTGACAATAGGACTATTCTTTGTGGTAGTAGAGTAGATAACATTTATATGTTTGATCTTGAAAATTCCCCGTCTATCTTAGCTAAGTGCCTCATTACCAAAGAGGAAGAAACGTGGCTATGGCATCGTCGGATAGCTCACGTTAACATGGACCATCTTAATAAGTTGGTTTCTAAAGACTTAGTAATTTGTGTTCCTAAACTTAAGTTTGAGAAGAATCTAATTTGTGATGCATGTCAAAAGGGGAAGCAAGTAAGGGCCTCGTTTAAGTCAAAGAACGTTATTTCTACGACTAGGCCATTACAACTTTTGCACATGGACCTTTTTGGACCTTCAAGGACCATGAGTTTAGGAGGCAATTACTTTGGCTTTGTCATTGTTGATGACTATTCGAGGTTTACATGGACACTCTTTCTTGCTCATAAGTATGATGCACTTAATGCTTTTAAGAAATTCATCAAATTAGTTCAAAATGAAAAAGATTGTCACATTTCATCCATAAGAAGTGATCATGGGGAGAATTCGATCAAGATGGTTTTGATGCTTTATGTGACGAATTAGGCATTGAGCATAACTTCTCGGCCCTCCGTACACCACAACAAAATGGAGTGGTTGAATGGAAAAATAGATCTCTTAAAGAGATGGCTAGAACTATGCTCAATGAGGCAAACCTTCCTAAATATTTTTGGGCGGATGCCGTGAGTACCGCGTGCTACGTGTTAAACCGAGCCGTCATTAGACCGATACTCAAGAAAACGCCCTATGAACTTTACAAAGGAAGAAAGCCTAACCTTTCCTATTTTCATGTCTTTGGATGTAAAGTTTTTATTCATAATAACGGAAAAGATAACTTGGGAAAATTTGATGCTAAGTCGGATGAAGGAATTTTCTTAGGTTATTCTCTTCGTAGTAAGGCATATAGAGTGTTCAACAAGCGTACTAAGACCGTAGAGGAATCTATTCATGTTGTCTTTGATGAATTTGATGCTCGCTTAGAAAAGAAAGGTATTGTTGATAATGTTGCAGGTTCTTATGATGATGATGAAGAAATCGTTAAAGAAAAGGAACCGGAAGAAGAGAAAACGCAGGAACAAACGGAGCTTCCTAGAGTGGAGAACATTGAAGAACCACCCGATTGACAATGTTATTGGTGAAATAACGCAGTGAGTTTCTACTCTTAATTCTCTTAGGAACACAATTAATCACATGGCCTTTGTTTCTCAAATTGAACCAACAACCGTTTTGGATGCTATTAATGATGAACATTGGTATATGGCAATGCAAGAGGAGCTTAACCAATTTAAACACAATGATGTTTGGGAATTGGTGCCTAGACCTAATGATCATTCCGTTATTGGCACAAAATGGGTGTTTCGTAACAAACTCGACGAAAATGGAGTAATCACTAGAAACAAAGCTAGGCTTGTAGCTAAAGGCTACAATCAAGAAGAAGGCATTGATTATGAAGAAACTTATGCACCGGTTGCACGTTTAGAAGCTATTCGTTTATTGCTTGCATTTGCATCTACAATGGATTTTAAACTTTATCAAATGGATGTTAAAAGTGCCTTCCTTAATGGTATCATTCAAGAGGAAGTGTATGTCGAACAACCCCGGGTTTCGAAGACTGTGAGTTTCCCGAACATGTCTTCAAACTCAAAAAGGCGCTTTACGGTCTCAAACAAGCACCTCGTGCTTGGTATGAACGGTTAAGCAAATTTCTTTTGGACCATGAGTTCAAACGAGGTCAAGTCGACACTACTCTTTTTATCAAGAAAGATAACCAAGACATCCTTTTAGTTCAAGTTTACGTAGATGAGATCATATTCGGTGCTACTAACGAAGTTTTGTGCAGGGATTTTTCCGATATGATGCAAAGTGAATTTGAGATGTCGATGATGAGAGAATTAAAGTTCTTCCTTGGGCTACAAATTAGACAATGCATAGCAGGGACATTCGTGTGTCAAACGAAATATTGCAGGGAGTTGCTTAAGAGATTCGATGTTACCGAATCCAAATCCATTGACACACCAATGAGCACCTCTTGCTATCTCGACAAAGATGAAAAAGGTAAAGAGGTGGACATCAAACGCTACCGAGGTATGATCGGCTCTTTACTTTATCTTACCGCGAGTAGACCGGATATCATGTACTCCGTTTGTATATGCGCTACGTATCAATCTTGTCCTAAAGAGTCGCACTTGGTTGCGATCAAAAGGATAATGCGATATCTCGCGGGCACGTTGAACGTAGGTCTTTGGTATCCCAAAGGTTCGACATGTCATCTTGTTGGCTATTCCGACTCGGATTTTGCAGGTTGCAAACTCGATAGGAAAAGTACCAGCGGTACTTGCCACTTATTCGGTCATTCGTTAATCTCGTGGTTTAGTAAGAAACAGGTTAGTGTTGCACTTTCCACCACCGAAGCGGAATATGTCGCTGCAGGAAGTTGTTGTGCCCAAATTCTTTGGCTAAAACAACAACTAGTGGATTTCGGCCTTATACTTGATCACATCCCAATTAGGTGTGACAATATGAGCGCCATTAATCTATCGAAGAACCCCGTTCTTCACTCCCGGACTAAACACATAGAAATTAGGCATCACTTCATACGAGATCACGTCCAAAAGGGAGATGTCACAATTGAGTTTGTTGAAACGAAACATCAATTGGCCGACATTTTCACGAAACCCCTTAGTAGGGAGAGTTTCTTTCACATTCGGAACGAACTTGGCATTTTGGAAATCTCTATGAACTAATTCATTTTTGACTATACTAATTTGAGCGTCGGAGGCGCGATAAATTCTTTTTTGCAGGGCTTTTATTGTAGGTATCTCTTCCCTTGGTATTCAACCTAATTGGACTTGATATTTTTTTCTGTCAAACAAATTTTAATCGATTACTCCTCGAAGAGAAATCGATTAGTCGCCTCTGTCCCTCTTAATCGATTACTTGACTTTTGTTAATCGATTAAAATCCGAAACTTTTTGCTCTGCGTCACTTTAATCGATTAATTTGGTTACATTAATCGATTAGACTCATCTGTCCATCGCAATTGATTAATCACGTTTGCTTAATCGATTAATAGCTTGCAACGCAAACGTTTGGTCTTAATTTTTAATCGATTAAAATTCTTCATATAATCGATTTTTGGCTCAGCTGCATTCCTTAATCGATTAAATACCTTTATTTAATCGATTAATATTCGATTTTTTTCTTCTCTTTATAATCCGCCAGTGCCTTCGTCTTCATCGTCATCCCAGTTTTACAGAGAAGCTGCGAAACCCTAGCTCAAACTTGATCAGAAATTTCTCAAATTTGTTCCATTTTTTACCAAATTTCATCAATTACAAAAAGGAAGAATGCCAAGGTGTAAGAACGCTTCCTCGGGTCAAGAAACCACGGCAGAGGAAAATGAGAGGCCATGGCGTCGTGAAGGGAGCAAGTATATTCACATTCAAACGGGTCTCGCCTTCAACACTGGAGCTTCAGTCGAGAGGTTCCACAACATCTTCCTCACGAAGGAGATCGTCTCTCCCAAGATCGTGAACAAGGACCTCTTCAAATCGGCGACCTATGCCCCGAGTAAGTCTATGTTCTTTCAGCAAGGATTGCTTCGTTTCATTCATTTGACGTATGAATTTTTCTGTCCAAATCTTATACGTCAATTTTATGCAAATCTTCGTACCACTAAGGGAGGTTCGCCATCTCTCATTTCCTATGTTGACGGCAAAACCGTTTTCATTGACGGTGCCGGTTTGACTTCTTTGTTTGGCCTTCGTCGCGGTGAAGTTACCGAAAACCTGGATGAAACATTCCAAGATGAGGCAATATGGCGACAACTCGGGTTAGATCATCGTGACCTCAAGTTTAGAAACTCTAGCAACCCGAGTGTCGTTAATCTCATTTTAATTCAACGCGTCCAACAATACATTTTCTCATATGTTTTGTTGCCCCGTGATTCGAACCATGGCGTCGTCAACAAGGACGATATTCGTTTGTTTCACGTCCTGTTGATTGATGTCAAATTTGATTGGGTTCACTTCTTTATCGTTGCACTTAGCGATGGCACTCGCTTTTCCTATCTCCGTTTTGCCATCCCCATTATGCATATCCTTGCTCATTGCAAAGTAGACCTTACTCGGGACACTCAGGTGCCGGTTAAGAAGACGTGTTTCATCACTGAAGCCAAGTTTTCCCGGATCGTGTATCGAGAGGAGGGCGATGCTGCACCAAATCTCGACTTGATCGTCGCCAAAGAAGAAGAAGAAAGCCAAAACGAGAATCAAGCTGAGTCATCTCAAGCCGGAGGTAGTCGAGCCACGGAGCGCGTCACTCGTCAACGGAGGACTCGTCCGAGAGAAGAAGCACCGGAACCATCTTGGGTGAAAAAGATCTTCGATACTCTCACGTGCATCCGAGATGACGTTCGCCAGCTCAACGAGAGGATGACTCGTCTTGAGCAATCTCGCTCCTACCGTGGCCCGCGTCACAACTTCAGCGGAGGAGCTCGTCCGGCGAACTCTCTTTGATTATTTTCTCTTCCATCTTAACTTTTTTATGATACATTGTTATTGGCTATTACTGTTATAACTCTTTTGGTGAATGATATTGTTGCTAATATGGTTCTCTTTTAGAACATTTTGACTCTTTGAGGCAATTCGTGTTAGAAGCTCTTTTGAAAACTCTTACAATTTTTTTTCCTTCAAAATCCCGGCATCAATTAAGGGGGAAGGTTGTCGGTTGATAATGCCAAAAGGGGGAAGGAAGGATCGTTGAGAAAACTTGTTTTTTCAAAATTGTTTTTCCGCTTATTACTCCGATTATTTTTGCTCCACTTCTCTAACCTTGTAGGGGGAATCATTTAAGGGAAGTATTCTTTTCTTTGCTTTTTCTCAACTATGTTTGTCATTATCAAAAAGGGGGAAATTGTTGGACATGAGTTCAAACCCCTTTATTATTTTTCTGGAATATTTTTGTTTTGATAAATGACAAACAGGATGATGAAATTCAACGACGATCGAAAATTTACTTTTCGTACCGAGAAAAGAAAAGAGGCGTATCAAGAAAGTTACGGGATAAAATTCAACGCTCACCCCTACGAGATTTTTTGAAGTGATGTGAAGACTCCGAAGACTTTTTAATTTTTATTGAGTCTAGGATTCTTGTAAGGATGACAATATCTTTTGCACAAAACAATTTAATTTCTGAGGGATAAAAAAATTATTTTTGAGTCAGTTGAAAAATCACTTTTCCTCTGTCTAAAATATTTTTGTGAGTCAGTTCCAAAATTAGTGTGTCAAAATTTCGTTAAAACATTTTTAAGATTACACAATTTTCTTTGGTGAGAAAAATATACTTTAAATATTTTTTCGTGTATTGTTTGACACACAAAATAATTTTTTGGGACTCTCCTTTTCTCTCCCCTACTCAAATTCATTGAATAGGGAGATATAATCGTAGGAGCGCCTTGTTATTCTCGTTGTCCCAAACAACGAGTTAGAAGCCAAAGTGCTTCCAATCGTACTTGGCTTGGGCCCTTTGTGTTTGCGCATTATTTTCATTTTAATCGATTATATCCTTTAAAATAATCGATTAGATCCAGCGCAATTTCTCAGGTTTGAATTCTTAATCGATTTTTTCTATTAAAAAAATCGATTAGCTTGGACAGAACCTCCTAATCGATTTATTGCTTCTTTTTAATCGATTTTTAAGCTTTTCAAGGGCTGCTCATTTTTGAACAATAATCGATTATTTCTCAGCAATTAATCGATTAGTTCGGACAGAGCCTATTAATCGATTAATGGACTTCATTTAATCGATTATGGTCTGTTTTTCTTTTCAGGCCTTTCGCTTCTGTGTACCGTAATCGATTTAACCTTCTACCTTAATCGATTAATTTTATCTGGTGCATATTCTCAACCTGCTCCAACAGATTTATTTTCCTCAGCCTATTTAATCCCTCATTCTCCTTCATTTCAATACACACCTCTTGCACTCCAATATATTTCTTTGAGCTATTCATCCTTTGCTTCATCTTCCTCATCAAAATATTATTTTTGAGAGTTAGAAATTTTTTTTGAGTGCTATAGAAGTTGTCATCCATAGAGCTTAAATTCTTCAACACTACTTTGCTCAATTGTGTGAGCTTTCATTCTTGTGTTGTAAACTCAATCTCTTTTGAGAGTTGTTCTTAAGACTTGTGTGACTCAAGTCTTGTTGTTGTAAGAAAGTGAGGCTTGTGTGATTCAAGTTCTCAAGTTGTACCGGTTTTTCAAGCACCCGTTGAAGCTTGAAGATTAGTAGGACTTTTGAGAGAGTCTCTCGGAGGACTGGACTAGCCACGAGGTGGTGAACCAGTATAAATCTCGGTGTTCTTCTTTCCCTAACTCTTTTTATTTATTCCTGCGATTTTATTATTTCACACACGCGAAAAACGCACATTCTTGAGAACAACTCTATTCACCCCCCCCCCTCTAGAGTTGCACATTTGTCTAACATTCGTTTACCCAAAATCCAGTGCCAGAACGTTATCTGGTGATGCACTACGATTTGGTTCTTCACGCCTTTAGACTTCCACTTCACTCCTTTATCCGCGAAGTGTGCAGAAATTGGGATCTTCGCCCTAGGCAATTTACGACCAACACACACAAATACCTGGCATCTTACATTCTGCGCTGCTGCTAGAAGCTTAGGACCCCTTCTGTGAGGGACTTCATGCACTTCTTTAGCCTCGAGGGCAATTCCCCTTTTTTCAGCCTTCACCCCAATCAAAAATACGTCCTCTTCACTACAGTGGAGCTGTGTATTAAAGGTTGGGAGGACAAGTTTTTTGTGATTGAAGCTCCTGCCGATCTGCCTTTCAACCTACCAACTGATCCCCGTAAGATCAAGCTTTCCCGGACCCCCTTCTCTAAGGGCTCCTAGGCTGAGAAAGCCTTTGAAGAGATGAAGGATAGCGACCTCATCGATCATGAGCACCTCCAGAATCCTAAATTGTTCAGGCAAGCTGGATTCCACTTCTTGGGCAATCATCCCCTTATCTCATCCGGTTCTGCCCAAATCATCTCCCCTCACTCGGGTGCCAGCGGCTCTCAAGATCCTACTTCTCTTGAGCGAAATGAACCCTCATCCTCTGACGCCGGACACCCCACGGTCTAGCTTGCTAAGCCTCTCGATGATCTCGAGTCCATCAACGCCTCTTCCTCAGCTCCAGACATATCACCTCCTGTTCTGGTCTTCCAGAAACCAGCCACCACACAGAAGCGCAAACATCTAGATATTTCTGCGCTATCCCAACCGAAGAGGCAAAAAGGTTCCCCCTTAAAGTCAGTTTCTCAGGCATCTGCAGATATTTCTACCCCAAATGTCCCAGAGGTAGTTCCAGACCATCCTCCATCGGGTGCACCCTCTACGGTTAACAACCCATCGTCCCGGATGGACAATGCAGCTCAGGCATCCCAACGCGATTACCCGCTTGAGTGTACGGATGACGTTATCACACCGGGTTGGCAGCCCCCTGTGGCCACTCCTACTGGATCTCCATTAAAGGTTTCCTCCATTGCGACGAGGGCCTCAATTGACTATGTCCAGATGCCTTCTCCATCAACTTCACCACCTTTCTCCTCTGTTGCAGCCATCATATGTCCTCCCATCACTTATAAGTTCAATTCGGACACTTTGGCTTGGTTCAAGCAGAACTGGGCCTCTGTGTAGCGTAAGCTTCAGGCGGCTAAAGATGCTCATGCCCAAGGGCTGATGATGATGGAGCAAGCCCGAGAAGTGCTCAAGAGTTCTCCCCGGGTTCAGTTCATGAACGACCAGACCTGGCCGTGCTCGCCACCTTGGGACTCCTGGAGCAGGTATTTCGTCTTACAAAATCCTTAATGTCTTACTTTGGTTTTCTTTTCCACCCCTTGATTCTTTTTCGCTCAGGCCCATACCGTTGTCACAAAGTTGGTTGAAGATCACCTTGGAGTCTCTACTTGGAACTGTAACGCCCCAAAACATACCCTAAAATTTATTGAATTAAATATTCAATTAAACAAATTTGTTTTGATTAAAATAAATTATTGGACTTTGGGCCGATATGAAATATGTTTTGATATCCAATATCACAATCAGGATAAAACTTATAAAGATAAATCCAATATGTATACTTTATGTGTAATCTTAATTGGGAACCAGATTACAGACCCAAATTAAGAATACAACAACAACAACACAACCCAGTTGAATCCCATTACAGTAGGGTCTGGAGAGGGTGTGTGTACGCAGACCTTTCCCCTACTCGGAAGTAGGGAAACTGTTTCCAAGAGACCCCCGACTCCAACTGCACAAAAAAATATGATAGGAATAAATCATGAGAATAAGTAATATAAATTAAATATGAGAACCTTTTATGATAAAGGTCAAGAAAATCAATTTTTGACTCTGTCAAAGTCAAATACCCAAAAAATGATGTCGGAAAAAGTACTTCAACCCAATATTGAAATTATATCGTTGGATAATGTTTAACTGTTCGATCTCAATGGTACAAATAAATTCAATTTGGAGAAAGTTAGACAAAAAAGTGTACCCTGACCGGGACCAAACGCACTAGCTAATCGCAGAATCACCGAAGGAGTCAGCATATCTATCTTTTTCTTCTTCTTTCTCATTATATAAGTGAGGCACGTTTCTCTCCCAACTCTTCACCATTTTCCTTCAATTAAACTTTGAGAGGAAGCTGTGAGTGTGGAGAATACAGTGGTGCTGCCATATTGGTGTGAAGTCGCCGGAGCTGAGAGTAATTGTCATCGAAAGTTTCGCCGGAAAATTTCCAAAACCTTCGTTAAGCTTCGAGGTAAGCCCGTAGATATATCTAGTGACTAGAATGTTTGTATAGATCACTTCTACGTTCATAAACGATCATTTGGTTGAGTTTTGTGTTTGACATGCTTGAAGAACCAAGAATCATAAACCTTGAAATCGTTGTTAAAACTACGAACTAATGATACCAAAATGATCTATGAACCTTGGAGAATATTTCTATATAATTTAATTAAAGTTTGGTGATTAAAAAGGACATTTTCGAAAATTGGCATGAGGTTGAAGATGACACTGTTCAAAACTTCACGTAGAACGGTAGGCAGATACCAACCGGATGGTACATTGGTACCGCAAGCACGGTAGGCTGTAGCGTCGGGAAGGTAAGTAGCTACCGTCTCCGTCGCGGGAAAATTTTCCTCTAGCGGTATCTGCTGCCAAACGGTACCCCGTACTGTTAGGGCGGTATTGAGGTACCGTATGTCGTTACCGAGGTACCGTTAAGGGTATCGTCTGACTCGAGAAGTTTTCAGAAACTTAATTTTTGGAACTTTTAAATCCTATTTTTGATACCAATCAACTACAATCAATGTGAATATCATTTATGGAAATAAAAATGATGTTTGTGATAAATAAAATCTTATGTGATTCATGACAGTAAGGTAGAGTGTTAACACTCGAAGCTAGGCCGCTATTTGCTATTGGATGTTTTATTGATTGATGATTATTATTGATTAATGATTATGATGATTAAACCTTGATGAATATTCTCATTAAAATGATAATCACGAATGATTGAATCATGATTAAAAATCAATATATTAATGATTATGAAAATAATACGTATTGTTAAGGGTATCTAGAATAACTCTAAGATATACCCATTGTGATGTTGATTTTGAAGGGTATCTAGAAAAACTCTAAGATATACCCAAATGACCATTTTAGTTAATTGATATTGATTTCAAGGGTATCCATAAGAACTCTAAGATCTACGCATTTAGTTAGGCCTTGTGGGTATGATGTCCGCTGGCCAGGGTCAAAACGTAAGCACAATGATCTTGACATATTTTTGGTGCAAATCTCTGTTGACGACATTATATTTGGTGCTACTAATGATCTTATGTGTGAGGAATTTACAAAGATTATGCAAGGGGAGTTTGAGATGTCCATGATGGTAGAACTAAATTTCTTTCTTGGTCTTCCAATTCAACAAAATGAACATGGAACATTTCTTTGCCAAACAAAGTATTCAAAAGAGCTTCTCAAGAAGCTTCAAAGGAAATGGAAACTCCAATGAGTTCTGAATGCTCATTAAGCCCGTTAATGTCAAACGGTATCAAGGTACGATCAGTTCTTTACTTTATTTAACCGGTATTAAACCCGATGTTGTGTTTAGTATTTGTATGTGCGCTAGATACCAAGCAAACCCTACGGAATCAAACGTATCCTTAATTATGTGAGAGGCACCTTGAACTTGGGACTTTGGTATCCCAAAGGTTCAACATGTACTCTCGTTGGGTATTTTGATTCTGATTTTGTCGGGTGCAAAATTGATAGAAAAAGTTTGAGTGGGACCTGTAATCTTTTTGGTTGTTCACTTCTTTCTTGGTTTAGTAAGAAACAAGTAAGTTTTTCTTTGTCCACCACCGAGGCTGAATATGTCGCTGCGGGAAGTTGTTGCGAATAAATCATCTGGATGAAACAACAACTTTTGGATTATGGCTTTGTACTTGATCATATTTCTTTACGATGTGATAATATGAGTGCCATAAATATTACAAAGAATATATTTCACCATTCTCATACAAATCACATTGATATAAGACATCATTTCATTAGAGACCATTTCCAAAAGGGTGATGTAGACATTGAATTTGTCGATACAACTAATCAGTTGGCTGACATTTTTACCAAACCTTTGGACCATACGACTTTTTATCGTATTAGAAATGCTTTAGGAATAATTTATATTGCCTAAGACTTTAATGTTGTTTTGTTAATTGATTGAATCTTATACTAACTTAGGCATCAGAGTGGCCTTAATTCTTTTTTACAGGTTCTTACATGTCCACTCCTCTTCTTCATTTCATTGCAAGCAGGTATTGAGGGGGAAACTTGGTTAGCATTTATTTTTCATTGGATTTGGGCAATATTTTGGATTTCTTCAGGCCTATTCGACTAATTGGAATATTAGTCGACTAATTCGTTGAAGGTCACACTAATCTAATCAAATAGTCTGTAATTTAGCCAACTTATAGGACGCTTCATCGTATCTGCATTGGACCTGAACTATTCAACTAAATCGAAGATTAGTCAACTAATACTGATTCAAAAATACAGGACTTTATTGGGCTCCTAGTCTATTTTGGCTCATTCTCTCTCTCTCTCTCTCAACCCAATTTTTGCCACTCGCCATATTCTCTGATTGCTCTCTCTCGTCTCTTCTTTCTCCCAACTTCATCACCCCATGGAAACAAACACATTAGAGAAGAGAGAGAATTGATCAACGGAAGACACTTCTCGCCCGGAATCTTCAATTCCCCAAACTCAAGGATCCGAAAATTCGAGGTATGATTATGCTCTTAATCCTCGTATATTTTCTTTGAAAATGAGGAAACATTAGAGTCTTTCGCAAAATTCTTTCTTCCTCGCAAGATTATTTCACCCTGTTATGTTGATCTCTTTGAATTTGAAAAAGATGAATCTTTTGCTCCGTATTTGTCTAAGCTTCGTTCTCCGTGCTTGCTAAATATTGTCACCATTCCTGAATCCCATGTCTTGGTTGCTTATATCAAAGCTTTTTATTCGGCTATGGACGTTAAGTGTTAAGGTGCACAATTTGTAATCACTTCTCGTATTTGTGGTAAAAAAGATGTGATTTCTAGCTCTAAATTGAACAAGTTGTTTGGGTTGCAAAATGTTGGTGGTGAGATTTCAAATGTCAAAAATACATCCAATCAGTGGTATAACTTTGATGAAAGAAAATATTGGGAAGTAATGTAATTTGAGCATGAGTTTAACGAGTCCGAGTGTCCAAAAGTGAAAGGCATGATGCCCCCTCAACGGTTTCTTTAGTACATTTGCTCCTACATTTTGAGGGGTAGAATTGGGAACCATCCAAAAATGAGCAAGGATGATGCAATATTGATATATGCCATTCTCAAGCCGGTGGATGTAAATTGGGGGAAGTACATCTTAACCTACATGTATTTTTTGCCGTTTCAAAAAGAGGGCTCTTCCTTATCCAATTCTTCTCGCCTACCTACTTAAGCAAAAGAGGTTTGAGTTTGCAAATTCTGAGATGACGTGTGAACATCCATTTTGGCGCATCAAGTTAGAAACTGTGGCAAGAACTCAAGATGCAAGTGATGGTGATGATGACGAAGCCCATGATGAAGGTGCACCCTCTCAAAGGCGTCCGACTTTCCATAATGGGTGGGTCTCTATGCCTATGCTCTATGATGCCATGAAGGGTATTCAACTTTCTCTCGATCAAATCCAACATCAACTAGAAATTCATGCGTACAATCTCAATAAGTTGATGATCAAGGCCGGTGAGCAAAGGAAAACTCCCTCTCAAGCTTCTCTTACACCTTATATGTATAACACACCGGGGTCTTCTCGTACCTTTGTTGACAATATTGATGATAATGACGTGGTTGATGATGACGAGATGGATGAAGAATGAGTGGAAGAGCAAATTTTGTCTTTAATCTATCTAATACTTTATCTTGCTTATTATCTAACTCTCTTTTGTTACTTCATTCCTCACTATTCCCCTTGTGTTTCTGCTAATGATTTTAGAACTTGCTGTTTCTTTCACCCTTTTTGCTTATGACAAAAGGGGGGAGATTATGTGTTCTTGCTTGTGCTTAGGGAGTGCTTGCAAACATGGGGGAGTAGCTATTAACTCTCGGTTGGTTTTATCTTGATTACTTTCTCTTTGTGATCTATGTGGGTGTACTTGTTCTTTGTGATCTATGTGTTGAGACCGAATTTCTGATTGATTCTTCAAGCCCAAGCAAATCATGGTTGGGTTTGTCATTATAAAAAGGGGAAATTGTTAACCCTTGTGTTTTGATAATGGCAAACATATTGTGGGATTCTTGAAGTTGGTGGTTGGCTTAACAAGCCGCGTTGGACATTAAGACAAGCCTTGCAGATAAAGAGGTTTCTAGATTTTTCTAAGTTTCGAGTCCAAGATTATTTGTTAAAGTGTATGGCAAAATCTTTTCTAAATGTTTTTTAGTTAGTTTCAAAATGCTTTTATCAATATTTGTGTCTTTCTAAGTGATTCAACTAATTTACTATCTTTTATTCAAATAAACCATTTCCAGGTCAGTCTTCAAGATTCAGGCTAATTTATTCAAATAAAAACCTTTTTAGTCAACTAAGTGCAGAAATTTTCTGCTGGACTATTTGGCTAAATCATCATATAGTCGAATAAGTATTGGGTTCTTCAGTAGCATAGTTGGGCTGATTTAGTTGACTAAATCTCTATTTAGCCAACTAAATCGACAGTTTCAACTGTCCAACTGTCATTTTTTTCAAATACTTTGGAAGTTATCCAACCCTATCTTATATAACTGCTCCTATCTTCGTTTTTAGTTATTCAAGAACACCAGTAACATCTTTCTTAATACATCCTTTGATTATTCAAAGAGAATCATTCAATTCTATCTTCCTCCTACTCAAGTTATCAAGTGTTTGTTTGGAATTTCCTTAACACTTGAAGTTTGGAGAGTTTTAGTGTGCCATACACTATACGTTGGATGTAATCTACAACAAATCCGCTCTTGACTAAGGATTATTTTCCGTTGTGCACATTGGTTGTAAATTTTATGTTGTAAAAATCTTGAATTTGATATAATTCAAGTTTTGGATTGAAATCCAAAGTCTTGTGAAATCAAGACTTCGATGGAAAGGTTAGATGCTTGTGATATCAAGTTCTCGGGTTGTATTCAGATTGTCAAACTCCGTTTAGTTTGACGAAGATAGTGTTATTTCGGGCACATCTGCCTTGTGGACTGACGTAGGCATTAGGCCGAACCAGTATATATCGGTGTCTCTATTCACACTTTAATTTATGCTTCAATCTTTAGTTATTTATTCCTGCGTTTCGTGTGCCTTGCAAAAAATTTGCTTTATTTCGTGAACACCTATATTCACCCCCTCTCTAGAGGTGTGTAAGGCGTCTAACAAGAGCAACGTGAGAAAATAGATTGGAAGAAATAACAAAACCAAAGTATCTTTTAAATATGGAGGATAAAAAATCAAATATAGAAGGCACTCTATATTTTGAATTTTGCAGTACTCTTTATTTCTTTCTCGCTTTAACTTTACATGCACTTTAAGAAAAACTAAAAATTACAATGACTTTCCAATATACCTTTCCACATCCTTCCCCTCTCTGTGTCACGGTCTGCCCAAACCCCCACCCTAACCGTGAAAACCCTAACCTAAACTCCGACGGGGGACCCACGATGACCCTGATTTGACATCCCTTAACCGTTGGGTGCTTCATGAATCACTATGGGTACAAATTAATTGGGAGGCCCTGAGTCCGATGAGCGATCCAAAAAACAGAAGGGAAGCTCTATTCAGATCTTACATCAATGAAGGAAGCTCTTCTAGATCCGATGGCGATGACCTCGGTTCTATTCTAATCCTAGTAGCGAGCTCCTTCAGATCCAAACGAGATGAGTTGGTTCTATTCATATCCTACATACATGAAGCTCGTTCCTTTGGATCTGATAGAGATGAGATCGATTTTGTTCAAATCTGGCAAAGAGATGTTTTAATTGAAGATGACGGATGAGAAATAAGGCAGAGGAAGAAGAAAATGGAGAATGAGGATAAAGATGGTAGAGAGGGTAGATGAAATTAGTTGGGGGACGATGGGGAGCACAGACGATAATAGATAGTGGCAAATGGTCGTGCTTCAGTGGTGGCAGAAAAGAAAATAGAAGAAGAAACTATGAAAGATTGGTGGTGGGTAGAGAAGAAATAAGGAAGAAGAATAGATAAGGGATGGGATGGATGGAAGGAATCAGTCGGGGGTTTAGAATTTATAAGGGTGTGTTAGATATTTTACACATAAAAATTTACCAAAAAAGGAAATGAAAATAAATTTTTTTAGACGAATGAAAAAGGAAAATGAGAAGATAATTTTTGGACAGGAGTATACACTAAAATTCATATCTTTTGCCTTCAAATAAATTTCTATCTATTATTTTTTAGAAGATCACTTCTCCGTCGGAGATGCCCTAAGACTATGTGCAGTGGGCATTGTTATCAGTGGCGCAAATGGCGCGCTCCATAGATGCGCCTTTGGCGATCTGCAGCGGAAACGCCACAAATTGGGTAGTGGCGGTCGATTGACTCGTGCTAGCGCCAAATCTGCGCCATCGCCACGCCATCACCATTCTTGCGCCATTTTTTAATTTAACCCGACCCAATTCCAATAAATTAGGCCCAATAAAGAAATTAAACCTTTAATTAGTAGTCTCCAGCCCCTTAATCTTCCCAATCGATTCCCAATCGACGTGTAAAAACCGCCAGGCCTCGATTCCCAATCGTCTTCTTGTTCGTCTCGTCATTGTCTTCTTCTGGTCGCGACTCCTCTTGTGACTCACCAAAGCAGATTGACGACAGGAAATATCGGGTAACTGAATAGTACTTCCTTTTTCTTTCTTTTTTATCAATCAGTATACTTCTTTTTTTCCTTTTTTGAAAGCTTTTCTTCCTTTTTCTGTTTTAAGTCATGCGTAGTACTGTGTATTATAGTTGATTATACTGCCAATGTTTAATATATTTTTATTCAATTTGTTCTACCATAAATTTTTTTCTGATATAAATTTTTTTCCATAACTTTTTTTCCTGTCATTATTTTCTTTCCTGACAGGTTGACATAATTTTTCTGCCATAATTTTTCTTGTCTTAATCTTTTTTCTAGCATAATACTTCTTAAAGAATGTCTGTCTCTCTGGCTTGGGAGCACTGCACGAAGCTCAAACCAAACTCCAACAATGATTTGGTGAGTAAATTTTGTGGCCACATAAGTAGAGGTGGGATTAGAAGATTCAAACAGCATCTCAAAGGAGGGCATCGTAACACCAAGAAATGTCATGTAGTTTCGGAAGAGTTGAAGGCAAGGCTCCGAGACTTGGTTTTGAAAGAGGCAAATTCCAAAGGAGTGAACGTGGTAGAAAATACCTTTCGGAGCACATATGCAACAGGGAAAGATGTGGGTGGAGGTAGCGGCCCAATGGACAAGTTTGTTTATCCGACTAAGAAACGTAACGTATCCGTGGTGCAAACCACAATTCCGTCCAAAATGAAAAGCAAAGAGAGGAACTTGCTCAAAGCTTATCTCTGTGGATGTATCGAAATTGCATCTCATTTAATGTGGTTCGGGATCCATTGTTCAAAGAAACGCTTGAAAAGATTGGCAGGTTTAGGGTTGGATTTAAGGAACCCACTTATCACGAGGTCAGAGAAAATTTTTTGCTGAAAGAAGTCGAGAAAACAGATGATTTGATCAAGGAACACAAGAAAGTATGGGCAATGGATGGATGTAACATCATGTCTGATGGTTGGATCGATGAAAGGCATCGTACTCTTGTGAATTTTTGCGTCAATTCTAGCAAAGGCACTGTTTTTATGAAAGTAATAGATGCTTCTTCTTATAAAAAGATTGGTGCTGCAATTTTCAAGCTGTTTGATCAATGGATTCGAGAAATTGGCCCTTACAATGTGGTTCAAATTGTCACAGACAATGCAAAAAATTATGGACTTGCAAAGACGATGATGGAGCAGCGGTACCCACATATATTTGCTACTGCATGTGCTACTCATTGTCTTGATCTTATTTTGGAAGATTTTTCAAAGAAGATGCCAATAGTTCAGAGAACAGTTAAGACAGCGCAGAGCATCACTACCTATATTTACAACCACACTCTTTTGGTAGATGTGATGAAGGAATTCACTGATGGAAGAGATCTAGTGAGGCCCGGTGCAACAAGATTTGCTACAAATTTCTTAACCTTGCAATGCCTCCTTACTCAAAAGCATGCACTCAGAACAATGTTTGCTTCCCCTAAATGGTATGAAAGTGATTTTTCAAAGACGAATGAAGGCAAAACATGTTCTGAAACAATGTACCGGCAATCTTTTTGGAAGAATGTGGCTTTTGTTATGAAAATTTCTTTGCCCATAGTGAAGGTTTTAAGAATTGTAAATGGAGATGTGCCTCCCATGGGGTTTATTTATGAAGCAATGGAGAGGGCAAAATAGGCATAAAAAATACCCTCGGTGGGCAAGAAAAAAAGTACCTGCCCATTTAGAAGATAATTGATAAGCGTTGGGATGACAAAGTACATTCTCCATTACATGCTGCAGGATACTATTTAAATCCTCAATTGTTCTATCCAAATGCACAACAAATTCTTGCAGATGCAGAAGTATGTGACGGATTCACAAAATGTGTGGAGAAAATACTGCCTCGTGACATTGTAGGGAGTTTGCAGTTCTCTAATGAGATATTGAACTACACATGTAACGCCCCAAAATATACCCTAGAATTATTAATGAATAATTATTCAAGTAATCAAATTATTTTGATTAATAATAATAATAATAATAATTGTTATTGGGCTTTGGGCCGAAATGAAATGTGTTTTGACATCCAATATCACAAATCAGGATAAGTCTCATAGAGATAAATCCAATATGTTGAATATTTGTGTGGTCTTGATTGGGAACATAAATACAGACCCAAATCAAGAATAAATAAAGAAATTATTTATAATATGAACTTTAAAATGATTTATTGAAATAAATCATGAGAACAAATGATATGAATTAAATGTGAGAACCTTTTTGAATAAAGGTCAAATAAACCAATTTTGACTCTGTCAAAGTCAAACACTCAAAAATATGATGTCAGAAAAAGTATTTCAAATAAATATGAAAATTATATCGTTCGATAGAGTTTAAATGTACGATCACAACGGTGCAAACGGATTTCAATTCGGAGAAAGTTGGACCAAAAAGTGTTCCCCGACTGGGACCAAATTAGTCCCAATCAGGGACTTGCGTTTGGAATTGTAGAGATAGGCCGTCCGCTCCACTGAGACGCCAAAACAGGAGAATGGAGTCATCACCATGTCTTCTTCCTCTTCCTTCTCATATAAAAGACTACCACAACTCCCTCCATTCTTCACCATTTCTTACAGAGTTTCATTCTATTCTGTTGCTCGGAGTGAGGAGAACGTGGTGGTGCTGTCGTATTGGTGTGAGGTCGCCGGAGTTGAGAGCTATCGTCGCCGGAAGTTTTGCCAGAAAATTTCCAAAACCTCCATTAAGCTTCGAGGTAAGCCCCTAGATATATCTAATGACTAGAATGTTCATATAGGTCGTTTCTACGTTCATAAATGGTCATTTGGTTGAGTTTTGTGTTTGACATGTTTGAAGAACCAAGAATCATAAACCTTGAATTTGATGTTAAAAATATGTTTTAATAATTCTAATATGATCTATGAACCTTGGAGAACATCTCTATATAGTATAATTGAAGTTCGGTGACTAAAAAGGGTTTTCCCGAAAAATGGACCGAGGTTGAAGATGAATGAACAGTGGCTGAAAATCCACAGAGTGGATCGATCCCCTTCATTGGATCGATCCTCTGGGAGTTTTTCTTCTAGTTGGAGCGATCCAGAGGGCTGGATCCATCCTCCGAAACTCTGGTCCGAAAATTTGTCTGAAATTGCTATTTTTGAGCTCTAAAATCCTATTTTTGATACCAATTGATTATGATTATTATAAAAAAGATTTTTCACAACAAAAATGATGTTTTTAACACTTTAAAACATTATGTGATGCATGACGGAAGTTCGGGTGTTAACACTCGAGACTAGGCCGCTAATTGTTATTAAATGTTATGTTGAATGATCATTATGATGAACTATTATTGTGGCCAATTATGAATGATTAACCTACTGATTGGTATGAATATTGATTAAATCATGATTAAAAATGGATATAATGATGATTATGAAAATGATGTATATTGTTAAGGATATCTAGAAGAACTCTAAGATATACCCACTTGTATAATGATGATGATTATTAAGGATATCTAGAAGAACTCTAAGATATACCTCCTTGACCAATTCATATTTCAGGGTTAAAACGTACGTACGGGATCTAGAACGGATATCACCCACCCGGCAGTTCACTGTTCGGTTGGTACGTAATCCACATGACTCATAGGGTGGATTATCGATTCTTGTGTTCTGCATTAAACTATTTATAGTTTAAGGGCCTGGTTAGAAATGTTGCCTTAGACTAGGAATAGCTAAGAGCTTGTTATAAAATGATTTGGCCTTAGATTAAGAATAATTTAAGAGCATGGTTGAGATATTGAATATCAAATGACTTGGAATAAAATATTGAGAATATCATGAATGTTTGAATCATATATTGTGTGCATGATATCAAATGGTTGATTATGAATTGAGATTCAATTTATTTGGATGTTCGACGCTTTAGATATGCTTACTCAGCTTCATCGCTGAGCGTGTAGTATGTTTTATTTGCTACACGCAGGTAAACAGAAAGATTAATGTGATCCTGGCGGCAAATGGGGCGAGATTGTCAGGATGGATGTGACAAGTTTTGAAATGATTTATGATATGTCAATATTAAATTCGCTTCCGCAATATTGTTAAATACTCCGTACTGCATATGTTATGAAAAATATTATTGAGATTAATAAAGTGTGTTTGAAAAGTTTTAAATTTTACGATTACCAAGTTAAATACTTTAGTCCGAATGGGGCTGTAGACCTGGACGGATTAGGGTGTTACAATTTGGTATCGGAGCAAATGGTTTTAAAACCGATCTTCGGATCAAAAATTTGATATTAAAAAAAAAATGTCAATCACATCCACGACTCTTGCATCCCTCTACTCTAGGAAAAAGGTATGAGAATTTACTTGGTAAATAATGACTCTATTAAGAATTCTCATTAAATAACAATTGATTAGTACTGAAACCGTATCGAGCGTAGACTCTAGTTGAACTTTTGTACTCAGTGTAGAGACAAAAGAATAAACGATATGTTTATAATCTCCTGATACGTTATCAACGTACATTTCGCATCGCAAGTGACGAAACTGATCTGCATCGCAAAATTGTACGAAAGTGAGACGACTATGAAGAAACGATAAATGTTGAGAAACATCTGTGAAGCTGATGTCAAAGATCCTCATGTGGACTCAAGACGATCTAATCGTTGATTCAAACACGAACGTTTAGAATCAAGAAACTCTGTTATCTAAAGTATTCGATATTATTGTTTGACTCATTAGGACACATTATGCGATTACTTGATGTGAATCAAAATCGTTCGTTAAGCGGCAATTCTTTGTAAAACATCGTTGAAGTCCCATACAAGGAAATCGACATTATCCTTCGTATGCATTAACTGACTGAACGTAGTTGCTGTTGTCAACTTGTTATGAAGAATTCCTCAACTGAAGACCAATGATGGTAACCTTATAGAGGTGAAAGCAAAGCTGATTTCTAAACCGACCAAGTTCATCTCGAATATATATACGAAAACATCTCAAGTGTGAAGTCTATTCGTGTGATACCCAAAAAGAAACATCTAAGCTAAAGGAACGTACCGAAAGTATGTCACCCCTCTGATATGAACTTCCTTATGTTTCATCGTTCAAAATTCTGTCAATCTTGATCCTCGAGAGGACCAATATTCGTAAATCTGTATTGAATATGTTTCCGTTTAAAAAAAAAACTCAACTATGAAGATTGCCTGACAAGGAATCATCTGATAAAGTGTTTCCTCCTTGGGAGAATGCATGTTCTGATCATACGCGAATAAAGAAGAATCTATGAGACTCTGTATCAACTAGTGTCAGTTGAACAATTCATTATCCTTTACCTCATATCGATGACTTATTTGATCAGCTTAGAGGATCCATTGTGTTCTCTAAGATTGACTTACGGTCAGGATACTGTTAAATCCTTGTTATGGAAGATGGACAAACTGACAATCAAGAATCGCTACCCTTCATTACGTATAGACGATTTGTTCGAAGAACCTGTTTGTTAGAAGTTATAGACAGCTCGACCTTGTTGCATAAACTGATTCCTTTCATGAAGCGATTAATGACTTAATTGCTTATCATCAAAAATGTCGATGTAACCTGATTGAATAAGTGAAGCAAAGTGATGCTAACAAGACAAATCGATTGATTTGTTTGACGTAAAATACAGAACGAGACGTAAAACAGTAACACCAACAGTGAAAGACTAAAGAATGAAGAAAATGTAGCTGCACTGACCATACAGCTTAGAATAATATTTATGACTAACTCGTAATGTTCAAGGACGATATTATTTCAACATGAATGCAACTTAGATTACATGAGGAAAGTTAAAGATGCAATTCTAGGTCTAATCTCTCAGGATTTGCAAACTCGTCGTAACCGGCTCCCGGACCCGGGAAAGCTTTAGCAAACTCTAGTTTGTCTAAAAGCTCGTCAACAAAGAAAGAAGAAATAAAAAGTTTCCTCTGACTAGAAGCCATGAAGTTCTGTCTCACTGCATCGTCTAAGAATTTGAGAAGGTTATTGAAATAACCGTCAATGTTTAAAAGACCAATGGGTCTATTGTGTAACCCTTCAGAAGCCCACGAGATCAAGGTAAACAAACCTTCCATAGTGTCAACTCCTCCAGGAAGAGCAATGAAAGCTTCCACGGCATGATTCATCTCAAAATATTTGTAGTAATTGCTGGAAACTGTGTGCTCTACACCGTACGTAGGTCTATAGACCCGTCGTGTTGTGATGTACCCAGGAATGAAACCTCTAACGAGACCACCATTGGTAAAGACTGTTGAAGCAACAGCTCCTTGTAGGCCAACGTTGCCTCCTCCATAAGCAAGACTAATTCTTCGTCTTAACAATTCCCTTCCTAAATCTACCGCAGTAGCCATAAACTTTGGATTTCTACCAAGAGAATGACTGCCAAGTAGACCAACGAATCTTATGGTGTAAGGAAGTGTTCGAGAAGTTCCTTCCATAATGTGAGAATGTGAGATACTCTTTCAATAATCGTGATATATATAGTCTATGAAACCTGACCATGGATGGAAAGGTAATTATCACCAGCCAAAATATGTACAGTAAATGGACTCAAATTACCTGCATACGAGAACGTACTCGCTAATGCTATAGCCTGCTGACGATATGACGTGTTGAGACTCTTGAACAGTTAGATTCGTTGTTCTAAAACACGTTCAAATCTGAGACGAAAAGTCAAAATGACTATTTCTAAGACATCGAACCCTTGAGTAATTTCCAAAGAGTGAAACATCGAAAGAAGAAAATCTACGATTTGTAACGGCAATTCGCAAACGCTATCTTTATATCTCGTGACTCGTATCCTTGAATTACTCAAACTTGATGAGTTAACTACACTCTTGAAACATCTCGCTTGATCAATCTTGAAAAGATTGAATTCCATTGTTGTATCAAAATATTAAACCCTTGGGAACTTGTCTTAATTCATCAAGATACGTTATACCGATCTTTGAAAACTACACTCTGTGAACTACGGTAAAAGCATTATGATTAGAATATTATGTTGAACCTCTCTTTGTGAACCACAAAATGGTTGATGCGATTACGTTATCTCTGAAGATTATTATCGATGATCTCATTTGACCAAACAAACTCCGTTATGACCCTACTAAGGGAATGTATGTGCAACAACCAGAGAAGAAGTGACGTCACAAGGATCAAGCTGAATCATTCAAGTGAAGATTCCGAACCTATATGCGATGTTGGTGTAAGAACTAGTAAAGATTCCTCACTCTATGAATTCATGAATTGAATCACGCACTGAAGATATTATCTTCTTCACTCGAAATGAAATCAACCATAGTGTTACATCAAACCTGTCATTATCAAGAACGTATCTGGATATATTCCAAACTCGATGAAGAAAGTTGAATACGACAAGACGTATATGAAACGCCACTCTAACGTTATCACCTGTGGATACGAATTAATGCAAAGACTCATTAACGATAATGAGATCTACCATGAAGTAAACGAAGAAATGTTTTGGTATGCAATCAACATTTTTATATTTTGGAAATTTTAATTAAGACTTAAATGAACTAACAAAGGCAATTTTGTTGTATTGTAGTTGATTGGTGGCTTGCAAACGGCTCATCCTCTCCCACTTTGCAACAATTTGCGGTGTGTATCCTTAGTTTAACGTGCAGTGCTTCTGGATGTGAACGGAACTGGAGTACCTTTGAAAATGTGAGTTTTTGACCATGCGTTTTAAATTACTTGTTTTTATACCTAATTAACCTATACTCCCTCCGTCCCCCTAAGATGTTCTCATTTTGACTTTTGGTGGTTTTTAAGGAGAGTTAAAAAAAAGGTGAAAGTTTACCATAATACCCTTAATGAAAATGGGTGGACTGTATTAAATGAGGTGGGTGAGGTGTAATAAATAAAGTAAGTGGGGGTAGTTGTGATATTTTAATTGTTAAAAAATGAAATGAGAAGATGTGGACAAAGAAAAAGGGCTATTGGGAAGATCTATGGAGGACGGAGGGAGTATATATTACTAAAACTATAATTTTAATTTTTTATGCCTAGGTTCAAACAAAGAAGCGAACAAAGTTATTGCCCAAAAAATGAATGATTTGGTGTATGTTCGACAAAATCAGCGTCTTCAAGATCCCGCTTTTAATAAAATGAAAATATCATTCGATGATCTTGAGGATTGTAATGAATGGATTGATGAGGAAAATGAAGTTCAGAATTGGGACGTTGTTGAAGAAGCACTTGCTTTAAATGAGCATGTTGGTCGCCAAACTCGAGCATCTACAAGTAATCCAGTGGTTGAAGAAGTTGATGAAGATGATATTGAAGATCTTACTATTGAAGACCCATATGATTGTGAAATCAATGAAGAAGACGTACCTTTATTATCAGATTCAGACAAAGATGACGATCATGAATGTGATGATTAGATACTTATATCATAAATTCTAAGTTTTCACTTTTAATTTTTGAATTATTTTTAAGTTTTGATTAAGTTGTGTTGTTTTACTATTGGCCTCATGGACCCTTAGAGTGTTTTGGATTTGGAATGACTTCTCATTTGTGTTTTACTACTTCACTTTTTAGATCAAGTAATCTATTGTTTTTTATAGAATTTATTCCTTATACATGTGCAAAGATTAGTAAATTAATATTTTGTGACTAGTGACTTGTGGCAACGTCATATATGCGCCATCGCCATCTGATAAAATTTAGGATGGATATGGACAACTGGATTGGGTAATAAGACACTTGGACTGAACCACATTAAAAGATTGAATCCAATCGATTAGTTAGTTCAACTCAAGAGTTTATATACCGATTATTTTGCTCTTGAACTTCTGATGTGAGATGACACTCTAACACTCCCCATCAAGTGGACAACCGGGCCATTTTGAATCTAACCGATTGACCACTTGCAAATAGACTCTCATCCCATTGATTTTTTTTAGCGCCAACACCTAAAGGACCACGAGCCGCTGGGTATGGACTTTCAGCCGAGCAATCGTGTTAAACATGCCATAGGCCGATTGGTACATACTCCATACAGACAACTGGGCTAAAGACAAACGGGCTGCTAGGAATGAACATCTAGACAGACACCTTGACAAACGAGGTGGGCGAAAACCTGCTCTGATACCATGATAAAATTTAGGATGAGTATGGACAACTGGATTGGGTAATAAGACACTTGGGTTGAACCACATTAAAAGATTGAATCCAATCGATTAGTTAGTTCAACTCAAGAGTTTATATACCGATTATTTTGCTCTTAAACTTCCGATGTGGGATGATACTCTAACACCATCGCCATGCGATATTGGCCCATCGCCATGAATGTCACCATGCGCCATGACAACTATGGCAGTGGGCTGCCTCCCTAGGGCTTTATGAGCAAAAGAAATGCATATGACGTGATGTACGTAACACCATATTTAATCTCTATCTCACTCTATATAAATTTAAAAAATATTTAAAACACACTGTGTAATAATGAGGGGGACATTATACACTACATCATTTTAGGTCATGAAACCCCCCGATAAAGTGGCTGTCACATAACTGGTAAGGACCATGCTACACTTACACCAAAAAATATACTCCATTTGTACACCACAGGTTTGCACAAACATTTCGATGGTTTACACCGACACAAGTGTTGGTGCGTTAATAAAAATTCACACGGACACAAATGTTGGTGCGTTTAACAAAAATTAGTTTTACATCAACACAAAGTGTTGGTGCAAAATTGCGGGGTACAAATTGGGATAGAAAACTTGGGGTACACGTAGCATAATCAACTGGTAAAGCCAATCTCGGAACTTTATGACTAAACATGGTCTAACCACCTAAAAAAGTACTCTGTACTCGGTATTTTAAATTTGGGAGTGATCACAAATTTGATTGAGTATTCCTTATTTGGAACAAGAGTACTCCTTAATTATTATTTTTTCAACCAAACATGAGCTAAGCGGCAGCGGGTGAGGAGGAGAGAAAACGCGCCCCTATTTTTGTTGGGTTATGGGGGTTTCTGTTGCAGTGGTGTTCAGGGGCTAGTGGCGCCTCTCTAAGCTTTATCGGACGCCGATCCGATCCTCCCGGCGACCCGGCGAAACCCAATATTTGGAAAAACCCAAGTTTCACTCCTATCTCACTTCATCTTCTTCTCCACTGCGTTGAAGTTTTGATCTAATCGGTTTTCAGTTTTTCGTTGATATAGTTATATTTAGTTTTTCCTTTATAGAATTCAGGGGATAGTCGATCAATCGGTCGATTTTGAGTACAGAGCTCGTGTTGAAACCCTAATTTTCAGGCTTATCTCGTTTGTTAATACTTTTTTAGATTAAAATTGTCTAGCTTGGAGAAAAAGCAACCCTAGTTTTGATGGCTACAGCTTCTTCTCCGAGTAATCACTCCCCAAGGAGCACCCCCGACATTGGCTCTCAAGGCATCAGCAGTCCCAAGTCTAGGCGGTCATTGCCTCAGCGTGTGGCTTCAGCTGCACGGACTCAGATGGTCTGCGAGGCTGAATATGAACCAGTCCCTGTTGGACCCGCTTCTGGACTGATCCCTCAGTCTCCACATTCTCCTTCGACTGCTTGTGTTGCTCATGACCAAACTGGAAGTTCATCTGATTGGTCTCATTCACAAGGTGCTGGACCTACCTCTGGGAATTCATCATCACCATTGCCCGAGGATGCTTCTGTGAGAGTTCAGGGAGAGAGCTCTGGGAGTGAGAATGGGAGTGCGAGTAATTCTGACAAGAAACTGGCCTGGAACAAGCCAAAAGATGCCAATGATGTTGGTGCTGTGATGGGTGCTGTTTCTTGGCCTGCTCTATCTGAGTGTACCAAAGCTTCTCCCAAAACAAATTTGCCGAAAACTCTCTCTGATAGCTTGCATTCTACTTCTCAGGTCTTTTTTCCCCTTGGGTGTGTTTAAGGATTTTTTTTATTTTGTATTTACACCCATGCTGTTAACATTTGCCACACCTAATCTTTTCATCATGCATTTAAGATTCCATTTATGCATATTGTGTCTCTCTGCTATATAACACTCACAGTTGCATGGTTTCTTCAGGTTACATTCCATGATTTTTATGTTGTTCTTGCTAACATGACTAGAAAATATCTAAACTCATGGCCCTCACATGATATCATCCATGCATGCCGAAATTGCCTTGGATTGATGACAGTTTTATGTTTTTTATCTCATTGTTTGGAGGTCGCTACCTGGATAAAACATCGCTACTATGCTTCTACGCATGAGTTTGTAGTATTTATTAGTTTTATAAAATTAATGGGCACCATGAATTTAATGCCACCAGCACCAAATAATTTATATTAAGATGCTTATAAGTTATGATGATGAGTTGCATGGGTTCTTCGGTGTAGATAACTCGCAGCTCTTTGTTTTGTAGACTTTGTCTCTCTTGCATTATTACAGAAAAACCTGTTGTATTACTGATGATATTTTAATTTGTGTTCAAAATGTAGGGTACTAGTGCAGCTTCTTTTCCGCACAAGCAACTTCATACTAATAATGCAAATTCTAGTTCAGCTCCAAATCATGCTCCAAACCGCCAAAGATCATTTAAACGTGGTGGTGGGAATTCCAGCAATAGTGTGCAAACTAATGGAAACTTCTCTCAGTCACAAGGTGCAATCGTTGAAATGGCACCTCATAGTGCTGAAAAATCTGGTAACTCTGGTGCAGGGTTATCTTCAAGAGACAATATGAATCATGATGTTAGGCAGAGAGGATTTGGATATAAATCACATGGTGGAAATGAACACCAACACCAACAAAATTCTAACAAAAGGAGTAATGGTGGGCCACGTCCTCGTGGCGATGGCTCCCATTACCATGGCCATGGCAGTGCTCGTGATCAGGAGCGTGGGAGTCAAGAATGGAATCATAATCGGGGTTTTGGTGGTAGAGATGCACACATGCCTCCAATAAGATTTCCTGCTAGGCCCTTCATACGCGGTCCTCCTACTCCACCTTTTATTCCTCCAGCCATGCCCATACGACCTTTCAGTCCCCCTATTATTTATCCGGGTGAGCTGTGTTATTCTGAGTTTGCTTTCTGTACTTTGATTAAACTTAAGACGTATCTGGCAGTGTACTAATATTCAATGAGTATGCAGAGGTTGCATCTCCTCTGTTTTGTGTACCAGGGCCGCATCAAGAATCATTCAGAATGCCAATGTTTGCTCATATGCCTCCTTTTTTGTATCCCGTACCAAATCCTCAGTTGTATAGCAAGATAGTAAATCAGATAGATTATTATTTCAGGTACATATGGTATTGTTCTTTCAAAGGTGTTATCCTTTGGATAGCTATTAGCTAACCATTTGTTTTCCTAACCCATTGGTTGCAGTAATGAAAATTTAATTAAGGACATGTTCTTGCGTGGAAATATGGATGACCAGGGATGGGTTCCTATTAAACTTATAGCAGGCTTCAAGAAGGTGAGTTGATTGGATTGAACCTTGTTGTCTGTATACAGAAATGGTTCTTTTCCTATTCTATTCTCTAGGCTTTCTCTTTTCTGCAATGTGCATATTGTATCAAGCTAAAATCAATTTTAGCTTCACCAATTTTTTTGGGTTGATCAGGTTGAACTGTGCTTTCTATATGCAGAAATGATTATTTTTCTTGTTACATTCTTTAGGGTTTTTCGTTTGTATAGTGTGCATACAGAATCTAGCTAAAATCAAATTTAGCTTAACAAATATTTCTTGAGTTGATGGGATTGAATTGTGCATTTTATATGTATAAATGCTTCATTTCCTTATCCTATTCCTTAGGTTCTCATTTGTGCAATTTGCATATAGATTCAAGCTAAAGTCAAATTTAGCTTAACAAAACTTTGATAGAAACTGTATGTTTTGGTTACATTACATTGCTTTGAAGCTTAGCAATTTTGAAAGCAACTGTATGTTTTAATTATGCATTAGTGACCCTTGATGACCTAGGATTGTCTCATTGGAACCTGCTGTACGCCTGTACCTTCAAACCACTTGGAATGAGCTCAAAGAATTGTAGTAGATAGGGTAGTAGTAGAATCCATTTGTAGTGTCTGAATTGCACATCTTTTGAAACGTTTCTCTTTCATTTTGATCATTTGATATTATATATATGTGTGCTTGTTACTTTAATATATTGCATATTATATACTCCCTCCCTAAATTGGCGGTGCGAGAGGAGTACAAGAATGCTCGGAAAGAAGTTAAGTTGGTGGTTTTTACAGAAAAAAGTGCAGCTTTAGAATGACTGTATAGGGAATTAGTAGAGAGAGGATGTGAGTTGGGACAGAGACTAGCAACCGATGGTATTCCTACTTTCATAACCTTCTAAATGTTGGAGGGGATGAGGTTCACTACTAGATGAGTTGGGACAGTTTGAGAGCCATCGAGATTTCTGGTACTGTCGGTGCATTAGATATGAAGAGGTAGTGAATGTCATTAGCAAGACAAAGGCGGGGAAAGCTTTTAGATCAGATGAGATCTCGATGGAGTTTTGGAAGATTGTGGGCAAAGATGGGTTGATGTGGATCACCAAGCTAAATGTTAATTTCAAAAGAGTTAAAAAGATGCTTTGCAAGTGGAGGGAGCATGTGGTGATCTCATTGTACAAGGGCATGGGCGATATCCAGAATTGCAATAATTATAGATGCATCAAATCAATTAGTCACACAATGAAAATGTAGGATCGAATAAAGGAGATGAGGTTGAGAAAAGAAGTGCGCATTTCTGAGAATCAATTTGGATTCATGCCTAGTAGATCAACTACAGAGGCCATTCACCATATAGGATAAGAAGAGAAGCTACACTTGGTGTTTATTGATTTGGAAAAGGTTTATGCCATACTTCCTAGGAAAGTCTTATGGAAGGGCCTGGAGTACAGAGTGGCGCCAGTAACTTACATTTCTGTTGCTAAGGACGTGTATGACAGGGTGAGTACCAATGTGAGGTCGATGGAAAGGGACGCATATCACTTTCTCATAGAGAGTTTACACCAGGGTCAACCTTTAGTCCTTTTTTGTTTGCCTTAGTGGTAGATGTTTTGGCACGACATATCCAAGGGAAGGTATTTTAGTGCATGCTTCTTGCGGATAACATTGTTATGATTGGAAAGACACGTGAGGGATTCAATGGTAGGTTGGAGTTGTGGAGGTTGACCTTGGAATCCAAAGGTTTCAGGTTAATTAAATTCAAGATAGAGTCGTCGAATGTTGTTCCAGTGGTTTGACGACCAAGCCATCAGTGGAAGTGAGGACTGATACCATAGTTTGGAAAAGCGCACCTGAGGTGCGCTTCAATGCACATGAGGCACAAGCTCTGTTCATTATCCTCTGTGATGCGTGCCATGTATGTGACGTGCGTGCAACATCGCTTTATGCGATGCGATCTGAGGCACGAGAATGCGCGCATTGCAATTTTTTTTAATAGGGTTGACGATCCAGACTCAACCTTCTAAGCGACTCTTCCGTCTCTCTGCTTTGTCTGGTTTTTTTCGTAGTTTTTTTCCTTTTCTTCTTGGAGTTGTCTATTATCTTTTTTTAGCAGGGTTTTATGACTTTTATCCTTTATTTGAGGCATTTTTTTCTTTTGAGTCCTATTAAGTCCTCAGTGGCAATGAATGCCTTTTTCAGTCTAGTTTATTTTTATCTGTGTCACAGCAAGTCAGCAATATGTTTTAGCAATTTTTCTCGCATTTATACTCTCTTTCAGTATTGAAGAATCTTCGGATTTGGGATAGGAAGAACCAAATTCAAATGATCCGAGATTGAAGTATGCTTAGAGGGTCTCAAAAGCAAATAGAAAAAAAAGTATTTGCCTACTTGGCTATTTTCATGTCTTTCAAAATTTTATACTTCCTCCGTCCCACTATATTTGTCCACTTTCATTTTTGCACACCATCCAATACACTTCTTTAATCCATTTTATCTTGTAATTTGTATATTAAAAAATTATAGAAATTATATATTAATAATCTATATGTTAAGACAAATCAAACAAGATCACGCATGACTATATTTAGGCTTACACATTGAGAGAATTTGATGAGTCAAAGTGCTTAGATGAACAGTTCCAAAAGTCAAAAGTGGACGAATATAGCGGGACGGAGGGAGTATGTATTATTACTAATTTAGAGATGTTATGCTACTTATGAGACAATTTACGCCTCACGTTCGTGATGCGCGTGCCTCAATGCGCGTTGAGGCTGCAAATCCCTTTTGTGCATCGGTGCGCATTGCGCCTTCAACATCTTTGACTTACACATTCAGTACCTACCTTGGATCCATCACTCAAGATGATAGAGTGATTGTTGGGGATGTTGCTCTTCGTATTGTGGCTGCTTTGATGAAATAAAAGCTTGCACCAGATGTCCTATGTGACAAGAGAGGGCATAAGTGAAATTGCAACGAAAGTTTTATTTTAAAAGTTGTTACACCAACTATGTTCTATGTAGTGGAGTGCTGAGCGGTATGCTCATGTTCAAAACTCAGAAGCTTCAAGTGGCAAAGATGAATATGAGAAGATGGTTATGCGTGGTCATATAAGGATGGATAAAGTTCGGAATGATGATATTCAGATGGTGGGAGTGGTCCGTGTGGAGGATAAGCAATGTGTAGCTAGACTGAGATAGTTTGACCATGTACTCAGCAGAATTGAGGAGCAGTCTTCTATTTTTTTTAGAAGAAAGAAAATATAGAAAGATGGTTGTACAATCGATTGCTTTTTCACTGTCGGGCAGGCATAACTAGTCACTTTACACTTTCTTAACCCCACCCGACCCCTTAGACAAGGCAAAGGCCGGAGTTGGAGGGGATAGATGGATGTGAGAAATCTCTTTTATCATTTTGGTTTGGAATATGGGCAGGATGAGAATAAGAGCCTCGTCTCATCTTTCAGCTGCGCTCCTGTAAGAACTCTTAAACGAACTACTCCCTCCGTCCCCCTAAGATCTTCTCGTTTTGACTTTTTGCGGTTTTTTAGGAGAGTTGAAAAAAGGTGAAAGTTTACCATAATACCCTTAATGAAAATGAGTGGAGTGTATTAAATGAGGTAGGTGAGATGTAATAAATAAAGTAAGTGGGGGTAGTTGTGGTATTTTAAGTGTTAAAAAAGGTAATGAGAAGATCTATGGTGGACAAATAAAAAGGGCTAATGAGAAGATCTATGGAGGACAGAGGGAGTACTAAATAAGTTGGTAAACAAATTTGTTGAACATAGTTCAGCTCATTTGAAATAAATCCGTAGCCAAGCTACTGTTGTATAAGTGATTTGCCACTTCCGCCCTTCTAGGCTTCACAATATCAGAAGTATAAATGCTTCGATACGAAGGTGCGAGAGGCTTGATGAAGATGACATGAAAAGGGGTAAGGGTATACCCAGGATTCCAAGAAGAGTTTGAAAGAAGTCATTAGACATGACTTGCGGCTTTGGGTGGTAACTGAGGATATAACCTTAGATAGGTGTGCTTGAAGCTCTAGGATCAGGGTGGTAAGAAAGGCTTTAGGATACTGCTCCACCAATTGCGTAGGACTTGTTGCCTTAGTTTGTTGTAGCTACGTGTTTGCTTGCGTCTTTCGTGCTTCTATCCTTAGCCATTTTTCTTTCCTTTAGCTATCTTGTTGCGTTTCTTTTGTTTTGGGCTAGGGGCCTCTTGGAAATGACCTCACATACATACATACGTAAGTACGTTCATACATACACACACACACACACACCCACACACATACATGCATGCATACATGCATACATTGCATACATAGATAGATAGATAGTAAGGGTCTTACGATCCGAGTTACGATGGTACGATCTTCATTAGGCCTAGCGATTAGACCTGACAAAACTGACCCAGATCCGATAACCCGAACCGAATAACTCGGAACCAAACCCAATTTGACTCGAAAACTGAAGAACCAAAATAGACTCGAACACCCGAAATGATCCGAACCAAACCGAACCCAAACCGAATGTATTCAGACCCGATTCAGATCCGAATCCGATTAAACCCGAACCGATTAAACCCGAACCCGATTAAACCCGGAACCGATTAGACCCGAAATTGATTAAATTTTATGTACGTCCGTGTTAAATAATAAAATAACTACGGAGTATATCATGAATTGATTAAATTTATTATGTGATATTATTGATTTATTAGTAAATATTTGATATATATTTGAACTAATATAAACCTAAATCGATGCAAACCTGAATCGATGTAAACTCGAACCGATACAAACCCGAACCGATACAAACCCGATCTGATATAAACCCGAACCGAAATCGAATCGAAACCGAAAACCAGTCAAACCGAAATTAACCCGAACCGACCCGAACCGACCCGAACCGATTATAACATATATCCGAATGAGACCCGACCCGAACCGGAACCGAACCGATTGACCCGATTGCCAGGTCTACTAGCAATCCAATGTAGAATCTCAAATTTGACTACCATGTGTGTACTCACTCTCTCCAGACCCTTGTGTGGGATTTTACTGGGTTTGTTGTATACTTTATACTTCCCCTCTAAGTATGAGTTTTTTTTCAAACATTTTTTTTCTTGAAAATTGCTTCCTTATGTAATATTTCATGTACTTCACAAAAAAGTTTCAAACAAAGTGAACTGATTTATTTAGTTCAATCCACTGAAATTATAAATAAAAAATGGGATTTATGTTGTGAGAGTGGTAACTCACAAACTTTTAAAAAATGCATTTTTGGTTAATGGCTTCTTTCTTTTGACTACTCTTATTGTCCTAATATGACAACAAGAGCTACGGTGCTCCATTAAAAAAATGACAGTTCTACCCCCATAAACCCCACCCGAGCACCCCCTGCCCTCCTCTCCAAAATGCACAATCGGAATTTTTTTGGGGGGGGGGGGAAACAAACTATTAGTTTTTCGAACGGAGCATCGTAGGTGTTGTCATATTATGACATTAATTGCTGTGGTCAAAAGAACCAGGGCGTTTTGGTTAATTATGAATCTTATTAGGGTGGAGGTACCACATACGAAGTATTAGGTTTGTAGTAATTATATAATTAATACTAGTATTATTATACAATTCTTTGTTGTTTTAAATATGATAATACTTGTGTGTAGCCAAAATAAAGCTATGTTTTTAATATTGTTATTATAGTTGTTTTGACTCCTGACTATGAGAATGATGAGAGGTTATTAAGAATTGGGAATAGAAGAGCAACATTTCAGATTAGATTTGAGATAGTCATCATCGGGTTGGCATTTGTGGTTAGCCTTTATATCTTTTAAGTTCATTCTAGTATAAAATTGTGTGCTGCATAAAAGACATGCATGGCCTATTAAAGAACAAATGAAAAAATAAATAGAGAAATTGAATCAAAACACTACAAAGTATGAGTTATTAGACAAAAATACTACGAACTATGAGATTTATAACCAACTAGAATCTTTGTTGGCTAAAACAATGTAATTATTGTTGTAGTACGTTGAAACATGTATAAATAAATCTTTGCACAAACATTCATAAGTGTCTTTATACATACTCAAATATTTGGCCTTTTCATTATCAATGCTTTAGATAGCTGTAAAAAGTGTTTTTATATATTTTTACAGGTTTCTATGCTCACAGACAGTATGCAAGTCATATTGGATGCCTTACGAGCTTCAAATGTCATAGAAATACAGGTAATGCTGGTTTTGTAAATTTGCTTTATTGTTTTATTACTTTTCAGGAAACAGTTGCATTAAAATATACATTAGAATTGAAAATGAAAGGATGGACTATATGATTGATGCCCCTCATGGGAAATCATCACTGTTTTTTTAACGAATTTGTTTCCCTTTCAGGGTGAAAAAGTGAGAAGACGCTCTGACTGGATGAAATGGATTGTGCCACCGTCGATGCAATATTCAAGTCGTCAGACTGTTGAACAGAATCCAAGCTCTGATACGGTTGCTGCCCATCTCAAGAGTGTTACATTAGATGAAACGGCTTCCAATGGCAGTGCATATGCATATGATAGTAGAGGAGTGCTACCTGGGAAGTTCTCTAGAACCAGCTTGCAGCTGAAACCTGGCAATCCAATCACAGCTGAGGCAGGGCAGCAGGTACCCACTGAGTGACTGCTGGCTTAAACAAGAGCAATCGGCTTTGCCTTGCCGGTAGAAATAAACATACCTCAGGGAAAATTTGAAAAAAAAATAAATAAATTAAAAGAGTCTAAAGAGTTAGAGACGACTTTATTGGTGGCTGTTTTGAGTTTGTTGGGATGGTATATTTTGTTTTATCCTGGATAAGAAGCTGGAGGTTGTTTTGACTTTCTTTGATTTGTTGCATGGGGAATTTTGATATCTATTGCCCCATGGCAGCCAAGTGCTCCTGCTACTAGTACAACTTGGGGTGGTAAGAAAAATGGAAAGATATGAATTTGTTTGTATTTGGAAGCTTGCTATTAGGCTTCGACAAGACTTTTTTTCCAAAGATGCTTCGACCAGACTTTATTGCCCTTAGATCTATGCCATTTCTTAGGGCTAGAGCATATAAGGCAAGCATTGTTTGGGCTTAGCATACTACCGTTCGGAGTCTATGGTATCATTGTCTGGAGTTAGCATACTCCCTATTGAAATTAAAGTTTTCATTTTCATTATTCAAAAAATTACATCCTCCATCTTCTTGTAAACAAGCAAATTTCACATTATTTTGAATATACTTTGGAGTATTTTCTATTTTCATAAAAACTTTCAGGTTTTACATTATTTGCAATATATTTTGAGGTTCTTACAATTTGTGTTAATGTACTCTGTGGTACATTTTATCTATTTGACCGTTATGATTGAAAGTGTTCTTACTTTAACAAATCAAACACCTAAAAATTTACTCTAACATGCTTCATGTTTTCTGCTAAGATTTCATGTTCCATATTATTAAAGTTTACTTTGAACAATTATTATTTTATTACTTCTTCTGTCTCATTTTATAACGTTTATTTTGACTTTAGGCCATATTTAAGGAAGGAAAAATTAAGGTAGATTTTTCAAAATTGCCCCTCAATTTTTTAAGGTTTGAAGCTAAAAATGAAATAATAATAAAACCAAATAAATCCCATACCTATTCATACACTTAAACGCACCATCACAATAAAAAGCAAACAAATCATTACATTCACCAAATGCATCTCGTAATTTAAGTAAACATCTAATCAAAGTCTTGGAGGGAAAAATTCCCTCTATTACACCAAAAAATAACTGCATTAGTCTATAAAAGGAAAGCTGCGGTTTACAAATTTATTCCAAGAAGAAGAATAAGAAGAAGAAGAAGAAGAAGAAGAAGAAGGACAACGAGAAGAAGGAGAAGAAGAAGGAGGAGAAGGAGAAGGAGAAAGAGGAGGAGGAATTAGTCCTCCAATTAAACAAAGAAACTTAACAGATTTGTAAAGGAGAGTAATCCTAGATTGTTTGCTTCACAAGACCACTAATGGAAAATTTCAGTACGACACGATTAAAGAAATCATGAACGACTTCAACATATGCCGTAGAAGTGTTAGTTCACTTTGGCATACATGTCATAACCAACTTATGGATGAGTCAGTATTGGATGAAGAGTTTGTAACCAAGCCACATATTGATGTTAATGACCCAGAGTTCGTGCAAGTAACCAATGCTGATGGTTACAGCATTGAGCTATTTATTTTTTTATGAAAACCAAAAAAAGTACTCGTGGTTGTTTTCAAATCATCACTTCAAAAATTCATTTAGATATTGCATGATTTTATTGTGCAAGTAAGGTGGTGTGTGGAGTATTTTTGCCAAAAGGGAGCAAATTTGGGAGTAATGGTGTAATTAATTAATTTTCGGAGTATTCATGTAAAATCGGAAATTTATCAGAGTATTGTTGTGAATTTTTCCGTATTATAATTGTATTGAACAAATGTATGAAAATGAGTACTACATTATTTCAAAATGTACACTTATGTTTTATGTGAGAATGAATACTACTTCACTTCAAAATGAGTACTACCTAGTTGTATCATATACGAACTCATATTGATTTTGTAGGGTGACAATATGATAAGCTATAACAAATGACTTCCGTGAAGGAACAAAGTCCAGCGATAGATAAATGCACGCAATGCTATGAATGTTGATCATATCATATTTTATATATACATGATGCAGCTAAATCTGTTAGTTCTCATCATTCCTCACACACACACATAGAGAGGGAGGCTTGAAGATTTCTAGACAAAAGAGTAGCAAGTACATACTGCTGCTGCTAGCTCTATTGTCTCTACTGATATGTTATAAATCATGAATTACATTCTCTATTATTTTTAAATCAGATAGGTCTTGAAATGCGTGTCATGCTTTCCAGATACAACCAAAGCGTTTAGGATTCCATGGTTTGAGTGGGAGGAGGGCTTGTTTTCACCTTCGGTATGCCTGCATATTTTATCATTGCACCTCTTCAAGTACATACTAATTTTAGACTAAAACCTATTGTCTAAGAACCTCTAGGAGTGGATTAATCAAGGCCTAGACAGTTTCAGGCAGGGATTAATCGAGGCATTGGCAATTCTAGACAGATAAATTGTAAAGAACTACCTAAACGTGACTAAATAGGACTTACTTATAATGCCAAAAAAACATTGCGAAATGCCAACATATAATGCCAAATTGTGACATAATATAGTGTCAATGCTCCTATTTAGAGGATAAAAAACATAAGATGTCTATAAGTTTAATATTTTAGTCCTAGATTTCTTTAAATTGTATGCAGGAAAAGAAGACCAAGCAGGAGCAGTCAGAAGATTATTAGACCATTCTGATTTATCAATAACAATAAAAAAGAAAGAAACAACATGTTCGCCAGCACTGAAAAATGTCATACCATCAATTCCACGAATCTGAAGTTCCCGATGTTCTTGCACCAGGGCACAGCAACAGCACATCATATGTGAGAGGAAATCATCAATCAACCCTCCCTGCAAAATAAGGATGGATGGAGAGTTCACAACTGTTTTTTTTAATTGTCAACCCAAACCAAGGTAGGGATTCAGCGACGGACTATAAAATGGTTTACTGTATAAATTTGGTCTTGTAAGCATGGTATACACACAATATATAATTACAGAGTACTTTAGTTCTAGCAATTACTATTATTATTGTTAGTGAGCATGGACTAAGAGGAACACCCAAGTCATGAGCATGACATGTTAGAAAGTGAACATGGGACACCAGATCGTTATCACCATGGTGCTCCAAATCATTTTCCCACATCCACAAAGACGACCCTGACCATAAAACTCAAAGTAATTATATGCTACTGTTGTCTATGAACTGATAGAGATCAGCAAACTCCATATTTTGAAGTTCCTGTGGGGGTGAGTGGGGGTGACGGGGGGGGGGGGGGGGGGGTGTGTTCTCATAATCACGCCGTCCTCGTCGTCGTCATAATCATCATCATTATTATTACTATTATTAATATTACTACTACTATTGTATTGTATGACGGGCCTCACGTATTCTGGATTCAAATCAAAGTTGGAGAGCAAGGAGCTTCCTAAACAAGGGATATGCTGCAGAGGGAAGAAAAGAAGATACCTTGATGCTAAGCTGTTTCCGCAGCTTCCTTCTTATGCAACATGTGTAGCAGCAACAGGAAAATATTAAAGAGTATGCCATCAATTCATTACAAGCTTCCGTCGAAGCTGTATGTATTCATTCATATAAAGAACAAAACAAAACCACTTTGAGAAAAACTCTTGATAAAAAGAAAACCTATATCATACACCCTCTGTCCCAAATTAAAAATCTACTTGGATCACACAGGAGTCGAAGAATTTTTTTTAAAGTGAAGTGTGGTTAGAATTGATTTGAAAGAAAATAATGGTCACATATTCCTTGCCAAATAAAGAAATGGACTTTTATTTTGAGATGAACCAAAAAAAAGTTTGATCCATGTCATGAATAAGGAATGAAGATATGAGAGCAGAAGTTGGAGTGGCACCTATTGTAGGAAAGATTGTGGAAACTCGTCTTAGGTGGTTTGGAGTTTGGACATGTGGAGAGAAGACAAATGGAGCATCCGGTGAGAAGGGTTGATCAAATGGTGAATAGATATGTGGCTAGAGGAAGAGGTAGACCTAAGAAGATTTGGCACGAAGTGGTCAAGGGGGATCTTCGCGTGAAGGATCTCACTGCAAATATGGCATATAATAGGGCGCAATGCCGTTATTGGATCCAAGTAGCCAACCCCACCTAGTGAGATAAAACTGTGTTGTTAGACCAAAATAAGTGTGTTGTTTATTATGGGGTGGAGGGAGTAGTAAGGTACTATAAATTGCAGAGTAATAGAAGGCAAGGATTATCAATTGAATCTGGAATGTGAATTGTTGATTGAAATTTAAACAATTGGATAATGAAATCGAAAGATGTGACATTTCCTAAAGGAAATTCAGTTAATCAATTTTTGTGCAATTACCCTTCATTTTTCACTTTGAGGACACTGGATGAAACAAGTTGTTCACAATGTTTGGTTGGTAAAATTGAGGATGAAGCTAAGTTGTCCATCCATTTCATAAACGGGTTCTGTCTTTTCTTTTTCAGGTGTTCGAAATTAGTTCTCTGATTTCCAGTTTTGGAAACAGTTGGCTAGTAAAGTACTCCCTCGATTTCATATTTTAATTCACTTCTGGAGGATGAAGCCAAGTACTACATCCATTTCATAAGTGTTCCCTTTGTTATTTTCAGCTGTTCCAAATTGGTGTTCTGATTTCCAGTTTCGAAAACGGTTACCCAATAAAATACTCCCTCCGTCTTATCTTTAAGATTTCTCTTTCTCACAGAGTTCAGAAACAGTGAAATTGTGTGTTTGGAATTTATGTAGAAGAGAGAAATAATAAGAACCTCAGTATTCATTTCTTAAAAGAAATGAGAACTTTAATTTGGAACGTCAATTAGAGGAAACTGAGAATTTAAATATGGGATGGAGGGAGTATTACCTATCCATTTCTCACTATCCCTCTTTCTATATACCCCACCAATTCTGCAACCCACGATCACTGCTCTTAAACTTTATATCAAATTAAATGTGAACACTAATATGAAACAGGAGTAGAAACCATCCTACAGCTGCTTCTAACTACCACAGTTCCAAGAATATTTAACCCATAAATACCAAAACCGAGCAAAATATACTCTGTAACAATTATGCTTGGCTCAATCTCCAAATCTTATTAAATATAGATCATAGCATATACTTCCTCCGTTGAAAAATAGTTGTAGCGTTAGAAGTTTCACATTTCCCAATATCTTACTCCCTTCGTCCGGAAATATTCTTCCCATTTGACTTTTCTTGGTCAAAGTTTGTAAACTTTGACTATGATATGTGGAAAAAATACATTGTATTACGATATAACTTTAATATGAATATATTCATTTTGAAATATAGTTTTCAAATATCAAATTTTTATAAAATATATCCATGTATAAATAAAGATATTAGTGGTCAAAGTGCAATCTTGGAGACCGTAAAAAGTCAAATGGGAAGAACATTTTCGGACGGAGGTAGTAAGTTTTAGTTAAACTATAATAATAGGATATTATAAATGTTTATATCAAGCCGCTTCTAATAAGATGGCACATGATAATATTCCTTATGTATGGATAGCAAAAGATTGTCAAATGATCATGTGTGAATAGTGTAAAACTTTGGCCATTGCATCTATTTTAAAACAGAGGAAGTATTACTAAAGCAAGCTTCAGACATGTCTAAAGCAAACCATAAAGCCTTGCCTACTTATTCACACAGTATCAAGCACAAGATCTACATAGCCACTCACAAATATGTTTGTTGGTTGCTGCAGTGGCAATTCTAGAAAATGTCCCGCAAGGAAATATTGAGGTTTTTATGCCTACAAAAAAGAGTAGATAATTAAAAATGATGAGGGATAACTCAATTCAGTCATCAGCTATGATTAGATCAACTCTATCAATGCTGCAGAAAAGCAGGAGCAAGCAAGTTAATGGCAGTAGAGTTTCCATTTATAAATGGGACTCATGCTATCTTGATAAATAATTTTTTTTATAAAATGAATAAAGGGTGGTTGCTATATGATCGCATATTTATTCTTTCATTTTATTAACTCGAACATATTTTATATGGAAATATAGACTTGGCCCTTCAAAACCCTCCATCCAAACTGACCTAGAGAAAACCTGCATACTCCGTAACCGTAATTTGTTAGAAGATTAGATGTGAGGGAATGCTAAATATATTAACTATATTCATTGTAAAAAATTTCTTATTGTTATTATAGATATTATCTTATTGTTAATATTATCCTAACCACTTGTAGAGGTAGACTCAAGCTAGAACTCTTGGCCCTTAAATATCCTTGTACATCACATTTTTGTATAAAGCCTTGGGCCGCATTCACCTCTCAAGTTGCCCATCAGCATCCCCTTGCTCAAACTTCCAATCTGCTCTAATCTCCCTGCCATACTCTTCCATTGGCTCGCCCCTTCCTGCCAGCCTCTCTCTTTTCAAAGTTCCTCACCCTTATTGATTATGGCGTCATCTGCCGCAACCAACAACACCACAGTTGCATCACTCCACCGCCAATAACTCTCCACCGTCAGCAGTAAGTCTCCACACCTTGCTTTCACCACCATTTCCAACAACAAAGTTCTTGTTCCAATCCAATCCATTTGAGCTTCTCGGAACCTATCTTCATGAAATGTGCAGCAGCAGCAGCAATATCGTGGCGGCGGCTGTTGGCGACGCAGATGCGGCAGCTGTGGAGGCTAATTTCCAAGTCCGGGCCTCTGCTGGGATATCATCCTAATCTCATACCCATGCCTTACCATGCACAAGCATATTCTGCCACCGCACTACCGAATCCTAACACCTCTGGCTTTGACCCCTATGAAAATACCATGCCTCTCTCCCCCTATCAGGTCCTACCCACAATACCCAATGTATACTCTGCAGCCTACTACCCTTACCCTCACCCGACCACCCTGACCCCAAAGCCTACTACACGTACCCTCGCCAATAGCCCACCCCGACCCCAAAAGCCCTCTCCCACACATTTGAGTCCATGAGCCTATGTGAACCCTCTGAGTCTTGGCTTATGGCCACTAGCACCTCCCACTACATCACTCCAGGTCTAGGTACTTTATCTCATGCATTTGATCAAGCTATGTCTTCACCCACACATATTATATTCAGTAATATATCCAATGTTTGTACTACAACTGGGACCTGTCATTTTAACACATCAACCCCGTTTTCCCTTAACAATGTTATTGTTCCTCCCTATATAATTAAAAACTTATGTTTGTACATTACTTTACTCGTGATAACAACAGTTACATTCGACCCTCTTTGTTTTTTTATGAAGTACCTACATACACAAGCCACAAGTCATCGGCCCAATAGCTCAGGCCTTCTCTATCCCTTCAAGCCCCGTGAACTAGCAACCACGTCAACCATGTCACCATCGCTGATCAGACCACTTGGCATCAGTGGCTTAGCTATCCTAGCCCTCTTGTCCTCCATGGTCTATTTAATACTCATTTATCAGGATGTAATAAAGGTTGTTTGGCCTCATTGTGTCATGTTTGCATTCAGAACCATTTCAATTAATGCATACCAACTTATGGCAATCCCGGGTATTGAGTATTACAAGTTACGTAACACTAAATAGAATTATTTAAGGTGTGATGCGCACCGATGCACCATACGTAACTATAGTTATTTAAGGCGTGATGCGCACCGATGCACCAAGGGGGTCTCGAGCCTCGATGTGCGATGCGCCATATATTAATGTGTGTGCATCACGAACATGAGGCACAAGTTATGGAGTTGTAGCATAGTAGCTCTAAATTTAGCAAATTAGCAACTATATATATATATATATATATATATATATATATATATATATATATATATATATATATATATATATATATATAGGGATTGACTCCGGTCAGATGGCAGTGTATGGTTCATTCTGGATCAACGTAGTGCTCATTCTAACTCAACGTAGGGTTCATTCTCACACAACTGTTCATCACAACGTACTGTTCATTTCAAAACAACATAGTGTTCATTCCAAGTGAGTCAATTGACAACATAGGCTTCATTTTGAATTACATGATGTTCATTCTCAAACAATGTAGGGTTCATTCTCACACATTTGCTCATTATAGACCTAGTACTCATTCTAAAATAACAAAGTACTCATTCTCAGTTTGCTCAGCAAATTGTTCATTTTGAAACAACATAGTGCTCATTCTCAAACAAGCTAGTCTTCATTCTGAAGCATGTCATCTGACTAGAGTCAAACCCTATATATATGTGTGTGTGTGTGTGTGTGTGTGTGTGTGTGTGTGTGTGTGTATAGGGGCCGGTTCCTGTGAGAATGCATCTTGTGGAGAGAAATGAGAATGAAATCTAGCCGTTGGATCTGATGCACCGTGCGGCTCAGATTGCATCCTGCGCTCAGATTTTTAGATAGTGCATTTTCAAAGGATTATGATGCATTTCGACGTGATGCATTTTCAAACCATTTTGTTGCACCTAATTTTGATGCAATCCTGACCCTTAGATCGCACAATCTAAAGCATTCATTCTCATTTCTCTCCTAAGATCGCATTCTCACCAGAACCAAAATCTATATATATATATATATATATATATATATATATATATATATAGAGAGAGAGAGAGAGAGAGAGAGAGAGGAAGAAATAGATGAAATTATTTATTAGATGAGATAGAGCAGTTTCTGAAGTATACAGAGAAGTGGTTCTGAACAACAGCCCAAAAGATCTGAATGCCATCCTTCGTATCCATGTGAGTCCTTAGAATATAACAAGTCCTGTTTGGATGAAACTGAAGAAGTGTTTCTGCAAAAAACAAAATGAACACAATCACTAACTAGCATCAAGTTAAAAAGCTACTCCATCCCAAAATCAGCTTCCCACTTGCCACTTTAGGATGTCCCGAAATCATGTTCTCATTTTCCTTTTATGGCACACATTTTACTTATTGACAAAAATACACGTATACCCTCAACAACCTATATATTTACGACATTGTACTCCACTTTTACTAAATCTAAAAGGTAGGTACGGGCATTAAAAAGTTTCTTTTCACTCTTAATATCTGTGCCATTTTAACATGGAAGATGATATTGGGGCAAATGGAGTACAAGATAATAACTGACCACTGCCACAGGGCATGAATGCATGATGAACTTCATATAGAGCACAAATAGTTCAATTCATCCAAAACCTTTAGATTAAGCACATAAAGAACTAAAACGAGGCACGTGTATTTACATTCTACTTCAAACAAAAAACATATTTTTATGAAGAAACTACCTTGAAGTTGACTTTTTATCATTACTCATTCTGTAACTTTCATCATAAGCTTCCTTATTACTACCGACATCAGAATAGCCATGCTCCACCTTGAGAGGTTTAGCCGGCGAACTTTTGTCAGGAAGGGAAGTAGCAGCAACAACTTCTGTGACATCAAGAAGATGCTGAATGAATTCACAGTGATTTACATCTAAATTAGCTTGTGAATGTTGCAGCTCTATACGAAGTTTTTCATTTTCTTTCCGAATTGCCTCATCGATTGGCATGCTTGGGTAGGAACAAGAAAGTGTTTTCTTCAATACAAAAGTATCATCTTTAGAGGGTTCTGGCTTTATTATGACTTGTTGCACCTTCATGTCTTCATCATCCAGTGTGTATTCTCTCTGATCCCTTTCAATAATTTCCAACCTCTCCTGCCAAAATTATTTTGAAAGAGTTAATTTCAGACCCTAGAAGAGCAATAAGTGAAATAATATTTTCTACAGTAAGCAAGGTAGTTCCTCTAGCTTAAGCGGTAATGCATTAGTACACCCCTTGCAATATTCTCCCTCCATCACATATTTACGTTCTCAGTTGCTTTTTCAGAGTTTGAGAGAAGGTGAAATTAGCTTATAAGTTCACTTCAATTCAGTAGTTATAAGTTGAGTAGTTTAGTTCATATAAACTCTACTAAGTGGTCCCTAAATGTAGTTCATACTCAGGTACACACCACATAATAGAATAGTACATTAATTAATGAATTATAGCCGTGAGGATGTGTGCACATCTACATCATAACACCAATATGAAAGACACACACAAAGCTGGTAAACTTTAGCAGGTTGTGTCTCCACGCCTCAAACTAGTGTATGAAAAATTGAAAAGTGTGAAAATTCATAGTAAAATTTAAGTTTGAGTATTTCACAGTATCTTTTTTTAAAAATACGTAGTAGTTACCAAGTCCAGTTATGTGACTACTAACTTATAAATTCGTGAAAAGGGATCAGTCATTGTGTGAAACTTTTTCGGGAAATGCATTTTTAACTTTTTCGGGAAATTACCAATATTATTAAGAAGCAACAGTGATTGTGTGTCACTGCTCCTACAGGGGAAACAGTCGATAAACAATAATGAGTATTGATGTTAATCACAGGCAGGTTTTAGTAGTTAGTACAGGCATAATATGTGGTTCATTCTATAATTTTAACTTGGAAGCACAGCTCCAGATTATACTATAAGAATTAAGACAAGTTAAGTCTAAAACTGAAAGTTAACAAGGAAATAATCCAATAGGGAGTTGTCAAACATATAGCAATCTCGGTTCACCATGAAACTTGTATGTTTAGGTATACCATCAGTTGTAATTTTAAACTAAATGTAGAAAAAGGGGTTAGTGGAATGTTGGGTGCAGAAAATATTTGCACGCGAACCAAATAAAAAGGTATTGACTATAAATATCCCAAAAAGAAACAGAGAGATGAAATTTCAGTACCCTGACTCGAGCATTGTCCACAAGGGTAATCAGGGGGATGATCTTCAGATATCTGTCTATCTCACTCTGAGCCCTCCTGAACTGGTACACAATGTTCCACCCCATAGCCAATAGATACAGATAGCTCCGGTCTTGGCAACTGTTAACCAGAATATAGGACCTCCTCAATGCATCCTCAAACAGTTCTAATGGCTCACTGGTTTCTGGATACTTCTTAAGCTCAGATAGCTTGAGCTGCTCCAACAAATTACCAATTAACTTGAGATGCTGTGCAAACTGCCTACAATTTTTCTTGTGCATCTTTGCCGTGCTTGCTGCTTTCACTATCATTCCAATTAGCTTCAACGCATCGACCCCTGTAAGCTGGGCAACAGTTGCTATGTCCCCCAAATGCTCCCACGACGCCATTTTCACTCCAATCTTGGAGTTCTGTTTTCTGAGTAGCAGATTTCCCAAAATTATTACGAGTCAAACTCAAGTCACTCTCATTAACTACTGGTAAATAGGGACAACAGTCAAGAATGGTAAATCTATAAGTAGTTAAAGATGAACAAGCTCCATTACATATTTACGTCACCACTCTTCAGCTGCGACAACAAAAAAATACATTAATTTCGTATTTACTTTTCTATTAATCCTTACATTAATAAATTAATAGGCACGGCAAACAAAAGTGCAGGACAAAAAATTGTTTTATAATATTAACTAATTAATTACTTTTTTAACACAAATAACTCTATTTCATATATTCTCAACTTTAAAAGTAGCTTAAGTTACTTCCCCCAGATGTTCAAACCTTTCACTTTCCATTTGGAAAAGTCATCATGCCGCTTGACCACAGGTGTTTTGGCAATTAATTAAATAATTACCTAATTAGAGTAACTTACCTAAATAGGACTAAAACATAATGACTTTCTCATTATAGGACCATATGTTTTTATTTCCCGATATAGGACCATTGGTCATTATCTATTAGTTATTATTCAACTAAATGTCCAGCATCACTTAAACATTATTCTTCTCACTAGTCATTATTAAGTCCTATTTAGGAAATAAAAAAGTTTAAATCTTACATTGGGAAATGACTTATGTTTTAGTCCTATTCAATGCAATTTTCACATTAATCAATTGAGACCTCTGTATTGCCACACACAAATGGGAAACGAAAAGGGTTTGAGAAAGTTAAAAGAGCTAAAAAGCAACATATTGTTTGACTAAAGTCCTTATCAAAACTATGAAATTGGGACATCTAATAACTGAAAGTAACGTAGCCGTCATTCCGTCAACTCGTCAAGAACTCATCTCTCAGATCTTAGTTTTCTGCTAGAATTCGAAGTTCCACGAATGAACAGAAATTTTTTCCAATAAACTGATAAATCAGGCTAATCGTTCCCCGGATCCATGAAATATGCGCAGAAACAAGCAAAGCGGAGTGCAAAAAAGTGCAGAAAAATGGATATACGCACGTTACATAAACATGATTATAGAAAGAGTATATACGTATATGTGAAATTGAAATACACAGGAAACACGGATTTCTCCAGGTTCTGATACCATTATGAACTTGCGTGATGCAGAGTGCCGTGGAGGCGGTGATGGAGGAAAATGACAAGTACGGAGAATTCCATGGTTTACATGTGAATGTTACCAAAATTTGGAAGGATGCGGAGTGAAAAATACCTCAAAAACGGCGAAGGGGAAGAGGATGAGAGAGAAAAACATTCGGCGGCGGCGGCGCCGCGAGAGTGCGGTGGGGATTTGTCGGGGCTCGATTTTTGGCGGATGCGGCGCTTCACGGACACTGAGAGAGCTTCTGCTCAGTTGATTTCATTTGGATGCTCGACAACTCAGCGCTTGGCAGAAGAAGGGACAGGTGGTGGTCGTTAAATGCGTGGAATGCCCACATTGCCCTCCCCATTTTCGCTATATTGCGTCATTGGCGTGAGTGTATATACCATTGACATGCCAGTGTTCGTCACGGGTCTGTCTGGCTACACGTAGTCCACCCTGCCCACATGAGGGCTACCACCCCCTATTATTTTAGGAGAATGCTAGGGTGCCACCACATGGGTGTACCTATGTTTTGCACAAATAAACACAGACGATAATTGTCTGTGCGACACAGACAATTATCGTTTGTGTTTGTCTGTACGAAGCATGGGTCTACCCATGGTAGCACCCATGTGGTAGCACCCATATGGTAGCACCCTACCATTTTTCTTATTTTTATTACCAAATCCTACTCTTTTGTGCCTTCATCCACTTATCTAGTTTGATTTTTTGGGATTAAATTAGATGAACGTTTAAACTCTTTATTTATCATTTAAATAAATATTATTTTCTATCACAAAAAGAATGTTACAATTATTGTTTCAATTTTTGATAACTTCTATTTGTTTACTAGTTTTGGTTGATTATTTGATAAAATAAAATATTTTATCAGATCTTGTTTTATAAACTTTTTGATGTACTTTTGAACGTGTATTTTTTATTTTTTATTTTCTTTACCAATTTAAAGTCATTTAATATAAAATTTGAGAGTTTGATTCCTAAAATTTGACATGTGGCAATTTGGGTGTCCTATTTTAATGACACGTAAGCAAGTGAGACACGCGTTCACTTCTAAGTGAAAATCGCAAATTCCTTCCCAAGTCGCTACTCTTCCCTGCACGATTTTGGTCTTTCTTCATCACCAAAAAACTTCTTCGCCCAAATATGGCAAATTGGAGAAATACAAGGAATCGTTCTCGGATTCTTCGCCTTATTTTTGAAATCTACACCGTCAAGCCGTGAACCTTGATTCTTTGCGGATTCTTAGCGTGTTGAAGATCCAAGTTTTTTCCCAAAATTCCTTTTTAGATTCTGAATTATTCCTCTCCCATACCTATTTCGAGCACTTCTCTACGATTTCTCTAATTTTTTTGGTCAATTATTCGATTCTTGATCGTGTGTTGCCTAATAGCGAGATTCCAAACCTAATTTACATTCCTTTTCCGTAATTATGTTCGGTGAATCAAAAAATAATTTTTCTACATATATATACATTCTCCTCAAGAACAACCCACTACACGTCCACACCATTTAGGCATGTTATTTTCTGAGCTTTATAATTCTTTTTTTTCATACGTGACAATGACCATCCATCCATTATAGTATCATACACTTGAAATAAGTGTCAATTAGCAAGCAACATTAGACATACTAGAAAAATGTAACATTGCTGCATGTTTGCATACTAATTACACTTAACCTTGTTGCCTATTTGCATACTAATTAAACAAACTAGACTTAACCTCGCTACCTGTTTGCATACTAATTAAACAAACTAGACTTAACCTTGTTGCGTATTTGCATAACTAATTATACACCATACTAATTAGACTTAACCTTGCTGCCTGTTTGCATAACTATAGATTCTGCCATATTATAATATCTTACCACTTGCTGCATGTATATACTTGATTTTGTGTTCCTTGCTTTGAGACTCTTCTAATGGAGCACACGAGTAATAAATTTGTATTGTTATTTAATAATTAGTTGTTGTTCACTTTTGTTGATTTTGAATTTGCAAAAATTCTAGGGAACTACCATCCATGCCACTATCCGAAGAAGTTTGGTTGGAACTTTTGAGAAGCGAATAAAGAAAGGCCCTGTGTATGTCTTTTCCTATTTTGGAATCGGCATTAATGGTGGATATTAACGCACCTCACGACATGAGTTTAGACTAAATTTCCAACCAAGAACCACTGTTACTGAATGTAGTTGTGAGAAAATACTTGTGCATGGCCTTAGGTTAACTACTTTTCCAGAGATTTTGCAAGCAAACTCGAACTACCCATGTTTAGTTGGTAAGAAATCACTCACTAATCCAAAAATAAATCAAATCTAAGAGGTTTAAGATGATATCTTATATTTGAAAAAATTACAGACACTATGGGGATCCTAACTGATGTGGGCAAGCAAAAAGAAATAGTGACAGAGTCCAAGAGGACAAAGATGATCGTGATTCAGTTAGAAGCAGATGGGTAGTATATTTTATAAAAACTTAATACCAACAATGCTATGATTATTAAATGTATACATGTTTAATGTATTCTACTCTTTGTACTTGGTAATTCAGGGTGACATTGGATATTACACTATTTGGGGAATACGTTGACAAGATCAAAAGTTTTTTTAGAAACAACCATTAGAAAATGAGATCATTGTGATTCAGTATGCAAAGGTCAAAACTTTTCAAAGTACTACGAATGATTATATACTACTCCCTCCGTCCCAATATATTTGTCCAGTTTGACTTTTTCAAGTCAAACTGGACAAACTTTGAATTTCAATTAAATAAAAACTGTAATGTATTTTAACATAAAAATAACTTTATTGGATTTATTGTATTAAAAATTTTCAAAATTGTATTTCATTATGCTAATATCCAATATAAATTGAGAGTAACTAGAGTTCAAAGTTTGTCCAGTTTGACTCGAAAAAGTCAAACTGGACAAATACACTGGGACAGATGTAGTATATACAAACTTTATGTTAATTATTTTAATGAAACCATGTCACGATCCTTTGTGTTATTATGAATTTAAAACTACTCATGTGGAGAATATGCAGGAAATATAATTTTGCAAAATGCTATGTACGAAACACATCTCCTATTAAATCCAGAAATAGAAGAGGTTGTTGCATTCAGACCAAGGTTAGTTGATTCACATCTCTTAAAAATTTTACATGCACTATGTCTATATGTCATATGTTCATTCTCTAATTATTAGAGTATATAACAATCATTCCTAGGCCACAACCACAAGTTTGAGCTTTTGGTTGAATTGGTTCCTTAACATAGTATCGGAGCCTTGATGACCAATAGGTCACGAGTTCAAAACTCACTGCCACTTAGTCAAAAAATTAAGGTTTCATGTGCAAGGCTCAAAGAGGTCACGTCTGCACGTGAGGGGACGTGTTAGAGTACTGGGCCACAACCACAAACTTGAGCTTTTGGTTGAATTGGTTCCATGACACTAATCCAGTACAAATAACACATTTGCTTAAGGGTTAATGGTGTGTCATCCCAACATCAACCTCTTAAGTTGCCATGTGATGACATTACAGTTGTGGAGCAAAATGAATTTTTAGATTCAAAGCAAACTACGACAATATCTTTGCTGAAGGATAGTAGTGAGGTATTGATGACATTTTTTAAAATCTTGCACCATCAAACTAAGAGTACATTATTGTGATGATTTTGCACATACATTAATACGGAGTATATGATTTCTACTCTAACAGGATGGTACCTATGTAGTGTATGCCACTATTGTTTCTGTGAACAATAGTGGGGATTGGTTTTATTTGGCTTGCAAGTGCAATAGAGCTGTGAGAGCTGATGGTACCATGTACTATTGCATGCATTGTGTGTGTCGTGTTATGAATGTCACCCCAAGGTTATGTTTATCATTCGTTGACTTTCCTCATATTCACCTTTATTTTTTATGTATAATATACTAAATCTATTTTTAATTTAGATATCTAATCAAGCTATCTGTTAAAGATGATTCCGGCACAACTAACTTTGTGTTATTTGACCATGAAGCCTCTTCTATTTTAAACATGTCATGCTCCCTCTTGTTGGAAAAGACAAATGGTGTATGTATTTTTTATTTAATATATTTTATAAATTTGAATTGTTTTATCCTTGAGCAGCTAATATCTTTCATTTTACATAAACTGAAGGACAGAAACACTAAAAATCTAAAAGAGTTTGTTGATTTTTTGTTGAGTAAGAGTTTTCTATTTAAATTCGAAGTCAGATCCATGTTTAAGGGACGTCTTGAGCAATCTTTCAGAGTATCAAAAGTGTGTCATGATGAAACCATCCTAACCCAAAGCTATTTTGCCCAAAAATAATAAAAACAACTCCATGAACCATGGACAACTTTATTCTGTGGATGAAGACTTTGTTAAACTTACTAACGCGAGAACAATAGAGTCATTAAAAGATTTTACTGAGGTTAGTTGAGTATATTACAATAATTGCATGTGTATACTCCGTATTTTACATACTCATTTTAAAATGTTTTGGGTATTTTAATTTATATCATAAAATTATTGATGTCAAATAAAATATACTTTAAACATTTGAGAGGAGAAGAATTAAATTCCTCTCCCCTAAACATTTCGCACCTAGCATGAGTGGAGCATGTCTCCCACTTTAAAATGTGTGGAGGAAGAGAATTTGACAAAAAAACATTTTGGCCTTTTGTAATTGTTTATGTTTTATCATTCTGAATAAAATGGAACAACTTTAACACACACACTCCACTACCATAGTTTTGGCCAAAGGAAAGGAGCAAAAGAGAGAATTTTTGAGTTGCAAAATTATTGTTTTGGGTGTAGAAAATTGTTATAATATTTTCTTTAAAATATTATTGATATATTTTCTACTATTTAATATACAAGATTAGTATTATCCCTCTTAAATCTTTATATTAAATATACTATTATAATCTTTACCATAAAGATTATAATAGACTCTGGAGATTATTCGTGTGTCAAAGTCGGAGGACGGACGCTTGAACGGCTACGTTTGCTCATTCAACACCTTTCCCCGATTCAACGTCATTACCGTTAACTAGAGAAAGTAGAAGTTTCTATATCTAGCTAGAATTTTAGTACGTGTTCTTGGGCTAGTAGTCACTATTGGGAACTTAATTTTGTACTTCCGCTGCCCTTCCAACCGTGGTTACCTTTCAGGTATAATGCTAATTTTTGTTAACGCACCAATACTTTATGTCAGTGTAAGGGGGTGCATTCAATCTAGATTTTATAAGATTCTGATAGATTGTTTAGATCTATTGATTCTGTAAAGTCAATGGATTATTCAGAGTTTATGCAGAGTTATATAGATTTTACTGGATTTTATCAACAGGATTTCATAGGATTCTAGTAAATTATTTATAATCCATGGATTATTTATACAAACCTTTGAATTATTTCAAAAATTCATACATTAATCTAACATTAATTGTATTTATGAAATTGATAAAAAAAACTTAAATTAAAAAATCATATAATAAAATAAAAAATAAATTACTTTTTAAACATTAGTATCATTATTATAAATTTATTAGCATAGAATAATATATTGATCATTGTCATAAGCAATAAATTTGTTTTGAAACTCAAAGCATTATTATGTCTAAACTATTTTTCATGTAAGTAAAATTTTATCAATAAAAAAATAAAAGACAACACAAATGATAGAAGACATTACTCAAAAATTCAAAAAAAAATTAAAAATAAAATTATTAAATAATATAGCTCTCTCTCGCTATCACTTCTTCTTTTATGAGTATGTTCCATAAAAACATAATACAAAATTACAATACGAGTGTATATGTACCATAAGAAGATATTAAACCAAATATAATTTAGAATAACTGATTAAACCACAAGTACCTAAACATAATTTAATAAACCACGAGTACTCTTAACTCTTAGCCAAAATAAAGTCACATAACACATTTAAAATAAAGTCACATAATTCTTTCATTCATTCTAATATATCTTCTCATTTTATCCTCTCATCTTGTGGTGTATCCAACTTAACCGTTCTTCAGGTGACATCTTCAAGAAGACATCTTCAATCGGCTTTGGTAATTGAGATAGTTCTTGTGACACCCAAGTCTTTTATTAAGCTCAGGAAGTATCCTCTCTTTCACTGTTTGCTTAGAAAAAATACCACTATTATCACGCCATCCCTCTAGCTCTAACATGAGCTGTAACAGTACATCACTTTCTTTGGTTGTCCATTGCTCATAAGTCATATCCTATTTTTTTGGTATCTTGTTGTTGATCACTTATGATGATATTGTTATGAAAGTAAAAAAAAGGAGTGTGCGTGTATATATATATATATATATATATATATATATATGTATGTATGTATGTATGTATGTATGTATGTATGTATGTATGTATGTATGTATGTATATGTATATATATATATATATATATATAAATTAACATTAATTGTATTTATGAAATGGAGTATTATGATATATATATATATATATATATATATATATATATATATATATATATATATATATATATATATATATATATATATATATATATATATATATATATATATATATATATATATATATATATATATATATATATATATATATATATATATATATATATATATATATATATATATAATATATATATATATATATATATATATATATGAAAATGCATAAAAATTGCAGCATAAATTAAATAGTATCCACTGTTATGGAGAAGAGAAAAAGGATGAGAAGTACGGAAAATAAAGTGTCAAAATTTGTTTTCAATGCATTAAAGAGAAATATAGGTTTGATCTATATATGGCATTTTTTTAGGTAAAAAGGAAAAAAACCATCTTCCATGACATATTTAAAAAAGTCCTGCCATATATACTATTCAACATAATATAGGTTTGCCTCGTTTTCAATGATATACTCATTCCGTCCATGTGAATAGTGACTGGGAAGATCTATGGTGGACGAGGAGTACTATTCAATGCATTCAAGAGACCAATATCCATTTAAAAATTTGTTTTCAATGCATTCAAGAGACATATAGGTTTGCCTCATTCATCTTCTCTTTTGTTTTCTTAATTTAGACCCCATTGTTGTAGAAGAAGTATCTCATGAAGAATAAGATCTGGTTTTAAAAACCAAAATCAATATAATTTTTATTTACGAAATCACACATATAAATAAGTAAATCTGTAAAAAAATTCTTGGAATGGTTTTGAATCTGGTAAAATTACATAATAAAAAAGAAATTCATTATACTTTATTGGGGATAGATAAGATCTTACCGTGAACTTGAGGACGATGGAGGGAAGTTGGAGAAAAGAAAAACCTGCGCCGACAGAGGAAGAGACGGGGAAGATGAGCTCTTGCAGTTGCCGAAGAAGATGAGGTTGAAGAAGATGGGGTTGCGGTTTATGAAGAGGAGAAGATCGGTGGAAAGAGAAGATGAGGCGGAACGCAGAATCCCTGGCCTTTTTCTTTGCATTTGCAAAAGACTTTTTTTTTTATTTATACTTTAGACTAAGGGGTGTATTCAATTTAGATTTTAAATTATTTTGATAGATTTTTTAAAATCCATAAATTCTGTAAGTTCATTGGATTATTTAAAATTTACGCATAGTTAATTAGATTCTAATGTATTCTATCAAAGGATTTTCTAGGATTTACATTTTCTTTTCTTTTTTCTTTTTTTTCTTCTTTTCTTTTTTCGTTTTCTTTTTTTTCTCCTCCTCCCCCATGAACCCTAGCCGCGCTGCTTCTTCCATCCCATTTCGTTCTTTCTATGTTTTCTTTCCTTTTTTCTTTTTCTTTTCTTTTCTTTTCTTTTTTCTCCTCTGTCTTCCTCCCGACTTTCTTACGGTGAACAAGACGACTTCCTCGGCGACGATGGAGACCTCCTCGGCGATAGGATTGCAGCGGCCAACAACACCCCGGCAGTAGAGCAGCGTGCAGAGCCGAGGAAGGCCTTCCGTCGGGGTTCCGAGCTCCGGCGACTTGGCAGAAGAACAAGGCAGGGACGAGAGAAGATGAAGAACGAGAATAGGAGTAGGCAAAATCCCAGGGCTTTTGATTGGATTTGGAAATTGGATTTGTATTTATACCCAAGGCATGAAAATCCATCAAAATCCACAATTTTTAAAATCTTTAAAAATCCATTAGTTTTTGAATACTATCATATTTAGAAAGATTTTTTAAAGTTTGAATTTAATACACCCAGATTTTAAATGACTTTTTAAATTCTGAATTGAATATCTGCGGATTTTCAGAATTCAAAAAAATCTATCAGAATCCGGATTGAATACACCCCCTAAAAATCCATCACAATCCATTTTTATAACAATCCTTAAAAATCTATTAATTTTTCAATATCATTAGATTTAGAAAGACTTTTTAAAATCTCAACTGAATACCTCTAAATTTTAAATGATTTTTTAAAATCCTAATTGAATATCCACTAACTTTTAAAATCCAAAAAAGATCCTGCAGAGTCTAGATTAAATACACCCTCCAATTTTTTTTAACGCACTAATATTTTGTGTTAGTGTGAAACATCAAAATGTTGATCCATAACTTTAGTGCAAAGACCAATGCTTTCTGGAATTTAGGATTTAGCCAAAACATTAAAAGTTCCATTTCATCCACGCTCATTGAAGTTTGTACCCTAATTTGAGTTGAAAGTGGGAATTGGGAACGTTGAGCTCAGAGAGAGTTCTTCTGAGAAAAGGCTTTGGGGGCCGGAATGAAGAAGACAATTTTGGAATTGCTGGTCTGCCCGCTTTCTAAACAGCCCTTAAGGTTGTCTGTCCAACCCACACTTATCTTAAGTAGTATTTCCTCCACCTGAAATCGATGGTTTGAAAATCTGTGTGTAGGTTGTGCAAGAAAACGAGTTCCCTTATCAGCGATGCCATCGGAGTGTCATATCCGGTGAGTGATTTTTTGCTATTCATTTTGTTGCTTATTCATTTTATCTTTTTGTTGGCCTTAACCAGTAGCCATTCAAGTAATCTTAGTCAATTTATGAGTGTATAAATTATAACCCTTCCTAAACTGAAAGTTTCACATTTGATTGTGCATGAATATTAAGGAGGGGGAAATTGTGTTGTTTAAATTTATAGAAAGGAGAGAAAAATGAATTGAACTATTCTATTCTTTGTTTAGAAGGAAGGGGAGATTTCTTCTGGAAAATTAGTACTCCGTATAAAATTCTCCATAACTATTGGTATGGCATGAGAGTGGTTTGTGCGCACTGACAATAACTCTGTGTGCATATACGGTTATTGTCTGTGTGTCTGTTAGAAGCTTGGTGTGGAAGTCGTGTCAAATTCTTGGTGTTTCTCTAGCTTTTTGCATGGTATAAAGTGTTGTTGGTCCTTCAACTGTTTCTGTAACGGGCAATGCTAGATGTACCCCAAAATGGGGTACCCCATTTGTACCCCAGGCATTCACAGACACACATACTTTGTACACCTAGGTTAATTCTTCTGTAATAATTTCCTACTCCCACTCTTTAGATATGACGTTGTAAAAAGTATTTAAGGAGTGGAGTATAATTTTCCCAACACATTTGTTCCAAAAACACACTTTTCACACTTTACTTTTTTTTATATCCCAATATACTGATATAGACTTTGCAATTCCAGAAGAGGTAAGTTTTTTTTAATCACTTTGACCCTTACCCCATCGCTGTAGTTACAGTTATAGGCCCCTAAAGCTTTGTGCTAAAAGAAAATTTGATGTTTATTTTGACAAATAGGGGGTAGTATATTTCCTTTTGAACAAAATTCTCAATTTCTTACTAGCCCTCTTCCTTAGATGTTTATCCAATTAATATGGAGTATTTAACCTTGGTAGACACCTCATTTGGAAATTTGACTCAATTGAAGGATGTGTTATAATTGACATGATACTAGAGATTGTTTGAGGGGTTTCACATAATACAAATGTGGCTAGAAAAGTAAAACACGCCTTCACGGGCGTCATTTGAACGTGTTGCCTTGGGATGAGTGCGGGTGCATATATGGGGACGGGGACGGGGACAGCGTCATTTTCTCCCCTTTTTCATTTGTTCCGAAAATATGTCTCATTTTCTTTTATGAAAAATGATAGGTTCTCCATTTCCCTCTCTCTCCTCTGCATAATTCTTAGCCACACAGTTTACACTTAATTTCTGTGTGTGATCAAAGTGTGCCATTAAATTGTGAGAAAGGGAGTATCATATTTGAAGCTACAGACAGATAGAGCCTTAATTGGACCTACGGGTGGAAGATGATGATAAGCACCAATTCAAATAAGAGGAGTGGATATCGTTCATAATTTGCTGTCTTTCCTAATCCGAATTAATATCTGTAAGATAGTGAGAGAGAGAGAGAGAAATTAAATACTCCCTCTGTCTCAAAACTAGTTTCCCACTTTCCATAATTTGTGTCCCAAAACTAAAGTTTTATTTTATTTTGGATTTACCTAACCCATTAAAAATACTATAAAATCCTTTCTGTTTTCAACTACTTTTTTCTACGCACCGCCATTTATTTCCTCCATCATTTAACTCATTACACTCACACACTCTCGTTTCAATGTCATTTCAAGGGCAAAATTAGAAGGTCGAACACATTTTAAAATTAATCTTAAGTTGTGTGAAGTACAGATGTGGACTTCAGTTATGGGATTCTGAGTTGTCCCCACTGTCTACATGCCACTTCCTCAAAATGGACGATCGAATCTTTCCCGAGAGATGTTTCTGAACCGTCAATATAGGTGTCCCCAACAACATCCCCATCCCGATTATGGAATGAGTTGTGCTAGGGTAACCCCACAATTTTGGCACCACCATTAACCCACAGACAGGTATTGTGTGCGTCCCCGTGCAAAGCATGTGGTGAATAGTGGTGTAAAAATTGTTCTGGGATGGCAAACAACAAAAAACAGCCGAACCCCTGCAACTTAGTGCCAAATAGTTACAAATACATACATTATTATGGTACCATTTATGCAAATTTTTTGCAACTTGTCATGTTTTTTCTACTGGTTTCAATGATTGAATCAGATAGTGGATGGGGTTCCTCATCTTGTTCCCGCGGACGGCCAGATAGTTCAAACCAATGACGCTTCTGATCCAGGCGGAGTTGATTCTTCTGGGTTTAAATCTGGTAATTGAAATGATAACCAAAATCGCAAGAGCAGCAGCAGCTCGAGTTCCTCATAGTGATTACAATGGAGCTGCAGCTTGGGATACTGCCCACGTCACACTAAACTAAGTTGGCAAAAGTTCTTTTAAATTTGTACTCATATTGTAATATTGGGCATATCTTTTTTTCTTTTTTCCAATTTTTTTTCTCTTAAGCTTACCACTTTTTACTTGCCAGTCTTAACAAAATTATTCGAATATAAGTTCAATTCTACCATTTTCAGTTCTTTTGAACAAAGTAAATTTTAATTGAAAAGAAGAGACGTATCTATATTTGGGCTCATTTTAATTTTAATACTCCCTCTGTCCCAATTTATAGTGCCTGTTTGAGTTTACTATGTTTGGTTGAAATTATTTTCAAATCATTTTATATGACAAATGGTATATAGTTAAAAAAAGAAAAATTACATATCAAAATACTACATCAAAAGATTTACTATAAAACTAGTAGTGACAATAGTACTTTATTTTATTAAATTACTAACGAAAATAGAGAAAGAAAGTAAATGAAGTTTGATTGTATGAATAGTAAACATGTATTATAATTTGGAATGGAGTATTATTTTTAGATTCACTGTTCGCGATGAGTTTGTTTTTGCACTTTTGCAAAAGATCCTCTTTGGCCTCTTCCTACTGTGAAAGACTTGTGTTGTTTGTAAATTTACATGCATATTTATAGGGGAAAAAACTAAAGAAGTAAAAACATCGAAAAAGTACTAAAATAAAAGTCATATTTTTATTTTACAATGTCAATAATATCAAAAAACATTACGGAATAATAATACACGGTGTCAAACTATCGTAATGTAGTCGTTCTATTTTAAGTATAAAAACGTAGAAATCTTATTAAGAGCATATGGTCTATGTTTTGATCCTCCCAAAATAAATTTCTTTATTTATAGTTGAGAAGATTGTGTCAATGTCAACAACTTTTCTCTATGATAGTGTAAACGCGCAACACTTACATAATACCATTACAATCATCTACTCTCTAACATTTAAGACTTCAACATCTCTATTATTGATCAATGGGCCTTCTTAATCATATCTAGTTTTGCTTTCAACACCGACGATCAACATGTGATTCCAAGCTCAAATGAACGTTACTGCTCCTTTACAACTTAAACCCGACTCATATGTGACGAAGGTGTCATTCGACCTTACTTTTTCAGAGGAGATATGTCCGATTATGTATGATTATGTTAAGATTGAGTTTATACCTGTTGTTGTACACAATACTTGTTTCACAAAGTTATTTTCTTTGCATATACTTGAAGAATGCATATTATGAAATTGATGTATGCACATTTAGTAATTACACTGATGGTGTAAATTACCTAACCGGGTAAACTATACTAGACCGGGTCTAGAATCGTTTACTTGATTCGAAATTTAAAAAGGTAAAAACACACAAATGACCGGGAAGACTGTAGGTGGGAATACCTGTAGCCCAATTGATATTATAAATATAGGAGGATGCACGGAAACTTTTACAAAGGAGTTTAGAGAGAATGAATTCTCACCCTACTTCTGAGGATTACAGCAGTATTTATACTAAGACTCAGGGGACAAAGCATCGTGCTTCCACGTGGTGGCACGTTCCTGGGTGGTAGGAAGTGATGACTTTCATCTTCCAATTGTTTTGTCACCTTGCGAGGAAGCTTACTCCCTTTGTCTTGAAGCACTTTGAATGGATTGTTCAAGCATCTCCAGCGATCCTCCCCAGATCTTGGTCGCTACAGTCCAATCTCCTTTGGATTCTTTTCTGCCGACACCTTCCAACCCTAGAGACTACACCGGGTAGTTTCGAGGGGTAGGTTTACAACATTTAGGGAGTGAACAAGGCGATAAAGTAGTTTGACCGGTATACTATCCGAAGTGTACCGGTCAACTTTTCAGTCAATCGAACATCTTTTTACTGAAGATTAAGGTCTCCCTTTCCAGTAAGATCCACTTGACCGGTCCACTATTTAGTCCTCTTTTTTGACCGGTTCTGGGTGGAATACACCCATCATACACAATGCTCATTTTTTAAAACTTTTTTCTCATTTTGTCGTTATTTTTCAATCCATAAAAGAAGAAAAACAAATTCTTGAAAATGAAAGTACAAAAAAACACATTTTTTTAATAGAAATTCAGAGCACGCACATTAAAATTTAGCGTATACATATTCACCATACTCATTAGATATACAAAAAAAATTGGCATATCCAAATATACAATATAGCCTTGTGTGCATCAATCTATTAACCGGCTAAGGCCCCCTTCTATTCAACTTAGTTTTACTATTTATTACGCAATATTTATTCTTATTGAAATCAGATCGTATTCATACAAATCAAGTCAGATCAGATCCATTCAGATCGAGTCAAACCAGGTTCATTCAAATTAGATCATGTCAAATCTATTTAAGTCAAATCAAAAAATTATTAAAAAATAAAAATTTTATAATAATAATAACTTGAGACGAAGAGTAACAAAATGACTCAAAGTAATGATATCCGAACATCCCGAGGTTGTTGAACTTGTAGCTCTATCCAATGGTAGGCCGTCAATTTACTACTCCCTCCCTCCTAAAACATTCTTCCTGTTTCTGCTTACGAGATTTGACCGACATTAATTTTTCAATTCAATTTGTTTGATTGTAACTGTAAAATTAAAAAATAAAATTTATATATTTTTAACACTACATCAAAAGTTCTACAAAACAAGATGCGACAAAAATATATTATTTTATCAAATAACTAATGAAAATAGGTAAAGAAACTTATTAAAGTTTGACTGTGTAAATAATAACTGAGAAGAATGTTTTAAGACAGAGGAAAAAATATCTTTATAAAGTATAACACTATGTTTGGTTCATGAAATTCGAAAGGAAAAACAAAAAAAGAAAGAAGTTTTCTTTACACTTCCTCACCAAAACCAAAAGGAAAATGATCTTCCATAGTGCATTTCTTCTTCCATTTTCTTTCCGTTCCACTTATCTTTTGTTTTTCCTCTCTAATCAAAAAAAGAAAACTTTTTTTCTATCATTTTCTTTTGTTTTCCCTCTCAAATTCCTTCAAGCAAACAATGTACGGTATAAAGTTTAAAAAATTCATGAACCGAAAAAAATATGCGCACAAAACAGTGATCAGGGTACTACTACCTCTCTCCTCCATGTGTGGACCTTTTACCGCGAGATTCTGACCAGTAGAGGATAGCAGTGATCCATTTCGTAATTGGGCCAGGATTCATCGCCATCTACGAATCTCTCATGACGCCTCCAAATTTCAGAGTCATATTTAATTTCAGTGCTAAAACTCAATCCAATGCTTTTCACCTTTCCAAGAAACTTGTCCAATGAATCCCCTCTTTTAGGGCAAAATAGTAGAGCTTCAGAAGGACCCTCTTTGTTTAACAATAACTTGATGGTTTCAGCCAGCCCTTCTTGGAATTCCTTGAAGAAAGTGCTGCAAAATCATATAATAATATTCAATAACACTAAAAGGAATGATAATAAAATCAATAATAATAATAATAATAACAACAAGGAGCATGCTACATGACCCCAAAATTTGTACCCCATTTATACACCAAAGGTATGCACAACATTTTCATGGTTCACCATGACACAAAGTGCTGGTGCGTTAACAAAAATTGGCATCACACCAACACAAAATGTTGGTGCATCCATGCAATGTACAAAATGGGATACAAATTCTTGAGGTACAATAGCATTATCCTAATAACAATAATAATAATGATAAACTACTTCAGCCCTCCCATAAAATACTTTACATTTTCCTTTCATGGATGTTCCATATATAAACTTCACACTCACTTCATTTACTATTTTAGTAATGAACATGTGGCTCATAATATTTTGGAAAGCACTCTGTAAAGTGTGTTGGAATTTTGGTTGGCAGAGTGAATCGGGTGGAGTGCCGGGTGAAATTGACCGCTTTTCCATATAAAGGCAGGATGAATTTCTGACCAAAAGCTTAGGCCAATAGGTAGACATGCACATTTTTTTACATGAGAGTGCTATTTGTTTTAATTATCCGGTGTGGGATAGATTCCCAACAAAGTGATGGGGGTGACTAACTGACTATAAGGGGTAGAAGGGCGTGAGCTTCTACAGATGCTATTAGCATATAAAAGGTGTGTAAATTAGGATTTCAACCACAAACTTTTAGGATTTTCCAAAGAAAGCTTTAGATAAAGATCAAGTTATTCTTATCTAAAATACATTCAGAGTAAGACATCTTGCATCCATGCAGATTGCCCAAGAACACACACACACACACACACAGAGACTAATCAAGAATTAAAACATAATTACCAGTCACTTGCAATAATGTAATCAAAAGTACTGGAAATATCAGAGACATTTTCCTGACCCCAATGTAGAATCATTGACTTAACCACTGTACTGCCGAACACGCCTGAATTGGTAATAACACTTCGCTGTATATCTGAGATTTATTCTGAATGTTAAGAATCTCCAAAGAGTGTCTGCTTCGGCAGAGAATAAAATGGATGGACTCATTTGCAGACACAGAGAGATTATCTAGTAAATACTCCATATCTGTTTGTTCCCAGTTTCTTGGATATCACAAACTTCATTGTCTTATACGGAGAATTTAGATAGTTGGGTTTGTGTTTACTGTTAGTCAGACACGAATTCATATAAAAAGGATACAATCAACAACCTGAGGATTCCCATCAGTGATTACCACTTCTAGTGCATCTGTGGCTACTGCAACCACTAAGCCAGCTACGCCATATCCTGATCCAAGTTCCATTACTCTCTTATGCCTAAAAGATGTAATGAGTGAAAAAATTGGGGTTAAGTTTACAATGATAAATATAATTAAAAATGTGAATCATAAAATGAAGTTCAGCAGGTTCTTAAAAACCTGAACATGTCGCCATGTGACAAGCAGTAGTAGGCAAGGACATCCTCGGATGGCCATTGACCTATCCAACAATAGGTAAATCTATCAAAAACTGACCACTAACTGATACAAGCACGCAATACCTACCACCAATAGGTAAATATATCAATATATCATACAACACATAGTTGTGAAATTTGAATCATTTCGTGAACGATTTGATCAACTTCACAATTAGTATTTAATGGTTAAGAAGCATGCTCAAAAGTTAAGTAATACTACCTCCGTCCCAAGAGTATTCGTCCAGTTTGACTTTTTCGAGTCAAATTGGATGAACTTTGAGGCTCAATTAAGTAAAAACTACAATGTATATTAGTATAAAAATGATTTTATTACATTTAGCTTGTTTAGAATTTTCAAAAATTTTATTTTGTTATATTAATATGCAATACAAATTAAGAGTAATTGAAGATTAAAGTTTGTCTAGTTTGACTTGAAAAAGACAAACTGGACGAATACTCTGGGACGGAGGGAGTAAGTCAATAAATTTCAGTATGTCATAGAAGAAAAAGTAAAACAAACTAAATTTGATTTGATCAGTAGTGCTGGAGTCCAAAATACCATCACACTACACATATGCAGCATCCAATTCTTTTCAATTTTCAATTCAAGCATGTTACGAATTTGTTAGAATTCTGAAACTAACTGTGTCAAGTGATTCACTATGTATCATGAATTGCACAATTCTTCCCCATTTCCAGTTTAAATATGTATAGCTAATCTGGATCAAATCGAGGTGTCGAAAGACATCATGAATTGCACAAAATAGAAATTAAATAGTGCCTATTATCCATCATTTTCACCTATCGTCCATGCCTATGGTACCAAATTTTTATCATGGCAACATGTTTGACAATGTTGCTCTGTCAACCTATCATGCTATCAGATTGTTAAGGGTGCTCATACATGATCTCGTCCAAGCAATGAGGAAGATGCTGGATGAGACAAAAAGAAACCAACATGATGACAGGCTATGGTTGAGAACAAGAAAAAGGCTCTTCTCAACCTTGCAGTAAGTAGAAGTGCTGAACAGGCTGACCGTGGCTAGCCTGGCAAGTGGCAAGCATACGAGATCAAGTCCAAATGCTCTACAGTTATTTTTAAAACGAAGCCCTATAAGTAGTGCTTCCTCCGCTTGAATTTCATTGCAACATTTGTTTTTTCAAGCTTGCAAATGCACAAATTAAATCTTTAATATCTTGATTTATATTTTAGCAGAAATTATTAAAAAATATTGAGATTAGGAATGTTGTTAACGATATGAATCTAACAAGATCCAACTTGACTATAATTTTACTTATGTATCGATCACAAAAATTCATTAAATTACGGTGTCTAAACAGTGTTAAGTTAACAAGGGTGCGATAAAATAGAAACGGAGGAGGTACTTGACAATAGTCTTTTCTAAACGGAGGAAGTACTCCCTCAGTCCCAATTTAACTTGCCCATTGATATTTACAATGTTTGAATAAAATTATTTTTAATTCAATTTATTTGAAAATTGGTGTCGAATTAAAAAATAAAAAGTATACATTTAAAAAATACATCAAAAGTTCTATGAATCGGAATCAAGAGGTGACAAGACTTAAAGACTATACTACTTTATCAAATGAGTAATAAAACTAGTTAACATCCAACTTAATTTGGGACGGATGGAGTACTAAATCTTATGAAAATAGTAAAAGAAGAAAACTATTCCTAATATAAAACAAATAATGCATGTCAAACTAATATGAAATAAATGATTCCTAACACTGCACTCTAGCTTCGTTGTCCTTGTCAGTTGTCGCTGATATCTTCGTCTAAACATCACAACACTTCGCTCCACTCTTTCACTTTAAAGCAAAACCTGACTTCATCGCTTTGGTGTGCTTTTTAACAGAGCAAGAAAATCCATTCGCGAAACACTAACTTGGGGTAATTCCATGCAAATTTGATATAATTTCTTGCTCCAGGTATGAGAGAGCATGGTTTCGCAATTCTATTCGAAGGAACAAAAAAATCGTGAACGGCGACAAATTTGTATATTTACATGTCATTGATGTTTTAAAAAGATGGTATTCGCGTGCAGCTTTTTTTAAGGCAATCGCCATTGCAATAGAAAGAGCAAGCTTAAGCTACTTTGGAACATACTATGGATACAGACAGCAACCAGCCCGAGAAATGTAAAATTGCCAAACACTTTCCATTTTCATATTATTTTTGTTTTGTTATTATTGTTCAATTAGGTGACATGCCGACAAAGAAAATAACATTCATGAAACAACATTTTAAATACTACAGAGCACAGAAAAGCTAAAGATTTTCCGCTCATTAGAGTGATAAGACACTTACAAACAAGTCCTGTGTTGTCAATATTACATTCATTACAGATCTGAAAGTCATTTAGATCCAAAATATCATTCACTCTCTGGCTGCATCAAAATTCATAAGTAAGAAAACAGCATTGCTAAACAGTAACTTACTAAAAATATAGTGAAAATGCATCCACCCCTTCAAATACACTTTGAACACTAAAAACTAACTGCTTTTAATGCAAGTTTTTTTAACGACAACAGTTAGGGGCTGTTTGGCAACTTCTGAATAGGTAAGTGTTGAATGAGTAAGAGGTCTGAATCATTAAGTGTTGAACCAGTAAGAGGTCTGAACCATTAAGAGCTAGTATATTGCTTAACTATTCAGAGGCAAATGTCTGATCAATTCAAATAAGAGGTCTTAACCATTCAGACTCTGTATAATACTTAACCATTCAGAGGCAAATGTCTGAACCATTCAAACATCTGCTCACGAAACAAACAGTCTAAACCATTAAGTGCTGAACCATTCAGACATCTGAACCATTAAGAGGCTGAAACAAACAGCCCCTTACCTCTTAGCAGTTAGAAGTTGGAAGATTCTACTAGCAGGGTTGACTACTAGTTAACAGATTTTTTTAAAGATGCTCGGTGGCTAGGCATATTTTTATTACTTATTAGCATTGAGCTCTTTAATATGCAAAATGACAAAATTCTTAGGAATATGTTGTTCACCAAAAAAAACTTTCTAAAATATTGGTAGAAATGCCATTATTGAAAAGAGTATTTTGACACCAAAATGTTGTTCAAAAATGATGTGTACCAAGCACCGCAATTAGCATTTTTTACTTTTGAGTGGTCAAATATGCTGTTCTGCACAATGTCGAAAGGGACACATTGCCCAGCAATATGTTGTTTACCTAACAGGGTCATTATCATTCTATTAACATTATTTAGTTTTCAAACATGACTGAAGCATAGAAGTACAGAACTACCCTCACATCTTATGTGAGATGTAGAGGAAAGCACATATTAAAATTAGATAAACAGATTGGTCCTCATCTGCAATTTTTTTATATGATGAACTTATTATTTGACTATTTGAGGAAACTCGCTCACATTAGAATGCCTCAAATAAAGACCAAGCACACAGCCTCTTCAACAATGTAGAGAAAATACAAAATACAACTGGCATAGAGTTTTATCTTTGTTTTTGGTGTTTTTTTACCGATACTGAGTACAAAAAACCCCAACTCCAGTAATCCAAGTCAAAAGGGGGAAAAGAGGTGTATTTCATACAATTATTAGCATTAGAAATATTTCTCTTTTTATTATATGGAGGTAGTACTCGTATTTCTCAAACTTTAAAGAGACTGCAAAGAGGAAGTTCAAAATGCAAATATATCATCCATTAATAAAAAAAATACATTCAATTAAAAACTGAATTAGCAAAAAACAATGGCAAACCAAGAAAACAGTAATGTAAATATGAGGCCTACAATGCAATACATTCCTCACCCTATTGAAATAATGAAATGAGATGGAAAAAAAACAAAGCTAGAATTTGAAATGCACACTCACTGAACGGCAAGTTGGGGAGAATTGGGAAGGGGCAAAGTATAGCAAAGAAGAGTGTCTCTTGAGCTGCACGTGGTGTCCTTTCTTAAGAGAGCATCTGACTTGTCTTCTGAACAATTTTCCAGCAGGCTGCAGGGTATCAAATTGAAACCCTGACTCGCCTTTCTTGATACCTTTTCAATGTCCAATTGGGATTGGTAATCTGTGAAGTACTAGGTTCAGCGCATGATTCAGAATATATGAAACGCCTGAGTGGGTAAATACGAGTGTGTGTGTGTGTGTGAGAGAGAGAGAGAGAGAGATATCGGACCTGGAGGAGATGCAGGGCGACGAAGAAGAGCACGGCGAAGGATTTTCCAGCGGAGAATTGAAGGCCTCGTGCTCGAATTATCGCTACTCCCATCCATGGATTCGCACTCGCTGGCTGCTTCGCGGCTCAGGATGTGTAATTATGAAATCTTGTAGGATTTGGAATTCGGATATGATGTTGAGGGATCCACATCCCTCTAATATAGTTTTTTTTTTTGAAACCCTCTAATATAGTTGATATATACTCTTTCTAATTTTTAAAATCAAATTAAATAATACTTTAATTTTAAATTAGATTAAACTCAAATTATTATTAAATCAATTATAATTTGTTATAGAATAATTATTTTCTTTGTTTTCATGATTTATGATATTCTATGATAACTGCATATGATAAAAATATATACGCATCACACGTATATACATATTTTTATATGTCTGTATATATTTTTCTGTCTACACATTTATTTTGTATATAAAAATGTCTTATATTTTGAAATATCAATAGAGAAACAAAATATAAACATAAAACAATTACGAAAAAACAATACATAACGAATCGGATGTTCGGATAAACGGTTATTTAAACGGATGCATATTCGGATCGGATATACAATTACCAAATCCATATCCGTTTAGTAATCGGATACGGATAATATCCGTTTAAAACGAATGCGGATATTTTCTCTTTAAACGGATACGGATGCAGAGGGTAATCTGATTTTCGGCTATCCGTTGACAGCCCTATCAGTCGGGGTACACTTTTTGCTCCATCTTTCTCTAAATTGAAACCTATTTGCACTGTCGCGATCAAACAGTCGAACTATATCAAACGCTGTAATTTTTATGTTTATTTGTAATACTTTTTCTCACAACATATTTTTTGGTGCTTGACTTTGACAAAGTTAAAATTAATTTAGTTGACCTTTATTCAAAAAGGTTCTCTGATTTAATTCATATTACTTATTCTCATTATTTATTTCAATAAATCATTTCAAAGTTCACATTATAAACAAAATTTTCATTTATTCTTGATTTGGGTCTACACTCTGTTTCTTAATCAAGATTACACGAATAATCAATATATTTGGTTTTATCTCTACGAGATTTATCTAGATTGTTATATTAAATATCAAAACATATTTCATTTCGGTTCAAAGACCAACAATAATTTATTTTAATCCAAACAATTTTGATTAATTGAATAATAATTCAATAATAATTTTAGGGTATGTTTTGGGACGTTACAGTAAGAAGTATAATTTCGGGCATATAAATTCTTTCATAGTCTAGGTCATTCTTGTGTTCTTGCTTTCTAATGTCTTTGGCTTGATAGAGTTCGTTTTGACCTGGTCACATTCGTTCAAATCTACGCCGTTAAATTTACACCATCGTTTAACGAGCTATTAGCATTTTAACGGCTACCTGAAACTCATAAATTTAAGTAAAATTGAAATTATTATGTATTAGTGTAAAGGCATGGTTATTTTTGAAATATCAGCTAAAATTAGGATTATTCTCTGATGATTTTTCCTAAAGAATAATGCTCATGTTGCATAAATACTTTAAATAAATGGATTAAATAACAAAAAATAAGATTTATAATTTTTATTTTTTTATAAACCAAAAATATTAAAAAAGGCAGACTTAGATTAGTCATAACCAAACTATCCTACTAAAAAAATCTCTATTTTTTCATAAAATCAACTAGTCTAGACGCATTACCAAAAAATCAAACCCATCTACTTCGTTTTTAAAGGATGGATTTGGTGCAACTGGTCAACTCTATTTGTTTGAAGCTAGGGATGAGCATGATTGGGTGTGATTTGATTTTTAACTCGTACTAACATTGTTCCCCAGAGTATTAAATATTTTGGTGCGATATAAAATTTTACGTTGTATCGATTCCGAATTCAAAATACTAGTTCGATATAATTCACGATGATTCCGTATCGATTTTGATACAAATTGGGATGAATCCATACGTACCTAGTTTACACTTTAAATTGTAACAAAATCCTTTATTTTTAAAAATTAATAAAAAGTACATTTTAAAAAGAAATATAAAAAACTTAAAAATATATAATTAAATACAAGAAATGCTTATGATATGTAGTTTATAATTCAAAAACTAAAGAAAAATGAATGATAAAAAACATCATTTCAGACATTTGTTAATATTTTTATATTTATGTACAAAAAACATATGATAAAATTTGAACCAAATTTTTCAAGATAAATCTATTTCTTAATAAAGAAAAATAAATAGATTAGAACTTTATTTTCGATTTTAGATTTTTAATATGAGAAGTTATCTCGTAACATTTCCATATATCATATTCATTTTTCTATTCTTTAGGTATATTTTTTCAATTGTGTAAGGTCATGTTCTCTCAAATTTATTTTTTTACTTATTACGTATTTTTATTGGAATCGAATCAAAACAGATCAAATCAGAACTTATTCCAATCAAATAAGAAAATAGTTACTATTTTCAAATAAGAAAATAAGTATTCTCTATTCTTGGATAAATTTTAGGATGTGTATTTGCAAACCCCTGTTTGAAACTTGAAAGTTATGTGAATCCAGATTTCCAGAGGCGGGGCAGAGAATTTCTTCTGAGTTCTGAGGTCTGACGTGCGAAGGAGGAAAGACATACGGATTGCGAAAGAGCCGCTCTATACCGTAATCCCTTGATTCTCCTGTTCCAGATCGTATTTCTGTAACCATGGTGCTCGAGGTACTTAACGTCAACCCAGGGTTTTGCCCTTTCACAAATTAGGGTTCAATCATCTCATCGCTTCTTACCTTTTTCTTTAATTAAAAAATAAAACATTTCAGGCGACGATGATCTGTATCGACAATTCGGAGTGGATGCGAAACGGAGATTACTCTCCCAGTAGATTTCAAGCTCAAGCTGACGCCGTTAATCTGATTTGTGGGGCAAAAACTCAGGTTTTTTCCGTTTGCTGTGTTTAATCTGTTCATACGGTAGTTTCAGTGCAATGGCTTGTTTTAGAAGAAAGTTTAACACTTCCCTTCGGTTTTTATTTGGATCTACTAACTGGTTCGAGTTTTTTTTGTTTCCTTGTTTCCGTGCGTGGTGAATGTGTTTGTGTAGGCCAATCCGGAGAATACAGTTGGGGTATTGACAATGGCTGGAAAGGGTGTTCGCGTTTTGGTCACCCCTACTAGTGATCTAGGAAAGATCTTAGCTTGCATGCACGGTTAGCTTTACAGCTTTAAACTTGTTGATAAATGAACGCCGTACTTCAGATTGTTTCTAAGTGCATTTTAGATTTTTTTGTTATTGCTCCATTCAGATCAACTTGAGCTCTGAAATTACTGGTTTCTGGGAATAAGTTTTCTCATGTGTAAGTGTGATGTTTGTTACTGGTTATATGCGCGTAATGGTTCAATAGATTTCATCCGAAGGTTTGTTCCTGTCTGGTAGTGAATGGAAACAGATTCATACAAATTACCTTAATGAATAACTAGAATGAAGGACATTCGCTTTGAGATTCTCTTTTGAATACTTTGTATGCATTAAAAGTTTTGGGGCACAAGTTTCTATGTTGCGACAATGGTTTTCCCTCCAATCATTATGGACTCTAGTTGCTATGCACAATCTTAAAATAAACTTGTATTATTTCTTATGCAGGTCTGGAAATAGGTGGTGAAATGAATTTTGCAGAAGGAATTCAGGTGGCTCAATTGGCCCTCAAGCATCGCCAGAACAAAAAACAGCAACAAAGGATTATTGTTTTTGCTGGGAGGTGATGTTTTTTCAATATTTGATTATTTGTGTATAGTTCTTTCTGTAGTGGTTAATAATCATGGGTATGTTGCAACATTTCAGTCCTGTCAAATATGACAAGAAGGTGTTGGAGATTATTGGGAAAAAGTTAAAAAAGAACAGTGTAGCTCTGGATGTTGTTAATTTTGGTGAAGAAGATGAAAGCAAAACTGAGAAGCTTGAAGCACTCGTTGCTGCAGTAAACAACAATGAGAGCAGTCACATTGTTCATGTTCCTCCTGGTCCTAATGCTCTTTCGGATGTGCTAATAAGGTTACTGGACATGTTCTTTTAAATTTTCTCTATTCAAAATTAGATTTGAAAACAACAAATCCACTATAATCCCAACTTTGTTGGGGTATGAGGGTCAAGTACTCAACCTTATCCCTGTAAAAATCAAAGAAGATGTTTCTTGCAGACTCTTGATGCCTTTACTGCCCAAAACTTAATAGAATTTAAAAGGAAGAAGTTTAATGTTCCATTTTGATTTAGGCCATTATTAACCTAGAACTAAACCATTGTAAAAAATGACTCTTTTTGCTCTATTGGCAATGGATGAAAGACTAGAATTGATTGTCAAACCAATAATCTGTTCTTTATTTGTCAGCACCCCTATATTTACTGGTGACGGTGAGGGTGGAAGTGGATTTGCTGCTGCTGCGGCTGCGGCTGGAGGAGTATCGGGCTTTGACTTTGGTGTGGATCCAAACCTTGATCCTGAGCTTGCCCTTGCACTTCGAGTTTCAATGGAAGAAGAAAGGGCAAGGCAGGAGGCTGCCGCTAAAAAGGCCGCCGAAGAAGCTGCAAAACAAGAAAAAGGAGAAAGTCAGATAGCTTCTCAAGATGTGAATATGGCTGACAATGCTGCAGCTGGGACTTCTGAATCTGAAAACAAAGCCGCGACTCTTATGGTTTGGACAAATAATTACTCAAGGATGTATGCGATTGTGACTTTTAATTCTCTGGAATTATTGCATTTAACACCCAGGTTCTCTTTGATGTCTTTTAGGATGATGAAAATGCCTTACTACAACAAGCACTCGCAATGTCCATGGATGACTCTTCATCTAACATTATCATACAAGATGCTGACATGTCAGAAGCAGCGTCTGAAGATAAAGACTTAGCACTTGGTAATAAATCATATGGGGGAACCGAAATGAAATATGTTTTGATAATAAAGACTTAGCACTTGGTAATAAATCATATGGGGGAACCGAAATAAATCATATTGGATTAAAATAAATTATTGTTGGTCTTTGAACCAACAATTACATGCATGGTCATGTGCATGTATGCCTGCAAATATTGGTATTTTAGAATTCTGTCATCCTAGGGTCTTATACAGGTCACTTAATGAGAATTCCACATTTCTTCCCAATTCCCATGCATATTATTGACATTTTTCTTTCAAATGAGTTGCGGGAGGCATTTATCAAGCAATGTAAAAGGAAAAAACATGTCTTCACATTAATTTATTAAGCAGGAAAACTTAACTTTACCACTGAATTCACACTGTTTGGTTTGACTCTTTGTTAAGTTCATTCTCTTATGTGTGTGTGTGTGTGTGTCTATATATATATATATATATATATATATATATATATATATATATATATATATATATATATATATCTGCTACTTAACTTATTTTAGAGAAAATATGAAATTTTGGAATCGTTTAAACCTGGCCATTGATGAAATATTTTACTGTATTTGTAGCTTCTATTCTTTTGTTATCATATTGGTATGACAAGTGTTGCCATTTGAGAACGTTGTCATCCTTCAGCTGTCTGTAGGATACTTAAAGACATAAAAGTATAAAATTAATGATTGATGTGATATTTAATGTAGCTGTAGTTTCTATTCTTACATTCTCATCTTCGTGATTCTTGCAGCCCTTCAATTGTCTGTGCAAGACAGTACAAGAGACCAGTCAAACCCGACTGACATGAGCAAGTTGTTGGCTGACCAGTCTTTTGTGTCATCTATTCTTGCTTCGGTAAGTATTAAGTTATACCCTCCACCCCACTATCTTTGGCCCTTTTACCATTTTTTCCCTTCCCACTACACACTGTATATTTTTGTGATCCAAAATCATCCTGAAAATTTTCATACTTTACATAATCACTATCAACCACACAATTCCACTTTTTCTTATATTGCATGCCAACACCCCATGTCCCACACTTTGTGCTATGGGGGGGGGGGAGTGTTACTCATTCATGATCCTTCTCTTAGTGTCAAACTTTTTTTGTGTGTAACTAAAGAGATGCTTCTGATATAATGATATATTACTAATGGTTGAAGTGCATAATCTTATACACAGCTTCCAGGTGTTGACCCCAATGATCAATCAGTTAAAGATCTACTAGCTTCCATGCAAAGTACATCTGAGGTGAGTTGATAGTATTTACTAGTCTATGTAAAAGAGCACATGTCCTATTTTGCCTTTATTTCTGCCAGTCTTCCAGATATTTATTTGTGCGATTATTATAGCTATAAGTTTAAGTGAATAACGGTTGAAGCGTTCTCCTTGGAGAGGGTCCCACTGTGAAGCAGGTCCTAAATGTAATACTTGCAAAATTGATATTAATGGTTTAAAAAATTGTATTTCAAAAAAAAATCAAATTTTAATGTAAAATAGAGTATATTCTTGTCATTTTCACCATGAGACTGTCTCACTCTCACCCAAGTTGTGGCCATCTAGGTTTACTTTATTACTTTGTATATTCAGTAAATTGAATGGAAGGAGCTTGTTTCAACTTTCAACATGATAGATGCTCCATCCATCCTTGCGTATTCATCTACTTTGACTTTTTTGAGACAAACTTGATGAATTTTAATCATCAATTACTTGAAATTTGTATTACATATTAATACAATGAAATAAATATCTGAAAGTTTTCTACAAGATAAATTAAATGATATAATTTTTGTATTAATATACAATAAATTTTTTATTTATTTGATGATCAAAATTTTTCTAGTTTGACTCAAAGAAGTCAAACAAGATGGATACTCTAGGGAGTCTAGGGCGGATGTAGCATATCTCTTGTTATTGGTTTCTTATCTTCAAGATAACCATCATAAATATAGGAATAAACTAAACAAGGAGAATAAAAAAAATTAAAATTTAAGTTGGCAATGTTTTAAAGAACTTAAGTTGGCAACCAAGTCTAGGTGTGTTTTGTGTCATCAAACTTGGCCACTTTTCCGCCTTTCACTCATGATGGTTGGAGTCTACCTTATTTATAGTCAATTTAATGTTTTGTTTTGAAAACAAGAAAAATAGGGAGGAAAAAAGGCAAGAAAATGCATGAGTGAAGAGATTTAAGTAGATACCGTCCAGAATTTTGGTGGCTTTAGATGAAAGAATTTTTAAAGAAATAGAAGAGAAGAAAAGTTAATTCTTATTGTAATGACAGATGTACCCTTTATGTATATAATATTGTAAGGTAGATAAAACATTGTAAAGTCGAAATGGAAGTTATAGCAAAATGTTCTCTCCACTTTGAGAGATTATATTGGGACGTGTCCCGCATGAATCTACTCTATTCCCTCACTTTTCTCTCCATCCAAACAACATTTTTAATTTTTCGGGACAAACATCTCTCTTCTCCACTTTCTCCAAAATCATGCTGAAGAGACAAAGGGCTAAGGCCAAGCATTCAGGTGGGGGAAGGGTGTATTTGCTTGGAGTTTACCTGCAAAGTTTGATCCATATAACAATGTTAATCTTGTGAGTTTGGTACAAGTATATATAGTGGACCTTTTGTTTTGATGTTTTTTTCCTCGTAAATAGGAGAAGGATGAGGAGAAGGCTCCTAAAGAGGATGATAAGAAGTGATTGGGATGGGATATCTATGCTTGTCAATCCATCGTTTCAAAATTCTGGGAAGTACTTTTCAGCTTTTGCACATCTTTCAAAACAAGGACTGTGGCATTTTGATAAAGAGTAATTCTTGGAGTGGTGGAAATATGCCCTCATCAAAAGGACTACAGATAATGAATTTAGCTACACATTGTTCTTTATGCCGCAGCAGGGTGAGTTTGAAAATTTGAGTGTATTCTAACTGAGTCTATCTAGAAAGCAGAAATTGTTCTTAATGTCTGTTTTCTACTTTTCTGTGTTGGCCTTTCTTTATGCGAATTGCGGTTAATCTTTGTGTTTTCCTCTTAAGTGTACGAAAATAGAAATGTAACAATGCCACTTCTATACTTTGTTCCTTGAAATTGTATCATTCTCAAACGGGTGTGATTGGACATGAACACAGTCCGGGTTCTGTCCTGGAATTGCCAATAAGCAGAATGGTTAGAGACTCGTCGGTCTCCTTCCTGTTTGGGTCTATTGGCGATTCTTATTTCCTTCGTGATCATTCTGAATTAGGGAAGACAATCTCATCGTTACTCGATGGACATCTGAGCCATTTGACCTGATTAAATGGACCAGAATGTAATAAGATATTGATGACATACTTGAATGATGGATGGGTCAGGAGAGAGATGAAACATGTAATGGGTAATGGGTGGGTTTGGGTTACAAATGGATGAGGATGAAAGCTCCACTTGATTCAGACTCAATCCATAATCATTTTGATTTCAAAGCTTTTTTGAGTAGTCAGATTTCAATCCTTTCGCTAATTATTTATATATGGTTAAATTTTAATCACTTTATTTATTTGAAAAAATAATATCGTTACTTTCAACTATTTGAAATTGTTGCAGTCACCGTTGTGGTGAGTGACACTAGCTTAATCCCCTAGCATCGTTGTACGGATTACTAATTAATATCAATGGATTGTGTGGTCGAGATTTATGTAAGAGAGGGAGAGTTGAATAATATGAATTACGTAAGGATTTATTTGCATACCTGAATCCATTGAGTATTTGTAGAGTACTGTATGTGTAAAAGAGTTGGGTTTGATATGATGTTATCAAGTAAAGCTCAAAGCTCACCACAATTTATTTTGAAGAATATGCTTCTATTTATACAATTTTCCAAAATCGAGATTTATTCAAATTATTTTTCGCACCTTGATCATTTTGGTTCCCATCTTGGTTCAAATTTTCCAAAGCATTATCTAGTTGGAGAGGAAATTTTTAGTTAAAGTACGATCCAAGTCACGATATAGGTGTTTGACTTTTGATAGACTATTGGTCATAATCACATAACATATTTCAGAACTTAGTGCACATCTATTTTCCACGCAGTGTTGATGGGGTTTAACCGTCAGTTTAGAACATGATCACTTGTCTGCATTTATATTTACTCCATCCGTTTGAAAACTAATGAACTTTTTACGTACATTTCATTGTAAATTGTACCAAAATCAAAATTTCATTTCCTTATAGAAAAACCGGTTGTATATTATAATTTGCGCTTGTAATGTCGACCTTAATCGCCGCCTTCTTCTTATTGCCCGTGCAACATCGAGAAGTGCAGTAGCAATGACGACAACGGTCAATAGAGGAAAAGCATTTGAGATCAATGAGAAAATGTAAGCTAGCGGGAGAAGGCATGTAAAAAGACCTTGGAATTGTGGAGACTGGTTTTGGAGTATCATAGATGAAGATGATAGTGTGAATAGATAAAAAAATTAAAAAGAAGCTGACTGGTCAACTGTTGGTGGACCATCAGTCAAGGGTGGTCAATGCCAGGAACTGACAACAGATGACGACACTCTGGCTACCTCACAACAATCGGCGGCAATGACCGTAGAAGGCAGCGTGGCAGCGGCAGATGGTAGCAAGTCAGTTTCTTTTTTAGAATGATAATGTACATTCTTATTCCAGTATTAACATACTAACACTTTTGTTTTGATATTTTCATACTTGTTTAATCCTATTGAAGGAGTTTTCCCTACGTATTTGATGAGTGAGTCAAATGAAAGTGAGGATTGATACACATCCAGTGCTAAAATGGGACAATTTTTTTGTACCTTGATGAAAATAAATAGTGATCATCCTATTTGGACCACTTGGATGAAGTGGAAACACGTTGCAAACATCCTTTGGGACAAAAGGATATCAACAAACCTAAAAAGGAAATTTTATCGAGAGCTCCGAGTGGCAGATATAGAGATGCTAAGGTGAACAGATGGTAATGGATAAAATCTGACATGAGGATATTTGGAAGAGGATGAGAGGGATATCTGGAGGCTAAGCTACATGAAGTTAGACTAAGATGCTTTGGGCACATACTAAGAAGATGTATAGATGTTTTAGCGAAGAGGTGAGAGAGGCTTGAGATAAGGGATGTGGGGCTATGTAAAAGTAGCCAGACCTAAGAAAATTAGAAAGAGGTGATTATACAAGACTTACAACTTTGAAACCTTATCGAGGATATTATCTTAGAAAAGAGCGTCTAGATGTCTAGAATCAAGATGGAAGACCTTTGGGCATAAGTTTGTAGTTTATGCGTGTGTGTTTGTGTGCCTAACTTTGTAGCTTCCGTATGTCATTGTTTTCGTATGTATTTTTGCTTTATTCATTCAACTGTCTTTTAACATAGTGCTCCTATGTTTTGAGGTGGTGGTCTCTTAAAAACAACCTATTGAACTTCCAAAAGTGAAGTAATCTCTGCGTACACTCACTTCTTTAGGCATGTCCACCTTTTTTCAATTTTTACTAAGTTTGTTATTATATTTTAAGACTTTTCTACAAATATTAAATAGCCTCTATTATGAATGGGTTTAAACACCAATTATTATCAATATTCAACCTCGCTAGTGTGAAAAAGTGATGTCTTTGCCTTAATTTTATCATTTAAACTTCATAGAATACATCATACACTCAAATTCCAATGAAGACTTGTACCTCATTAATACTTTGTGTGCTTAGTAATCACAATTCACAAATGAATTGTTCATTATGTACACTTCCATCTTATATGCTTACAAACTCGTAGTGAAAATATATTCACGTACCTACAGTTTTGTACATTATTTACATTCTTATCTTATATGCTTCCAACTCATCTTATCAATTTCCCATCTTGGATTGAAATATCAATTGAAGGTAATATAAAAAATCGATCAATGTGGTTCCTCTAATAGCGTTTCCGAGGGGCCACATTCCAGTAAATAATGTTGCAGGACTGTTGCTGTTGAGCCAAAGAATCAATTGAAGAGCAAAGCAGTCAAAGCTCATATTTCGAGTATGTCTATTTCAATATATATTCCACTTAATCCAACACATAACTAGTTTTTAACACATCTATTTCATATTAAAGTTCATCATTTGAATAAAAATTTTACCTCAACAGGTCAGAGGTGAATCACAATCCAAAAGAGACCCTTCGTGATTATAACTCTGATATAATAATTCAAGTGATTTAGATTCGGGAAGGATGTAGTGAACCCTAATCCAGAAGAGTTCTTGAGGTGGCTTTAAGAAAACGTAATTCATTAAAACTCACGCGAATGACTTCAACAAACATGACAATCATCATGATGAGAAGAGATAATACATAATATAGATCAGCAATTGCTAGATGCAACCAGCCACATTAGCTTCTGAAACTCACACTACAAGCAGGATGTACAATGAAGTAGATGGAACTGTGTGCTTCAATTCACGACGATGACATAATTTGTTCTAAACAGGTTATGAACAGGCCTTTACAATAGTTCTACTTTCAATCTATACAGGGCTTAAAACCCCGAAAAAAGAGCTAACAAGTTCGGAACCATTATAGATTCAGCAAGTCATAGGAATAGTCTAAGACTCCGTTTGGTACACAGAATTCAAACTATAGAACTGAAATTGGGGACAACAATTCTAAATCTGATGTTTGGTAGCACAAAATATGTGGATTTTGAATTGGTAGTGCCAAAAATGAATTGGAAATGTAGAATTCAATTCCATAGAATTTCAAAATCCCAATTCAATTCCAATTCCGTCAATTTCGTGTACCAAATGGACCGTAAGGGTGTTCATAGTTACTTGGAACTCTTCTAGGCTTTAAACTCAGCAGCAGCAGCCTTAGCTAGAGAAGTGGGTTTCAGAGAGCTTTTAGGGTTTAATGCTTTTCGGATTTTGAAAACAGTCCACGCGGTGCCCATCGCGTGCCCTGCAGCTTCAAGTCCTTCACTTGTTGCCTTTGCTGCCTCGTCCCCGTACCTATAAAACCCAAATGTTCAACTTAGCGAACATTTAATCATCACAACACACCCTTAATGTATCGTTGCATAATACTACTGAAAACTTCATACAAGTTAAGAAACAAAAAAAGTTTAATGTGTCATTTTCCTTAGGAAGTGCTGAAATTTACCTGTGAGAGACTAGTCCAGTGGTCACTGTTGATGATGTAGACATCACATTTTTTCCTGCTACTTCAACAGCATCGCAAATTCTACCTATTGACAAAAAACAGAGTTGCAGTTTAATTAATCATTCATATTGCCAAAGAAGTTAAGAAGTTTGAATAGCTTAACAAATGCTCTGTACTCTGTATTTGTGTTGTGCTGTTTAGGACCTTAGGTGATGTGTTGTGTTCATACAAAAAATATGCCAGCGTACATGGAAAGAATGACTGATAGTTTTTACATTTTTGTTTGCAGCAAGTCAACAAGTGATTACTTATCCTTAGATTAGGAATTCACTAGTTTGAGAAACAAGACAGCTTTGATTAACACTATGGTTCAAGAAATTAGGAAGAAAAGGAAAAGAAAATGATTTCTCTCCTTTTCCACACCAAAATAGAAAAAATCTCGCTTTCCCTCTTAGCTTATTTTTGCTCATCTTTTTCTTTTCCTTCCACTTTTTATTTCTTTTCATCTCTAACCAAACATGAAAATTTGTCTTCCATGTCATTTTCTTTTCTTTTGGCTCTCAAATTTTTTGAACCAAAGTAGTGTAAAGTAGTGTTTTGCAATCATGACAAGAAGCGATAAATAAATGGGAAGGGATTGGGCATTTCTGAGCTTCTTGGGAATGTGGCAAGCCGGGTTTGAGATTTGGAACCTAGAACTAAAAGGATTTGCGTTGGAATATTCCAAACAGGCAGGGTATCCTAATCCATAAAATTTATGAAGACAATATTGCACATTGAAGTTATCCCGACTACATATGCACAACGATGCTAACTTGCGCAGGTAAGGATATGCGGATACATGAATAAAGGTACCGCGATACACTATTCTTGTTTGAATTAAGTCCATCTAAGTGTAACGTGTGAGTATATCAATCACATCAATACAGCAAGCAACAGAAGCATATGTCCATCATAGCATGAAAGTAAACGTTAAAACGAAGAGTAACACAATGCAGAGAATAACAACTAACGATTGTAGTTGGATACATATACTGCACGTCAGAAGGGAATTAGTTGAAGCATCTTTATTGAATTGACTAAAACATACCATACTACTCAAGAGGAAAGAATTGTGATAATTAGAAGACGTAGAAACAAGATTTGAAAAAAAGACAGAAATGCTTGACATACTGAATCCATCCAGTGTGGCGAGTACCATTTCCCCAGGCAAGAGGCTAAAGAACTTCTTTCCTACTGAGGAGTTTGCAACGGAACCGGTAACAAACCCTGAAACCTTCACAACTCCTGAAAGGACCCCAGTAGCAACTTTCTCTGTCATACTTGTCACCCTTTTTACCCTGCGAAAACAACCAAATGAAGACCGCAAAATAAATTCAATACAACTTTCCTCCAATCATACTCTGCACAAACTCATTAAGACATCCAAAACATGAAGATTCAGTCATAGAGACTGAGAAAACTAGTTTCTTTTTTTTTTGTGTGTTAGCAGGACATGTACCACCAATTCTGAGCTAGTTCTTTCGCATAGGTCAATCTAATTGAATTAAAAGAATATCATATTGGCAATTTAAATCAAACTAAACATTAACCACACCATGTTTTCAAGTCCAGAGTACTGATAAGATGAACAAATCTTTACATGTACTCATCGAATTCTTGATTTATAAGTTAGAAATGATGATCCCTACTACTCTGTATAATACAAATACAAGCAACCAGGTGATTGTATTGTATCCGTTTAGATATCACATCCTATTGAATTCATTCTCAAAGACTGCAAAGGAACAGGTAAGAACAACAACAAAACTTTTTACCCTTTGTATATTTTCTAAACACTAGCAATTGGAGCAACTTGGATAAATAGAATTGCAAATCGAAAATCCAAAAAGCATAAGTAGATAAGCAGAATTGACAATTCTTTTTGAAAGAAAAAAGCATATGAAGCCGAACCTCTTGATCCTTTTCATGGTCTGAGGACTAACCTCGGCATTGGAACCAGAAGTCACCCTATTTCTCAGAACCTCATCGCCCCATTTCAATCGATCGACTGTGACATCCCCGCACCACAGAATCCCTTTTATCAGCTTCCCTGACCCGGAAGCCAGCAATTTTGCAGCCGAGCTACTGTAATCCTCAACATTGGGTGCCAATGTGGTCCAATAGGCTGCACACCGCTCTTCCAACACCTCCTTCTTATTCTCAAACTTCAAGTCCGCCGGGGACACCTCCCGGGCAACCCTACCTCCCAAAACGACCGATGCCTTTTCCTCCACCCTCTGAACAGAAAAGCTGCTGACACTGTCCAAAATCATATCCAGATCTTTGATCAAATTCTCCTGGCCTTTGGAAGCAATTGTAAGTCCATAGTTCAATGCCTCATTTCCCACGCCCTTTTCTTCTTTTTTCTTGTGTTTCTCCTTCTTCTTCTTCGTGTTTCCTTTCTCATCGTCACTAGAATCGGAGTCACCTTCTTCCTTAGGAGCTTGAAACGAGAAGAAGTAATGCGATTCGTCCAGCTTAACAGACGCAAGGTCCTCGGTTAACGGCCATTGGATCTCGTCCGCGACCCTGGCGAAGACCGCAACGGTGTTGTCCCCCTGCCGAAGACGGAGCAGGGACAAGTCGCCGGTGGCAAGCTCGACGGAATACTGCTTATCGATCAAGTGAAGGATCGCGCCGGGCACAACCAAGAGGGTTTCTTCAATGGCCTCCGGCGGGGCAGAAGGGGTATGTGGATGATTTCCTTGGGCAATGTCATTATTCTCCGGGAAAATGTTCTCCAGGTCTTTCATGTCCACGACGGGATACATTGAGCGCCGATCGGAGGAAGATGACGAAGAATAGAACGGATTTTCAAAATCCGGGTCGATCACTTGCGGGTACATTGGAGCCCGGTTCGGTTCCTGAGAAGCCATCGGAGAGAAAATTAGGCGCTGGGAAGTTTTGCTTTGATAGAATTGAGTTGGAGAGGAGGAAATAGAAAATATGCAACGGGGCGTGACGTGTGTGGAAGAGAGTTGACTCCCTTTGATTATGAAAGATTTGGATACATAATGAGCAGGGGAGTAAATTTTAAAGAAATCTTCGTTATGAGAAATATAAAACATACTCCTTCTGTCCCAAAAAGTCTTTCATGTTTCATTTTTTGCGCATCCTATAAAAAACTTCTACTTACATCTAAAATGCCTAAAATTTACAACATTTTTTCTTTATTGTGGGTAGAACTTATATTGAAAGTTTTTTTGACATTCAAGGCGGGATATAAGTGTTTTATGCAATGCGCAAAAAATGAAACATGAAAGACTTTTTGGGATGGAGGGAGTACAAATTTATAGAAATGGAGTCTCATTTAGTGACATGTATAACAACGCAAAATTTGAGTGAATTCGGTTGACAACCTGGAAGCGTGACAACGCAAAATATTTAGAAATAAGGAACAATGAAGCAAAGAGAGGGAATTTATAGATTTAGAAGAATCTGCTGAGCTGAATACCAACAATAATGAATTGAAGTGATGGACCAAAAGACGTGGCCGCTACATGGCCACGTGATCTTTACGAGGAGACCTGGATGAATTACAACTCTAGGTGCAGAAATCAAGTTGATAGAAAATACAGAGATCATACGGTACAACAGATAGTCATTGTTTTACTTGGCCCAATGGCCAAGGTCATCCGCTATTGTCCTTGCTAGTAAGGGGTGTTCTAGAAGACTAGGGTGGCGGACGAGCTTGATCGACTTGGCACTTTCCTTGTTCTCGGAATTGAAGGTCGATGAAGAATGGAGAGCGAGGGAGGGGGGGACTAATGTGGATAAATAGAGGGCCATGCTTTTTATACTTATCCGTGGTTATAGTTGTGGAGATTGACAAATTTCAGGAAATTAAAAGTTTTGAGGAGATCTTGCTCTCCTCAGCTTCTTCCATCTAGAGACTTTGTGGAAAAATGTTTACTTCTAATGATTGTCGTTGCACTATATTTAAGAAGTAGACGACTCTTGATGAATACCTATGAGTGAGTATCCGGTCTATGAAAAAATATAGAAGATTGAGAGTGGAGGCCCAAACAAGGAGACTTAGGAGATGCCCTAGGTCATTCCCGGCACAGGCCTTGCATAAAAGACAATTAAGGCCATCCATGACCCAAGAGAAGGGTTGGAGCTCGTTTATATAATGATGATCGGTCTATTAGTAAAAAGACTTGGACGATTAGTTTCGTTATTATGCCTAGGTGTTGGGGCGAGCCAGCAAATATATTAAACCAACCAGGGCCTATTTGTTATTAAGTGATTTGTGGGCTTGCACGTCATGTGTATTCGTCTATGAATAGTCTTCCTTGGTGTGGAGAGGGATCGAACTGTTTCTTTTAGATTTGCAATACGAAATCAATTATCATTTTTTCTCTAGATTATCTCTATAGAAACTCTCCCTACCCGGGCTCTCACGAACTCTTGAATTCTTAACTTATACTTATTTAAGTATATACTACCTCCGTCCCATTGTCTTTGTCCACTTTTGACTTTTGGAACTATTCATCTAAGCACTTTGACTCATCAAATTCTCTTAATGTGTAAGCCTAAAAATAGTCATGTGTGGTCTTGTTTGATTCATCTTAACATATAGATTATTAATATATAATTTGTATAATTTTTTAATATACAAATTACAAGATAAAATGGATTAAAGAAGTGCATTGGATGGTGTGCCAAAAGGTAAGTGGACAAAGACAGTGGGACAGAGGGAGTATTATAAATAACTATTGATGGGCGTGAAATCCGTTCCCGTTGGACCGTTCCGAAAAATCCCGAATCCATTTTGTAATTGTACTGGTATATTGGGAAACATTTTTTTATCCCGAACTCGTTCCGTCCCAATATCAAATGGGACACGAGCGGGACAACTTAAATTTATACCCATCCGTCCCGTTTCATCTACTCTACTAATATATAATACTAATTTTAGTCCAAAATCAAAATGCACTCATTCTTTAATTAATTAGTTAATTAATTAAGTTAATTTCATATGTTTGAAATTTATTTGGACCCGTTCCACTCATTGTTTTTTGTTGGATGGTTAGATGTTTCTTTTTCCGAATGGAATGTCACCCTCTCCCCCTTCTTATATTTGTGATTAGGACAAAGTAGGACGACCCGAATCTGTCTCGGTTTATTCCGATCCCGAATTTTATGGGACAAACTGGGATAAGATTGTAATCTGAACCGTTTCAAACCATTTATATATAACGGGACAAGACATGGGACAACCTAAAACCCGGACCGTCTCGATCCGTGCCCCTACTATTCCGTATAAAATAATTCTAGTTTTTTGTATAAGTTGAAAAATATAAACTTAATACAATTTGTGGATTTTGAACAATCTGACGACATTATTTTAATTGAACCCACAAGATACTGAACCGAAAAATAATTTTTCAAATGGCTATAGTAATTTATATTCCAATTGAACCGTATTCTTTTTAGAATGATACGAGATAGGTTGTCAAAAAATGAGAACTATAATCCCGAACTCAACCATTATTATTAAAATGTTAAACTAATGAATTAACAATGCCTTTAAGTTCGTAATTTTTCAGTACTTTTGTTGTTTCTTTTATACAACTTTAACTTACTTAATCATGATTTTTAAAATTACTTTAAAATTATGATTTGTCAAAAATTATAACTAATTAAACAATATGTTCTTTGACTAGGGATATAAAATTATATTAGTGCGTCAAACATATATTCCAAAAACACATGATTCAAAATTATTTTCATCATATTTAAATGAGTAAATTCTATACTTGGTCTTTTATAACAGAAAGTTTTTCATATTTAGTTCTTCATTATCAAGCTAAGTATTATCGTGGTGGTCCTTCTTTTATGAGTATCTTTCCACAAATAGCACTTTTTAAATCTTCTACCATGTTGATGTTGATTTGAGCACTAAAAGGGTAATTTAACATCAATTTTATGTCCAGTGACGTATTCTAATGTCAGTTAGACGAATTAAATAATAATAATGACTATGTCTGTGGACTAAGATTCCGATGAAAAACCACATCTATAGACTATGATTGTAGTTGAGAACGATTGCAGTTCACAAACAATGCTTTAAGAGCAACCTCTTGAATTGTGTATGACAAGAATGATATATGACCATTGTGAAATTATACGTTTATCCATCAAGTTAGCACCAACAAGTCAACAGATCAAGAAAAGGACTACTATTGGAAAGATACCCATAAAAAAGGACCACCGAGATAATATTTGAGAATAGAAGACTAAATAGGTGTTGGGGATTCCTCCAAGTCCCACACCGGAGGAAGAAGAAAAAATGGACCAAAATATATAGGTTCACCCAACCCCCATTAGTATGAGGCCTTTTGGGAGGTGCCCAAAAACAAATCTGTGAGGGCTTGGCCCAGAGCGGACAATATCATACTAATGCGGGGTTGGGGTGAGGGCACGCGCAGTCCCAACATGTGGTATCGGAGCCCAGGTTCTAGCGGGTGTGAGCAGCGGACTGTGCAGTGTGGATAAATCTCGGTGTGACGGTGTAACAATAGGACCAAGACCAAGAAAGAGGATCTGCACGTGGTGCCTTGTGTTGAAAGTCTTCTCGACGAGATGAGGTCAGGCGGCGTGTCCCGTGAAGTTATAGCCACGGCGGCACAAGATGATTTGGCGGATCAAATGGTGTAGCCCAACAAAGGAAAAGATCTGCGGTTCGAGCCTTGTGTCGAAAGTCTTCCCGACAGGAGGTCGGGCAGCGCGTCCCACACCGGCGGTGCAAGATGGTTAGCAGATAAAAGGAAAAATGGATTACCGCTAGAGAGGAGGTCGGAAATTGTGTGGCCCTTGGTTGAGGGGAGGTTTGTTGGGGATTCCTCCAAGTCCCACACCGGAGGGAGAAGAAAAAATGGACAAAAATATATAGGTTCACCCAACCCCATTAGTATGAGGCCTTTTGGGAGGTGCCCAAAAACAAATCCGTGAGGGCTTGGCCCAGAGCGGACAATATCATACTAATGCGGGGTTGGGGTGAGAGCACGCGCAGTCCCAACAATAGGAAAAAACCCTATTACAAAGGACCAATTTTAATATGGAAAATGCTAGGGTGCCACCACATGGGTGCTACCATGGGTGCACCCATGCTTTGCACAGACAAACACACACGATAATTGTCTGTGTCGCACAGACAATTATCGTCTGTGTTTGTTTGTGTGAAGCATGGGTGCACCCATGGTAGCACCCATGTGGTGGCACCCTAGCATGATCCTTTTAATATTTATACTTGTGCAATCCCTGAACGGTAACTTTTATATTTAAATAATAACTGTAGCACACTCTACACAAACAGGTAGGGGTGTTCATATTTAGGTTCAGACCGAAAAACCCGACCAAACCGGACCGATAAGTCCATACCGAATCCGGACCAAATAGATTTCGAGTCGGTCTTCGGTCTAACATATTTAACATTTCGGGTTTCGGTCCGGTCTAAACCCGATTCCCAATGGGTCTAGACCGAAAAGACCGAAAATACTCCCTAGTCCACAGTCCAAGGCCCAAGTCCAATCCATAGTCTTTCCGTCATCTTCTCTTTTACGTTTCCCAAAAGTCCCGCAAGAGAGGTCACTCACCGTCCCCGATTTGATTCTCTTCCTCTCCAATCTTCTTTTCCATCATCTTCTTCCAACAATCTCCACTCCAGACGGATTCCACTCTCGCCCTCTCCAATCGGAAGTTTGGCACTTCCGACCAATCGGAAGTTGGTACTTCGGAACAATCGGCAGATGCTGTCAGCCCCATTCCAGGTGATAGCATATTTCCTTTTACCAGATTTTATTTCTCTATGATTAGATGACATCTTCAAAAATTGATTTACTTCTAATTTAATTGTTTCACCTGATTGTGAAGAATCCACTAAACAATAATTGAAGAATCTGTAATTGAATATATAAAACCTGTAAATTGAATCTACAAAAATTCACCAAAAATGGTTTTTTTAATCTTACGAAGGTGGATATTGATTTTGTACCATTGTAAGAAATTATTCAATTTGAGGAACTTTCCAAATCTAAGTAGAAGGTGGATAGTGATGTTGTAAGAAACTATTCCAAAATCCTACCCTACATGCTTTACTTCCTTCCCCAAAATGATTTGGTTAAACAACTGGAATGGTCACCAGAATTAAAATCTGAGCTCAGTTTAAGCATTGAATCGGTCCTTTCGGTCTGGACCGGTTCGGTCCATATGATTTCGGTCCGGTCCGGTCTAGAATCGAGTACATATAGGTCCGGTCTTCGGTCCGAGTTTTGACGTATTTCGGTCTTCGGTCCAGTCCGGTTCGGTCCGGTCCGGTCCAGTTTCAGACCGATGAACAGCCCTACAGACAGGTGCAACCCCTAAATTAGGGGTGAGCATGGTACGGTACTTAGCTCGTACCGATACCGTACCAAATATTTCGGTTTGGCATAAGATTTATACTGTATTGATTTCTGATGGGAATTAAGAAGTGAATACAACCACACCAAATACTAATTCCCCACTTGCAAGAGTAAGAGAATCAAAAACAGCAACAAGCTAATAGAAAATAAGCACAAACAATAAAGACACGATGCACCAGAATTTTTACGTGGAAAACCCCTCAAATCGAGGGTAAAAACCACGGGTCACAAAGACCACCAAGCAAGCTCCACTATGACCAGAAATAGGGTACAAGAGTGTCTCAAACAAGGGCTGAAATCAGTATAAAGATACTGCAAATATACTGCCACAACAAGGAGCAAGCAACTAGAGAATACGCAGAAAAAAACCAGAAAATACTGCCTCTGTTCAGATGCAAATATCTCTGCCTGCAGACCTTCAAATCCAAAACTGACCGGTGGAAATCAAGTTCAATATGTCCCGAACCTGCCCCTAAAATTTCAGAACAATCGGACACCGTTTGACCCTCCAAACATCAGTCTGAAAAACGCTGCGCACAGAAATCCGAAAAATGAATAGCTTCCTTCTCTCTCTCGATTTTTCTGCTCTCTCTCGTTTTTCTACTCGCCACCCTAACTCAACCTCTTGTTAACCTCTTATTTCATCAAAGAATGGGCTTGTGAAGAATTGGGCTTTACTTGGGCCTCCACATAAGAAGTGAGCCCAAAACCCAACAATTTTGATCTCGAAATATCAGTTTGTTATGGTTCGAGATGGTTAGGTATTTGTTTCAGTATAAATCAAAATGAGAATACATACCTAGTGTACACGTTAAAATGTCACAAAGCACCTTTATTTTTGAAAATTGAAAGTAAGTATAAATAAAAAAGTTAAAAAAATAATATTTAAATGCAATAGATGCGTATCAAAACCTAGTTTATATTTCACAAACTAAAAAAATGAACGATAACAAAGGAGTATTTTGAATCATTGTGAATATTTTTATGTTCATATACAAAAACTAAAACTCAAATAAAAATATAATTTACACATAATAGAATATCCAAATTTTAAAAATAAATTTATCATTTTGTGAAAAATATATAAATATTACTGGGTTATTATTTTATACTCCGTAATATATTAGTATATATGTTCGGTTAGAAATTTTTGTATGAGACGTCATCTCGTACCTTTTCCAAATATCGTACCGACCGTTCGGTTCAGTACGGTTAGATACTTTTTTTATTACTCACTCCGTCCGGAAATGTTCTTCACATTTGACTTTTCTTGGTCAAAGTTTATAAACTTTGATTAAGATTTGTGAAAAAAACACATTGTATTGTGATGTAAATTTAATATCAATATATTCATAATGAAACATGATTTTCAAATATCAAATTTTTATAAAATATATTTATGTATAAATATAGATATTAATGGTCAAAGTACAATATTAGAGACCATGAAAAATAAAATGAGAAGAACATTTACGACTGAGGAAGTAGATATTTTTTTATTCCAAATACTAAGGAGTATATTTTTTTGGAGAAATTTCAAGATGTGTTCGTAGTTGTTCAATTGAGTGCAAGAAAAGAGGCATTTGGAAATATAAGCTCTCACGGCATATAGCTAGAAATGTGAAATTCAGCTATGAAGGACGACAACGAGGTAAACTTTAATATTATCATATCTCTCTTGGACGATTTTCATTCATTCAGTTTGGTGCTATATTTTCTTTATCGGAAATTTTATCTGCTGTTTCCATTTTGCGCTTCAAAGCGTCTGTCTATTTGTTTGTGTTTTCTTCATCTGAAATTTACAAATTGATCGAGTTTCTTCTTTGTAGTAATCATTCATTCAGTTGTGTGTAGACTATTGCAAGATTATAATGGGATTTTTTACTAATTCCACCTCAAGATTGTGGTGCTTCTCTGGTTTTAGGGTTACGCGTATGAGAGTATTGATCAAATTTGATTTAAGTATGTGTTGGGATAATAACGATAACGCGGATCAATCGAGAGTCGGGTATAGCATTTTCAGATTGAATATTTTGGTTGTTCAATCCAAAATTCAATCGGATAAAACTCGAAAGTAACAAGAACGAGTATGGGATTGCTGTGAATTTTCAAACACCCCTTCGACCAAAGATTTCCTGGAATATATAGAGTTGCGGTGGAGAAGAAAAGACGTGATTGCGTCTTTTTATTCAAGACGCGGGATCCTTCGCGCGAAACCTTTCGAAAAATCGGTGTTATCCTTGACGATTTTTCTTCTAAAGAAATTAAAATTCAAAAATAAAAATTTAATTAATTTTTTTAACATAGCACTTTACAGGACTTTACAGGTTTTGTTGTTGTTATTATTATTGTTGTTCTCTTTGTTAAGAAGTACCCGTCTAAAGTGCATAAACTTGTTTTCAGCCATTGTTGCTTGCCAATTACCAATGGAGTATACATCAATTAAAGCAGCATGTGTTTGTCTTTGTATTTCGTTTGTCAAAGAGAGGTGTATTTTTTCAGAGATCATTTCCATTTTATTACTATACTATAAACCAAGGTTTGATACCCTTTTAACTTGGAAAATATTTTATTTGTTCCTTGGTATTTCCCATTAGTTTTGAAGAAGCATGTGTCTAATCAGTTTCTGCAATCTGCACAGATTTGCTTTCAGTCATTGTTTACCCATTAGTATATTGGTTAAGGCAGCACCTTTATGCAATTCGAACCCCTGAAGTTCATTTGTTTGCATTTGTGGGACTGTTTGAAAGAGATCATTTCTATTTTACTCCTCTATTCCATATTAGTGTTGTGAAACACTATCAGACGGTCATTTGACAAAACAGAATAGTTAAGCCACTTCTTATCTTATACTCTTTAGATTTTCTTATGTAGTTTTTAAATATATAAATTCTCTTTTTTATTCTACACCAATTTTTTAACACATTAAAAATACTTCGTATTTTCGTAAAGCGAATCAGGAACAGTGTACAGGGAAGAGGGGAGTACTATACACCAAGATTTGACACCCTCCGTCCCAAATTAATTGTCTCACTTTCTTTTTTAGTCTGTCCCAAAATAAATGTCTCACTTCCGTACTTTCCGCCCACAATCTTTTTCTTTCCTCTAATCAAATTTCAACCACTCACTTTTAATTTTTCAGTACTTTCCTTAAACTCCATGAAATAAAGCCGGGACAATTAACTCGGGACGGAGGGAGTATTTGTCGTTTAATGTCTTTTGTCTTTTATTGCAGAGTGAAGAAAAGAAACAAGCTGCGGCAGATGCACTGTCTCAATATTCAAGGTTTGTAATGGGCTGTATTGGGAATCAAGTACGGCCTTGTGACTTTAGGATGCACTTGATGAAGGTAACAACACCATAGTATCATCATCATCATCATCATCAAGACCTTTCCTGTGTTTTTGTGTGCTGGAAAAAGAGATAACCCTGTGAAAACCTTTGAACATGCTTCAGGAAATTTCGAGCTTGCCAACGACTTTGAAGAGGGAGTCCCATGCAGCAGCAGCATCATCTCCTGATATAATTGGAGAATCTTCCAGCTCGGGTACATCCAGACTCGATAAAACAGAAAGTTTTCGAGGTATCTAGACTGGACCGCAGCATATTATATTATCCATATGTGTTATCATACAGTCACCATCCTGCTTATGCAACTCCTTCCTTTCACCCCTTTCACATTCTTGCAAGACATAAACCAATTGTCAGTGTGAAACATGGGAGGGGTATATTAGGCTCGTTTTTCAGTAACTATGGTTTGTTTTGAAAGTGTTTCGTGGCTTCTGTGAAAGCATTGTGTTTGTTTCAAGACACCTTTTGTCTTCTGATAAGCGGTATTGATCCTCTTTTAGTGGTTGTTTTGCCCTTGACTGAAGTGTTGAACAACAGTTTAATTAATTAAAACAACAACTGTGCATTGAGCTCGACCACGAGAGAAGAGGAGCTGATGGACAATAAGAACCCTAGCCTATGTGCTTGATTGAGCTGGTGGTGGTTATACCGTGCGTATTTTCTACCGCATGAGTATGCTGGACAAGCACGAAGGGCACAGCGGCGGAGATGGTCTGCTTCAAGATTGAGTTTGTGGTGGTGATACCATGAGTATTTTCTAAATAAATCCGTACACATCCCAACATCTCAAATATAACTAATTTTATAAAGCATGACATCTTTCTTCCCCTTATGATAGAATTGAGTTGTTGCTTGAGGACAAGCAATATTTGAATGTGAGGAGATTGATGAATATTTAGTTTCAAACATAGCATTTCAAAAAAAGTCTCAGAGGAGTCAAATCCTCCTGTATAAGAGACGAATCTGGAGAAAATATCAGCAACCTTCATTCATGACTTCTTCGATGGGGGTTTCAAAGAAGAGGAGACACCATGTAAGGTAAGTTTGGGTAGGCTAAATATTTGAGACGGATGGTAAGGGCATTTGTGTCTTTTAACAGATGTAAAAAAAGTTCTTTGAGACGGATGAAGAATGTAAATGGAGAGGTTTCGTGGGACGAAGGGAATATATAATTTTTATTTTTTCATTTTATAATAAATTTCAAATAAATTAAATTTGCAATAATTTCGGCCAAAAATCATAAAACCAACTGGAACAGAGAAAGACATTAACTTGTGTTTTGTTTCCTTGTTCTCTTGTTTTCATGCTTACCCTAGTTCTTTGTTTTTCTTAGTTCTTTTCTGGTTCTTTGTTTTTCTTGGAATTTATTGTTCAGTACTAAAAAAAGTGCACAAGCATGATAAGATTAGAGGGGTTTTAATTGATTAAACTGTTGTTCAACACTTCATTCCATGCATGGGTGGGCCCGTAGGGTGTGCAAAGTGGCCAACCGCACAGGCCCTTAAAATTTTAGGGCCCATATTTTTTTAAAAATAATTTTAAAGCAAAAGTATTCTAAAAAGATAACATAGGGCCCAAAATATAAATTTTGGATCAGGTCAATTTTATTTTTTCATTTTTCGGTGCCGGCCCTGGTTCCATGGCAAAACGACCACTAAGAAGCACAAAATTATCTATGGGTAAACACATTGCCAGTAGAGCTAAACTCACCATCAGTTTGTGAATCCATCCAAACTGAACACAAAACATCAGATTGAATAGCACACAATGTAAGCATATATTGCTACTTGCTCATTTCCACACTATACAAAATACAGAAAATTGTTAACACAATGCGAAGTAAAAACATAATACCAGAAACAACACCCATGCCAACTCGCTACCAATAAATGTACTTCACAATGAGAAGTGAAGTCAATCACTCAAAACAAAAATTAGGGAAAATAGCACTAAAACCAAAAGGAAAACATATTAAGAACATGGCTAAATGAAAATTATCTACTAAAATGATAAAGTGACAACAAAGAATAAATGTTTAAAAGACATAGTTCATGTATCTAACAGTGATGAAGAAGCCATTGAATTTGGAAGTTCTACAGAACATTTCGGTTTGGCATAAGATTTATACTGTATTGATTTCTGATGGGAATTAAGAAGTGAATACAACCACACCAAATACTAATTCCCCACTTGCAAGAGTAAGAGAATCAAAAACAGCAACAAGCTAATAGAAAATAAGCACAAACAATAAAGACACGATGCACCAGAATTTTTACGTGGAAAACCCCTCAAATCGAGGGTAAAAACCACGGGTCACAAAGACCACCAAGCAAGCTCCACTATGACCAGAAATAGGGTACAAGAGTGTCTCAAACAAGGGCTGAAATCAGTATAAAGATACTGCAAATATACTGCCACAACAAGGAGCAAGCAACTAGAGAATACGCAGAAAAAACCAGAAAATACTGCCTCTGTTCAGATGCAAATATCTCTGCCTGCAGACCTTCAAATCCAAAACTGACCGGTGGAAATCAAGTTCAATATGTCCCGAACCTGCCCCTAAAATTTCAGAACAATCGGACACCGTTTGACCCTCCAAACATCAGTCTGAAAAACGCTGCGCACAGAAATCCGAAAAATGAACAGCTTCCTTCTCTCTCTCGATTTTTCTGCTCTCTCTCTCGTTTTTCTACTCGCCACCCTAACTCAACCTCTTGTTAACCTCTTATTTCATCAAAGAGTGGGCTTGTGAAGAATTGGGATTTACTTGGGCCTCCACATAAGAAGTGAGCCCAAATCCCAACAAATCTCCCCCTCACGACTATGTGGAGGTGATCGCCAGCCTGGCGATCTCACAACAAACATCAAACTTCCGTTTAGGCAATGCCTTCGTTAGCATATCAGACCATTGTCATCGGTTTGCACCTTTGCTAACTCCAACAGCTTAGCATCCAATACATCACGTATCTAATGATACCTCACATCGATGTGTTTTGAGCGAGAATGGGAAGTTTGATTCTTAGCAAGATGTAAAGCACTTTGACTATCACAAAGTAGTTTATACCTCTCTTGTGTAAAGCCAAGTTCTCGCAAGAATCTCTTCAACCACAGCATTTCCTTGCACGCTTCAGTAATAGCAATAAACTCTGCCTCTGTAGTGGACAAGGCAACACACTTTTGCAATCTGGACTGCCAAGAAATAGTACCTCCCGCAAGCTTAATCAAATAACCTGAAGTAGATTTTCTAGAATCAACATCTCCAGCCATATCAGAATCACAATAACCAACAAGTAAAGGTTTCTCCCCACCAAAACAAAGTTTCACAGTAGAAGTACCCTTAAGATACCTCAAAATCCATTTTACCGCATTCCAATGCTCTTGATAAGTCGGGTTTGGTTTGGTTCGTTTTATTCTTTTTTAGGCATTTTTAATATTTTTAGTGTTTAATTTCTAGTTGTTTTGCTTAGTTTTATTTTAATTTTAATTTTCACAATCTTTTTATTTTCTTTCAAAAATAGTAGTTTTTTAATCATTTTTTACATTTTATTTTATTTTTCCTAACCCAAGTTATCAGATATCTTATTTTTGGAGAAAAAATGTAGCAAAAAGCCGAATCAGAAGTCCAAGTTTTAAAGGAAAGAGATTGAATTTGGGCCGGAGCCCAAAACCCATCATTAAATCAATAAAAGAAGAGTAGTCCAACACTCCACTCCTCCTTCCACACTATTTTCACGCAAGAAAAGAAAAAAGAAAAAAAAGAAACGAACGGCGTTTCTTCATCGCAGAGAGGAACGAGTAATACCGGCGAAACATTCAACACTCCAACGTTCGGCTCCATCAATTGCGCGACAATCAATTCTCAACGGGAAGAAACCTCCTTGCTATAAATTAAAGTGCAATTGCAACTGAAAGAGCGGGGGAACAACGAAGGGGAAACACACGAGAATAAAGCAACGGCCAAGACCAAAAAGACTCAAGGACAATATCAAGAATTGAAGACTTAGTCGAGTCGGTCTTTTGTGATCAAAACCGACAATAAATTCAAATCTCGGCTCTCAAAGAGTCAAAACAATTTTTACAAATCATAAAATATTTTTTGTGCATCAAAATAAATATTTCTGATGATTTTTTATTGATTAAAATCCCTGGTCCTTGCTCGGAACCTAAACCACCTAAGTCGGCGTTCGGCGTTCGGCTTTCGGCGTTCGGTTTTTGGCACCCGAACCAACTCCGTGGTTTTCAATTTTTTAAACCCTGTTTTTACCTCAGAGCATTTTTAAAATGTTCCCAAATAATTATTTTATAAAAACCACTTTTGTATCTTGGTCAATCGGTCTAACACGTGAAAAACGGTCAAAACCGTACGCACGTGATGTACGACCTTGGAGACTTGGTTTTTACCCAACAAGTCTTGTTTTCACTATTTTATGCCATATACAATGTTTTTCAAACTTGGGTTTTACTTTTGGGAACACTTCGTTTTTGGACCTCGGTTTTTCAAAACGGGTTTCAGCTGGCTAGACTTTAGGTGGGTGATAATCGATTATCACCTTAGTGACAATCGACTATCAGCCCCTGCAGCTTTGAACTTCCAAAGTTCTGAAGCACGCAATAATCGATTATCACTTATGTAATAATCGATTATCAGTCTTTGCAGCCAAAACCCAGAATCTTCTGAGAGGACCAATAATCGATTATCACTTGTTGACAATCGATTATCTGGGTTACCGTTGTCCTCCAACGGATAGAATTTTAAATTTTTGGACAAAGAATCTTTTGATAATCGATTATCAAGCTTGTATAATCGACTATCAGCCTGTGTCTCTGAAAAATTTGTCTTCATCCTGTTGGAAACTCTAGCAACGGGTTTATCCCATTTTGGGCTATAAAATGGCACCCAAATCCTCTCATTTTACACACAATTCTTCAACATTTCAATACTCCTTCATTGCATAAGCATTCCTATTTTTCTTAGCTAGTTGAGAGCCTATTCTTGAAGAAATTGTCGTGTTCTTGAGCATTTACTAGTTCACTCATATCTACTCTTTGTGAGAGTTTTACTCCTGAGTGTTTAAGTGTTTTCAAACACTTTAAGGGAGGTTGTTCCCTTGTTGTAAACTCGAAGGAAGTTCCTTGTTCCTTCGTGAGAAGTCTTGGAGTGCGGTATCTCCGAGCAAAGGCGTTGAGGCTCGTGTGACTCGAGTTCTCAAGTTGTATCGGTTTGTTGAGCACCTTTAAGTTTAACGGAGTTAGTGTAACTCGAGAGAGTCTCTCGAAAGGCTGGATTAGCCACACGTTGTGGTGAACCAGGATAAAATTCGGTGTGCTCCTTCCTTACGCTCTTTACTTTATCACTCTCGTTTTTAATTTCCTACGATTTTGTTTTAAACGCTATTCACCCCCCTCTAGCGTTGGGCCTTTATTATAACAATTGGTATCGGAGCCTTACTCTCTGAAAGACTTAACCGTTTGAGAGAAACGATCAATGGCTTCTACTCAAAAGTTATACGCAGGTTTAGGAGAAGGGCAATCCACCACGAGGCCTCCATTATTTGATGGAACAAATTACACATATTGGAAGGAGTGAATGAGAATTTTCATCCAATCCAACAACTTTCTCCTATGGAGAATTATCAAGAATGGGGAAGAAGTGCCCATGAAGAAAGTTGGGGAAACCACCGTTCCCAAAACCGAAGACGAATACGATGCGCAGGATATCAAGAAAATAGAGAACAACGCCAAGGCTATCAACATTCTTTATTGTGCAGTAAACCCGGATGACTACCGGAAGATCTATTGTTGTTCCACCGCCAAGGAAATGTGGGACAAGCTAGAAATCACATATGAAGGTACGGATCAAGTCCGAGAAGCTAAGATAGATTCTCTAACCCATGAGTATGAACTATTTCGTATGAAGGAGAACGAGAAAATCGACGATATGTTTGAACGATTTTCAAAAATCGTAAACGATCTTCATGCTCTCAAGAAGACATTCACGGACAAGGAGCTTGTAAGAAAAATCCTGCGGAGTCTCACACCGGAATGGCGCTCCAAAGCCGATGCTATCCAAGAATCTATGGGCATCACCAGTGTCACCATTGACGGGCTTAGAGGTAACCTCAAAACCTATGAATCTACCATTCTTTACCCCTCTTTAGGTGAACAAAAGAAGAATGGGATTGCACTCAAGGCATCTACAAGCCAAGAACGTGCTATGGAAGACTCGAGTGACGAAGACGAGTTCGGGATCGTGCTCAAGAAATTCCATAAGTTCATGAGCCAAGAGTATGAACGGAAAGGAAAGAAGCAAGGAAGTCCACCCAAATGCTATGGGTGAGGAGAAGTTGGGCATATAAAACCAAAATGTCCAAAACGCCAAGAACAAGAAGAAAATGTTTAAGAAGCACCGAGCCTACATCTCATGGGGAGGTGATTCCGGCGATGAGTCATCGGAAGGCGAAGAAAATGAGAGCGCCAACCTTTGCCTCATGGCACACGAGGAACCACCGGAAGAGGTATGTACCACTTCTAAAGATTTCTATACTTTTGATGATGTACAAGAAGCCTTTAATGAACTTTATGATGAATATATCAACGCTTCTAAAATTAACAAGGATTTGAAGAAACAACTTACTTCCATGGAGAAGGAAGTTGATAAACTATCAAAAGATAATGAAAAACTTAAAGAAGAAAATAAGTTTTTCGGAAAAAGAAGCGCCGACAAACCGGAAAGTTCAAAATGTAGTTCTTGTATATTACTTAAGGATCAAGTTGCAAAACTTGAAGAAACTTTGAAGAAGTTTGATGTTTCTCATAAAAACCTTAATGATGTTCTTGACAATTTGCAACTTACTAAACATGGCTTATGTTTTGAAAATGAACCTAATAATAAGGAAAAAGTTGAGCAACCATCTAGGAAACCTAAAGCTCAACTTAGTAATAATGAAAATCAAGAAAATAGACAACCTAGAACAATTAGGAACACTAGACCACCTAGAAAGAACACTAGGATGAACAATGGTCAAGTTAGAAAACCTAGCAACTATTATCAACCTAAGAGAATGCATAATCCAAATGTTATTTGTCATTATTGCAATAGGGTAGGTCATATAGCACCCGTGTGTTTTAGTATGCATAGGCATTGTTGGACATGAGTTCAAACCCCTTTACTATTTCTTCTGGAATATTTTTGTTTGTTTTGTTTTGATGAATGACAAACAGGATGATTAATCTCAAGCTGATCGAAAATTTATTTTCGTATCGAGAAAAGCAAAGAAGGGTATCAAGAAGTTTACGGCGATAAAAATTGACGATCACCCCTACGCAGATTTTTTTTTGAAGTGAAGTGAAGACTCCGAAGACTTTTTTATTTTTTAAATTAAGTTTAGGAATCTTTGTAAGGATGACAATATTTTCTGCACAAACAAATTAATTTCTGAGGGATAAAAATTATTATTTCTTGAGTCAGTTGAAAAATTATTTTTTCTCTGTCCAAGATGACGTTCGCCAGCTCACGTGCATCCGAGATGACGTTCGCCAGCTTAACGAGAAGATGACTCGTTTTGAGCAATCCTGCTCCTACCGTGGCCCGCGTCACAGCTTTAGCGGAGGAGCTCGTCCGGCGAACTCACTTTGATTTTATTCCTTCTATCTTGACTTATTATGATACATTGTTATTTACATTGTTATTGTTTTATGACTCTTTTGGTGGATGATGATGTTCCTTTCAATGATGCTAGTTAATATTAATTATGATTATGTATTGATATCATTGTTGGGTTGGCAATATTGTTCTTGTTTAGAACATATTGTCCCTTTGTGGCATTCCTATTAGAAGTTTTTTTAAGAAAATTTCTTGCAAATTTATCCTTCAATATCCCGGCATTGATTAATGGGGAAGGTTATCGGTTGATAATGCCAAAAGGGGGAAGGAAGGATAGTTGAGCAAATATTTTTTCTTAAAAACGTTTTTTCCGCTTTTTACTCTGATATTTTTCACTTCTCTAACCTTGCAGGGGGAATTATTCTTAAAAGGAAGTAATTTTTGAACTCTTACTTTGCTCTTTCTCAACTATGTTTGTCATTATCAAAAAGGGGGAAATTGTTGGACATGAGTTCAAACCCCTTTACTTTTTCTTCTGGAATATTTTTTTTTGTTTTGTTTTGATGCATGACAAACAGGATGATTAATCTCAAGCTGATCGAAAATTTATTTTCGTATCGAGAAAAGCAAAGAAGGGTATCAAGAAGTTTACGGCGATAAAAATCGACGATCACCCCTACGCAGATTTTTTTTGAAGTGAAGTGAATACTCCGAAGACTTTTTTATTTTTTAATTAAGTCTAGGAATCTTTGTAAGGATGACAATATTTTCTGCACAAACAAATTAATTTCTGAGGGATAAAAATTATTATTTCTTGAGTTAGTTGAAAAATTATTTTTTCTCTGTCCAAAAATATTTTACTGAGTCAGTTTCAAAATAAGTGTGTCAAAATTTCTTAAAAATATTTTTAAAGATTACAAAATTTTTTTGGTAAGAAAAATATAATTTAAATATTTTTCGTATACATTGTTTGACACACAAAATAATTTTTGGACTCACTTTTTCTCCCCTATTCAAAATTCATTGAATAAGGGATACTTTCTCTTGAGGAGCGTTCTTGTCTCAAACAAACGAGTATAAGCCAATTCAGTTCTTATCGCAACTGGCTTGGGCCCTTTGTGTTGCGCATTATTTCCTCCATAATCGATTATCTGCCTTCATATAATCGATTAATAGGCTTTTCGTTGGATTCCCCTGGTCTGACCAATAATCGATTTTTTGTCTTAAATTAATCGATTAGTTCGAACAGAGCCGACTAATCGATTTTTAGGCCTTCCTTTAATCGATTATTTCTGTTCTTCTATTCAGGATTTTTGCCTCTGTGTACCGTAATCGATTTAATTATCTACGTTAATCGATTAATTGTATATGGTGCATATCCTCAGCTTACTTCATTTCTAACACAACTCTTGCCTTGAAGGCCAACGTTGCCTCCTCCATAGGTAAGTCTAATTTTTCGCCTTACCAATTCCTTTCCTAAATCCACCGCCGTAGCCATGAACTTTGGATTTCTACCAAGAGAATGACTACCAAGTAGACCAACGAATTTTATGGTGTAAGGAAAAGTTCGAGATGTTCCTTCCATAATGTGAGAATGTGAAATACTCTGGCCACAATCGTGATATATATAGGCTCTGAAAACCTAACCTTTGAAAAAGGGTAATTATCCTCCGTCAAAATTTGTACAGCAAAGATAGATTCAATTTACCTACTGACAATGACGTGTTCGCTAATAATACAGTCTGCTGACGATATGACATATCAAGACTCATGAACACTTAGATTCGCTGTCCTGAAATACGTTCAAATCCAAGATGAAAAGTCAAATGGCTACTGCCCTGAAGACAATGACCCCTTGAGTAATTGAAAGACTACGTTACGACGTATGAATTGAAACGAACTGCAATTGTGCTTATCAAAGACCATTCAAGAGTATTGAAGAAATTTTCAATCAATTCTGTTAACCAAGGACGTACAGATAAGACTCGTAACTGAACGAAGTTATGTATGTCAAGTATGCAATACTACACACTATGAAGGAACTTTTGTCGTCAAATGATCAGTGAAGACCTTACTTAATCGAAAATTGTTAATCTCTCGAAGATTGAACGAGTGTGGTGAAATCAATGACTTGAGAATACGTATCCGAAAGATAGCGACATAACCATATGAATATGAAACGGTCATGATCAGTGAGATCATTACAAAACGTTGAACGTTGAACCTAAGAAGAATTTCAAGGACGAAATTCCTTTTAAGGGGGGGATAAATGTAACGCCCCAAAATATACCCTGGAATTATTAATGAATAAATAATCAATTAATCAAATTTGTTTTGATTAAAATAAATTATTGTTGGGCTTTGGGCCGATACGAAATTTGTTTTGACATCTAATATCAAAATCTGGATAAGTCTCATAGAGATAAATCCAATATGTGAACTATTTGTGTGGTCTTGATTGGGAACCTGAGTACAGACCCAAATCAAGAGTAAATAAAGAATTTGTTTAGAATGTAAATATTGAATTGATTTGTTGAAATAAATCATTAGAATAATTGATATGAATTAAATGAGAGAACCTTTTATGAGAAAGGTCAATTAAACCAATTTTGACTCTGTTAAGGTCAAACACCCAAAAATATGATGTCGGAAAAAGTATTACAAATAAATATAAAAATTATATCGTTAGATAGAGTTTAACTGCCCGATCGCAACGGTGCAAACGGAATTCAATTCGGAGAAAGTTGGACAAAAAAAATGTACCCCGACTGGAACCAAAATTGTCCCAATCAGGGACACTGTGCGAACGGCGCCTCCCAGCGCACTAAGCCGATTGTGAATCTTCCTACGCTCAGCAACCAGTGTCTTCTTCTTCCTCAAATATACTATATAAAGGGAGCTAAGCATTCTCAATTCTTCACCAAAACCTATACTTCCTTGTTCTATTCTGTTGCTCAAAGTAAGGAGAACGCAGTGGTGCTGTCAATTTGGTGTGGAATCACCGGAGCTAAGAGTTATCGTCGCCGGAAGTTTCGCCGGAAAATATCCAAAACCTTCGTTAAGCTTCGAGGTAAGCCCGTAGATATATCTAATGACTAGAATGTTCGTATAGATCGTTTCTACGTTCATAAACGGTCGTTTGGTTGAGTTTTGTGTTTGACATGCTTAAAGAACCAAGAATCAAAACCATTAAATTGATGTTAAAACTATGAATTAATGATACCAAAATGATCTATGAACCTTGGAGAACATCTCTATATAGTTTTGTTGAAGTTCGGTAACTAAAAACGGTATTCTCGAAATTGGACCCGAACGAAGAAGATGATGAACAGTAACCAAAAACCAGGCTGTTTGGATCGATCCAAATGGATGGATCGATCACCTGGGCATAATCTCTCTACATATGGATCGATCCAAAGGGCTGGATCGATCCCCCGAAGTTCTGATCCGAAAATTTGTCCGAAATTGCTATTTTTGAGCTCTAAAATCCTATTTTTGATACCAATGGATTATGACCATTATAAAAATGATTTACCATAATAAAAATGATGTTTTTAACAACTAAAAATGTTATGTGTTGCATGACGGTAAGTTCGGGTGTTAACACTCGAAGCTAGGCCGTTATTTATTATCAATTGTTGTGTTAATTGATGATTATGATAAATGAATATTATGGATGATTATGAGTATTGAACCTACTGATTAAAATAAGTATTTATGATTGAATCATGAATAAAATGAATACATTTATAATTATGAAATGATTTGTAGTGTTAAGGGTATCTAGAAGAACTCTAAGGTATACACATTTAAAAAATTGATGTTAAGGCTATCTAGAAAACCTCTAGAATAGATCTCATATTAGTATGGATTTGTGAAACATGAATATTCGATGAATTAGATAAAAATGTATAAACGGGATTCGTAGACCAAGCTAGAGGATTACTCGTTTGGAAATGCCCGATCCAATGTTGATCAATCGCTATATTGTTGTTGCCTTAACTGACTACAGTTAAGTGTCCGAAATCATTTGCCTTAAACTAATGATAGTTTAAGTGTCTGATTGCCTTAACTGACTACAGTTAAGTGTCCGAAATCAATTGCCTTAAACTTATGATAGTTTAAGTGTCTGATCAATAATTACCTTAAAAGAATCTGGTTATGGAAGTTATGATTTGGCCTTAGACTAAGAATAGCTAAGAGCATTATTATGATTTGGCCTTAGACTAAGAATAGCTAAGAGCATTATTATGATTTGGCCTTAGACTAAGAATAGGTAAGAGCATTATTATGATCTGGCCTTAGACTAAGAATAGCTAAGCGCGTTGTTATGATCTGGCCTTAGATTAAGAATAATTTAAGAGCACTATTGAAATAGTATCTGAATTGAATAAAATGTGTTGGTATGAACTGAACAATACCAAAACTGTGAATGTCTTAAATGAACATTGTGTGCATGATATCAAATGATTTGATTATGAATTTAGATTCAGTTTATATGGATGTTCGACGCATTAGATATGCTTACTCAGCTTTACCGCTGAGCGTGTAGTGTGTTTTATTTGTTACACGCAGGTACAACAGAAAGAACACTGTGATCCTGGCAGCAGATGGGGCGAGATTGTCGGGATGGATGTGACAAGTTTGAAATGATTTATGATATGTCAAAATTAAATTCGCTTCCGCAATATTGTTGAATACTCCGTACTGTATATGTTATGGAAAATTATTGGGATTAATAAAGTGTGTTTGAAAAGTTTTAAATTTTTACGATTACCAAGTTAATACTTTAGTCTGGAAGGGGCTGCAGACCTGGACGGATTAGGGTGTTACAATTTGGTATCGGAGCAAATGGTTTTAAAACCGATCTTCGGATCAAAATTTGAATTAAAAAAAAATGTGTCAGTCACATCCACGACTCTCGCATCCCTCTGCTCCAGGAAAGGTATGAGAATTTATTAGATAAATATTGACTTTGTTAAAATTGTCACTAGATAACAACTGTTAGTAGTGAAATTATATCGAGCATAGACTCAAGTAGATTTTTCATACTCAGTGAAGAGACGAAAGAATAAAAAAAATTATGATACGTTATCAACGTACTTATCATATCGCGATTGACGAAGCTGATCTATCTCGCAAAGTCGCATAGAAGTGAGACGACTATGAAGAAACGCCTAATGTTGAATAACATTCGCAAAGCTGCTGTCAAAGATCCTCATGTGGACTGAAGATGATCGGATTGCTGATTTAAACACGAACGTCTAGAATCAATAAACTATGTTGTCTAAAAGTATCCCATTCTGATGTCTAACTCATTACGACGCAAATATGCGATTATATTATACGAATCGAAGTAGTTCATTCAGCAACAATTCCTTGCAAAACTTTGTTGAAATATCATACAAGGAAATTGACGTTATCCTTATTTCGTATCTATGACTTATTTGATCAGCTTAGAGAATCCATTGTGCTCTCTAAGATTGACTTACGGTCAAGGATACTACCACATCTCTGTTAAGACAGACAAACTGACGATCAAGAATCGCTACCCTTTACTATGTATTGACAATCTGTTCAGTCAAATTCAAAGGAACCTACTTGCTAGAAGCTATGGATAGCTCAATCTTGTTGAATGAAGTGATGCATTGTTGACTTAAACATCGATATAGTCTGAATAAATATCCGTTGTCAACTCGTCAAGAATCCTAACGAAGGAATTTCTATTATTGTAGCATGAGTCAAGAAACCGCTCACGATCAAAGTAACCAAGCGCCAAGCGATGGGCACGAAAATGTTCATATTGAAGTATCTAGTTTCACACCTCCTATTCAAAATGAACAAGTGAACTCACTACATGTTCCCCAAAATGATCAAAATATTGGAGATCAACCTGACGCTATGCTACCTACCTTAATGGTAAACTTCTTACAACAAATGACTAATGCCCCTGTGTTTCAACCACCTCCACCACAACCTCGTTTGATCACTTTCAAAACCTTGAAAGATAATGGTGCTGAGGAGTTTCTGGGAGATCGAATTGCCGAACCCCAAATTGCTCTTGAATGGATCGAGCACACCGCTCGTGTACTACAAAATTTGAACATACCTCTCGTTGATCATCCAAAATTTGCATCTCAATTGCTCCCGCCGTCTTAAAATAATGGCTCATGTAACAAAGGGTAAATAAAAAGAGTCTCCTCATTGCATCTCCTGTGTTTTCTCTTTGCCGACACCATCTCATTTATTTTCTCTTACGGTGATCGACCAACACCATCTCTTAGTTGTTCGGTGCTCTAGATACTCTATGAGTTCAATATAGCTGCCAATTTTAAGCTACTCCGTTGGAGTTTCTCAAAAGAATAAAAAATTTAAAGGGTTAAAATTCGTCGGGTCAAACTTGACCCAACCTGACCCTTCAGGTTCAAGTTATTTTGTGTTCGAGTCAAAATAATGAGAGTATTTATGTTCAAAATCCGCCTTTTTAATATCTTGTTTTAGGTAATTTTTAGGGGTGGACAAAAAAATTGAACTTGCATGGTACCATACTGAACTGTAATGATACCAAATCGTTTATAGTGTTCTCAAACAGGATTAATTTTTTCGATCTTGAACCAAATCCGAATCGATATCAAAAGGGATTATACCGTGAGAAATATTTAAAACTGGTTATCAGAGATTAAAACGTCAAAACTATCTATAGAGTATCTCAAATACTTTTTTGTTTACTTTATCTTAACATACATGGAGTACTTCATATTTTCTTATTTTTGTTGTTGTTATATTTATTACTATTATAAGAATTATTTTTTTGGAGTAACTAATAGCCCAATATTGTATGAATTGAAAAACAATTCTATTTTTTAAAATTTGGACCCGTTTTCTTTTATACTTTATGTTTATGATCTTTTTTAAATGCGAAATAAATACTTTTTTGTTAACAAAGTTATGCTTTTTTATGCAAAATTATTCTTTTATTTTAATATTCTTTGAGTAACAGATGTTTACTTTTGTTGGCATGGTTTGAGCATAAGTATGATATTGTACCATAAATTTTAATACGAAACGATACCAAATAATTTTGGGATTTATTCCGTAACGATACCGAACCGTTTAAATAAGAGAGGTCTGTGATAAGTTTGTGTCATATCACTCTGAAAGTGAATGACAGATAATTACTCCGGGTACTTTCGATTTTCTGGTAATGGCTCTAAGGTCCTACACTATATGAAATATACACCGGGGTACCCTCAATTTTCCGGTAATAAATTTCAAGTCCTAAATTATTTGAAATATACTACGGGGTCTTTAAAATTAATGGTAACATAATCCTTGGATACATTCTACATATTTGACAAATACTAAATTTTAACTTCATAATCATTATGGGAGAAGTTCATCATAGCATTAATATATGCTTAAAATACCTAATATATCACTCCTATGGGATATTGGAACTTATGTGAATGCGAGTCCAAATTTGTCCTTGCATTCTACATTGCCAAAAAATATGTTTAAGTTAGTATACACTTCCAAAACATGGGCATAACACACTTCTGTCATACCCAATATAACATGTAATCACACTGCCAAAGTATGATCATTCCACACTGCCAAAAAATATGTTTAAGTTGGTATACACTTTCAGAACATGGTCATAACACACTGATAGAAAGTGTAATTAAGTATTGTGAATCATAACAGACTTTCCAAAACATGGGCATAACACACTGCCAGAAAGTGTAGACATAACATGACCATTCCTCACTGCAAAAAAAGTTGGTATACATTTCTAATTTTGTTTATTAAATGTGTTTAAGAGTGAGGAGCGGTACAACGATTCTAAGTACTATGTACAAGGAATGAGAATAACCTCTTAAACTTATGGATCTCAATAAATATGGTAAAGGAAATAATTAAAATACTGCTTATAATAAAAAGGTATGATTGGAAGAGATTCACGTAGTCAAATATGTGAAAAATAATGAGTGCTATATGTGTAATATTATACTCCTTTTGTCCCTAAATAAACTTTCTCTTTCATTTTTTCTTTGTCCCTAAATAAACTTTTCTTTTCCTTTAAAAAACCCCTTTTACCCCTTACCTTTTCATACCCTACCTATCACATCATGCCTTTTTACTAATAGTCTACCCATCACATCTTACTTTTACACATCACATCAAGGGTATTTTTGGAAAATCAATAAAAAAATATTCCTCCCTTAAATCCTCAAAAACTCAAAAATGGAAGTTTATTTAGGGACGGAGGGAGTATCTCTTAGAGTGCTACATATGTGATTTCTAAATCATTATTTTATTAAATTTAAATAAAATCTTTCACTTTTTCAAAGTATAGGAACTTTCAATCGTAACGATTAAATGAACGAAATGTACCTTCGAAATATAATATCACAAATTTTAATGATCCTGAAGAATATATTTCTAATAATGTAGAGCGTGAAAATTCTTACAAAAAAAATATAGATTACTTGGAAGTATATTTCAAATTACGTGAAATTTGGGAGACATTACCAACATTAATTTTCTGCCAATTTTTTGATCCTACACTTTTTGAATCCATTCACGTTTCTTTTTCTTTGATCACCTCAACTTTTACAAGTCTCCCTCTGAAATTGTTCCTTTCTTCCATCATCCACAATTCCATTCCACACCTCAGAAGAGTCAGAACCAGAACGGTGCTCCATCTTCATCCCTGAACCATCAAAGTCGATCGCTTTCAGAATCAGCCAAAATTTCTGCGAATTTGTTCGGAGAACTCACAATATGCAGGGCGGCGACCTTGGAGGAGCTTTCTATGATCCAAAGTATCACCTCTCCCACTTTCAAAACCCTACCCCAACTTCGGCTCCAGCCGATCCTCAGTACGCCGCTGTACCCCAAGCGTCGGCTCCGCCTGTTTCATCCGGTTATGTTTCGTCTGATTACTCCAGTTATAATTCCTTTGATTATCCTCCATATCACCAGAATTCAGATAATGTCTCTAATCAACCCTTTCTTTATCCGAATACTCAGCAACCCCCTGCCTATTATGGAATCGATCAAAATCAAAATCAATCCCACTCGAGCTATGACTATTCTGCAGCAGCTCCTAATTTCAGCCTTCAGACCCCGAATTCAGAAAATGTCTCCAATCAACTCCCTCCTCATCAGAACACTCAGCAGCCAAAAGATCATTTGGCAGCAGGTATTACTTATAATCATCAGAACCCGAACTATAAGTCTGATCCTTTTTCATCAGCTCCATATCTGTGGAGCTCGCATGAGAGTTCTGGTGGGCCGGTGTTTGGGAATTCTGTTGAGAGCAATGTAAGTTTTGGTTGCTATGGTGGGCTTAATGATGGTGGTGCTTATAAATATAATGGAGGGAAAGTAGACAGTTACGGTGGTAGTGGTGGTAGATCAGAGCCTCCCAGTCAAGTGCTATTTGATGATTATGGACGGCCAATAAATATTCCAGGTGGAAGGGGACAGAATGGCTCGAGGAGTTTTCCTAAAATGGTTAAGGCGGTACCTAAGGTTGTGGACCATGAGGATGCCAATAGTGGGGTGCTTAAGTTCAGAGTCAAGCTTCTATCCGAAGGCTATAGCCAAACAGACAAGGACGTGCTTTGTCAGGTTTGTATGTAGCTGTGGTTTTCAATAACTGATATTAGCATAATTTGCATTTTTAAAGATTTGAGCTTTTAATCTTTCAGAACCTGTGAATTCCCCATGGTTTTTGTAAATGGTCTCTGTAATTCTGTGACAATCTTGAACTTCATCATTCATATAAGCATTTGTTACTGGGCTTGTTATCAATGTTTTAGATTGGATTGGATGGGATTCGGATACTTGAGCCTGCCACGTACCAAATTCTAAAGATATATCCACTTGAGAACGTGGAAAGATGGGAGGTAATTTGGTGTCAAGGTTTTTATTTAACCAACTATTTTAGTTTCCCTTCACGTTACCAAGAAGAGACTTTTACCGTTTGATGTTTTAGGTATTGGACTCATATATATTTGCATTTTGGGCCAAAAGCTCAGTTGGCATTGATCCTACACGAATAAGGCTCAAATCAAATAGCTATACCACAAACAACATCCTGGATGCCGTGACAGCAGCAAGTATACAGGTTAATTGATTTTGTCTTTGCCATTTTGAACAAGTAAATGTTAAACAGCTCAATGCTAGATGTTCATTCCTCACCATCACCTCATGCTTTCTTCCAATAATTCATGCATGTTTATGTGTGTGTGCATGTGTCATCCTGCCCTCATTATGCTTTAATCCATTTACTTGATTATTGCCACCATTTGGATGTTGCCATCTAGTCATGTAATAGTTCTATATAATAGTTACAACTGCTACCATTGTATACCTGACTCTTGTTATTTTGTGGTTTGTTCTCTACTTATAAATTTTTATTATATACCTACCTCCTCTAGGAAGGGATGTCAATTATAGTTATTTATTTTCTTGTTTTGCTTACTTTTTTCCCTTAATTTTTTGGTCGACACTCTTTTCAGTAATTATCACTGTTTGATGTTTATTTCCATCAAATTTGCAAGTTTTTTTCAAATTAATTGTATCTTAAAAGCAATCTCTCTACTCCTTCGGGTAGAGGGTGTGTATACCATTCCCCTGGACTCTACTCTTGAGTTATGAGTGAGATGTTGTACATATACTTGGTTGGTTTCATTTTGTATTAACTTCTCCTAGCAGGGCTCTTCACAGAAACGTCTCTACTCCTTGTGGTAGATTGTGGTCCCACCCTCCCCGGACCTTACTTCCAAGAGGGAATTTTTGTGTTTGTTTTATTGTGTTTGTTTTATTTCTATTGTAGGAGTCAATATTATTTCCATGCAAATTAATGATTTATTTTGTGTAAAAACCATGTAAAAATTAAAATTTTCATTCTCTTAATTTATTTTTCTTTCTTTTTAGTCCCTCTTCATTATCTTCAGTTGGAAAAATTGGCTTGACGCAGAACTCTAGTCTTACCTTCCATGTTAAGTTTCTATAACTCTTCGGAAATGTTTGGAAAGTTGAGGCTTGATGGAATTCACCATTCCGCTTTCAATTTAGTCTCCTTGGCTCTCTAGAACTAGAATATTAAATATTAGTAAAACAAATGGAAAAGCAAGACAAAGGTCTGTGAGCCATGTCAGTTTTTTAACAAAACTTGCCAGCATTTGGAGATGGACTAACAAATAATTTTATTGGGGCCTAAAACCTAAAGCTCTATATTAGCAGGGACAACATACATGGTTATGCCTTAATTATATTAACCTGTGAAAATAGAGATTAGTGCAAGACATTTACTACTTTATATATCTACGTGGTCTCATGTGTTTTATTTATTTTGTTTGTTTTGGGATTATACTGACTTCTGTTTGATGATTGATTTAGTGTAATCCATTTTACCTGCTCCCTTATGCAAGTCATTTTTTTATGTAGTTTTTTTTCTAATGCATAGCTTGATGGATGTTTTCCCCTTTTCCATGAACAGGTCAAGGAAATGGCTGAATGCAGTAGACCATCAGATCTTATCAAAGGTGGATCTGAGCAACTTGCAGAAAAGAAGAAAAGCTTTGCTGACTGGATGAGACTAATGAAGCCACCCAATGTAGAAAAAGATCATTGGGTAGGATACTTGGCCTATTTATAGATTTCATGGGTTGTTTTGTTTTATAATCATATGTACGGAAATCAATTTGTGCTAGATTTTTTAATTTTATTCTTGGCTACCTCTTTAAAGTGTTTTCTATTGATAGGTTCCTGATGAATCAGTCACCAAGTGCACTAACTGTATGAATGACTTTAATGCTTTTGTGAGAAGGGTGAGCATTATTTAATGTTATTATCATTGAAAGAACAATTTCATGCTCTCTATTAGGACATTCGGATCTGATTCTTGTATGTGTTTTTGAACAGCATCACTGCAGGAATTGTGGGGATATCTTTTGCGACAAGTGCACACAGGGTAGAATTGCTCTAACTGCAGATGAGAATGCACAACCAGTTCGAGTTTGTGATCAGTGCATGGTATGATCACTGGATCTTTCTTCAGACAACTATTGGGGGATTTTAGGCCTTTTGCTTTTCATAAATACCTTCTATCGTTTAATGCTATACACACTACTTTTATAGGATTCCTTGTCCATTCGGGTTTCTCCACGCTGGGTTGAATTAAAAGTTGTTCGTTTTGTCAACTTTGTTAATGATTCACTATTTGGAGGTTTGTTGAAATCTTGCAGGCGGAGGTGACTCAAAGGCTAAGCACTGTTAATGAAACCACTCAAAGGATTAGTGGATTGCAGAGCCATGACAATCTTGCCAGAAAACTTCAAGTAAACTTACAGTTTTCTATTATATATGTACAATCATACATAATGTCATTCTGTGACCAATAATAATGTATCAGGGGTCCCCCCCTTCTTTATTTATGATTTAAAAAACATGCATTGATTGTTGGAATGATAAGTTGATGATGAAAACATTGATTCAAAATTAAAACATGAATCGATAAATTAATACTCCCTCCGTCCCTTTGAGTCTTACCCATTTTGACTTTTTAGCAAAATAAGGGGACCAATTTTTTGCTTTGACTTCCCCAATTTACCCCCCAACCCTAATAAAAAAGTAGAATGAAAATCAAGTCATGAATAGTGTAAAGCACAATTTTATAGCAAGTGGAGTACTCATCCAGACAAATACGGCAGGGCAATCATGCCCCAAATCCAGCACCCGTACTGCCCAATTCTCAAACTACAGGGATTACATTCACCATCACCATACATTACATTCATTAAATTTGTTTAAATGGTGAATTTTTTTGGGAAAATTTGATATTCCCTCCAAAACACCCCTCCAAAACCAAAACAAAAAATTACAACTTCATACAGCCACTGCATATTTAAATGAATGCATTGAATGCATTCATTTCACCTATCTTCTTCATTTTATTACCTTCATCTTCTTACTGGCCTGGTTGCCTTCAATGCCCCCTCTCGAGCAGCCTTCTTCACCTTCGTCTTTATCGACACATGACTCCTCATCGTTGCACCATCTACCCGATGTTATAGAAGTCCCCTTCGACAACCTTTTCACCCCTGAAACAGAAACAAAAATAGAAACAGAAGCACAGAGTAAAGGAGCTCAACTTAATCAAAAAAGAAAAAGAGTTGCTGATGTTTTACTAGAAAAGTCTAAGGATGGCAAACTTCAGCACGGTTTAATCAGCAAAGTTGCTCAGGAATTCAGCTTTACAAGGAAAACTGTGAGCAACATTTGGAAAATTGCTAAAGCTCAATTGGACTCTGGCCTACCTATTGATGTTCAATGCCATTGGAAAGGAAGTTGTGGCAGAAAAAGGGTCCCTGTAGACATGGAAAAACTGGCAGCTATCCCGCTGTCTAGACGCAAGAACATGCGTGCACTTAGCTTTGCTATGGAGGTTTCAAAATCCACAGTCCACAGATGGCTAAAGCGCAAAGAGATAAGGAGACATTCTAGTGCTATAAAGCCATACTTATGTGAGTCAGGTAAGCAAAAAAGACTGAAATTCTGTCTTGACCATATATCTCCTCAATCACTCCCCATAAGCCCAACTTTTCATGATTTTTATGATCACATTCACATTGATGAAAAATGGTTTGAAATCACCAAAAAAAACACAACATTCTATGCTCTGCCAGAGGAACCTGACCCCTACAGAACCACTCAAAGCAAAAGCTTCATACCAAAGATCATGTTCCTGGCTGCAGTAGGCAGGCCAAGGTATGGGGAGGGTGGAGATGTGTTATGGGATGGGAAAATAGGCATTTTCCCATTCACTTTTGAACAGGCAGCTCAAAGGTCTAGTAAAAACAGGCCTGCAGGGACATTGGAAACTAAGGCTGAACCAACAGTGAATAGAGATGTTATGAAGAGAATGTTACTGACTAAATTGATACCTGCAATTAAGCAGAAATGGCCTTGGTCATCAAGGGATATTATTATCCAACAAGATAATGCTAAGCCTCATTTGGATGGCAATGACCCTGAAATTGTTGCAGCTGCTCAAGAAGGGGACTGGAACATTCAATTGAAATTCCAGCCCCCCAACAGCCCTGATCTAAATGTACTTGATCTAGGATTTTTTAGATCCATTGACTCAGTACAAGACCAAACAGCTCCTAGGTCATTGACAGACTTGGTTAATTCTGTGACAACAGCATTTGAAGAACTATCACATGACAAACTAAACAATGTCTTCTTAACTCTACAAGGGGTGATGGGTGAGATACTCATTCACAATGGAGGAAACCAATTCAAAATTCCTCATATGGGAAAAAGTAAGTTGGCCAGATAAGGAATACTACCACAGAATTTGGGAGTAAGCACAGAAGTGTATGAGAATGCACAAAAGTTCTTAGAGGAACATATGTAAGTACTTAATGATTAAGTACTTTTTTTTGTTGTGTGTGCAAAGATGGCCAAGGAAAGGTACAATACCTATATGTACTTCCAAGTGAACCTTTTGCACATTTTTTTGCTTTTTATTGGCCTAGAATGCCATTTTTTGCTTTTTGTAAAACTATATCATATTCTGATCAAGTGTAGCATATAATAGGGACTGCACATTTTTTGCTTTTTGTAAAAGTATATCATATTCTGATCAAGTGTAGCATACAATAGGGATTGCACATTTTTTGCTTTTTGTAAAAGTATATCATGAAGTGTATCAAGTGCAGCAAAGTTTTATTAGAATGAAGTGTATCAAGTGCAGCAAATGTATCAGACAGAGGCAACAAATAGAATCAGACAGAGGCAAGTGTTCAAGTGTAGTAAATGAACTAGAGAAATAGACAGAGGCAACACAATCAAGTATAGGACCTGTCCTAAGCATTGTTCTTTAGATAGAGGCAATAGAATCAAGTGTAGGACCTGCCCTAATCAAGTGTTGTAAATGAACCAGATAATTAGAAAGAGGCAACCCATGTTGTAATCAAGTGTAGGACCTGCCCTAAGTCCATGTTTAGTGTAAAGCAAAATATTATAGCAAGTGGAGTACTCAACCGCCCATATGTTTCAAACAGGGATTACATTCACCCAATTCACCATCAAACCTCAAATTTTCACCACCAAGCCCCTCTCACAGAACAAACAATATGGTAGACCAGATCAATACAGTGTTGTAAGTCTCCAACCCATAGGGGGTGACATTACAATATAGCTAAACCCAAAAAAAGCTCACAGACTTCCAACCATTCACACAAAGTTTGTTTGCATCATAAGTTTGCCAATAAATATTATACGGAGTATATAATGGGACATGCAAGTACTAATCGTATGTGAATCTAAAGAGGAAGAACATAATACTCTGTCTGAAACGCAGTGCTTTAGCATCATCTCCATAGGGCTCAGCGAAAATTATTTCTGTATCAGACATCTCCAAGATCTGGGCAGAAGTTACTGATTCCTCATCTTCCCCATCAGATTCGACACTGCCTCCTTCATCCTCAGACGGAAAAAAGTCACCTCCCAAATATTTTTTCCGATACCACCACGTCTGTATCATCCATGCCAGATGCGCTATCACCAGAGTCGTAAGGAGGTATCAGTGATTTTTTAGATTTAGGAGGTGGCTGGGGAGATGCCCTTTCATCTTTGCTATCGCTTAAAAGCTTGAAGGAGGGCATGGTAGGATCGCGACCCACCATTTTTGGTGAATTCTTGAGGGTGCCGGCGGCGATGGGGAAGAGGAACAGCAGCCACAGAGAGGGATAGAGAAAAGAAGATGAATGGATGAGGGGATGCGTAGGAGAGAGGATGAATGGATGGTGGGTGGGGTAAGAGGGTGGGGGTAGAAATTAGGTTTAAGGGTAGGAATGTCATTTTTAGGCAAATGTGTAAATGTTTGTGGGACAAAAATTTTATGAAAGGAGTAAATCTTTATGGGACGGAGGGAGTATTTTATTAAATAAAAAGAGACTTTAAATTAAATTCAGCAAAAATTTGGCACATAAGTATTGAAAATAAATGAATTCAAATATTTTCATTTGCTATATTCGTGTATAATATCAATTTATTGTATACAATTAAGTGAATTAACTATTACATTCATGTATGCATGTATCAATTCATTGGAGTTACTTAAATGCACATGTTTACATTAATTCATTGCACTTAAATAACTATTATAGGCAATTAGATATATTCATGCTTGATGAATGAAACATACTCGTGTACAGTAAAAACTCATAAATTAATAACCTTGGGACCATGAATATGTTGCCTTTACATGTTGCATATGTGTCATTGTTATGTTGCTCATCTGTGACCCTTGGGTTTTACATGTTCATCGGCATGGATTGATTCATTTTGTTGTATATCAACAGGAGGAGATGAGTAAGAATCGCAAGGCAACAGGTAGGAACAATCTTTTTGTTGATTTCATCGATGTATCTTCCTGCAAATTGCTGCTTTGTTGTTGTTTTTCAAGTTGACCGCATATATGATAGACTTTTATATTTCCAGAAGTATATGATTTCAACATGCTAAAAGCCTTAAATTTTTAAATTGCTGAGCTAGTGAGATTGTTTAATGTGAGAAACCTGAAAATATTGCTTTCAGGCAGGAGTTCCGAGGAATCTAGGAGGATGAAAGAGGTTGCCTGCCCTATTTGCACAGTCCATTTGCAGGTCATATTTTATTGTGATGTGGAAACACTTGCCCAAGGCACCAATTATACTTCAGATAAAAAGCCTTTATTCCAACCAAGAGTATATAGCTATTACAGAAAATTGAATACTAATAGGAAACCAAAACCTAATGAATACTGAAGTTATTAGGAATACTACGACTTGTCAAATAATGAATGCTTCCAAATAATGAAAACACATTAATTATATATAGTTGATAAAATAGGCTATATGATTAACTTGCTGCTGTGCTACTCGTCTGGGCAACGCCGCCTGTATGTTCTGCCCACAAATGCATGTGTAACATTACTCCCACTGTTGACAACAAGCTTGAATGTTGTGAATGCTTCTCAAAAGGAGTCTAATGTCTCCCACGTGGCTTCTCCAACTAATTGACCTTCCCGATGGACTGGTTAGCTTTCAAGTTCCGCGATTGACATAAGTACCTATACAGTTGAAGCAATGAGACGTAGAAGACATCATGTTTTCAGTTGTCGACAGGATGCTGAAGTCTATAAGCCACTTTCCCTACTCGAGCAAGCACCTGAAATGGCTCAAAGAACATGGGTGAAACTGTGAAAGTTTGTGATGGAACCTATGGAAGTTGTCTCTATGGGTGGGTGTGTAACCAGACCCGATCCCCCGGGCTGATTGTTAATTTTGGGAACCTTATCAATTATCATAGTGAGCCTTCATCAGAGTCTGGGCCTGGGTTGAAAGGTCTTTAGCAGACGAGAAGAAGCTGTCACGGTCAATGAGATCTCGCTCAACTCTATCTAGCTTTGTTGCTCACGGTGTATATTAAATCATCTTTGGGGAGGGGGGGGGTTCCTTATAGGCTTGTACCATACGGAAGGGGATCTAACCAAGGACCAAATGATAAGATGTATTATGGCCGTACTCAACCCAAGGCAGCCATCATACCTGGTTCCGGGATAATTACTGGTGAGGCAATGCAGAGAAATGTCTCCAAGTCTCCGGTTGACCACTTCACCAGAGGAACAGCATAATTGACAGACTAAAACGTGTTGAGTTCAACCCCCCCCCCCACCCCAAATGATTTTTTAATACTTTTTGTGATACATTTTCTGTAAAGACAATAAAATGGAAATGACACCGAAGATAAAAAGGGTATGAAAGAAACCCGATCTGATACCCAATTGTAACAAGCGTGGTGGTGAACAAAGATGATGAATGAAAGCTGTAAATATATAGAAATACTTGCCCGGGCAAAGTAGGGTTCGTGCTTGGCCTTGCCTAAGACGCCCATAATACTCCAGATATTCCTTCTTAGAGAACACACACACACACACACATGTATACACACACACACACACACACACACATATGGAGGTAGTTACAGAAAACTGAATACTAATCAGAAAACCAGACCTAATGAACACTGAAGTTATAAGCAGTAATACTAAGACTTATTAAATAATGGGTATTTCCAAATAATGAAGACACATTAATCAAATATACTTAATCGAATTAATAGGCTATAATTACATAGCTGTTGCGCTACTCCTTGGGCCGATGCTGTGGTTTAACCTGCACAGAAATGCATCTGCAACATAATAGAACTTCCAAAATATGCACTTAATTGCTACTTGCTGTGGATATATATAATACAGGTTCAAGTTCCAGCTACAGGATCGGAAACCGTAGAGTGCAGCGTCTGTCAGCATCCTTTCCTTGTCAGTGCTCATTGAGCTTGCGGTTGCCTTGTTTTCGTTTGTTTTCTGACAATGTCTTTCACTTAGGCATTTTGATTTGTATGTATACGTCCTTCATGCTTTTCTTGCACAAAAAAAAGGTCGAGAGGGTAATTTGTATCATTTCCACACATGTTCTATATACAGAATGTTGTTCCATAGTGTAGGCGTATAGCACTTTGTAGACCGATGAGAATGCTTATTCGTGTTGGGAACTTATTGAGATGTGTGTATATTGTTGATAACTTGTTGAGATGTATGTACATTGTCGTTAATTTCTCGTAGTGTCCAAGCTCTTTTTTTTTGACATTTTAGCTTTATATGGGGCAGAGTGTTGGGCGGTTAAGAAGACTCATGTGCGTCGTCTGCATGTGGCGGAGATGCGGATGTTACGATGGATGTGTGGGAAGACAAGGTTGGATAGGATCTCGAACGAAGTTATCCGACGTCAGGTAGGCATGGCACCGGTGGAAGATAAGTTGCGGGAAGCGAGGTTGAGATGGTTTGGCCATGTGAGACGGCGGGATGCTGACGCTCCTGTACGGAGATGTGAGAGGATTACGGTTATCGGGGGAAGTAGGGGAAGGGGTAGACCTAGGAAGAATTGGAAGGAGGTGATTAGGCAGGATTTAGGAATTCTCGAACTGACTGAGGATATAGCCCTAGATAGGAACCTTTGGAAAACTAGGATTAGAGTAGCTGGATAGGAGCTCGGTGTTGTAGAAGTTGTTTTGTAGTGGGTTGTATTTGTTTGGAATCTTCTGCTATTGCTTGTACTTGTTGCTTGTACTTGGTACTTTATCTGTATTATACTGTGTTCCCTTCCATATTTTTGTGCAGGTGGAGCCGGGGGTCTCTTGGAAATAGCCTCCCTACTTCCGAGTAGGGGCAAGGTCTGCATACACACACCCTCCCCAGACCCTACTGTTGTGGGATTCACCTGGGTTGTTGTTGTTGTTGTTGACATTTTAGCTTTATAATTACAAAAATTGCTGTATATGGAAGGACATCTATGTTTTGTTTGGGTTAAGAGAGAATAGTAGAATGCGTTTTAAGGGGGTTCACCATACTCAAGTGGCATGCTATTTCCCCAATTCGCCTTTAGGTATATTGTTAAGTGAATGACATTGTTGATTGTTCAGGCATTATACGCATTTATGGCATAATTTTTCAGGCCACTTACGAACCAACTCCATCTTCTAAGCTCAGCAGAATACAAAATTAAAAAGAAAATATCAACAAAACATAAATCTTCAGGCATTACCTTGGACCATAGTTTTAAAAATCGGACCGGGGACCGAAGCGGTCCGGGTACTGGTTCACTGGTCGAACCAGTGGTTCAGGTGATCGAACCAGTAGTTTATATATATATATATATATATATATATATATATATATATATATATATATATATATATATATATATATATATATAATATATATTATATATATATATATATATATATATATATATATATATATATATATATGGATTGACTCTAGTGAGATGATACCTTACGGTGAGATGACGCAAAGCTCACCACACTACACTACAAAGCTCACCAATGGACAATGCAAAGCTCACTTAGAAATAATGTAAAGCTCACCACTTTGAACACCAAAACTCACCATTTTTTTAAATTTTAAATATTTAAAATTAATAAAAAATAAAATAGCAACACCGGTCAACCACCGGTCAGCGGCGGCGGCGGCAGATTCCGGTGACCGGCGGTGGCAGGCGGCGGTTTCTGGAGACCAGCAGTGGGGGCAGATTCCGGCGGACGGTGGCGGATTTTGGCGACCTGCGGTGGATTCCGGCGGCCTGTGGCAGATTTCGGCGACCGGCGGAGGCGGCAGATTCCGGCGACCAGCGGTGTCCGGGGGCGGCAGGTGGCGGTCAAAGGTCTCGGTCAACGGTCAAAGTCCAATCAGCACCCCTTTCTTTGATTTTATTTTTTCAAAAAAAGTTGAAAGTGTTGAAAAAAATATGGTGAGCTTTGCCTTACAATTTGGTGAGCTTTGTCGTTGGCAGTGGTGAGCTTTCCGTCATCTGACCGTAGGATGTCATCTCACAGGAGTCAATCCCATATATATATATATATACATATATATATATATATATATATATATATATATATATATATATATATATATATATATATATATATATAGTATAAAATCAAAATAGCTTCTTTCATATGTACATAAAATTTTATGATATTTGATTGAAATTTTAATCACTCTAACTTATTTTGTTAGTCAATTTATATTTAAAATAAAATTTACGTATCGAGAAATACATTAAAAGTTTTATAAAATAATGATATTTTATTTTTCTTTATATATTTTGCCTAATATTCAAAAATATTAAAATGAATTATTTTTGTGACACGTACTCCGTATTAGAATTATTTTTATTTTTAAATATTAAGAAATCTTAGTTTAAGAAATAAAGAAATCTTTTAATTCATATTTACTCTTTTAATTAAGGAATATATACTAATTAGAACCAATATGTAACAGAAAACATTCTTGCTTGGTTGGTTGATAGCTTTGCATAACAAGCAATAGGTTAAGGGTTCGAACCTTAGTGGGAGGAGTAAACATTTTGGCCAAATTTGAAATAAAAGGGTTCGACCGGGTGAACCGGGTGAACATGCTCGTTTAATTATAATACTATTTGGAACAAAATGGTTGACCTATTCAAATAGGCATTTGCCTATTCAAATAGGTTAGTACGAACTGTGAGGACCTATTCAAATAGGTCTTTACCTATTGGAACAGGTCGGAAGCTTATATCCTGACATAGTGGAATAGTTGTTTGCATATTGCAATAGGTCAGGACTTAATACGCTGACCTATTCGAATTGGTCATTGTAGAGATATGTTTGATCCTTCAAAAATGGTCTCATATTTGAATAGGAAGTATGCTATTCAAAAAGGTACTGAACATATACTTTTTCCATTCAAAAGACAGGTCCGATCAATGTTTTGCCTAAAAATAACCATGTTTATGGCCTATTTTGGTAGAACAAGTCTCCGTGACTACAATCTTCTTTTAGAAAGCATACTCGTTCTTTAACGTTTACGTCTTACCTGATTAAAGTATTTTGGTTTGCCAAAATAACTTTAGTCTGAAAGTGATTCTTTCATAATTCGCCTATCAAGTACCTCTCTCGTTGCACATACCTTTACCAACCCTCCAACAAAGACTATAGTAATACTCTGTAAACAACATAAAGATGACGCGTAGTGATACTGTGAGAGATCTTACAAGTAAGTTCTCGAAACTAGAAAAGTTCAAAGGTCAGGACTTCCGTCGTTGGCAAAAGAAGATGCACTTCCTTCTCACCATGTTGAAGGTTGTATATGTGTTGAGCACACCGATGTCTGAGATCATGGAAGAAGAAACGCTGGAACAAATTAGGAGATGATGCAACTGGGAGAATGATGACTACATTTATCGTGGTCAAATCCTCAATGGCATGTCTGATTCTCTCTTTGATATTTACCAAAATGTTGAATCTGGAAAATTGCTATAGGATGGTCTTGAGGAGAAATATATGGTCGAGGATGCTTTTAGCAAGAAGTTCCTTGTTAGTAATTTTAACAATTATAAGATGGTCGACTCACAATCGGTCATGGAACAATACAATGAGTTGTTGAGGATCTTAGGACAATTTGCCCAGCATAACTTGCACCAAAAAGAGTCCATCTCGGTGTCAAACATCATAGACAAGTTGCTGCTTGAGTGGAAAGAATGTAGGCGCACCTTGAAAGACAGAGATGACTTTGGTGTCAAACATCATAGACATGGCATATATGACTTTGGTGCAACTCGGTAGTCATCTTAGGATTGAGGATTCCATCTGAAGTCTTGAAGGTGTCAAGACTCAGAAGATTTCCGGTCCCTCAACTGTGAACATGGTTGAAGATGGAGGACTCACCAAAGAACATACCAAGTATAAGGGCAAGAAACAAAAATTAGGAAGCATACCCAGATTTGCCAACAAGAAGGCAAAAATGGGTTGTTAGAAGTTTGGGAAACTAAGACACTCCAAATAAGATTGCCGGATAGGCGAACGAAGCGTTGATACAAGCAAACATGGTTCAGGGGGAGAAACCAAGGACCAAAAACATGAAGGTCAGTTTATTCCTGTCCATAATCATTTGATTAAGAATTGTGTTTCCGTTATATCTCAAACATTTTATGTGCAGGATGATGATATATCATCGTGGGTTGAGTCACGAGCAACATATCACTTGTGCAAGGATAAAAGATGGTTTAGTTCATTGGAGCCAATGGACATTGGATCATTGTTGCGCATAGGAAACATAGCCATCGAACCTATCAAAGGACTTGGAATTGTTAAACTTGTCTTTACTTTGGGAACAAGTGTAACCTTAGACAGTGTATTATGTGTACAAGGGATTCAAAAGAATCTCTTATATGGGATTGTAATCAATAATAATGGCTATAGGTAAGCTAAGTATCTGGAATTAATAAATATGTTCTATCAAGACATGACATTTTTGTTGGATTCAGTTACTTATGTAATGGCATGTTTAAGTTAAATTTCAATATTCCTTTGGGCAAAAATGATATTTATATAACTACCACATGTGATGCCTTGAACAGAGTGGTTCTATAGCATGCTCGGATAGGAAATGTACATTACAAAAGATTGTAAGATATGTTCAAAAGTATCTTAATATCCACCTTTGAAATAAATCAAGAGAGATGTAAGATATGCCCCAAGATCACTGAAAAACCTTTTAATAAAATAAAAAAGGATTCTAAATTGCTTGAACTTGTACACAATGACTTGCATGATTTTTATACGACTCCATCTATAGGAAATAAGAGATATATAGTTACATTTATAGATGATGCCTCTAGGTTTTGTCATGTATATCTTTTGCATGCTAAGGATCAAGTGTTAGAAACTTTTAAGATATTCAAAACTGAGGTAGAGTTACATAAAAATGACTTGATAAAAACACTTCACATTGATAGGGGAATATTTTTAATCTATTTTCAACATGTTGGCATAATCCATGAAAACGCCGCTCCATATACACCACAACAAAATGGTTCAGCGGAGCGAAAAAATAGGACTTTGAAAAAAATGGTAAACTCTATGGTATTCTACTAGGGTTTGAGTGAAGGACTTTGCGGCGAGGCTATGCTTACAACATGTTATTTGTTTAATAGAGTTCCTAACAAAAGGAGTAAAATTACACCATATGAACTTTGGTATGGCAAGCCTCTTAACTTGAATCATTTAAAAGTGTGGGGTTGTTGGGCAGTCCTAAGACTCCTAGAACCTAAAAGAAGAACATTAGTGTTAGACAATGCGTGCAACTCTAGAGGGGGGGTGAATAGAGTTGTTGAGAGTGATTACCGATTTTCGCAGGATTAATAATATAATCGTAAGTGCAGCGGAAATAAAAGAGAGAAGGCAAAGAACACACCGATGTATACTGGTTCACCACCTCGTGGCTAGTCCAGTTCCCCGAGAGACTCTCTCGAAGCTACCACTACTTCCGTTAAGCTTACGGGTGCTTAACAAACCGTTTACAACTCGAGAACTTGAATCCCACAAGCCTCGACACAACCGCTCGTAGATATGCCCTCTACAAGACTTCACAACCAAGACTTAAGTCACATAAGTCTTGAACAACAAGAAGAAAAATCTTCTTCAACCTCTCAACAATAGCTCTCAAAAGAGTAGAAGAGAGAAATGATTAAAGCTCTATGGATGACAAGAACACTCTTTTGAAAACACTTAGTTTTCTCTCAAAATATATCAATTTGAGGAAGAAATGAATGGAAGATTATAACTTCAAGATTGGGGGAGTTTAGGAGTGCTTGTACATTGTAAAAATGACCAAGGAGTGAGGTTTATAAAGGGGTTGAAGGAATATATCCGTTGGTCCAAGAAAAGAAGCTGTGATGAAAAATGCAGCACATTAATCGATTAATGCATCACCATAATCGATTAATGCATCATAAAAAATCGATTAAAGCATCTTCAAAAATCGATTAATGGAGTCTGCGAGGAAAAGGATAATCGATTAAAGGAAGATAAAAAAATCGATTAGTCAGCTCTGCCAGCCTTAATCGATTAACAGAGGAGCAAAAATCAATTAATGTTCCAGCCCAGTGTAATCCAACGATAAGCAGTTAATCGATTAATTTTGGAAGATTAATCGATTAATAAGGAAATAATGCGCAAACACAAAGGGCCCAAGGCCAGTTGCGATTGAGAGCGAATTGGCTCAAACTCGTTGTTTGAGACAAGAAGAATCTGTGAGCGCTCCACCTCTCTTATTCAATGAATTTGAATAAGGGAGTAAAAGTGAGTCCAAAAATTATTTTGTGTGTCAAATGATGTACACGAAAAATATTTGAATAAAATATTATTGCTTACCAAAAATATTTTATAATATCGAAATAAATATTTGATAAATGTTTGACACACTTTTTGTAACTGACTCAATAAAACTATTTTGAACAGTTAAAAAGATTTTCAACTGACTCCAAAAATAAATATAATTTTTATTTTGACTCTCATAAAAATAATTTTGGAGAGAAGATATTTTTGTCATCCTTACAATAATTCCTAAGACTCAAATAAATAAAAAGTCTTCGGAAATCTTCTACTCCTCCGAGTCCTCCGTTAGGCGCTCCGAACGCGTCTCGGACTTCAACAAAATCCTGTGCACCTTCTTGAATACTTCAAGGAATGGCACTTCAAGTCTTCGTGATTGTCGTTGTAGCACTTTAATCTTGACTTGAATAAATTGTGTTTGTCAATTATCAAAACCTGTGAGTCAACACTAAACAACACAGAAAGGGTTGAACTCATGCATTCCAACAATTAGGAGAGAATGTCATTGGACATAATGACTCAGTTGGTGTTAACATTGTAATAGAGTCAAAGGATGTAATCTTGGATGAGAATCTTGTAAATAAATGGTTAAGTTAGAGGAACTATAGGACTGCTTTAGTAAGATTGTAAGTATAAATGTCAATAGGTAGAATCAGCCATGTGGATCTGATATTTGATGGTCGTGGGTTAAAACATACGTACGGGATCCACAAAACGTCGTTCCGAAGGGGACAGGGGTACCACCCACCCAGCGGAGAACTCTTTCATTGGTCATCAGGTTGTGTTGTGTCATATGGTATTGAATAAGGTAGACTTAATTAAGTCATGGCCGTAGGTAGTGGCTCTAAGTCCGAAGATAAGGTTGTAAATAAGGAAGTATGGTCTTAGCTTAGTACTTAAACTATGAGTTATAAATAAAGATGAATAAGGTAATGATTTGTGTCCTGTGAATTTATTTGGTGACTGTTATGTGATATTATACTGTGTACTTATGTGCATGATATTGTATGAAATTATGATCTAGTGGGTTCGTTTATGTGTGTAGTCGAAACGTTAGATTTTTCTCACTTAGCTTTAATGTTAAGCGTGTAGCCCTTTTTCCTATTCGCTACACATAGGTAACAGGAACGATGAGTAAGGAAACTATCCTAGAGGGCAGCAAGGGCAGAGAGGTGTATGGATGCTGGCTGGAGGAGTTATCCAGATTAATTATTGCATTTAAATTAATTAATGTTTTTAAGGGCAAGAACCCAAAGTTGTATTTTGAAATAGTACTTTAAAACTTCCGCACCATTTGATTTACTCCGATGGATTTATAAATATTGTTTTGAATTAATTTTTTTTAAATTTTTTTTTAAAATTATTGTGTTTGATACCAATTTAGTAACAACCTGGTTTTCTAACTCGTTGGTTCGAGTTATGCGAGTTGGGGTGTTACACTACGCATGATGACGTGCCTTTGTGGACCCCTATTACTGATGGCCCTTTCACTTTGGCTTTAGTAAAGAAGCTATTCTAACCTAAGCTAAGCACAATTTGATATTGAAGTGATGTTGATCGAAGCACTTACCATGGAAGATGTCATTTCTGGCTTGGAGGGTGTTAGTTCGACGCTTGCCTACTGATGATGTTTTAGCACGATTTGGATTTGCTTTGCCATCACGTTGCCATTGTTGTGTCTGTCCCATAAGGGAGAGTATTGATTATATAATCTATTCTAGATCCATGACACAAAAAGTGTGGCAGAATTTTACTACGACTATAGGGCTGGGACATGTATCTCCTGGGCTGAGAGCCATGCTGAATGGTTGGTGGAATTGCAAGGCCAAGAACAAGATGCTTTATTTTTTGTTTCATCAGTTGCTGGTCATTATTATCCGGTAGCTTTGGACGCACTATACGACGTGTAAGTATGGGGTGAATCCCCTAACTTTTCACGCATCACATTTCAGGTGGTGAAGGAGCTCATGGAAAGCATTTATCGCTGGTAGTTGGGTGGACGATTTCTACCTCCATGCTGACACATGATCATGGACTATATTCAGGAGGGTTCTAGGTGCAAGAAGGCAGTAGCCGTTCGGTGGTCTCCAGCTCCGGTCGGTACCATGAAAGAAAACCTTGCACGAGAAGTGCATGGGGGAGCATTTGTGGCATTTGTCCATGATTCGTCGCATAAATTTCTCTATGCCATTACTTCTCTTTCTTCTTGGTGGGACACAGTGGCGCGTGGGGGGGGGGGGGGGGGACGAAGACGGTTATTCGGTGTCTTCTTTGGTGCATATCACATTCCTTCTTGCATGTCCAAGTGGAATCACACCACTCTGACTTTGATGCTATTTTTTTGCGAGGGTACCCCGTGGTACCTGCATGATGTGTGTTCTAGACCGCGTTTCCTTTATTTTACACCGAAAGATATGGGGGTTGAGTTTAATTTACAGGCGAATGCTCCTGCATGTGATTTAGCTACCTAGGTTGTTGCAGGGACAGAGGGAACACTTGGATTTTTGACTTTGCATGATCTTGATGTTCGGGTACTATCCCTCCTTTCTACGGATGATCTGCCCTCTTTCCATATTGATGAAGATGAGGGTATTTCCTAGATGCATTGATTTGGGTGCCTTAACGGCCGCGTTTGCGATTCAGAGGCGCACATATGCACCCGGGGTGCTCGTCTGCTCTTACGGTTTTTAGGGTGTGTTGGTGCTTGCGCTGTGGATATTAGCACTCGTAGGTACTTGCGAAAGAGGGTACCCGTTGGCCCTTACGATTTTGGGGTACGTCTTCATCAGCGTATGTGGTTTAGGGTGTCTGCTTCCTGTCAGCGGTATCTTGACTAAGGGCTGGCCACTGGCCAAAAGTGATACCTCTTTTCTCTTTGTTGGGCTAAGCGGGAGGTTGTTATGGTTCGCCATAGCGATAATGACACTGCTTTCCCCTCTTCTTTCTTTGATCACATTTTATTTGGCTACTTCTTGGATGAGGTTTATTCTCGACTTTATCATGGGGAATGGATCACATTTACAATTGCAGGGTTTTGTTCTTTGTTGGGACACGCCTAGGGGTGTAAATGGATAACCGAAAATCCGATTACCGTCCGCATCCGTATTCGTTTAAATGGAAAAAATCTGCATCCGTTTTAAACGGATATTATCCGTATCCGATTAAGCACATCCGATTGATAAACGGATGCGGATTTGGTAATTACTGATCCGATCCGTTTAAAATCCGATCCGTGTATACATCCGTTTATATATCCGCATATCCAATTATCCGATCCGTTATACCGAATATAGGTAATAAAAAATTATCCGTAGTTAAAAAAAATTATCGGTAGTTTAGACTAATTAATATTTTTATGTATAAAGTATACTCCTAGTTTTCTAATTTCTACTCAGCCCACTAAGCCTAGGCCCAAAACCATTATTGAGACTTGGGGTATTGATTAAACCTAAATAATACCTAATACGGAGCACTTTTTTTCCGGAACCAGCATCCAGCGACCAACTGACCTAGCGTCGTCGTCTTCCTCAGCTATTTTCCGAATCTAGTGACCATTTCAGCGAGTCTGCGGCTTCAGCTCAGCACCTCATGATGTGATTTAACTGATTTTACTTTTTGGTTACAAATTTAGATTTCATGTTTTACAATTTTTGTTGGTTGTTGCAAGGTCAAATCTTTTTGTTGTTTGATTTGTAGATTCAGAAACTTGGTTAAGGATTTAAAGCTTTTGGTTGTGCTTGGTTGATTTTAGATTTTTAGATTTTCATATTACATATTCGGATATTCGGATGTATGTTTTTTTCGGATACGGATACGGTTTTTCCTTGTGAATCGGATGTTTTATCGAATCTAGAAACGGATTTGGATTCGGATTTTTTACTAGTCGGATGCTCCATCGGATGCGGATATATCCGAATCCGCATCCGTATCCGCCGGATTCGGATTCGGATTTAGTATCGTAGACATCCGTCGGATACGGATGCGGATTCGGATAACGGTTTTGCTAATCGGATTCAGATACGGTTTTAATACATCTGAAACGGATATTATCCGTTTACACCCCTAGACACGCCTCTCACTAGGGGTGTTCATCGGTCTAAAACCGGACCGGACCGGACCGAAAACCGAACTATGCTAAAACCTAGACCGAAGACCGGACCTAAATGTAGTCGGTTTTGGACCGGACCGACCCGAAATCTTATGGACTGAACCGGTCCAGACCGAAAAGACCGAATCTAGGTGTGGTCGGAATTGAAACTTTCCCCACCGGCAAAACCCTAGGTGTGGAAAATTGGGGGTTTTGCAATCCCGAACCAAATTCTCCAATTGAGGAGTTAGGGTGGGCCGTAAAGATGTCAGGAAGATTCCTGGGTGGGTGCGCGACGTCGAATTTGCCGGAGGTTGCCGGAATCTGCAAATACTCACCGGAAACCGCCGTGACGGATGGTAACTGATTCCCAGCGATTCCGGCGTCCAAATCCCACGATGCTGGTGGCGATGGGGTCGTATGGACCTCAGGAGGCAATTGGGAGTGGTGGGGAGGCTCGCCGCTGCGTGTGGTGGCCAGAGCAGGTTGGGCAGCGGCATGGACGGCGGATTTCCGGACAGTCAGCGATTTCCGGACGGTCAGCGATTTGCGCCTCTAGAGTCACAGCCGATTGCCGATTCGATTGGAGAATAGAGATTGGAATTTGAGTTGCGGTGGAGGATTTTTGGGAAAGTGGAAGGGGAGGAATAGAAAGGACGGTGGTGGAGTGATGGTTCTGGTCTAGGTCTTTTACGGATACTACGGGTACTTCTTAAGGTCTCGGTCTTTTAGGTCCGGACCGAATGATATTCGGGTTTGGACCGGACCGGACCGAAACCCGAAATTCTAAAATTGGTGGACCGAAGACCGACCCGAAATCCAATCGGTCCGGGTTCGGTCTGGACCTATCGGTCCGGTTCGGTCGGTTTTTTCGGTCTGGACCTAAACATGAACAGCCCTACCTCTCACACATGGATTTTTCTTCTGGCTTGGTTCTTTTCTATTGGGCTTGGACGTGACTCTCTCGACTAATGACACTGCCTTCCCAATTTCTCTCTTAGTTCTTATTTATTGTCTCAAATTTTTTAGTCATAAGTCTCATAACATCCAAGTTTACTATAAATGACATGAAACTATGGACTTGACATAAGCAACGTTTCATTCAACTTATTTTTTCTGCTTATTACTTATTCTTATTATAAGTAGATCAAATCAGAACATGTCAGATCTGATCAAGTCATATCAGATCAGATCAGAAATATTTTTAATTATTATTACAATCAAATCAGATCAGACTAGATCATATCAAATCAGGTGAATGGAACGCATTATACATGCTAACTCATACTAAAAAAATTGACGTGAAATTAGATCTAAGAACTAATTTAAACATTTTGAGATGGTAAGAAATTCACTTTTTTTGGTACTCACCTGAAGTGGATCCCGAAAAAGAAACTGGCCCGACCCGTCGACCGGTAATGGCAGACTCAGCCAAAGTAAAAAATAAAGTTAAGACTCTTAAGAGGAGCAAAATCCTAATTCATCATTGTGGAGAAGAAGGGCAGCTGTACGATGATCACCGGCGGAGTCGAAGACGAGGAAAAATGGCTCGCCGCCGGGATCACCGGCCTTCAACAGAACGCGTTCTACATGCATCGGGCTCTCGTACTTCCCCAACCCCAAATTGCTTACCAACTGATATCTTTATCTACAATTGACGCTTTCTGCGACATTCTCTGATTGATTTTCTTCCAGGACTCGAACAATCTTAAGGATGCATTGAAGTATTCTGCTCAGATGCTCTCGGAGCTTCGAACTTCGAGACTATCGCCGCACAAATACTACGAACTGTGTATGCTCACTGATCTGATTTGAACTTTCACCGTATTTCGGTTGGAATAAGTTCGGGATTAATTATAAATTTTCTATTCTGAACATTGAAATTCTGATAGATTTGAGCTTGGTTTAGATATGAGAGCTTTTGATGAATTGAGAAAGCTTGAGATTTTCTTCAGAGAGGAGACGACTAGAGGGTGCTCCATTGTCGAGTTGTATGAGCTTGTCCAGCATGCTGGCAATATTTTACCCAGATTGTGAGTTTCAATTTATAATTGCATTCAGACATTGTTTTCCTGCAGTATTACCACAATGTGAGGCTCGGCTTTGCACACTGGGACTGTTTTTGATCAGTAACTTGAAATGAAATCCAGTTTCATTTTTCATGCTTGGGTTGGGAATTTCAGTTTTTGGTAAAAAAAAAAAGGATCTCATAGAGAGTATATTTTCATACTTCTTTATGTTTAAGTTATAAAAAAAACATACTACCTCCGTCCGTGAGAATTTTGTCCAGTTTGACTTTTTGCAGTCAAATATTTCTAGCCTTTGACCTATATTGAAATAAAATATTTATCGTATATTAATTAGATAAAATAATATTTTGAAAATATTTTATAAAATAAATTTAGTAAAGTTACTTTTGTATCAATATCTAATACCACTTTTATTTAATTTTTGGTTAAAGTTTGCTAGTTTTGACCAAAATAAGTCAAAAGTAGAAAAATACTTAGGGACGGAGGGAGTATGAATTTTTGTAACACTGAGTATGACTCTTAATTTAAACTGTGTGTTAGTCTTTAACTAAATGTATTAGGATATGAACTCCACTTGTGATGAACATTGGAAAAATTTTCCCAGTTGACATGTAATATGTCCACAATTATAGCTGAGGCAAAGACAAATTGTGAATCTGTGATAGCCAGATATGCATGACTATATGTATATTTAATTTCTTTAGGCATGACTTGTTTCGTGGCTAGTGGGATTGGCGAGGGAGTTTTGAGTCTTCGTCCCTTTACCAATTACTGTATCACACTAACTAGAATTATAGAACTAGTTTATAAATTTTATGTTACACAAGTTGAGGGTCTCTTGGAAACAACCACTCTACTTTCAAGTACGGGGTAGGTCTGCTTCACATAGCTTCCCCAGACCCTACTCTTGTGAGATTCATATGGGTTGTTGTTTATAAATTTTATGTCACACGCTCCAATATAGTTCATATTAAATTATTAAGGCGGTGGTGGTGATGATGAAGAAATCTAAAGTTGAGTCAAGTTTATTTTTATTAGAGGAAATAAATTGGTGTGCAGGTAGTATGTTTGAGATATTAAGGACATGCACAATAGACTTATAGACCCAAAACCAGAGTGAGGACTGTGGGGTTGGGGGGATGAGGGGAACTCGGATCCCTTTTTGCTCAAGATGGAGCTACATTAGACATTACATATCTTCTGACTCTTCTCTTAGTATTTTTTATTTGACTTGGTCTATCAAGGGGAAAGCACCATGATGCATTCTATTTGTAGAGGTTTGGGTTAATTGGTGATATTGGGTTAATAGATAATATGAGGAACTTAATGATAGGAAAGAGGTTTGGAGTCATACTGGGAGTATTAAGGTTTCAGCCTTCAGGTTGAGGAGAAGGAAGATATATTACATGGAATGGAGCTCTAGTGGCATGCATCGCGAGTCCAAAGTGGGTGGAGGTGAATATTGATTCCCAAGTCGTAGTTAAGAGGAACAATTTTGGATAACATGGCCCAACCGCTCAATTATTCAAAATGATGGAAATGTTGGAGATGTCACCCATCACATCGGAGCGGAGAAGCTTGCTTTTTGAATCACAAAGTCACCTAATGGAGGAGATTGTAATATCACATCATGGATGAGAAGAGGTAGGAGAACGCAAATCGTGAAGACAAGGGGATGAGTTAAATCGTGGAAAATAATTACTGATGATATTGCTGTGTTTTATTTAATAGAACTACATAACTCCAAATAATTTCTGTTACTTGGGACAAAATGACTTTTATTAGGGAATAAAATATGAAGGGGCCTATATACTTATATAGGAATTAGGAGTATGTTTCATTCCCTGCAAATCCTATATAAAATTAATGCACCGTGGTACGAATGATTTCTAATTGATATTTGAAGATTCATCCACAGGTGTAGCTAAATAAATTTCTTGCACTCACTAATGTCACTACTCTAGAATTTTAATGTGCATTGCTAGAAAGGAATGCATAAGGCTGTTGTCTAGTGTTTTAGAAATAAGAGTGTAAATGATAGACTTGTGTCCCTAGTATGCAAAATACATATCATATAAAAAATAAAAAATGCAATCTATGTGGAATTTTACTGGGTTACTTTTGCATGTGCAAATATGATAGATTTTTCTTATTGACCTACCTATCTAAATTTATTTGTATTTTTTTTGTACCTAACCTAAATGTGAACATGTTTTAAGAAAATGTTTATGCCCCACGCTCCTCCCCCCCCCCCCCAAAAAAAAAAATCCTATCACACTTCATGCGTTAAGCAAACTGTTATGAGACACATTTTTTCCCCAGGTATTTACTTTGCACAGTTGGGTCTGTGTACATCAAAACCAAGGAAGCCCCTGCCAAAGACATTCTGAAAGATCTTGTAGAAATGTGTCGTGGTATACAACATCCTTTGCGTGGACTGTTCTTAAGGAGTTACCTTTCTCAAGTGAGTAGGGATAAATTGCCTGATATTGGATCTGAGTATGAAGGGTAAGTGCATCAATTGTCTTAGTTCTTATTGCTTCTGCTTATAAGGGCTTTAGAGGGAGTTGGTCGATAAAACATAGATTTCAATAATTGCAACCCCAACTACGACATCTGAGTCTTTGTCCCAAATTGTTCTCTCTTCTTAAACTCTGTGAAGTCAAGCTCTTAACTTCATTTTGGGACAGAGGAAGTATATGAATTTGATCTTTTCAGTCCGTCTGGTCTGGAATATTTGGTTGGGTCGAGGACGGATTATATTTAGGTGTTGTCTTCGACCCATAATTTTTAGATTTGGGTCTTTGATCTAGTCTTGTACAGATGAACAACCCTACATATTCCAAAGCTAGTTAGATTGTTGTGTGCAGAATTCTCTCTTCGATTTTGACGGGTATTCTTGTCACAAGACACTTCTCCATCCACCCTCCACTTTAACAACCCCACATTTAAATGATGTGTGGTGTCGTTTTTATGCCACCGCTCTCTTTTTGAATGATAAAACCCAATTACTTGAAGTTCTTTTGTGGTATTGCTGGCATTTGCCTTTTCTCATTGTTCGTACTGATGATAATGTAGGTCCAAAGGTTTTCACTTTTACAATAGCTAATCTTGTGACTTTGTGTTGATGCTTGATGTAACCTACTTACACCAAGAAGAAGCATTTCCCTACCACAAAGGTCCTTGACACATACTTGGTGTAATCACTTACACCAAGAAGAAGCATGTCCCTACCATAAAGGTCCTTGACACAAGTTCTGATTCACGCTTACATATTCCGAATCACCCTTATGTACACCTGCAACATTCCTAAAGCTCCATGCTCCTCCAAATTACTTTACAATATCATAAGCCTTATCCAAGACTATGAGCACCGTGTGCAGGTTGTTACTATGCTCTCTATATCTTTTCCTAAGGCCTCTTTGTAGGTGAATTTGTTAAGAACAAAAGCACACACACGAATATAAAGCAAGAAAGCGATAAAGAACACGAGATTTAATGTGGTTCGGTCTAATCTGACCTACATCCACAGGGGCAACTAGGGTTTGTATTATTAAGTGATAATAATTACAAGTACAGGAGATCATATATATAGACAACTAATTAGGGTTTAACCCTTGCTGGACAAGTTATAGCAAACTGGGCTTAAAACCATTTGGGCCGGCCGAAACCCTAATCTGGTCTCCTAACTCTCAGTTGTCTACAAGTGGGCCACTTTGGGCCGATGACTACACATCACCAACAGAATTGCCTAAATTATTGACCTGCCTAGCATGATGACAAAGTAGTTCTCGATCACTGAATCACTCTAGTTTCATGTCGCACTCAGACTAAATCACTCTTTCCCATAGTGTGTGTGTGTGTGTTTAGGGTAAGATTCATATGAGAAAGACTTCTTATAATGAGAAATCCCAAAAAATAGTTAAAAAAATAAATCTCATCCATTGGTCTCAAATTTTCCGTAAATCTCCTCATTGTTCTTCCCCTTAGCCTCAGCTATCATCTTCTCCACCTCTCATTTATCACTTTAACCTCGTCATGTGACTCGTTCACCATACTTCTCTCTTTCTTTTATGTAGATGCCATGAGTTATTCAAAACATGTTTTTTTTTTAAAATTTTGTACATCTTCATTGAGTTCATTCCACCACCACGAATCCTTTCGGTCCTTGTTTCTCCCAGATACCAGCCCTAGAGTATCCTTGCCAACGCCTCTAATGATGTGAGCCATGCTAATACACAAAAGATTGGCATCCCATGTGTGACCTATTCTCTTTGGCGAACCTCGCTTTGAAAACTGTTGCTGTCATCCCTTCAAATATCTAAGTATCCATTTGACAGCTTCCCAATGTTCTCTACCCGGATCTGACATAAATCGACTAACAACGCCAACAGCATGAGCAATATCTGGTCGAGTGCAAACCATGGCATACATGAGACTCCCAACCGCTGATGCATAAGGAACTTTAGCCATTTCTGATCTTTCTTCTTCAGATTTAGGTGATTGTTCTTTGGTCAGCTTCAAATGACTTCCCAGTGGGGTACTTCTAGGCTTGGTCTTCCCGTCATTCATCTTGAATCTCTCTAACACCTTCCCTATGTATTTCTTCTGGGACAGTGTTAGAGAACCATCCTTGTTTCTGATGATGCTCATCCCCAGTATCTGTTTGGCTGGACCCAAGTCTTTCATCTCAAATTCTTGAGACATTTCTTTTTTCAATTTGCTTATTTCCTTCATATCAGATCCTGCAATCAACATATCATCAACATATAGCAATAAGATGATATAAGAGTTGCTGAATTTCTTCAAATAGCAACAATGATCCATCTCGCATCTTTTAAACCCAGATCTCTCCATGAAGTTATCAAACTTCAGGTACCATTGTCTAGGTGCCTGTTTAAGACCATATAAGCTCCTTTTCAATTTGCAGACCCAATTTTCCTTGCCGGCAACCTGAAACCCTTCAGGTTGTGCCATGTAAATGTCTTCATCTAGATCACCATGTAGAAAAGCGGTTTTCACATCTAGTTGCTCTAGATGTAAATTCTCTGCTGCTACAATACTCAAAACTAACCTGATGGTTGTCATTTTAACCACTGGAGAGAAAATCTCATCATAATCAACCCCCCTTTCCTGCTGAAATCCCTTGACCACTAAACGGGCTTTATACCGTTTAGACCCATCATGCTCTTCTTTGATCCTGAAGACCCATTTATTCTGTAATGCTCTCTTACGTCGCGGAAGCTTAGCCAAAACCCATGTTTTGTTCTTTTTTAGAGAGCTCATCTCGTCCTTCATTGCATGCTCCCACTGGAGAGAATCTTTCATCTTGACTGCCTCGGAGTAACTTTCTGGCTCATCATTTTCTGTCAAGAGAATATAATTAACTGAAGGAGTATATCTATCTGGCTTCTTTGTAACTCTGGTCGACCTCCTGACCCACTGATCAGTCTGGTCAGATGGGGATTGTTCATCTCCAGACTCCGAACTCCCACTGTCAGAGGCTACCTTTGACTCATCATTTCCACCGACTTCAAACTCTGGAACTGTGTCGAAAATTATTTCAGTTTCTTGTCCGGAAACCGGTTCAGGAACCAGTTTAGCTCCCTGCTTTTCTGCTCCTGTGTCAAACTCAACCTGCTGTTTTTGAAACTTAGAGTTTGATTCCTTTCTGTCTTTGTACAATTCAGCCTCATTGAACGTCGCATGTTTACTTCTGACTACCTTTTTGCTTTCAAAGTCCCAAAGCCGGTAGCCCATGTTGTCTGATCCATAGCCAATAAAGGTGTACTTCTTGGCCTTTGCATCTAGCTTATCACCATCTTGATTCAAATCATAAGCACTGCACCCGAAAACCTTTAGGTGCTTATAATCAACAGCTTTACCCTTCCATTCTTCTTGAGGTACTTTGAAACCCAACGGAACTGAAAGCGATCGGTTGATAAGGTAAGTAGCAGTGTTAACTGCGTCTGCCCAAAACATCTTCGGGAGCCCTGCATTTATTCTCATACTTCTGCTCGTTTAGAGTTCTATTCATCCTTTCTGCGACTCCATTTTGTTGAGGAGTGCGTGGAACAGTCTTTATCATCCGAATGCCTCGTTCAGCACAATAGTCCATGAACTCTGTGCTAATGTACTCCCCTCCGTTGTCCGATTTCAAACATTTCACCTTCAAACCAGTTTCAAGTTCAACGGCAGTTTTCCATTTCTTAAAAACATCAAATACTTCGTATTTACTTTTAAGAAAATAAACCCATACCTTGCGTGTGGCATCGTCTATGAAGGTCACATAGAATCTTGAGCCTCCCAAGGATTCAACTTGCGTTGGACCAAAAACATCTGAATGAATAAGCTCTAACTTCTGAGCTTTAGGTACTCTCCCCATCTTCACAAAAGATACTCTCTTTTTCTTTCCATAAACACACGGTTCACAGAATTCAGATTCAACTTTCTTTAGGTCTGGAAGCTTTCCTTTGGCGACAAGCATTCTCATCCCCTTTTCACTCATATGGCCGAGTCGTTGATGCCACAACTTGGAGAGACTCAGCCCATTAGTTACTGCGTTTGCATCTCCTGTAGTTGTCTCAGCCATGTACAAAGTACCCTGTTTCTTTCCCTTAGCAATTACCATACTTCCCTTGACAACCTTCCACTGTCCAGCCCCAAAGTGAACATTATACCCCTGGTCGTCCAATTGCCCAATGGAAATCAACATCTTTCTCAATTTGGGAATTACCCTGACATCTTTCAATGTCCAAATTGTTCCCAAGTTGGTTTTTAAGTCAATATCTCCCACCCCAGTAATATCCAGTGTTTGATTATTAGCAAGACTTACAGTACCAAAGTTGCCTTGTCTGAGATTTTTCATCTTTCTCGAACTAGAGATAGCATGAAACGACGCACCTGAGTCCATAATCCAGGACTCGACTGTGTCCTCTACACAGCAGATTAATACATCGTCAGAATCTGAGGTTGTGGCAGCATTCACCTCTTTCTTGTCGCTAGGTGGTTTGGTGCACTGATTTTTGAAGTGTCCGTACTCATCACAGTTCCAACACTTGATGTCACTTCTTGTCTTTGAACTCCCTCTCCTGCCTTTGGACTTAGATCTTCCCCTGTAACTGTTTCTCCTCTCTTTCTTTCTACCTCTTCCCTCAGTGCTCAGCAGAGAACTTGATGGTTCACCTGTATTCTTTCTCCTAATGTCTTCTCCTAAGATAAAATCACGGATTCCCTCAAACGTGAGTGTGGTGTTTCCAGCTGAACCACTAATAGCCGTGACTGATCCTGACCAACTATCCGGTAAAGAAGATAAAAGAAGCAAAGCTTGTACCTCATCATCAAATTTGATATCTACTGACAGCAACCGGGATATAATGGTATTGAAAACATTGATATGAGTAGTAACAGAACCACCTTCCCGCATACGAGTGTTAACTAACTGTCTAATCAAGAATACCTTATTAGACGCGGAAGGTTTCTCATACATGTTTGACAACGTTGTCATAACCCCACGAGCAGTGGTCTCTTTCACGATGTTGAAAGCCACACTCTTTGTCAAAGTGCACCTGATGAAGGCTAGGGCTTTTCTATCCAAGTCAGCCCATTCTTCATCCTTCATCTTCTCGGGTTTCTGACCTGTCAAACATGGAAGAAGATCTTTCTGACATAGCAAGTCCTCGACTTGCATCTTCCACCATCCAAAATCTTGCCCATCAAACTTCTCTATCCTGATCTTTCCGTCCTCAGACATCATCTCTTCTGAGTATCCCAGATCTGACCAGAGAACACGTGAGAACGGATTGAGACAAACAACCAGAACTGACCTCGAAAATTGCAGCAGCAAACTGAACAGCAAGGTTGTTCGGACTCCCCACAGATGACTATCTCGGTGGTCTTCTGATGTGTCGGCAGAAACCCTAGAGTTGCTAGGGTTGGCAGTGGAGGCAGATCTGTGTGTATGACCTAGGCTCTGATACCAGTTGTTAAGAACAAAAGCACACACACGAATATAAAGCAAGAAAGCGATAAAGAACACGAGATTTAACGTGGTTCGGTCTAATCTGACCTACATCCACAGGGGCAACTAGGGTTTGTATTATTAAGTGATAATAATTACAAGTACAGGAGATCATATATATAGACAACTAATTAGGGTTTAACCCTTGCTGGACAAGTTATAGCAAACTGGGCTTAAAACCATTTGGGCCGGCCGAAACCCTAATCTGGTCTCCTAACTCTCAGTTGTCTACAAGTGGGCCACTTTGGGCCGATGACTACACATCACCAACAGAATTGCCTAAATTATTGACCTGCCTAGCATGATGACAAAGTAGTTCTCGATCACTGAATCACTCTAGTTTCATGTCGCACTCAGACTAAATCACTCTTTCCCATAGTGTGTGTGTGTGTGTTTAGGGTAAGATTCATATGAGAAAGACTTCTTATAATGAGAAATCCCAAAAAATAGTTAAAAAAATAAATCTCATCCATTGGTCTCAAATTTTCCGTAAATCTCCTCATTGTTCTTCCCCTTAGCCTCAGCTATCATCTTCTCCACCTCTCATTTATCACTTTAACCTCGTCATGTGACTCGTTCACCATACTTCTCTCTTTCTTTTATGTAGATGCCATGAGTTATTCAAAACATGTTTTTTTTTTAAAATTTTGTACATCTTCATTGAGTTCATTCCACCACCACGAATCCTTTCGGTCCTTGTTTCTCCCAGATACCAGCCCTAGAGTATCCTTGCCAACGCCTCTAATGATGTGAGCCATGCTAATACACAAAAGATTGGCATCCCATGTGTGACCTATTCTCTTTGGCGAACCTCGCTTTGAAAACTGTTGCTGTCATCCTTTTCAAATATTTCTGTAAGATCTTTGGTCTGCCAAGTGCCATCTCTTATTAAGGTATCGACCCAGGTGCTCCTCTGTCCTCTCCTATTAAAGTAAGAGTTTGAAACGACCAGCTCATGAGCAATGGCGGAATCCTTGAACACACACCTTCATTCTTTACAACGAATCAAAACCCCTGTGGACATCGCGGTAAGAATCTGACCCCTCCGAAATTTGCCATTGAAGTTACCCCTATAAAAACAACCTGATTGCAGAGGAATTCTCCCTCTGACTTCTTGGACTCTCCTAACCACTAATTTGATCACCATAATCCCATGTTGAAATTAAAAGAAAAAACAGAAGAAACCATTAGCATAAGTGTGTAGAAGCTGTGCTGCGAGGTCGGTATCAACAATGGTGGCTTAAAAGAAATTAGGGGTTCGTTTGGCAAATCTTCGCTCACAGAACTCAAAAATAAAGCAATTGGTGGTGTGACTAATCCAAAGAAAATAAATTTCTTCTCAGTGACTTAATTTGCCTTAAAGAAGGGATGAGGCCACTGCCCTTTCATCTCCGATCATTTTGCAATATAAATCATCACATCTCCATGGGACTAGCAAGTTTATCTCATTCCTCTTCAATTGGTCCACACACATAGAGCTTTGCTGTTATACTACACATTATTCCTCAAACTGTAACATCTTATTTAAGGTTGAATAAAACAAGTGAAAAATATGTAGGCAAAAACATTTAAAACATTCAATTCCAACCACACACTTTTCACTTTAAAACATTTATGTTAAATTGAGATTACTCATTACTGAAAGATTTCTATCATTGAATGCCGAGTTATACCAATGGAGAAATCATTGTCTGTATAGCATAAATACCCATGAAAGATTAGCTTTCTGGATTGCAATAAACCACTATAAATAAAAATTAGAGAAACAACTGGAACTACATAATGCTTTCGTAATAAGAAATGAAAATAATTTTGGGAGGGACAGAAAAGTGGGAAGATTACCTTCGCTCAATAGGTAAAAGTGAGCACTACTCTTTTATGTCTCTTTCCTCAGTTGGTAAAACTTGTGCTCAAAACTTCAAATCATTTTCAGGCATTTGTGTTTCTTTTGGGTGACACATAATGCAATTTCCTGCAGGGATGCAGACACTGTCATGGACGCTGTAGAGTTTGTTCTTCAAAATTTCACTGAAATGAACAAACTTTGGGTTCGCATGCAACAGCAGGTTGGTTTAAACACCTGGGGATGCCATCACCTGCTCTCCTATGTTACGCCCTCTGGCTCATGTCATCCAGACATGAGCTGTGGTCAATGGGCAGCTGTCGGAAGATTGCTAATGGTTTAATGTTTAAATCTATCCATAGACTGAAACTCGAAACAATGCTTTCTAATCTGCAGGGACCCACCAGGGAAAAGGAGAAGCGAGAAAAGGAAAGAAATGAGCTTCGTGATCTTGTAAGTTGTAAGAAGTGGCCTTGAATTCTAACATTGGTTTGCTAAGCAACAAAGGAGTGCACTTAGGCGAGGGTTTACTCTTTTTTGTTAGGTTGGCAAGAATTTGCATGTTCTCAGTCAAATTGAGGGTGTTGACCTTGACATGTATAAAGAAATTGTGCTTCCTAGAGTCTTGGAGCAGGTGAAACTTAAACAGCCTTTCCTTGTGTTTAACTTGTCTAACAACGTAAAATAATAATAACATATCCATTTTTTACTTGGCGTAGGTTGTTAATTGTAAAGATGAACTAGCCCAGTGCTATTTGATGGATTGCATAATTCAAGTATTTCCCGATGAGTATCACTTGCAAACTCTTGAAACATTATTGGGTGCTTGCCCCCAGCTTCAGGTGCGTGAAATGCATTTTCCTTCTGCAGGAGCTGTTAAATGAATACACATCCTCTTATGTTTATAGGTAATGCAACATATTTACTTTTGAAGAAAAATAATTATAAGGACAAAGAGGACATGTCAGAACTTGCACAAGCAAATTCAAGAAAATGATAATTTAACTTGGACAAGCATATTCAAGAACATGTCAATTTTCATTGCATTTTGTCACGTGATATTTTGCTCAGACACGGGGTTTGTCCTCTGCATGATGAAATATTTACAGTCCCTCTCTCAGCTACCTCAAATTATCTCTTAACCTCATTTAATCTCCAGCCATCAGTTGACATAAAGACCGTGCTTTCTGGCCTGATGGAAAGGCTCTCAAATTATGCTGCTTGTAGTGCAGAAGTAAGTTGTTTAAGTTTCAAAGAAATGTTCACGAATCAGATATCATACATTGCTTGATTTTAATTAATCTTTCTACAGGTCTTGCCCGAGTTTTTTCGAGTAGAAGCTTTTGCAAAACTCAACGTTGCCATAGGCAAGGTAAATCTACTTGGTATGCTGCAAGGGTATATCTTAGAATATAAATCCCTCCATCCCATACAAAGAGTCATGTTTTACCTAATAAAGACAAGTTTTCAAGAAATTTTCCAAAATAGAGTAACAAACAACTTTAATATGATTAATTTAGTGAACTAAAAAAATGTTCATAAAATGCAAGCATCATTATTGACTGAAAAAAGTCATACCTTGCTAAAAATAATGAGTTTACCTGGGTGAAACACCACTCTTTATATAAGACGGAGGGAATACAATGTGTAGAGAATGCTAACCTAAACTTTTGGGAATGTTTTTAAAGTTTTATTGACATTTCTTTATATCAGAAGTGATGAAGTAGATGTATCAACTCATTCTGGACCCCCTTTTACAAAAAACCAGAGGGGACAATGTTAACTAAGATTAACTTGTTGCAGCATTTTGATGCTTTTATTTAAGATGCACAAAGCCAGTTTTAGCTATGGAGGATTTGAGGTAGAAAGGCTCATTGAATAGGCTCATTGAATAGTTTCTTAGTTGGTAAGAAAAACATAAAGTTGTGTGACTTAGCACATGGTGTGCATGTCACGAAAAGGTGAAAATGTTGTTGGACGACCTAGGAATATCATTATGCCGTTTGACTTGAGATAAAGGTCTAGTTTTTTTTTCATTATTATACTGTTCTTCATTTAGCACATTATATTTTATCTCATTACCTCTTCTGTAGAATGTCCCAACATGAAAGGCATTCAATGTAAAATTTCATCACTACTTGTTTTCATGATTTTTCAGTGTTAACCATAGTTATTAGGGGCACGAGGTGCATAGAGGCACAAAGGGGGGCTGGTGGTCTGGTACGCTGAGGCGTTAGGTGCATCCGAGGCATAACCACTTGGTGAAAAGGAAAAAAACAAATATTTATACAAATTCCACATTAATGATGGATATTGTCCAAACAGATACAAAACACAAACTCTTTCGAACGGAAGTGCTCCTTCATTTATTTAAGAGACAACCAAACACCAACATCCAACAAATCTAACACACTACCAGGCTAACCCAACTATTGCTGAGGATACATGAAATAAGTAAAAGTTCTAACTTGATACTTAATTTTGGAACAAATAACCTCTACTGGGTGTCTTCTTCTTTCCGTGGACCTCCTCATTATGGCTCTTCCAGATATTGTAGCAAATGGTAGCATAGGCAGCCCCTATAAAGAATTTCCTCTTCCTTGGCTTGATACTGGTTAGCCAAGCTTCCATATCAGGTTGAGACTTAGGTTGCATATTAGCTCCTAGCCAAATTGAGAGAGTCATATAAATTTCTGTAGTATAAGAACAATCGAAGAATAAGTGCTGTATATCCTCCTCTTCTATTCCACACAGTAAGCAATCCAAGTCAATCTTCATGAATTTGCTAAGTCTTCTTTTTGTAAGTAGCCTGCCCTTGCATTAAAGCCATAGTATAAACTGGTGTTTAGGCAAGCTAAACTTATTCCACACCATGGTCTCCCAGGTAGGGGACGTCCTATCTCTAATTAGCCATTTATAGCCCAGGTTGATACCATAGTTTACTTCTTGAGGCATATCAGTAAATAAGTCTTTTTCATGGATCATCTTTTTCCAGTAATAACATACAAAACAAAAAATTATTAAGACTATAGATAATATAAAGGTCAAAGTTTTGATTACGTCCAACTCTTAAATTTCAAAATCAAGCAAAAATAAGTCACAAAACTAAAAACTTAAACTAAAACTAAAACTAAAAATAAGTCAAAAATAAGTCAAAAACTAAAACTAAAACTAAAAAAAATATTTACTTAAAAAAACTAAAACTAAAACTAAAAATAAGTCAAAAAAAAGTCACAAAACTACCAAATTCTAAAGTAGCATATGCTATATATCAATATCTAACTAAAGTGTGGTTCTTGTGACATGGTGTTTGTGTCATATTACGATACCTCCAATCCTGTAAGTCTGATCATACTTAGGTAACATCTCGGGTACTCATTGTGTATCATCTTTCTCTTCTTCTTAGATCTATTTTGTCCTCTCTCCCCACACCCATCTGATCCGTTAGAGACGCACAGCGGAAAGGCTGATTAAGAAAAATGTATTGCCTTAATTATTTTATAAAAAGATCTCATGTTCTCTTTCTTCTTGCATATTGTATGGCTTTATAAGCCTGATGATGAAAACAAAATTAAGCACGGTCCATTTCTGTGATGCGCTCAGACGGTTCTGACATCTGATGTCTCTGAGGATGCTTGGCGATCTGACAATAAATCTTTTGTTCTCTTTTTCCTTACATCCCAATGATTTTTTGAGTTTTCACATTGAAGGAGGACACTTTAAACACCCCTCAACATTTCTAAACCCTCCAGCAAGATGTTATTTTTCATGATCAGTACTCCTTTTATCACTTTCTTCATGAAAGATGAAACCACATTGTTCCACGCTGTATCATTTCAACTACTCCCTCCGAACCAAAATGGTCAACATCACTTCTTTTCATGCCGAATTCACTTATTACAGGCGGAATCTTCCGAACCGAGCTTGTAGAGGTGATTTGAGTTCATAAAGAGAGATATAGTTAAAGTATTAATCCAGATTCTTCATGTGTAACAAAACAAGGAGGTTGCTCCATGAGTCCATGTATATCGTATACCCTCAAGGTCTCCACCCAAAAAACTGCATTATTCATATCCAAACAGTAAAATAGCCAATTCGTCATGGCAGATCTAGGTAAAATAAATCGTACAGATGTAATTCTTGCAATTGGTGAGGTGGTCTCTGGTGCCTATGCAATTCAGTCCAAAAATTTGAGTGTACACTTTTTCAACAAATTGATCTTTAAGGCAATCAATGTTGTCATTTGCAATGATGATGACTGGATGTATTATGCTTGAAGTATTATGCATGTAGAGCATTCATATTCTACAATGATGATGATGATGGTAGCGGCGGCGGCGGTGGATGCATTTTGCTTGAATTATTATTTACGTGGAGCGTTTGTAGGAATGATTTTTTAAAATTATACATTTAGGTTGGGCCATGAATTGTATATGCCATGCACGCATGTGTTACAGTTGCTATGCATATGGTTTGCATTTCCTAGAAGGATGATTGCTTGAATACCATCATGAAGAAAAGCAATTGTTTTGGAGAACTCAACATCTCCTAACATTATGTTCTTTGCATTTGTTTGCTTCCAAAGCCTGCTATTGCCAACATTCAACGTTTCCTGTACACTTACAATAGCTCATCCAACATATGTAATTCCAAATGACATGCCAGTGTAGTTATCATTCAGTGACACCATAATACTAATGGGCCCATTATTGGGATGGAGGGCCCATAATCATTCCAAATGGCATGCCATTGCAGTCTAATTTCAGTTGTGATGACGACAATGGCCTATCCTTGCACTTTACTAAATGGAGGATGTACAATATACTCTAGCCTTTTTTACAAGCAATTATGTCTTTTCTCAAGTAACATAGACTTTCTTTTTATGCAGGTAATAGAGGCTCAAGATGATATGCCTGTTGCTGGAGTTGTGACCTTGTATGCATCTCTTTTGACATTCACTCTGCATGTCCACCCTGACCGCCTTGACTATGTAGATCAAATATTGGTGGGTTAGCTTGTGGTTATTTTAATAACTCAGCAATATACCCACTTAAGTAGCATCTGGGTTTTCGTTCTTTGATATATACATGTATGTATGCATGCACCAAGTGTGTGCATTTTTTCATAGTTAACATATTAACCAATCAATTTCATTTCTCACTTCCAGGAGGCATGTGAGAAGAAACTTTCAGGAAAAGGGAAGCTTAAGGACACCAAAGCAACCAAACAGATTGTCACCCTTCTCAGTGCCCCATTAGACAAGTATAAGGATATAGATACTGTACTAATGCTTTCTAATTATCCTTGTGTTATGGAGTACCTTGATGATGCAACAAAGAAAGAGATGGCTAATATTATAGTTCAAACTATTATGAAAAATAAGACCTGCATTTCAACTGCTGAGAAGGTATGAATGTTTAATTTAAAATAAAGAACTACTTCGATGTTTCTTGCTTTATGGCTTGAATTTTTTCCATGAGCAGGTTGAAGCACTTTTTGAACTAATGAAAGGGCTACTAAGAGATTTAGATGAGACTCTTCCTGATGAGGTTGTTTATATGTTCCTTGTTACTCCCTACGTCCCAAAATAAACTTCCCGTTTTGACTTCACACGGAGTTTAAGAAAGGTGAAATTGTGTTGAAATTTGTGCAGAGAGAGAATGACTGAACAATAGATTACTTCTTAAAAGGAAATATGAAGATTAATTATGGTCATCCAAAAAAGGAAAATGGAAAGATTATTTAGTGACAGAGGGAATATATAATCGGGTGCATGACTTAAAGTTGAATATCAAACCTTTTTTTCTTTTAACTGACTGTTCATTTATTTCTTAAATAAAATTACTAGAATAATATCGTATTTACCTGAAGGGTTTTCCATGGAATATTTCAGCTTGACGAGGAAGATTTTCAAGAGGAACAGAATTCTGTTGCCAGACTTATTCAGATGCTCCACAACAATGATCCAGAAAAAATGTTAGAGGTAATAAGCTCTCTATATTTATTTTAAAAATTCTGTATACTATATACTCCAATTGCAGGTTTAGTACTGCAGTTTTTCATTTCTGGAAAACTAAAATTTGTCTGCCTCCGCAGTACCTCTTATGATTAAGATCTGTTTAATTTTTCTTTTTCTGTAACGTTCATGTTTGCTTTCTCTTCAGTAAATAATTAACTTAAAAACATGACATTTTCTGATGCAGATCATTTGCACCGTGAAGAAGCATATTTTGGCTGGAGGACCAAAAAGAATTCCATTCACTGTCCCTCCCCTTGTTTTTAGTGCTCTGAAGGTTTGACTCTGCTTTGCATCACTATATTTTTGTTATGTGATGAATGCAACTAACTTACACGTTAAAGAAAATCATTTCAGTCATAAAGCAAAAAATGAGATGTATGCATTCTCCACTGAATCTCCCTTAACTCATTTTTCAAGAAGAAAATTTGTTCCAAAAAATTGAAAACATGCTGTTACTTTTGGTATGGTGAATGGACTTCTAAACAATGTTGAAGCTAAACATCTCTATTTTGTAAATCTCTCTCTTTTATCTAATTAGTTCTATGAAAGATGAGAATAAAATAATAGCCGGGATACTGCAGTAACACTCAAGGGATGCACAGCACCATACACCCCCACCCTCCTGTAAAAAGAAGTAATGTTTTTTTTTTATGATAATAAATTGACCTGCTCTTCTTATTACTGGTGATGAAGTTGGCTCGGCAAGTGCAAAGTCAAGACGATAATGGTGGTGCTGAGGAGGTCTCTGCTAAGCCAAAGAAAATATTTCAAATCTTAAATCAGGTATACAGTTGGATGAAGCACTCTTAAGTAGCATCAATGGTGTTAACTTGGTTCGTTTTCTTCCATTTTCTTAAATCCTTAGGCCTCCAAATCTTCAGGCCTCCTTAAGTTGACTTATTATTATAATTATAATTATTATTACTATTATTATTTGTTATTATTATAAGTAAACTCTATATCTATCTCATACCATCAATGGTTTTATACGATAAATGGATAAACACATGTGCTTGTCTCTCATTTTCCACTTTGTTTCAGACAATTGAAGTTCTGTCAAATGTCCATGCATCTGAATTAGCACTGAGGTTATATTTGCAGTGTGCTGAGGTACATGAATTTGGATTTACACTTTTAGAAGACTATGAAAGCTTCTCTTGATCTGCAAATTTCTTTTTCCCCATTCTCAGGCTGCCGACGACTGTGATCTAGAACCTGTGGCCTACGAATTCTTTACCCAAGCCTATATATTGTATGAAGAAGAAATTTCGGTAACTGGCAATTTTATCTTCAGTATATGTGCCTCTTTTTTTTCTCCTGGGCTGATTTTGCTGTATGAGCACTTAAAATTTTCAATTTGGATTTTATTTTGATAGGACTCTAGAGAACAAGTGACTGCTATTCACTTAATGATAGGAACTCTTCAGAGAATGCATGTATTCGGCATTGAGAACAGGGATGCATTAACGCATAAAGCCACTGGGGTAATTAATAAGTTTATTTCTACTATACTAAAAGAATATCTGACCTCTTTATTACTATTACTCTTTAATTAATAAGGCCCCATGTATCTTAAGCTTCAGTGTGTTAAGAATTCCGGATAACTGACCTTTATTTTCTAACTACCTACTAGTACTCTGCAAAGCTTTTGAAGAAACCGGATCAGTGCAGAGCTGTCTATGCTTGCTCACATCTCTTCTGGGTCGATGATCAGGACAACATCAAGGATGGGGAGAGGTGGGTAGCCTTTCACCAGCATCCATAGGATACTTGTTTTCCAATATAATTTTGTCATTAAATAAAACAAAAGCATAATGATAATTTTTTTCAAACATGACATTTTAAACTGGTTAGTGCTGGAACTTTATTGGTTCATCCGAGTTGATAGTTCAGGGAGTCAGGGGGTGACAAGTTTGGGCCAGACATGATTAAACAACAGAAAATAAGCTGGTTTGGGCCAGACATATTCGGATTCAGTCCTTAAATGGACAGGCTCAATTAGCCCATTTATTTATCCAGTCTTATATGGGTTGCCTGATTTGACTGTCCAAGGCCCACCCACACAAGTTGCCACTTCTAAGAACACTAGTTATCTGTAGAAACCTACCCGATCTTATATGTAAAGTTCCCAAGAGAGTTCTTTTTTTGTACCCTTTTCCCTTCCAGGGTCTTGCTTTGCTTGAAGCGTGCCTTGCGGATTGCAAATGCTGCTCAGCAAATGTCGAATGCAACCCGAGGCAGCACTGGATCAGTCACACTGTTCATTGAAATTCTGAACAAGTACGAGAACATCAAAACACTTATCTCTTTTTTTCCAATTCAATATTTAAAGCTTTTAACATTTCCAAGTAAATCGATGACTGAGGTGGTACGTGTTTGATATTATTAGGTATCTATATTTCTTTGAGAAGGGGGTTTTGGAGGTCACGGTGGCTCTTGTCCAGAGCTTGATTGAACTGATCACAAATGAGATGCAGAGTGAAAACACATTATCAGATCCTTCTGCAAATGCTTTCTTTGCAAGCACACTGCGATATATCCAGTTCCAGAAGGATAAAGGCGGAGCTGTTGGTGAGAAGTACGAGGCAATCAAATCGTGATGAATGTCCTCTCTGAATTTTCATTCCTCATCCTCCCGAAAAAGAAAACGAATAAAAGCTCTCACCATATACATCACAGCAGAAAAAGCCATCTGTCTTTCGAGTTGAGTTGCCTACAGTAGTGTGTCAAGTATTCCTGATTTTTGACATGGTTTTGTGAACTATACGAAGATGGGTTTTAGAGATTGTTTTAGGTTTTCTTTTTGCCATCCTTTTCTTCGGCCTCTTTTTATATTTTGGGTTTAGAGATGGAACTGGGGATTTTTGACAGAACAGTTTTTTTTTTGGGTGTAGTATTATGGATGACTGTCATGATGTGTACTGTAAAGCAAATTTCTCAATAAATTCATTAAATTGTGTTGAAGAAGAAATGTTGGAGAATGAGCACGTGAACTTTTTATTTTAAATTATGATAGGAAAATTGTGCCTAAAAAAATGATAGGAAGATTTTACATTTTAAACATTTAAAAAAATGCTAAATTTTGATTCTAACCTTCCCCTTTCCATTGCATAGACTCTGCCATTGGTGTTGTGTATCTTGTTGGTGAGTTTGTGACTATGAGAGGGAAGAATTGTAACATCCAACCCGTATGACCTAAAACTATCTAAATTTAGGTGACACAGGATGATTGACTTTTGGAAACATTTTCAAATGAATACAAAACTCAATCAAATAAAACCAAAAGGCATCAAGTGCCAAAACTTAATTAAATGGATTGACCTTTTAAAATTATGCTACCTCTGTCTACGGTATTTGTCCAGTTTCTATTTTTTATAGTCAAATTTAATAAACTTTGATCATTAAATAAAAATAATTTGTACTAGATATTGATACACGAATTTTTTCATTAGATTTGTCTTATAAAATATTTTCAAGATATGTTTTTATCTATTTAATATACTATGTAATATTTATTTAATTATAGGCTAAATACGATTTTGATTAACCGCAAAAATTTAAAACTGGACAAATAATTTAAGACGAAGGTAATATATTTAATGTGGGAGTAAAATATTACTATGAGTAGATTAAACAACACAATGCATAAACAACATTTGTAAAAACAGGCCTATCAACATGTCATTCTATCATCTCGTCGTCCACTGGAATGTATCGCATAATTCTTACTTCTTACTTGCGTATCGACAATAAGAAGGTCACATGATTAGCAATGACAATGAGTGTTACAATAAGTGTTACAATAACGCTAGAAGTCAGTAATACATTTATAAATGGGTGGTGATAGTCACACCTCACAAAAATATTAAACTCACCCCACACTTATTCCATTCTATTACATTAAAAAAATTACTTCACATTTTTCCGAATTGCTTCTTGATGGATACCCTAGACATGGGGTATCCGGTCTTTGTATAATATTAGTTGGGGTGGTCCAGTGTGTTGGACCGGCCCGTTAGTTGTATGTTAATTATTTATTTAAGGGCGGCCCAGTCTGTTGGGCCGGCCCATTAGTTCGAAACCCTAACCCTAACTCTCCCTATTTATACCCCTCTCTTGTTGAAAGAGTGAGGGGGGGAGGAAGGAGGCTACACCACCAACACTATTCATCATCTTCTTCATCTCTACATATTCTCCTTTTTCTCTACCCTTGGGTTCCATAACCCAACAATGGTGCTCTCGTTTAGAGATCGAACGCATCAAGCGTGCTCTCTCCAATTTTTCCTTTGATTTTTTATCCTCCAAATTCGTCATTTCTTTTTAAGTTGGAAAACCCAAATTAGGATTTGGAGGATTCATCATTTTTCTTAATCTGGAAATTCATCCCAGAAGGTCTGTACCGCTGATAACTCCGGCGGAACGCTCCCTTCTCCGTGCGGAGATCATTGTCACGGGCGCCACACCTCGACCTCGAAGGCTCTCAACTACATCTCATCCCCGCCGGATGGATCTAGGTCGCTGTGGCATTCAATCCCTCTTCGCTGTAGTTGCTGCCCGCCCAGCTCCATCTCGCCGCAGCCGAGTCCGACGCCGCCATTGGAATCCGGCGCTGCAATCGCAGCCTAGATCCTATGTCGTCGCCGCCATGGTTTCAGGGCCCTTCATCATCCTCTAGACCAATATGAGCGACCGGGAAGATAGAGGACCTCCACTTTTACAGCAAAGCAGATCCGGCGCAGAAGGGTCGGCGTGCTGTAGGTAGGGGTGGACACGGTACGGTTCCGGTACCGCCACCCCGAGTAACCGGAAATGTTACCGTGCCGGCCGGTACCGGTTCCGGTTCCCGGACCGGCGGTTCCGGTACCGGACCGGCCCGGTTCGCCCCCCCTTTTTTTTTGCTTTTTTTTTTAAATTTTTAAATTATAAAATTGTAAATTTGCAATTGTTTAAGGAAAGAATGAAATAAAAAATCTAAAAATGTAGTTGTTATTTAAATATTGAATATGAGTAATACACTAACTGAAGAACAACCACATTTAATATCCTGACGGTTCAAAAAAAGCGACGAGGTAAAGAACCGTAAAGAAACCCTCGAAGGAGCTTATATATCGCTCACCTAAAAAAATTAATTACATATTTACATTAACATAAAAAAAATTTATAACTTATTCTTCAGAACTCGGACTTCCATTTGTGGTTGCATTCATGTAATGCTCCGATTCGAGTTGGTACGATGACTCTTGAGTCCGACGTCTTGCCAAGAGCCAATCTTGGTTGCAAACCAGTGTTTCAAGAGATTCAGCGTTAAGACAACTTCGGTAGTCGGTTAGAATGTTGCCGCCAGCACTGAATTCTCGTTCAACTGCTACGATTGATACTGGGACGGACAACACTTGTCTTGCTAGCATGCCGAGACATGGGAATATGTGTTCGTTCCGCTTCCACCATCCGAGCACGTCAAAATCGACATCGTCGTCATCGTAATCGCATGGCACACCCTAGTACATAGTAAGTTCGTTGTGCGAGCTTACTGTTGTACCACTTGAACTCGTCGAAGACTGGGCACGTTTCCCTTTCTTTGTAAGAAGCCCACCGACTATGCCGGCAAAACCTTTTTTTGATTTCGGGGGCGGAGGTGGTGCTGTTTCTTCTTGTACAGTACCGTATAACCCTTGATATTCCTTAAACAAATCCTCAAAAAGAGTTATAGCATTATCTCTTTCATTTTTCCATTCTACTAAATAGCTGTAGTAATAACTATTTTTATCTAAAAAACAACTGTAGTAATACTCAATTAGAATTTTAAAATTTTCAATCTTAAATCGTGGATCACAAATAATACCTATTTTATAAATATCAGGAATGTACAAATAATAAGTACACCATTTATCTCTCATAGGAGAGACATAAGGGTACAAATCTGGATCAGCCATACTTTCACGAAAACATGTTGCGATTGTAATGCATTCTTTAAAAAATGTATTTGTAGTTGGTTGGTAAACATGGAAAAAAGTCAGAGTTGCGTTATTAAAAACTTCTAATACGGCATTCAATTTTTCAACAATAACAAATTCAAAAGGATTAATGATTATACGAAGTTCATCCCTAAAAAATTCAGCAAGTTCCTCTTTATATCTTAGGATCTGTGCAATCAATTTGTATGTACTATTCCATCTAATGTTGATATCTCTGGCAAAACTTATTTCTTTTTTACCCTTAGACTTACAGAACATCTTCCAGGATCTCGAAATAAGACGAGCCCCCCAAATTTTTTTAATTCCTTCTTTAATATTTTTCAAAACTCCGCCCATAGCTTGTAGTCCCTGTTGAACACATAAATTTAAAACATGACAGGCACACCGTTGATGCAGAAATCTACCCATAGTCGTAGACGGTGGGCAAATTTCTCTAAGTCTAGAAATAGCAGCAGTATTATTAGTAGCATTATCAAAACTAAATGAAAAAACTTTTTCAGATAAGTTATATTCCCGCAGAATACTCTGAAGCAATAGGAAAATATTTTCAGCAGTATGCTGATCATTGAAATCACGAAATGCAAGAACACGTTTATGCATAATCCAATCACTATCTATCCAATGACAAGTAACACCCATATAAGACAAATTATGATAAGTTTCACCCCAAATATCAGAGCAAATAGCAACACGAGAATTAAAATTGAGAAAAAAATTTGCCAAATTAATTTTTTCCATTTTATACTGGCGAATAATTTCTCGTTTAATTGTTTTTCTTGAAAAACCTCGTGCTTGAGGGTTTAATGCCTGTTGACAATAATCAATAAAACCAAGTTTTTCAGAAAACATGTATGGAAAATTTTCTTCACAAATCATTTCGGCCATTTTTTGCTTATTTTGCTCGTCGCTATAAGCAAAAAGGCCGCTCTTACCTCTGTTAGCAAACCGAGAAATTTGGGTTTGCACTTCTTGTCGTCCCTTTTTTTTGGCCTCGTATTTGGCGTACTCCACGGGATGCCTCGACCTTAGGTGTTTTTCCGGACCGCCATAACCGCCGGAAACTCCCATTTTTATGACGGTCCCGCAATGTTTACAAGTTCCATAAACTATGCCATCTTTTGTGTCTTTGTCAAAATGATAAACAAATAATTCTGATTTATATTTTTTCTTACCTTTGTCCGGACCTCGAGAGGTCTCGGGCTCACCTGCCTCCACGTCGACGTTGTTGCTTTGTGGTGTAGGCTCATCGTCCCCGTCAAGATTATCCAGTCCTGCTTCATCAACATCCTCGAATAGACTATCAAGAGTGGGGAGATTCGCGTCTCCTCTACCAGAATAAATCTGGTTGAATTCTTCATCCGTCATAGCGTCCCCGATTAAATGATCTGGGACAGTAGGAAACGAAGAGACGGAGTGTCTTCCTCGAGAACCGTGTCCGCGTGAGGTCGAACCGTCGGAGGTGGCTTTAGCTTTGCCTTTACTCAATCTTCGGTTGACATCGCCTATATCCACGGACCGTCTACCGGACTCCCTCGACATTTTAATATATATTTTTTTGATATTAAAATATTATATTACTTTTGCAAAAATTAAAAAAATTTCGAAATTTTATATATTAAAATTTAAAAAATTTCAAAAAATAAAGAATATATTTAAATTATTTAAAGATTAAAGAATATATTTAAAAATTAATAATATTTAAAATTTTGAAAATTTGAAAAAATTTTGAAATTTTATATATTAAAATTTTGAAAATTTCAAAATTTTAATGTATAAAATTTTTATATTATTATATGAATATTAAATGTATAAAAATTAAATAGAGATAATAAGATTGAGAGATTGATAAATTGAGAGAATGAGAGAATGAGAGGATTGAGAGATGGATTGAGAAATTGAGTGATTTTTTATGTAAAAAATGAGAGAATTTATAGATAAATCTTGGTCCCCCCCCCCCCCCTTCCCCTCCCCCACCTCAACGGCTAAATAGCCGTTTGAGGTGTGCCCCTCACTTTTTTTTTTTAACTTTTTGCAGGAATTTCAAATGAACAAAAAAAAAAAAAAAAAATTTAACCGGTACCGGAACCGGACCGGTACCGCCTGTACCGGTACCAAAAAATAGGTACCGGAACCGGTACCGAAAGTGGCGGTACCGGTACCGGTTCCCGGAACCGGTGACACGGCGACCTTGCCGGTGACGGTGGCGGGTACCGGCGGTACCGTTGCCGGTGACGGTACCGTACCGGTACCGTGTCCACCCCTAGCTGTAGGTGACTGCATTCCAGCCTTTTCCCTCCCCTCTTCACTTGAGTGATTTTCACAGATGCACCTTTCCCCTGCTCATGATTTTTTACAAGAAAGAAAGGGGAGAAACGACGGGTTTCTTTTGGCGAAGTGGGGAATTCACAAAAAATGGATTTCATTGATCCACTGAAGAAACCGTGGATTTCCTTGATCCACTGTAAAGAAAGTGGTCACCAGTTGCCACCGTTGGATGCGGAAGACTGCAACGGCCGACCCCATTCTTGTTGTGGGTCCAGCCCATTTTGTTTGGGTTCCATTTTTCTTTGGTGGAGGGCCCAATTATGTTTTTACTTTGTTGACTAACAAAAAGGAGAGTTAAAGGGCTGGGCAGTGGCAGTGCTTACGAACAGAGAAGAGAGAGCAAACAGAGAAAAAAAAACAGAATAGAGAGAGCGAGAAGGGCTGGTGCAGAATTTTCAGACCAGCCGCACAAATCCAATCATCACCGAAGATCTGACCGTTGGATTGAGCTGAAATTTTCAGAGGTTGTTCCCAACACTTAGGGCTTCAATCTGTTCAATTTTCATTTCAATCGGAGCTACGGATCTTCTGTAATCGCAGCTGGTGCGACGCTGCGTTTTTGGGTGATAATCCTGATTTTCCTTCTCTATTGTTGATGCCTCTTATGTATGTTGTTGTTGGTGGGCTGTGACATCCTTGTAGACTGAGTTTGGGTGTTTTTACCCTCAATTTGCATAATAAGAGAAGAAGAGGGCGGACTCTCTATAAGTCCCGTGGTTTTTATCCCTCACATCGAAGGAGTTTTCCACGTATAAAAATCGTGTGTCGTTTGCATCTTTATTCTTCATATTTGATTGTGGTTTATTTGATGTGCTGTTGATTTTGTGTGCTTGGTTAATCAATTGTGGTGAATTGGGTTAAGTGTTTGGTTGGTTGTCTTGAAGTTGATCCTTGTAGGTGTTGTATCTTACTTGTTGCTTCTCCCCCAAACAATTCTCTCACCACCAAGTACAGGGTCGCTCTCAACTCGCCTAACGGGGTCATTGGTGCCGGAGTACAGCGTCGCTCTCAGGTCTGGAGTACTAGACGAACCCTTCACAGAACATCACTAAGCACTGACTGCGAAGCCCTAGTCCGTTCGTGTCCTCACAAAGCAGATTGCATATCTAAAACTTGGATGGTAGCTAGTGGCCTCAGGATCGCAGGCCCAAAAGATGCCATCAACAAATCCCAATATGGACGGAGCCACTCGAAATCACGACCCGACTCGGACGGAACTCTTTCCACCGGCGACGGGTCAGCGGCTATTCCTGCAATCCGTTCCCTACTCCTTTCCAGTTTCCGGATATTCTGTTCTAATTGGCGGCGAAGGATAAGTTGATGATTCAGAATAATTTGGCCAATTGATGCTTCTAATCGAAGAACAGATGATGGTGAGACGGTCAATTGAAGTCTCTGATCGGCAGACGAAGGCTTGTCGAAAGCCGATCCTTCATTGGATTGGACACATGATAATCATAAGTGCTCTGCGCGGCTTTCCAATCTGCTCATGGTCATCCCAAGCTGGTCTGACCTCGTCTTTGAAATACCATCAGTGGATGGGCATGAACTCGACATCTTGGAGGATACGACGGTTGTGGTCTCTTCAGCAACTTTGTGGTCAGCCCGACCTGCTACGCGATGCTACCGACCGAAAGAAGCTGTTTTCACCGTCGACTGGGCTAGCCTGAGCAACTGGGCAGTATCGGCTTTTCCTTCAGACCATGATGAGGGAGGGAATTCCTTCGTGATCCATTCTTCTGCCGTCCATAGCCGAGCATATATGGTCTGGCAGGCTGCCGGGCAGGGCTGTATCATGATGAGAAGAGTGGGAAGTATCTACCGTGCTCTAGTCCATAAGCAAGAGAGTCAGGCTAGAGAGTTGAAGGAGTGGGGCCCTGCATCTATTTGCATCAAATAATGGAGAACATATCAAGAACGGGCCTAGGTGAATGACATGATGGTATGTATTCTTCACTATTGTTGCGTATAAGAGCACTGGTACTACCCTTAACGTTCCTCGGCGTTATGGCCATTTTGAAGCCTGGGGGGCGTTAAACACCGCCCCTCTCTCCCGTTAAAAGGGCGTTAAACTTCTTGCGTCAAAGTTTTGACGCACTTTGAAGGCATTGTCACGCCTTCTTCTTCCCTTTTTCTCCCTCTTTTTTCCTCTTTTCTTCTCTATAAATTAAATTTAATTTTTTTAAAAAAATTCAACACAAATACAAATTTCTCTCTATCTATCATCTTTTTTTAAAAAAATTATTATTCAAGTGTTTTATTTATTTTTTCATGAATGTAATTTTTTTATTTAATGAATGTAATGTTTTTATTTAATTAATGTAGTTTTTTTAATAATGAATTTAATTTTTTTATTTAATGAATGTAATTTTTTAATTCAAAATCATGGAAACCGACCTTTCTACGTTGTCGGGTTTCAAACGGATGATCTACGAGCAAAGATAAAGAGAGATCAAGGCGAAATATAATTTACCTTAGTTTTTTTATTAATGTATCTTTTTATTATTGTCGTTTTTTTTATTTTAATGAATGTAATTTTTTAAATTTTAAATTATGGTCGTTTCAATTTCTTTAAATTTAATGAATTTATTTTTTTGTATTTGTGTTTCAATATAATTAAATAATAAATTAATTTAAATTTATTAATTTAAATTTAGGAGATGTATATTTAAAAATGTAAAAAAAGAAGGTTTGAAGCCCCAGTTTGAAGCTCCGGGGCTTCAAAACCATTTCCAGTGAATTTTTGGTGTAAGTTAAAGCTGACGTGACAGAGAGAGAGTTTGAAGCCCCGGTTTGAAGCCCCGGGGCTTCATGACCATTTCCAGTGCTCTAAGTACTGAGGTTAGATACTAACTACTATTGCAGATTGAATTGTGGTGTTATTATGGAGTATTATTATTATTATTACGTATTTTTAAATACGAAGAACAAGGGTTGTTTTGTTAATATTTGTGGGCCCATTTCCAATTTGCCCATGTGATATCTCGTGGAAGGGAGACTAAAATTGAGTGGGCTATAGTTATTTTGATGGTGGGGAACCACCATTAGAATAGTGGAGGGAGGCAATCACATCACACTGTGATGTTTTAGGACGACTTTCAAAGCATACGCTTCAACAGGAAGATAGGGAGTAGATATGGGAGGAAATTACCAACATATGTAGAAAAGAAAAAAATCATTCCTGGCAGTGTAAGTCAAAAGTTTTTTTCCTGTCAGTGCACAACGGATTTGGCTAATCCGTTTCTACTCGAAAATTTTTATCAAACGGAGTAGCGTAATCCGTTCAGCTTATTTTTAAAAAAAAATAAACCCCGAAACGGAGTAGCCAAATCCGTTTGGAATGAAATTAAAGAGAAACGGATTAGGCTACTCCGTCTCCAATCGGATACCCTTCCCATTCCTTCTTCCGTCCACCCATTCCATCCGCTGAGCGAGAGAGGGGCTGCGAACGAGAGAAGGGACCGCCGGGAGAGAAGAGGGCGCCGAGCGAGAGAAGAGAGGGGCAACCGCCGGGAGAATCCGAGATCCGACCGCCGGCGACTAGGGCAAATCGGATTAGGCTAATCCGTTTCATGGAGGTATTTTTTTATTTTTTAGTAATATATATATATATATTGTTTTATAAAATTACATAAATTATATAGAATTACCAAGTTGGGTGAATTTATTTGTTGTAATTGATATATATTAATAAAAATTTGGTAATTTTTAAATTTTGAGATTCTAAGATACTCCATAATTTTTAACATAATTAGTTACTTCGTGAGTTTTTTTTTATAATTGCCTACTTGTGTGCTTGTATTAAATGAATTAATTTTTATGTTGTTATCTTTGAAACAAATGAGTTGTTATTAAATGAAAAAATTGTTATTCTGTAATATTTGAAGCAAATGGATGTTCACCCTTGACCTATTTCACGAGACGTTTTAGTTCTTGAAGGCGGAGTACATAGGTGTGATGCAGTATGGGCGGAAGAAGATTATGCCAAAAAGAGTCTAAAGTGTCATAGGACTTGTTCTAGTATATATCCGAGGACTCTTGTTGCTAATAGACCACCTCGTGTCATAGAGATCTTACGGGATTATGGATTTTATGGGGTGGAAAAGGTAGGTGGATTACAATTAGATTGGGCTCTGATTACTTCTTTAGTGGAGAGATGGAGACCCGAGACCCATTCATTCCATCTCCCCTTTGGAGAGGTGGGAATTACGCTACAAGATGTTGAAGTTTTACTAGGATTGCCCGTTGATGGCATTCCATTGTCGGGGGGCACCAGTCGATCAAGAGATCAGTGGATTCAGATTTGTCATGACATGATGGGTTTTAGACCCGAACCATCTGATATTACATCTTCTACGATTAAGATATCTGCAATTCATCCGAAGGCGCTAACAGAAAATAGTGATGAAGTTGATTACCAACAGCATGCTAGAGCTATCATGTTTAAGTTGATGGGTGGCAGCTTATTTCCCAACACGACGGGAAATAAGGTTAATTTGTATCTATTGGAGGTAATCATGGGTGACTCTGTGCTGGTGCGGGGTCGTGCCATAGGTGCTGCGGTTCTCAGTTTCTTGTATCGTAGTATGTGTCGTGCGAGCATGGCACATGTATCTCAGATTGGAGGGTGTCTTATCCTCTTACAGCTTTGGGCATGGGAACATCTGCCTATGACTAGACCTAGGGGGGTTGTACCATTGGAGCAGCTGGTTAATGTTCCATACGGAGTGAGGTATTTTCCATTTATTTATGTCTATCATGCATTTACTCAATTTATTTTATTCATGTTAATGTTTAATCCTCCATTGGTAGATGGGTGTGTTATCATCGGTGGTCAGATTGTACGACACACTCCTTACGAGCGTACAGAGACCAGCTAGATAGGTTGCTCGAGGGAGAGGTAAGTACTAAACACATCACAGTGTTATGCATATATATTACATTTTAAATGTCTATTGTATTCCTTTTTTAATTATGCACTTTGTTTGGATGCCGTATCCGAATGTCGATACCTTACCACCCTGTTGTTTAGCCGGACTTCGAATATGGATTTCACGCATCCCTTTGATCTACGGATATGTCGTGGAGATGTACTATCCGGATCGATTTTGCAGACAGTTTGGTGCCCGCCAACGTGTTCCTCTCGATGTTGTGTATGATCGACACCTACATAACATTAAGTCGACCACTATGGAGCTCGGAGACAATGAGAGACATTATTTAGGTGTATGGGAGGGACGTTACGCTGCAAATGTAGTGATGGAATTTGGGATGTCGGATGCCACGCCTGAGTACCGTCAGTGGTATTACCTCCATGGTCGAAGACAGATAGGAAACCCCGCACATCAGCCCGGAACAGGCTATGTCCCCATTTCTCCTGAGCTACAGACAGCAGTATGTATTACTTATATTTTGATTAATATTTTTTATAATTTTTTATGTGACTAATAAAGGTATTGTGTGTAGCTATCCTGTATGGCAGATTGCCATCAGCGCCTTGATCCAGGTAGGCACCCGGATGGTTTTGTACCCTCTCACGAGGTAGTCCGAGTTCATGACTTATTAGGTGAGTGTATACGTGCTCTTGGACATGCATCTATCCTCGATCATCCACAGCAGCAACCAGTATACAATCCAGGACATATTCGGAGAAGGGCAGATACAAGGCGCGATGCACCTCATGTAGGGGTTAGGCGTGGCGGGCGTGGTCAACGTAGGTTGCAAGTAGAAGAAGAAGAGGTTCATACCCCGGTCGAATCCCATCGTATGTCCCAAGACGAGGATGCCACTGACGATGACTATGTTGAGAGCGATACCCACACACCCGCTTTCACCTTTGAGCCATCCACTTCATATACTCCGCGATTCGAGGTTCCAGATCCTACACAACGCACGTATCGTACCTCACCGGTGAGGTTTGATGGAGATTATGTGTTTACTCAGGAGAGTCAACTCACGGATGAGTTTGGACAATATCTCTCCAGCACGACACCATCGGTTATCCCTCATACGTTTGGTAACGTTGAAGTAGAGGAACGGGAACAGGATTTGCATGTCAAAAGGGGAAGCAAGTAAGGGCCTCGTTTAAGTCAAAGAACGTTGTTTCTACGACTAGGCCATTACAACTTTTGCACATGGACCTTTTTGGACCTTCAAGAACTATGAGTTTAGGAGGTAATTAATTTGGCTTTGTTATCGTTGATGACTATTCGAGGTTTACATGGACACTCTTTCTTGCTCATAAGTATGATGCACTTAATGCTTTTAAGAAATTCATTAAATTGGTTCAAAATGAAAAAGATTGTCACATTTCATCCATAAGAAGTGATCATGGGGGAGAATTCGATCAAGATGGCTTTGACGCCTTATGTGAGGAATTAGGCATTGAGCATAACTTCTCGGCCCCCCGTACACCACAACAAAATGGCGTGGTTGAACGGAAAAATAGGTCTCTTGAAGAGATGGCTAGAACTATGCTCAATGAGGCTAACCTTCCTAAATATTTTTGGGCGGATGCCGTGAGTACCGCGTGCTACGTGTTAAACCGAGCCGTCATTAGACCGATACTCAAGAAAACGCCCTATGAACTTTACAAAGGAAGAAAGCCTAACCTTTCCTATTTTCATGTCTTTGGATGTAAAGTTTTCATTCATAATAATGGAAAAGATAACTTGGGAAAATTTGATGCTAAGTCGGATGAAGGAATTTTCTTAGGTTATTCTCTTCGTAGTAAGGCATATAGAGTGTTCAACAAGCGTACTAAGACCGTAGAGGAATCTATTCATGTTGTCTTTGATGAATTTGATGCTCGCTTGGCGAGAAAAGGTATTGTTGATAATTTTGCAGGTTCTTATGATGATGATGAAGAAATCGTTAAAGAAAAGGAACCGGAAAAAGAAAAAATGCAGGAACAAACGGAGCTTCCTAAGGAATGGAGAACATTGAAGAACCACCCGATTGACAATGTCATTGGTGACATAACGCAGGGAGTTTCTACTCGTAATTCTCTTAGGAACACAATTAATCACATGGCCTTTGTTTCTCAAATTGAACCAACAACCGTTTTGGATGCTATTAATGATGAACATTGGTCTATGACAATGCAAGAGGAGCTTAACCAATTTAAACACAATGATGTTTGGGAATTGGTGCCTAGACCTAATGATCATTCCGTTATTGGCACAAAATGGGTGTTTCGTAACAAACTCGATGAAAATGGTATAATCACTAGAAACAAAGCTAGGCTTGTAGCTAAAGGCTACAATCAAGAAGAAGGCATTGATTATGAAGAAACTTATGCACCGGTTGCACGTTTAGAAGCTATTCGTTTATTACTTGCATTTGCATCTACAATGGATTTTAAACTTTATCAAATGGATGTTAAAAGTGCCTTCCTTAATGGTATCATTCAAGAGGAAGTGTATGTCGAACAACCCCGGGTTTCGAAGACTATGAGTTTCCCGAACATGTCTTCAAACTCAAAAAGGCGCTTTACGGTCTCAAACAAGCACCTCGTGCTTGGTATGAACGGTTAAGCAAATTTCTTTTGGACCATGAGTTCAAACGGGGTCAAGTCGACACTACTCTTTTTATCAAGAAAGATAACCAAGACATCCTTTTGGTTCAAGTTTACGTAGATGATATCATATTCGGTGCTACTAACGAGATTTTGTGCAGGGATTTTTCCGATATGATGCAAAGTGAATTTGAAATGTCAATGATGGGAGAATTAAAGTTCTTCCTTGGGCTGCAAATTAGACAATGCAAAGAAGGAACATTCGTGTGTCAAACAAAATATTGTAGGGAATTGCTTAAAAGGTTTGATATTACCGAATCCAAATCCATTGACACACCAATGAGCACCTCTTGCTATCTCGACAAGGACGAAAAAGGTAAAGATGTTGACATCAAGCGCTACCGAGGTATGATCGGCTCTTTACTTTATCTTACCGCGAGTAGACCGGATATCATGTACTCCGTTTGTATATGCGCTAGGTATCAATCATGTCCTAAAGAGTCGCACTTGGTTGCAATCAAAAGGATAATGCGATATCTCGCGGGCACGTTGAATGTAGGTCTTTGGTATCCCAAAGGTTCAACATGTCATCTTGTTGGCTATTCCGACTCGGATTTTGCAGCTGCAAACTCGATAGGAAAAGTACCAGCGGTACTTGCCACTTATTCGGTCATTCGCTAATCTCGTGGTTTAGTAAGAAGCAGGTTAGTGTTGCACTTTCCACCACCGAAGCGGAATATGTCGCTGCGGGAAGTTGTTGTGCCCAAATTCTTTGGCTAAAACAACAACTAGTGGATTTCGGCCTTATACTTGATCACATCCCTATTAGGTGTGACAATATGAGCGCTATTAGTCTAACGAAGAACCTCGTTCTTCACTCGAGGACTAAGCACATAGAAATTAGGCATCACTTCATACGAGATCACGTCCAAAAGGGAGATGTCACAATTGAGTTTGTTGAAACGAAACATCAATTGGTAGACATTTTCACGAAACCCCTTAGTAGGGAGAGTTTCTTCCACATTCGGAACGAACTTGGAATTTTGGATATCTCTATGAACTAATCCATTCTTTTTATTGACTATAATAATTTGAGCGTCGGAGGCGCGATAAATTCTTTTTTGCAGGGCTTTTTAGGTATCTCTTCCCTTGGTATTCAACCGAATTGGACTTGATGTTTTTTTCTGTCAAACAAGTTTTAATCGATTACTCCTCGAAGAGAAATCGATTAGTTGCCTCTGTCCCTCTTAATCGATTACTTGACTTTTGTTAATCGATTAAAATCCGAAACTTTTTGCTCTGCGTCACTTTAAATCGATTAATTTGGTTACATTAATCGATTAGACTCATCTGTCCATCTTAATCGATTAACCACGTTTGCTTAATCGATTAATAGCTTGAAACGCAAACGTTTGGTTCAGCTCCACGTTTAATCGATTAAAATGCTTCATTTAATTGATTTTGCCTCGGCTGTGTTCCTTAATCGATTAAATACTTTCTTTTAATCGATTAATATTCGATTTATGCCCTTATATCCAGCCCAGGCTTCGTCTTCTTCGCCATTCTCCTGTTAAGAAATCCAAAACCCTAACACCTTCCCTTCTCCAATCTTTCTCAAATTTCTTCCATCTTCTCACCAAATCCCATCAATTTCAAAGAGGAAGGATGCCAAGGTGCAAGAACGCTTCATCGCGTCAAGAATCGGCGGCAGAGGAGAGTGAGAGGCCATGGCGTCGTGAAGGGAGCAAGTATATTCACATTCAAACCGGACTCGCCTTCAACACTGAGGCTTCAGTCGAGAGGTTCCACAACATCTTCCTCACGAAGGAGATCGTCTCTCCTAAGATCGTGAACAAGGACCTCTTCAAATCAGCGACCTATGCCCCGAGTAAGTCTCTTCTCCTTCAGCAAGGTTTGCTTCGTTTCATCCATTTGACGTATGAATTCTTTTGTCCAAATCTTATACGTCAATTTTATGCAAATATTCGTACCACTAAGGGAGACTCGCCATCTCTCATTTCCTATGTTGACGGAAAAACCGTTTTCATTGACGGTGCCGGTTTGACTTCTTTGTTTGGCCTTCGTCGCGGTGAAATTACCGAAAACTTGGATGAAACATTCCAAGATGAGACAATTTGGCGACAACTCGGGTTAGATCATCGTGACCTCAAGTTTAGAAATTCTAGCAACCCGAGTGTCATTAATCTCACTTTAATTCAACGCGTCCAACAATACATCTTCTCATATGATTTGTTGCCCCGTGATTCGAACCATGGCGTTCTCAACAAGGACGATATTCGTTTGTTTCACGTCCTGTTGAACGATGTCAAATTTGATTGGGTTCACTTCTTTATCGTTGCACTTAGCGATGGCACTCGTTTTTCCCATCTCCGTTTTGCCATCCCCATTATGCATAACCTTGCTCATTGCAAAATAGACTTTACTCGGGACACTCAGGTGCCGGTCAAGAAGACGTGTTTCATCACTGAAGCCAAGTTTTCCCGGATCGTGTATCGAGAGGAGGGCGATGCTGCACCAAATCTGGACCTAATAGTCGCAGAAGAAGAAGAAGAGAGCCAAAACGAGACTCAAGCTGAGTCATCTCGAGCCGGAGGAAGTCGAGCCACGGAGCGCGTCACTCGTCAACGGAGGACTCGTCCAAGAGAAGAAGCACCAGAACCTTCTTGGGTGAAGAGGATCTTCGATACTCTCACGTGCATCCGAGATGACGTTCGCCAGCTCAACGAGAGGATGACTCGTTTTGAGCAATCTCGCTCCTACCGTGGCCCGCGTCACAGCTTTAGCGGAGGAGCTCGTCCGACGAACTCTCTTTGATTGTTATTTTCTTTCTCTCTTGACTGATTATGATACATTGTTATTTGTTATGACTCTTTTTGTGGATGATGATGTTTCCTTTCGATGATGCTAGTTGATATTAATTATGATTGTGTATTGATATCATTGTTGGATTGGCAATATTGTTCTTGTTTAGAACATATTGTCCCTTTGTGGCTTTTTTACTAAGAGTTCTCTTTTAAAGAAAACTCTTGCCAATTTTTTTTCTTTCCTTCAATATCCCGGCATTGTTTAAGGGGGAAGGTTATCGGTTGATAATGCCAAAAGGGGGAAGGAAGGATAGTTGAGAATTTTTTAAAATCGTTTTTCCGCTTATTACTCCGATTATTTTTACTGCACTTCTCTAACCTTGCAGGGGAAATTTTTCTGAAAAGGTAGTAATTTCTGAACTCTTACTTTGCTCTTTCTCAACTATGTTTGTCATTATCAAAAAGGGGGAAATTGTTGGACATGAGTTCAAACCCCTTTTCTATTTCTTCTGGAATATTTTTTGTTTTGATGAATGACAAACAGGATGTATAATTTCAAGCTGATCGAAAATTTATTTTCGTATCGAGAAAAGCAAAGAAGGGTATCAAGAAGTGTACGACGATAAAAATCGACGATCACCCCTACGCAGATTTTTTTTTAAGAGAAGTGAAGACTCCGAAGATTTTTTTATTTTTTAATTAAGTCTAGGAATCTTTGTAAGGATGACAATTTTTTTCTGCACAAACAAATTATTTTTGAGGGATAAAAATTATTATTTTTTGAGTCAGTTGAAAAATTGCTTTTCCTCTGTCTAAAATATTTTACTGAGTCAGTTTCAAAATAAGTGTGTCAAAACTTCTTAAAAACATTTTTTTTAGATTACACATATTTTTTGTGTATATCGTTTGACACACAAAATAATTTTTGGACTCACTTTTTCTCCCCTATTCAAAATTCATTGAATAAGGGACTTGAGGAGCGTTCTTGTCTCAAAAAAACAAGTATACGCCAATTCACTTCATATCGCAACTGGCTTGGGCCCTTTTGTGTTGCGCATTATTTCCTCCATAATCGATTAACTTCCTTAAAATAATCGATTAATAGGCTTGTCGTTGGATTCCCTGGTCTGACTAATAATCGATTTTTTGTCTTCAATTAATCGATTAGTTCAGACAGAGTCGACTAATCGATTTTTAGGCCTTCTGTTAATCGATTATTTATGTTCTTCCATTCAGGTTTTTCGCCTCTGTGTACCGTAATCGATTTATTTATCTACGTTAATTGATTAATTTTATCTGGTGCATATCCTCAGCGTTCTCCAACGGATTTATTTTCCTCAGCCTATTTAATCCCTCATTCTCCTTCATTTCTAATACATCTCTTGCACTCCAAAAATATTTCTTGAGCTATACTCATCCCTTGCTTCATCTTCCTCATCAAAATATTATTTTTTGAGAGTTAGAAATATTTTTCTTTGAGTGCTTAAAGAAGTTGTCATTCATAGAGCTTTAATTCTTCAACACTACTTTGCTCAATTTTGTGAGCTTTCATTCTTGTGTTGTAAACTCAATCTCATTTGAGTGTTCTTCTTAAGACTTGTGTGACTCAAGTCTTGTTGTTGTAAGAAAGTGAGGCTTGTGTGATTCAAGTTCTCAAGTTGTATCGGTTTTTCAAGCACCCGTTGAAGTTTGAAGATTAGTAGGACTTTCGAGAGAGTCTCTCGTAGGACTAGATTAGCCACGAGGTGGTGAACCAGTATAAATCTCGGTGTTCTTCTTTCCCTTACTCTCTTTATTCATTCCTGCGATTCTATTATTTCACACACGCGAAAAACGCACATTCTTGAAAACAACTCTATTCACCCCCCCTCTAGAGTTGCACATTTGTCTAACACCTGCGTCAGCTTGTATCAATTAATGGGGTACGAATCGATTAGCTTCATTTTGATTTGGTCTTAGGGGTACAATACCCTAGGTGAGAAATGTTAAATACCGTGTCAGTTCACCGTCACTGATTTGGCCTCTTCACCCGGGTCTAGAGTGGACTCTATATTTCTCTCTCGCTCCTCTTATGCATTTAAGTCGAAAATCACACACGGCCGAGTACGTGACAACTTCAGAGGTCGAGCTTATAATTTCTAGTGGAGTTCGAACCGAGCTTGAGAAGGTGACCGAGTCCGAACTCAAGGTCATGACGGAGTCTAAATTTGCCGGATAGTGTTGTGAGCTCTGGCTCAGTGGTGGTGCTCTCCACCAACTGACTCCATTGGTGCTGGGTGCGCTCTATTCGGCCGAGCGCCTGTTCTGATTCCAAATAACTCGAGGGGCTTTGAGAAGTTTGTCCCGGTTTTCTCTTCGTACGATAGAGTACATGTTCTGATATCTGAATACGATGATCTCCACTATTTTTGATCTCACCGGGCTGCGACCCAGCTTCACGATTTAGCTCAGATATGCACCTGATCCTAATCTATGTGATCTATACTCAGATTTGCGCCATGTTTGCTTCTACGATTTGGGTATTTCGTCAAAAAAGAAAATAAAAAGAAAATCACAAAAAAAAGAAAATCACTTCCACGCGACTTCATGTTCGCTTCCATGCGACTCTATGCAGCTGTGCATCATCGGGCTTCCACGCCACAATACGGACTCACGCGGTCCTCGTCATTGCGCAAGCAAATCCCTCCGGAGGGTAATGCAAGGTCCTGCTTAGGACAAAAACTTGCAGTCCTACTGAGGACAAATATTAGATCTGCTTAGATCGCACTTATACGCTACCACGCGTCATCGGTGCCACGCCGCCCAAAAAAAACGACAAAGGATTTTCTCATGTTTTGTCTTCTAGGTACAAAGTGGGAGACCTCAAGACATATGCAGCTTCAGAAATGTCAGCGCAGTCTACCCGCCTAGCAATACTCAACGTGGACAACAACTGCAGGCTATCACATTTTCTACTAATCCTTGTTTTGCAGGATGAGATCCCGTCTTTTCACGGATCACACATTATTTCACCAAAAGCCCTCTCCTGAGGTCGGTCCCATCCACCTCAAGAGGACTTAGCTTTTCCCGAGGTCGGCCTCAGTCACCTCGCAAGACACTTAAGCCCTCGTCTCCCGAGGCACCCAAAAGCCCTCTCCTGAGGTCGATTCTAGCTACCTCACGAGGCACTTAAGCCCTTGTCTCCCAAGGCAACTAAAAGCCCTCTCCCGGGGTCGGTCCTATCCACCTCACGAGGCACAAGACTCTTTTCCCGAGGTCGGCCTCAGCCACCTCGCACGTCACTCAAGCCCTTGTTTCCCAAGGCAACTAAAAGCCCTCTCCTGAGCTCGGTCCCATCCACCTCACGAGGCACTCGACTCTTTTCCCGAGGTCAGCCTTAGCCACCTCGCACGTCACTTAAGTCCTCATTCCCCGAGGCAACCAAAAGACCTCTCCCGAGGTCGGTCCCATCCACCTCACGAGGACTCAGCTTTTCCCGAGGTCGGCCTCAGCCACCTCGCAAGACAATTAAGCCCTCGTCTCTGAGGCACCCAAAAGCCCTCTCCTGAGGTTGGTTCTAGCCAGCTCACGAGGCACTTAAGCCCTTGTCTCCTAAGGCAACTAAAAGCCTTCTCCCGAGGTCGGTCCTAGCCACCTCCCTAGGCACTCAACTTTCTCCCGAGGTCGGCCTCGGCCACCTTGCAAGTTGCTCAAGCCCTTGTCTCCCAAGACAACTAAAAGCCCTCTCCCGGGGTCGGTCCTATCCACCTCACGAGGCACAAGACTCTTTTCCCGAGGTCGGCCTCAGCTACCTCGCACGTCACTCAAGCCCTTGTTTCCCGAGGCAACTAAAATCCCACTCCCGAGGTCGGTCCCATCCACCTCACGAGGCACTCGACTCTTTTCAGAGGTTGGCCTTAGCCACCTCGCACGTCACTTAAGTCCTCATTCCTCGAGGCAACCAAAAGACCTCTCCCGAGGTCGGTCCCATCCACCTCACGAGGACTCAGCTTTTCCCGAGGTCGACCTCAGCCACCTCGCAAGACACTTAAGCCCTCATCTCCCGAGGCACCCAAAAGCCCTCTCCTGAGGTTGGTTCTAGCCACCTCACGAGGCACTTAAGCCCTTGTCTCCCAAGGCAACTAAAAGCCCTTTCCCGAGGTCGGTCCTAGCCACCTCCCTAGGCACTCAACTTTCTCCCGAGGTCGGCCTCGGCCACCTCGCAAGTTGCTCAAGCCCTTGTCTCCAAGGCAACTAAAAGCCCTCTACCGAGGTCGGTCCCATCCACCTCATGAGGCACAAGACTCTTTTCCTGAGGTCGGCCTCAGCCACCTCGCACGTCACTTAAGTCCTCATTCCCCGAGGCAACTAAAAGCCCTCTCCCGAGGTCAGTCCCATCCACCTCACGAGGCACTAAAGTTATCTCCCAGACAATTTCAACGCTTTTCCCGAGGTTGGCCTTGACCACCTCACAAGGCATATAAGCCCTCGTCTCACTAGGCATCTTAAGCCCTCTTCTCGAGGCACTCTTCAATGCCGTCCCAAGGCACACCCCCTAGTGCACTTTCTAGGGCATAATCTTAAATACTCATAGAATGGGCGGCCTGGCCAGGCTGATCGGCCAAGCCCATCGCATTATTTGCATTTGCTTAAGATTTTTTCGGGCAAATCATTATATGAAGGAAAGTCGCCATAGAGCGAGGGGACCAAAGACTCCCACCAGAGCCGAGCATGGGCACTACTCCCTTTCACCTCGGAATTCTTCCTCGGCTTAGGGAGTGGGGGACTCTAGGTACTCGGCCCATGATTGTTACATCTCCGGGTACTCGGCTCGTGATTGTTACATCCACACCGTGAGAACTTGGCAGATCGACATCTCGATCTAATGTGGCACTACGGTAGTTCATGCCGGCATGCACTTTTTGGCAATATTTTATGGCGAACAACCCTTGGTCCCGGACAACGAGTCCGGGGGACTGGAAGATCGCCCCTTCTGAGATTCACACAGTTCTTTTACTCGAAGACCTCACACCCTTATAATGTTTTTCTTGATCCTCTCTGTGGGACGAGATGCACTCTTTTCTTGACCGAGGATTTTTTCCCATCCTCATGGGTTTTTTCCTCGGCAAGTTTTTAATGAGGCATCCCCCATGGAGTGAGTCACACATTGACGGGATTGTGGGGAGATCCTTGAAGACGATGATGTACTTTTCATTGAACGGTACCGAACCAACTATGGACTCATTCAGCTCACTGAAGTACGAGCAATTCCCCATCATATGATTGTTTGCGCCATTATCCAAATGCCACTCGTCCTGATTTAAACTTCTGGATTCTAGTTTCTTCAGTAGGACTTTAGTTTCATTCTGGAACACCGCTTCGTTAACAATCCATGCCATCAGGAGAGAACTTTCAACTTCATCTGTCGTAGCAAAATGGGCTTCTCCATGTTGTTCTGGAAAGTTGGATGCGAAGTTTCCAAACTTGTCGCATCAGTAGCATTGTATCTTTGACATGTTGCGGTTCTGCCCTTTCCCCATTGGTTCTTTCTAGTCTCATGTGTTCTGCGGCCACCACGACCTCCGAGACCACCTTTTCCTCCATGGTTACCAGATTTGTGACTTTGTTGACTTGAAGACCCAACACCCTAATACAAAATAAGAGTTTGGATTGGGACTCTACCGTCTCATCATCCTTTACCCACTCTTCATATGCCTTCAATCGCCTAACAATGTCTTCAAAACTGGTCTTCTTGAGGTCAAGTGTGTGCTTCAAGTCTGTTATAACCTAGATAAACTTAAAGCACAATAAGCTTTTCAAGAACTTCTTCACCATCTTGTGACTACTTATTTTCCGCCCAAGCGACATTGACTTTGATTCTATGATAGAGAGTTTCGTATAAAACTCGTCAACAGATTTTGTCTCCTTCACCTTCAGATTCTCGATCAAAGTCTGTAGACAATGTTTGATGTCTAGCCTCCCGTACTCGATCTCGCCATCATATCGGATCTTGGGTGCATCCCAGATTGCCTTCGTCGTAGTGAGCTCTCCAACTTATTCCACCAATTTTTTTGGAACATATTGGAAGATAAGAACGACCGTCATGTCATTCTTTTCCCCTTGCATCACCATCTGCGTCACCTCCCATACCTTGTACACCATCATAATTGCCCTCATGCGTACGATCCATACATTGTAATTTTTGGAGGTGAGCAGTGTGAATTGAATTGAATGAACCAAATCTTGCCCCTTCAATGAAGAAGATGTGTCGGATGTAATGTCCAACATCTGCTCCGATACAAAATAACACAGACACAATCACATGGTGCTGTTGGGACAGACGTCCATGCTTTGTACTCCCTCCGTCCCATGAAACATGGGACTTTTGCTTTTTAGGAGGGATTTAAGGGGAGTGTATTTTGGTATTGAATTTCCAAAAATGTCCTTTGATGTGATGGGTAAAAGTATGATTTGATGGATAGATTATTAGTAAAAAGGTATGATGTGATAGTTAGGGTATGAAAAAATAAGGGGTAAAAGTGACTCTTTAATAGAAATGAGAAGTGTTTTGTGGGACGGATAAAAAAAGAAAGGAGAAAGGTTTCATGAGACGGAGGGAGTATTAAATAAAGCTGACTCAAAAAGTCAATACAAAGAATCCCTCATAGTTTTTGCGATGATATAAACCCTACATGGCTACATCTAGTTACTTAGGGACCAAGTAACACAAACAAACTCTAATTACTCTTACACGGGACGGCCACTAATCCTGCACGATTAGGCCCTAAATAAGAAATTGTCCAACAGTAACAATGATATTATGTTTTAGACCAGTCACTCTTGTTGATGATGTGCTTAAAGGAATTGCACCATATGTAAATTTCACGGTTAATGAAAACTCATATAGATAAAGATATTATTTGGGATATAATATAATATTCATCCCCATCCCACCGGTGAATAAAGAAAGTTGTTTTCAGAACGATAAGAATAATATCACAAAGATGTAGAACGAGACTATGCCAATTTTGTTGACGTTGGTGCGTTTGATGAAGTTGATGACAGACCTTTACAATAAATTTTGGGTGAATCATTTTCCCAAGTTATGAAAATTATGAACAAAATTATACCCACTATTCTATAGCACTTTGAAGTTGAGAAACTCATCAACAATTAAAATCAAATTTGATAGAGCATGTATGATATTTTGATAATAATACATATTATTATATAAATTTATGTTTAACTTTTATGTATTTGCATGAGTTATTTTAATTTTTGCATTCATGTTATTAATTAATGTAATTCTTGAAATTTTAGAATGATTAAATTAAATAATTTCATCTCAAATTTATTTATACTAATTAATTTAGGCCGACTTTCAAAGCATACGCTTCAACAGGAAGATAGGGAGTAGATATGGGGAAGCTGGAAAAGCTGGGGCCTGCGTCAGCTTGTATCAATTAATGGGGTACGAATCGATTAGCTTCATTTTGATTTGGTCTTAGGGGTACAATACCCTAGGTGAGAAATGTTAAATACCGTGTCAGTTCACCGTCACTGATTTGGCCTCTTCACCCGGGTCTAGAGTGGACTCTATATTTCTCTCTCGCTCCTCTTATGCATTTAGGTCGAAAATCACACACGGCCGAGTACGTGACAACTTCAGAGGTCGAGCTTATAATTTCTAGTGGAGTTCGAACTGAGCTTGAGAAGGTGACCGAGTCTGGACTCAAGGTCATGACGGAGTCTAAATTCGCCAGATAGTGTTATGAGCTCTGGCTCAGTGGTGGTGCTCTCCACCAACTGACTCCATTGGTGCTGGGTGCGCTCTATTCGGCCGAGCGCCTGTTCTGATTCCAAATAACTCGAGGGGCTTTGAGAAGTTTGTCCCGGTTTTCTCTTCGTACGATAGAGTACATATTCTGATATCTGAATACGATGTTCTCCACTATTTTTGATCTCACCGGGCTGCGACCCAGCTTCACGATTTAGCTCAGATATGCACGTGATCCTTATCTATGTGATCTATACTCAGATTTGCGCCATGTTTGCTTCTACGATTTAGGTATTTCGTCAAAAAAGAAAAGAAAAAGAAAATCACAAAAAAAGAAAATCGCTTCGACGCGACTTCATGTTCGCTTCCATGCGACTCTATGCAGCTGTGCATCATCGGGCTTCCACGCCATCATGTTGAACAAATTGTAATCAAACCCATATGTATGCGTTAAATTTAACTTCTTTCTTCAATCAATGCATTCAATTCATCATGTTCATCCTAGACGCATGTCCTAGGGTCATCATCATGTGCATACCGCTGTAGGGAGGTCAGGCTTTCGTGCGCCTACTACAGTGGGCCTGTCCAGGAACCTTTGGGATCCAACGGGTTTTCATCAGGTGGGCTTTGTGTACGTACATGGTAGTCAGGCTACGGCTACCACCCAGTTTTGCTAGTTCACTTGCGAAGTTTTGTCGAGCCTGGCTCATTACCGGAGTGCAGGGGTGATCCTGTCAAGTGAGACTAAGTCAGGGGTATCATGCATCAAGTCATATCGTCATCATGTATGTTACATGTCACGTCAACATTCAATGCGGTTGTCATCATCATGTATGATTTCCATCATGTCCATATTTAATGTGGTTGTTATTCATTTTGTTATGTGTAATAATATCCCATCAAGTGCAAATTAATCAGTTAGCAAACATGTGGTTTTCCGTACGTTAAGTACAGGTGTTTATATGTGTATAACCATATGGGTTATCACTTCATGTTCTTTTGTTAGATTCACTCCTCAGCTTTTGCTGAGCGTGTAGTTGTTTTTGCTACACGCAGGTAGACTTGACGGTGCAGGTGCTAACCCTGGAGGACAGTGATGGTGGGGAAGATGGGCGGCGCATGGACAAGTTCAATAATTAAATACATTTAATTAATTAATCATTTGGGCATGAACCCACCATTTGTCATTTTACTCATTTATTTACTTCCGCTTTTACTCTGCATTTATATCACACACGTTATGGGGTTAACTCCCTAGCATTTATTTCACTAATTAAAACACAACCGTTTTCATAATAAATAGTCATTAATGCGTTTTTCTCTACGGACGGTTCTCGGACCACCCATGTAACCCTACCGGTCCGTTGGGTCGCGGGTGAACCGGGTCCGCGGAAGGCGGGTGTTACAATTTGGTATCAGAGAAGTTTGATTTTGTGAAAAAAACAACAAAAAAAACATATTTTGTCATCTTGGTCAAAGAGTATATTCAAAAAGTCCACAGCCGCATCTCCCTTCACATCACTCCCAGGGAAAGGTACACCGTTATTTTAATCGCATGTATGATATATTGTAATTAGTTCTCATTTAAGTTATTTCCATAGACAATGAGTCAAGCAGCAGGCAACGATGGACAGGCTGTCCCACATGAGGGGCCTGAGCACGTGAGCGTGCACACGGAAGCATCGAGCTTCACACCCCAGCAGGTCCCAGAGCAGGTAGCCCCGGGTGCGGGTCCTGTTCCGGAAGTCGTACTCATCAACAACCGCAGTTCGCGGCTAACTTCATGAACTTCCTCCAGCAGTTGGCTGGCGGGCTGGCGCATATGTTCCACCTCCGCCACCACCGCCACCACCGGTGGCTGTGGTCACCATCGAGAAGCTCCGGAAGAACGGAGCTGAGGAATTCTTAGGCGACCAGATCGCCGACCCCATGATCGCTAAACGATGGTTTGAGCGAATCGTACGAGTTTTGGGAAACCTTAGGGTTCCACAAGATCAGCGCGGCGACCTCGCAGTCGCATTACTTCAGGATTCCGCCTACGACTGGTGGAAACGCGTGGGAGCAGACGTCCCTGAGCCCGTGCAGTGGCCCACATTCGATCGACTCTTTCATGAAGAGTACATTCCAGAGCACTTCGTCGAGGCGAAGCGAGAGGAGTTCTTGAAATTCACCCAGGGCGAACTCACACTACCTGAGTATCGTCAAAAGTTTGACGAGCTCGCAGGATTTGGGCAAGACCTCGTCCCAACCATGGAGAAGCGGTGCAAGCGCTTCGTGGAGGGTCTACGCCCCGACTTATCAGCCCATCTGATCACTGCTCCTCGGGTTGACATCAATGCACTGTTCAAGCATGCGTTGGACATGAATGCAGCCCTCATCAAGAAGGCCGAGTACGAGCAGGCCCAGACGACGCATCCTCGTCCACCTCCTCCTAGCTCAAGCAGCAAGGGGTATCCCTCCGTGCCAAGCAGCCCGCACACAAGCAAGAATACCAAGTCAACACATGCCCCGTCACCAGTGCCTACACAGGAAAGCGGGAAGAACCCGAGTAAGAGTGGATATCGGTACTCAATCTGCACCCTATGCGGTCGAAGGCACCCCGGAGAGTGTTGGTTTACTCAGGGCTTATGCCTAGGGTGTGGTCAGGCCGGGCATTTCCGTAGGGACTGCCCGACAAACCCTGGCGAGGCGTTTACGACAGAAACCGAAGCTCTAGCCCCAGCCGCCCAGCCCGCTCGGAGCCAAAGATCGATAGCAGCGTCCAGCCAGCCCAATAGGCCGACGCTGAGCGCTCAGTCTGGAGAGGCTTCAGCTCGCACAAACGCAAAGCGCGGACGCACTGAGTAGTTCGCACATGACGTAATCATGGTGATCAATGACTAGGTAAATTTTGAGGACGAAATTTTTCTTAAGGGGTGCATAATTGTAACGCCCTACAACCGGTCTATTAGAATTGATTGTTTTAAATAATTAATTACTGTTCCGGTCCAGAGTTGGGGAAAATAAAAAGTTCTTCGGAAATTTATTTGAACATGTCATTAAATTCATTTTGACTGTCTGTTTCCGAAAACGTAAACGGTTTTCAATTCGTACCCGTTCGGGGGAAAAACTGTGTACCATTCAGGTCAGATTTTACATAACGGAGTAGAATTTAGGGAATTAATTCCCCACTTAACTCTTAACACGCCATTCCTCTCCCTCCCACATTCATCCACCATTATTTGTCATCAATTGCCCATTAATCCTCATCATTATCCATCCCATATAATGACTCCTTCCTCTCTTCACTTTCCCCACCACACTTGTAACCCCCAACCATTCACACCCTCACATCTCTCTCACTTATTTCCGGCCAAGGCAGCAGCAGCTCGGGGAGGAGTGCCGGCAAGTAGACGAAGGGGAAGGAAGGAGAGGGAAGGAAGGAAGGCCAGCGGGAAGCCGTTCGTTGTCCGTTCATTAGAACCATTCGTTCATTCATTTTGTTTCCGTTTCATCAACCCCTTTTCATTTAGAGGTGAGTAGTTGTCCCTCTAATTCTAGAACATCAAGTCATAATCTATGTTGTTATATTCATAGGAATATCGTACGCAACCTACGTAGAAACTATGCATGTTCGTAGGTTAACCATCCAACATACGTGAGTCCGTGTTATCAAGTTACGAACTCGTTAATACAAGCATTTTGAAACTCCGTATATTCATGGAATACTTAACATGTAATCATAAACGTTCGTTTCAAAAAAAACTCCTAACGTATTGATGATAACCAAACAGTCAAAATGGGAATCATCGTGCCTTGATAATCGATTTACAGAACGGAATAATCGACTATCAGGTCACGCTGAACTCTTCAGTTCATCCAGCATAGTGTGACAATCGATTATCACATAGGAAATAATCGATTATCAGGGCTCTCTGAACTTAGGACTTTCTGAACAAACCAACTTGACAATCGATTGTCATAGGGTGACAATCGACTATCACAGTCTGCGGGACTTTGGGGGCAGAAGCTGCACAACATGATTATCGATTATCAGCAGTAGACAATCGATTATCAGCCAGTTCTGAACCTAAGGCCATCATGTTGAACAAATTGTAATCAAACCCATATGTATGCGTTAAATTTAACTTCTTTCTTCAATCAATGCATTCAATTCATCATGTTCATCCAAGACGCATGTCCTAGGGTCATCATCATGTGCATACCGCTGTAGGGAGGTCAGGCTTTCGTGCGCCTACTACAGTGGGCCTGTCCAGGAACCTTTGGGATCCAACGGGTTTTCATCAGGTGGGCTTTGTGTACGTACATGGTAGTCAGGCTACGGCTACCACCCAGTTTTGCTAGTTCACTTGCGACGTTTTGTCGAGCCCGGCTCATTACCGGAGTGCAGGGGTGATCCTGTCAAGTGAGACTAAGTCAGGGGTATCATGCATCAAGTCATATCGTCATCATGTATGTTACATGTCACGTCAACATTCAATGCGGTTGTCATCATCATGTATGATTTCCATCATGTCCATATTTAATGTGGTTGTTATTCATTTTGTTATGTGTAATAATATCCCATCAAGTGCAAATTAATCAGTTAGCAAACATGTGGTTTTCCGTACGTTAAGTACAGGTGTTTATATGTGTATAACCATATGGGTTATCACTTCATGTTCTTTTGTTAGATTCACTCCTCAGCTTTTGCTGAGCGTGTAGTTGTTTTTGCTACACGCAGGTAGACTTGACGGTGCAGGTGCTAACCCTGGAGGACAGTGATGGTGGGGAAGATGGGCGGCGCATGGACAAGTTCAATAATTAAATACATTTAATTAATTAATCATTTGGGCATGAACCCACCATTTGTCATTTTACTCATTTATTTACTTCCGCTTTTACTCTGCATTTATATCACACACGTTATGGGGTTAACTCCCTAGCATTTATTTCACTAATTAAAACACAACCGTTTTCATAATAAATAGTCATTAATGCGTTTTTCTCTACGGACGGTTCTCGGACCGCCCATGTAACCCTACCGGTCCGTTGGGTCGCGGGTGAACCGGGTCCGCGGAAGGCGGGTGTTACATTGACCACCTCACAAGGCATATAAGCCCTCGTCTCACGAGGCATCTTAAGCCCTCTTCTCGAGGCACTCTTCAATTCCGTCCCAAGGCACACCCCCTAGCCCACTTTCTAGGGCACAATCTTAAATACTCATAGAATGGGCGGCCTGGCCAGGCTGATCGGCCAAGCCCATCGCATTATTTGCATTTGTTTAAGATTTTTTTAGGCAAATCATTATATGAAGGAAAGTTGCCATAGAGCGAGGGGACCAAAGACTCCCACCAGAGCCGAGCATGGGCACTACTCCCTTTCACCTCGGAATTCTTCCTCGGCTTAGGGAGTGGGGGACTCTAGGTACTCGGCTCATGATTGTTACATCTCCGGGTACTCGGCTCGTGATTGTTACATCCACACCGTGAGAACTTGGCAGATCGACATCTCGATCTAATGTGGCACTACAGTAGTTCATGCCGGCATGCACTTTTTGGCAATATTTTATGGCGAACAACCCTTGGTCCCGGACAACGAGTCCGGGGGACTGGAAGATCGCCCCTTCTGAGATTCACACAGTTCTTTTACTCGAAGACCTCACACCCTTATAATGTTTTTCTTGATCCTCTCTGTGGGACGAGATGCACTCTTTTCTTGACCGAGGATTTTTTCCCATCCTCATGGGATTTTTCCTCGGCAAGTTTTTAATGAGGCATCCCCCATGGAGTGAGTCACACATTGACGGGATTGTGGGGAGATCCTTGAAGACGACGATGTACTTTTCATTGAACGGTACCGAACCAACTATGTACTCATTCAGCTCACTGAAGTACGAGCAATTCCCCATCATATGATTGTTTGCGCCATTATCCAAATGCCACTCGTCCTGATTTAAACTTCTGGATTCTAGTTTCTTCAGTAGGACTTTAGTTTCATTCTGGAACACCGCTTCGTTAACAACCCATGCCATTAGGAGAGAACTTTCTACTTCATCTGTCGTAGCAAAATGGGCTTCTCCATGTTGTTCTGGAAAGTTGGATGCGAAGTTTCCAAAATTGTCGCATCAGTAGCATTGTATCTTTGACATGTTGCGGTTCTGCCCTTTCCCCATTGGTTCTTTCTAGTCTCATGTGTTCTGCGGCCACCACGACCTCCGAGACCACCTTTTCCTCCATGGTTACCAGATTTGTGACTTTGTTGACTTGAAGACCCAACACCCTAATACAAAATAAGAGTTTGGACTGGGACTCTACCCTCTCATCATCCTTTACCCACTCTTCATATGCCTTCAATCGCCTAACAATGTCTTCAAAACTGGTCTTCTTGAGGTCAAGTGTGTGCTTCAAGTCTGTTATAACCTAGATAAACTTAGAGCACAATAAGCTTTTCAAGAACTTCTTCACCATCTTGTGACTACTTATTTTCCGCCCAAGCGACATTGACTTTGATTCTATGATAGAGAGTTTCGTATAAAACTCGTCAACAGATTTTGTCTCCTTCATCTTCAGATTCTCGATCAAAGTCTGTAGACAATGTTTGATGTCTAGCCTCCCGTACTCGATCTCGCCATCATATCGGATCTTGGGTGCATCCCAGATTGCCTTCGTCGTAGTGAGCTCTCCAACTTATTCCACCAATTTTTTCGGAACATATTGGAAGATAAGAACGACCGTCATGTCATTCTTTTCCCCTTGCATCACCATTTGCGTCACCTCCCATACCTTGTACACCATCATAATTGCCCTCATGCGTACGATCCATACATTGTAATTTTTGGAGGTGAGCAGTGTGAATTGAATTGAATGAACCAAATCTTGCCCCTTCAATGAAGAAGATGTGTCTGATGTAATGTCCAACATCTGCTCCGATACAAAATAACACAGACACAATCACATGGTGCTGTTGGGACAGACGTCCATGCTTTGTACTCCCTCCGTCCCATGAAACATGGGACTTTTGCTTTTTAGGAGGGATTTAAGGGGAGTGTATTTTGGTATTGAATTTCCAAAAATGTCCTTTGATGTGATGGGTAAAAGTATAATTTGATGGATAGATTATTAGTAAAAAGGTATGATGTGATAGTTAGGGTATGAAAAAATAAGGGGTAAAAGTGACTCTTTAATAGAAATGAGAAGTGTTTTGTGGGACAGATAAAAAAAGAAAGGAGAAAGGTTTCATGAGACGGAGGGAGTATTAAATAAAGCTGACTCAAAAAGTCAATACAAAGAATCCCTCATAGTTTTTGCGATGATATAAACCCTACATGGCTACATCTAGTTACTTAGGGACCAAGTAACACAAACAAACTCTAATTACTCTTACACGGGACGGCCACTAATCCTGCACGATTAGGCCCTAAATAAGAAATTGTCCAACAGTAACAATGATATTATGTTTTAGACCAGTCACTCTTGTTGATGATGTGCTTAAAGGAATTGCACCATATGTAAATTTCACGGTTAATGAAAACTCATATAGATAAAGATATTATTTGGGATATAATATAATATTCATCCCCATCCCACCGGTGAATAAAGAAAGTTGTTTTCAGAACGATAAGAATAATATCACAAAGATGTAGAACGAGCATGTGGGGTGAGGCTCAACTAGCAATTCTACACGGCCATGCATGATTTTTATCATTAGAGTAATATCAAAACTATCATGAGAGCATATCATATTGCATAATATGATAATTGAAGATGAGCGAGACTATGCCAATTTTGTTGACGTTGGTGCGTTTGATGAAGTTGATAACAGACCTTTGCAATAAATTTTGGGTGAATCATTTTGCCAAGTTATGAAAATTATGAACAAAATTATACCCACTATTCTATAGCACTTTGAAGTTGAGAAACTCATCAACAATTAAAATCAAATTTGATAGAGCATGTATGATATTTTGATAATAATACATATTATTATATAAATTTATGTTTAACTTTTATGTATTTGCATGAGTTATTTTAATTTTTGCATTCATGTTATTAATTAATGTAATTCTTGAAATTTTACAATGATTAAATTAAATAATTTCATCTCAAATTTATTTATATTAATTTATTTATTTAATTTTTTTATATTAATTACTGATATGTAATTTAGTTTCAATAAATTTATAAACTGAAATAATTATATAGTATTAATGTTAATAATAAAATCATAATGGGGGTGACATAATAAATACTCCATTTGTAGTGAATTTATCATCATAATCAATATCCTAAATTCTTGACAAGTTTTATTTGTTTGTACATTTTCGTTCACTTTTTGATAAAATAAAATATTCATTTAACATTTTATTTTATTAAAGTTTTAATGTAATTTTGAAATTTGTAATATTTTTTTTCTTTTTTATACCAATTTTTAACTAAAAAAATTTCAAAAGAAATAAAATTTTATACATTATTTGATATATGACAAATTGACGATTATTCTAAGGCGGGAAAATTGTTTTAATAAAAAAGCTTAAAATGTTAAATAGATGTTTTGATGTGTAAAGTTCCCAACAGATATCTTCAAAATAAAGAAAAGTTCAAAAATTTTTGAAGAATAACGGATGAGTTTATGAGTGGAGTTGTATTCTTGGTCCATAAAAAATATGAAGAGAGAAATATAAGTAAGGCTGAGTGGTGCGTAGCGGGAATGCTCAGCGGGAAGGGCCACGTGGTGCAGGAATGAAAGGGGACCACCCCCCTCCACGCAGGAACGGAAAAGGTGGGAACCCCTTCCTGTTTTTCACGTTCGCCCTTTGACAGTCATTTTAATTTTTTGTTTTTGTTGAAAGTAACCGTTGGGAATACAAAATTTAAAATTAAAAAATTTCACTATTTAAATACAACACTCCACTCATCTTTTTTACACAACTTCCCATCGATTTCTTTGAATTCTAGTACTATTTTTGTTGAATATTTTTCACATTTCTAGGTACCATGGATCCATTCCGACCACTAACGTCTTCCTCCGGTTCTCCCTTTTTTCATTTGCGGCTTACGCTCAAGGGTCGAGTTCATTCCAATTACAATAATTTCAAGAATGGCAACAAATTCAGTGTCAGCAATTTCAGAACCAATGGCACCTGTCCGTCCCATGGCACGCTGCCACCGCATGTGACTGCTCCCACACAAGGCGTCCCTTTCGATATCGATGAGGTTGTGCCCGATACAAAACGACCTAAAAAGTAAAAAGAGAAGGGAAAACTTGAATGGGGACCAAGCACGACTCTAAAATCTTAGACCATGACCGAGGAGGAAGCGTTAGCCAAAGCTTGGGTTAACAATTCCACTGACCCGATCAGAGGTGCGCTTAACTTAATTTATTTTTTGATAGAATTTAAGATTGGGTATGGACAACTGGATTGGCCTATAAGACACTTGGGCTGAACCACATTAAAAGATTGAATCCAATCGATTAGTTAGTTCAACTCAAGAGCTTATAGACCGATTAATCTCCTCACACTTTTCCGATGTGGGATGCTCTTTAACACTTCCCATCAAGTGGACAACCGGGTCATTTTGAATCTAACCGGCTAACCACTTGCAAATGAACTCCCATTCCTTTGACTTTTTTTTTGAGCGCCAACACCTAAAGGACCACGAGCCGCTGGGTATGGACTTCCAGACGAGCAATCGTGTTAAACGAGCCACAGGCCATTGGGTACATACTCCATACGGACAACTGGGCTAAAGACTAACAGGCCGCTAGGAATGAACGTCTAGACGGACACCTTGACAAATGAGGTGGGCCAAAACCTGCTTTGATACCATGATAGAATTTAGGATGGGGTATGGACAACTGGATTGGCCTATAAGACACTTGGGCTGAACCACATTAAAAGATTGAATCCAATCGATTAGTTAGTTCAACTCAAGAGCTTATATACCGATTAATTTCCTCACACTTTTCCGATGTGGGATGCTCTTTAACATTTTTTTAGCTAAATTTAGTTTTTTCATTATTATATATTATTTTTTCTTAATTTTTTCCCCTCTTTTAGAGAGAATGCTCAGATGAGCTACGGGCTTTGGGCTAAACTCACTGACAAATATCATTAGTTGATGAACGCAAAGATGTACCGCCTTGTTCACTCCGTAGCTTTCAAGTACCGCAGTATGAATAACAAATTCAAAAATTTAGCGGTATCTACCACAATATTTACCTAAATCGTGTGACGGTTTGAGTGATCAAGACGTGTTGTAGCAAGCACTTGATAAATATCAAGCGTAATTTTCTTCTTCATTCCTGCATCATAGGGCGTGGAACATCTTCAATCGATGTTCTAAGTGGGCGCTCGTTCCAAACGAGGTCTTCTGAGCAAAGGATCCAAAATGTCCATGTCGGGTGACTATAATCCCGACATGTCTGATACGCGTTGGATGCCAAGTATCAGTGACGATATTGACGACATACCAACACCACCGGAGCCAGAATGACCCATCGGGAGGGATCAGGAAAAAGAGAAGGATCTTCGCGCATGGCAGTCAAAACCTTGGTTAAAGGGTTTAGGTGTCTCAGCAGTTCGTTGTCCGCCTTTGCTGAATTGCAAGCGCAGAGGCTTCGGGTTAAAAAACAAGCGAGAGCGGAGAGGCTTGAGAAAAGACGCAAAGAAAAATATCGAAGCAACTTGCCCTCGAATGCCAATGTCCTCAGACTTCAAAATCATGAGCACCGATGTTGGTAATCTTGGTCCAACGGAGCGTAAGGTGGTGATGAGGATAAAAGATAACATATCCTGGAGGTGGCTTGGAAGTGCGGCGAGTGACGGCTCAAGCGAGGATGTTTAGATTTTTTTACTATATATTATGTTTATTTTTATTATGTATTTTTATATTTTCCCTTAACAAAGTATTGTTTTACGTACTGTTGATGTATTTCTTATTTTAAATTAAATGAAATGTTCAATTATTTTAAGTTTAATAAAATAGGAGTTTTAAATAGATTTTTATTGTTTTTATATTTTTAGTTTAAATATATAAATTAAAATAAATATTAAAAAATAATATTAAAAATCAAAGGGCATTTCGCTGAGAGGGGAAGTGAAGGTGAAGGAAAAATTGAATGACACTTGATGCTCATCCTTTGAGAGCATTGGTAGTGGCGAGGCAAATGCCTGCCACGCCATGCCACATCACCCATTTATCTATTTTGCCATGCGTGGCTTGTGCAATCCTCCACGCAAGGCATGGCTTGGGCGAGCCATTCTTCTCTTCTTCTTTTTTTATTTTTATATTTGTAGAAAAAAGGAGTTTTTTTTTAAAAAAAATGAAGTGCATATATTTTTATGAAAACAAGATAAGTAAAAAAAATTATAATTAAAATACGTCACAAAAGTGTAAAAATGACAAAAACAATTACTTGCCACTACATGAAATGCCATTGCACTCACTCACCACACACTGACTGGACTCTTTTTGATTGGTTAGAATGCTACACGTCACCGTGTGGCATTCCATTTTTTGACTTGACATTGGGAATCTATTTACTTATTTAGAATAACAGCCCAATTTCGCCGAACTGATTCATTCCTGAAATTCAGGTGCGAACGATTCAACGGCATAGTTTTCCGGCCAAAGGGCATACTAAGCATGTGTATGCATATTATCTCTCTCCCAACTCTTTCTCGATCTTCTTCTTCTCATTCCACAGTTTCCCAATCTCTCTCTTTCTCTCTGGAACCAGTGATCGTATATCTCATTAGCAGGCTCTCTCCACAGTTCGCTCTTCCATGCAGCTATTTGCGATGCGATCGGAGTGGTTTTAGAGGGATACAGATTTCTCTGCAGACGCATATTTCAGATCTTCTGAAGACGTAGAAGATCTGAAGCTCCCGGAATGAGCGCGTCCAGATTCATCAAGTGTGTGACAGTCGGCGACGGTGCCGTCGGCAAGACATGCCTCCTGATTTCCTACACAAGCAACACTTTTCCTACGGTTCGTCTAACTGCCCTCCCCTTCAGTGTTATTTTTCCATTTCCGGTTAGTGAATATATTTTTACGTCAGTTTTTTTGTTTTGTTATTCCGTTTAGTCTATTGGGAAACTGGTTACTGGGCGGTCTATCTCCCTCTATCTCTTGATAAACTTCTGCTATGGACTTTAATGAGTTGTGGAGCAGGGAAGAACTTTTGAGTTGTTTTGCACTTCGTGCTATTTGCCTTGCCTATTTGATGTTCAACCTGTGGACTTCAAATTTTAAATGAAATTTCCAATGCCTTCATAAAAAGGAAAGTATTTGTTCAATGGAAATTTCCTTCTTACATTATACTCCCTCCATCCTGCTAGGATTTTCCGACTGCCACTGGCACAAATTTGAAGAGTGTGCAGTTGATGTTTAGTTTAAAGAGTAGGAAATAGTATGGACCACACATTAATTTCCTCAAATGGAAAGTGGAAATGTATTGAGAGACACCCAAATAAGGTATTTCGAAAAGCCCTAACGAGAAGGAGAAAGTATGAAGTTTTGGGTAGTCAATGCAACAGTGCATCAACGGTGTAATGAAAATGGCCGCTTCAATTTTTAGAGAATAAGGTTGTGTACACCTTGCCCCTAGACTCTAACGGCATTGGGCTCAAACAAGGTTTCTTTTGTTGTTGGACATGTGATTCACATTGAATTGCTTTGCTCAATGATTCCTATAGACAAATTATATAGGAATATTGGTATATCTAATGCAATGAGCAACTTCCAGTCAATGTCATGATAGTAGTAGTATATATATTGAATTTTCTGAAAGTTGTGGATCTTGCATGCTCATATAAGTAAATTGTGGGCTTTGATTATTTCTTTAGGATTTCGATGCAGATTGTTTTCAAGAACATTTCTGCATGATGGAGTAATTATCGTGTGCGAACAATTCTACTTAGATGCCAATCGTAACTCCTTTTATTCATAATGTTCTACAGGATTACGTTCCCACTGTATTTGACAATTTCAGTGCCAATGTAGTTGTCAATGGGGCTACAGTTAACCTTGGGCTGTGGGATACTGCTGGTAACTCTCTCAAAGGCTCTTATCAGTGTTGTGTAATCCATAAATCTTGATATCTTCCAAACTTGTAAAACTATACGTAGTACTGGTATTATTATTTTTATCTATAAAGTCCAGTGAATTCAGCTGAAGAAGTTCATCTGCTTATGTTCTTGTATGTTTAGTTTAAGGAGTGAGTTTTACTCATTAGTATAGGTCTAAGCTTGTTATACTTAAACAGGACAGGAGGATTATAATAGATTAAGACCGCTGAGTTATCGTGGAGCTGATGTTTTCATTTTGGCATTTTCTCTCATTAGTAAAGCCAGCTATGAAAATGTATCCAAAAAGGTGCGGAGTTAGTTTCTGAATAAATTTGTATCTTTCATCCCTTTTTTTCTTGTTTGTCTTTGATTGCTTGAAAATTGATTCAGACATTGATAAATCTTGTTCCAGTGGATCCCTGAGTTGAAACATTATGCCCCTGGCGTGCCAATAGTTCTTGTTGGAACTAAACTTGGTGAGAAATACATTCTTTTCAAGTATTAAATATTGTGTGCATGTGGTGTTAAGCGCATATATGATAGGAGCTCAGTTTAACTAGCTTTGTATTGAAAGTGGTCGCCCATGTTTCTTTCACCAAAGAAGTTTATAATTTTTTATGTGTTTTATTGCTTCGTGCTTATGTCAACAGATAGTCTACTATGGAGTATTATCTATAAATTTTACTTTACCTGACAAATCAATTTGCTGTGTATTGATTTGATTTTTGAGTGCTTTCTAAGTGGTATTGCCTTTCAATTTGGTGCTTTCTATGTCAATGGATAGTCTACTATGGAGTATTATCTATAAATTGTACTTTACCTGACAAAATCAATTTGCTCTGTGTATTGATTTGATATACCATACTCCCACTATATATTGTACTCAGACCTTCGTGATGATAAGCAGTTCTTTGTAGACCATCCTGGTGCTGTTCCGATAACTAGTGCTCAGGTAATTCTGTTAAATTGCATACAATGGAGGGAGATATTATCTACCCTTGTGACCTTTACAGTTCTGCTATTTGATTTGCATAGGGAGAGGAGCTCAGGAAATCGATCGATGCCTCAGCCTATATTGAATGTAGTTCAAAGTCACAGCAGGTTTGTATATTTTTGGTACTGTATATTCATTGAAGCTGTTTATGGACAGACCATTGTCACTGTAGTTATTGTCTATGAAGTAAAAAGCAGGACCGTATGGTTCGACTAAGAAAGTAGTCCAGTCACTATCAGTGAATGAGATCCAACTAGTTAAACCTACTGGTTCTTTTCATTCTTGTTTGTTACTCAATGGTATTCTTTGATGCAGAACGTGAAAGGAGTGTTCGATGCTGCAATTAAAGTTGTGCTCCAACCACCCAAGCAGAAGAAAAAGAAGGGAAAATCTCAGGCCTGCTCCATTTTGTGATCAACATATATGTAGGTCCAAGAATATACGCTATCCTTATTGAATTTCCCTTTCATTTGTCTTTGTTTCCGGTCCTCCTCGGGTGTGACATGAAGCTCTTTAGTGCCATGGTCACATGTTGCAATGATGAAAAACATTTGATTTTCTTTATTAATGATGACAAACATGATTTAATGACTAACGTTTAGGGCAGTGGCATTGCCTTTCAATTTGGTGCTTTCTATCCTCAATATTGAAAGTTTTGTAGTATAATTCTACAGTCAATTTGTGGAAGCCTAGGTACCTGAACTTTTACCTAAATGGTGCATCAACCTTGTCCAAAGTTGATGGGCAATGCTAGGAGTACACCAAAATGGAGTATTTATTTGTACATAAAGCTTTCACAGCAGACACGCAATATCTGTACATGCACAGATATTGCGTGTGAATGCTTGGTGTACCCGATTTTGGTGTACCGGTAGGTTAATTCAAAGTTGATTGGTTAGGTAGTCTCTTCTTAGACCATTCCCACGTGGGGAAATATTGCACGTTTTTTTTGTTGCTCCCCACCAGTGTGCTACCTATTCTCATTCTTTTTTTTTGTTTTATTTTGTCTCCATGTAAAAAAAGTTCCACAGCAATAAATTAAAAAAATCCTCATCATTGGGAAGCATTAGACAAATTTCATAAAAAAATGATGTGGAGAAGAGGGAAAACGTAGGGAGAGGTGAAGAATTTTTTTTCACACGGCCAACAATCTGAGATTCTGAGGTATTAGGGCCTCTTTTGTTTTTAGTTGAAGGTAGTGCCTAGACCTAACAAAAAATAGCTCTAACTTGTTTCTGACTCAAGATGTGTCCCGAAAATATTGATTTTTAAAGAAAGCCTTTGTTGACTGAACATCAATATGACTGTACACGAAATGACCTGCTAAAAATGGGATAAGCCTGACCGAATTTGAACCCGACAAGATCAACTTGCTAAAGTAAGAATTTTTGAAAGTCATGTACTTTAATACAAGCATGAAATATAATATGATAAAACTTTTATTTGGCAAAATAGACCCAGACCTGATAACCCGAACCAAATAACTCGGAACAGAATCAGAAATGACATGAAAACTGAAGAATCGAACACCCAAAGTGATCTGAACCGAATGTATTTAAGCTTGAGCCAGATCTAAATTCGATTGAACCTGAACTGGTTAAACCCAGAATAAATTGAACACGAAACCGATTAGACCTGAAACCGATTAGACTCGAAACTGATTAGACACAAAACCGATTGCACCGATATTGTTCTAGTTCAAAACAAATTAAACTCAAATCTAGTCAAACCTAATACTTCATTAATTCATGTCTTTCGAAGAAAAGCATATTCGAGTTAAAAGTACAACTGATTTCATGTACAAATGTTTTAGTCTGTATTTTATCACTTAAACTAAGGTGATTGTCTATTTTTATAAGAGTATATATTTAATTTATAGTGACATCGTAACAAACATTGATGGATATACTAGCACATTATTGGTGATACTTGTATATATATAGCCCCCTTTACACACAGGGAGGGGAGGCTATACACAATGCTAACATTAGCAACTCTAGTACTAAGAGATTTAATATGAAACTAGTATAAACCCCGAACCGATATAAACTTAAACTAGTATAAACTCGAATCGGTATAAACCCGAATCGATATTGAACCAAATCGAAAACGAATTAAACCCGGAACAAATCTAAACCAACGCGAACCGATTATAACATATATCTTAAAGAAACCCGAGCCGAAAATATTCGAACCGAAATTGTATCACCCCAACTTGAACAGTCTCATCAACTATTCCAAATTAGAGAGTTAAGGAAAAAAATATACTATTTTTAGATAAAAATATCATATGAGCATTTATTAGAAGTAGCGGAAGCGAGTTTAGAATACAATATGTTTGTAAACATTACATCATGACAAATTTAAACTTTTTATTTAAGTAATATATTTATTCAAATAAAACACATAACCGTCTATAAGAATACAGATTAACTTGTCATGTCTAGTACTTCCACTTGTTCCAGCTAGGGCTGGACACGGTACCGGTACGGTACCGTTATCAGTGACGGTACAGCCGTTACCCGCACCGTCACCGGCCACCGACCCGCCACTCCGGTTCTAGGGAATCGGTACTGGCACCAGTTGCGGTGCCAGTTTTTCGGTACCGGCAATGGCGGTATCGGTGCCAGTTCCGTAACCCAATTATTTTTTTCCTTGGCTGGCACTTTGGCAGACCTATAAAAAAATTAAGAACAATAAAGTTCATAACCTGTTGAGTTGATCTAAAACTTGATGACACTAGGTCATGAACATGTAATTTTAAATCCGAACTCGAATTCACTCAAACTCATTATAACTCGAACTTGATCCGACTGACCAATTTACCAGTTCTAGTAGTATTTTAACGCGGGTCACAATACTCAAGAGGTGGGTGTCGCAATCTGCAGTGAGAGAGGGTAAGAACTCTATACTCTGTATGTAAACTTTCCAAATACTCCGTTGATGGGATTAACCCGATCAGATGGCGGACCAAGAACGTAACGTGGATCAGAAAGATATAATCTCGTAGTAATATTCTTTGATTAAGTGCAGAATTGCTTGAGTCGTCCTCACAATGGCGGGTTCTTTTTCCTTTTATAGTACTTCTAACATTGTAATTAAAATTATACATAATGGGAAGGATTATGGAGATCATGGGGTTGTGATTCCCTCTTTTCCGGTCTCGTTCTCTCCCCATCTCGTCCATAATCTGGTGGTGTGGGCCACGTGTCCCGCTCCTTCTCTGGACTGGGTCGTCTTGATTTAATCCATGATTGGGCCGTCCCTTTCCCATCTGTCATGCGTGTAGTAGTGGGCTCGGCCCGTTACCCCCACCTGGCCTTATCCATATTGTGCTATTATGGGCCTTTATTGGGCCTGGAGCCGGGTCCATCAGACCCGATATCCATCACAAGCCCCCTAGTTTTCTGGCAACGTGTCGCTAGAAAACTAATGATGAGCCGCCTTTGGGTTTCGTGTCGGATCAGAAACGTCGCACTCGAGTGCCTTGGGTCCCTCTTTTCAACGGATATAACCCATTCCGGATTCGTCTTCTTCCTCCTTCGCTATCGAATTTCAACCCGAACCGAATTCCGATTGCGATTTCCCCCAAATTCTCGCTCCTTCCTCCGAAATGGCTCCTGTAGATCCCGCAACCTGGACCCATGAATCCTCTATCATCAAGGAGGATGAACTTCGTGAAGTGGCCGAGCTTCTGGGCAGAGGCTTCCGGGTTCAACATCCCAATGCTGTCGGAGGTATTAGCTTATCTCATAACCCAAACCCCCAGAAGTATATGGTCATGCACTACCACTCCGTGGAGAACGGGTTCAGATTGCCCCTCCACGGTTTGGTTCGCGACATCTGCCACCATTTTGAATTCGTCCCTGGTCAGTTGACTGCAAATGCGCACAAGTATGTCGCGTCCTACATCTTGCGATGCTGTGCCCTGGATAGAACCCCAACGCTGGACGAATTCCTCGTCCTTTTCAGTATCGGCGGTCCTTTTTCCTACTACAGTCTATTTCCTCATCCCCAATCTCCAATTTTTGAGAGGGTTGAGTTAAAAATCGACAAGTGGGCACGCCGCTATTTTGTCATCGAGTTTCCAGTCCACAGCCCTATAGATTTTCCGGGCACTGTACGCTGTAGCTCTATCTCCCGAACACCATTCGCTGCTATACCCCAGGCGGAGGCGGCATATAACATCTTGAGAGAGGAAAGGGGTTTGATTCCGCATCACTCCCTTCAGGATACCAAGCTATACAAGAAGGCGAATTTTTATTACCCTTTCGGTCCTGACCCCATTCTGTTTGAAGGGGTGTCTTCCCCCGAAAGGTCAAAAACTCCTCCTGTTGTGGAATCCAACCTAGCCGGGAGCTCCTCCGGGAGCCAGGCCCAAGGCAACACCACTGCCTTGGCTGTTTGCAAACCGCCTGCTGCCTTGGACGTCATTCCCATCTCCGGCATTCCTGGGTTAAGGAAACCCACGCCGTCCCGGAAACGACTACGGGAAGGGGTTACTGGCGATGATTTCCTTCCCAAGAAGAATAAAAGTGAGGGTACTCCTGCTTTGCTCAGCCCCTTGACCACATCTTCTGGTACCTAGAGTACTGCCCCTGCTTCCGCATCCGGAGGTTTGGAGTTACCCAACCCGGATAGCTTAGATCGTGAGGGGGATGAACTTCCGGACCAGTCAGCACTCAAAAGACCTGCAGTGCAGCCTCAGCCTGAGGTTATCAATACCTCTCCACTAAGCGCAACCATTTCCCAAGGGGTAGAGGGAGAAGCTGACAGGCAGAAAGAGCCGGAGACTTCTCCTGCAAGAGAGAAGAAGGTTGAAGTGCAGAAAGAATTGGATGCCTCCTCCACGATGGAGAAGGAAGCTGAAGAGCAAAATTGTGCTGAGGCTCCTCTAGAGACAGAGAGAGACTGAGAAACAACAGGAACCGGGAAAACAGCATTCCACTGTCACACCCCCAGCCTTCAATCTCCCCATCCGGCGTAAGTTCACGCCGCAAACCTACCCTGCCTTTAGGGAGGGTTGGGCAGGCTTTTCCCGCGGTTTGAACTCCTTACAGGCCTCCCACTGGGCTATCCAGGCAAATCTAGAGAAGATGAGGGAGTCAGTGCAAGAGCCTGCAATTCCCCAGGCACACCCCGACTTGCTTGCCCTCAATGCTCTGCACTTCATGGAGCAGGTACTCTTCTTTTTCAAGAATCTCTTTATCCCTTTTTAGTTATCTCTTCCTTGACTTCCCTTCCCCTTTCGAGGCCCAACAATCACTCCTCACCCTGACTGAGGAGTACTTGGGTGGAGCATCAGGGAACTACCGGACCGTAGTGGTCCTGAAGGAGAAGGAGTTGGCTGTCAGGGCTCTCCAGCAGAAAGTCGACACCCTAGAACAACAAGTCCAGGTCCTCCAAGAAGAGAATGCCCGAATCAAGGCAAATGGCTCAATGGAACTAGCAGCTGAAAGGTCCAGGGTCAAGTCCCTGCAAGAGCAGATTGCTATTTACCAAAGTGTTGAAACATGGGCTTGTCACGTTTTTCGTACTAAAGCCGTGTTTGTTCTTATGACAGGTTTTGATAATGCCAAACCGCCGTGATCAAGTCGAACATTGAATATACAAGGCGAAGAACGAAGATAAGAGCAAGAGTTAAACGAAGACCAAGAACGAAGACCTTAGTCATAGTATTGAGTCAGTCTTTATTGTGATCAAGACCTACCCAATCTTTACACCTTGGCTCTTTAGGCTAAAATCTCTCATTGTATTTCTTACATCATAAAAATGTTTTTCAAACTTGTTTAAGTCATTAAAAACACTTGGTGTTCGCCCAAACCAAAAACCAAGCCATCCAGTGTTCGGCTTTCAGAAACCAGCGTTCGGCTTTCGGTTATCGGCTTTGGTCTTTGGCATCCGAACCAACCAAGTGATTTTCAGCATTTTATGATCTGGTTTCACTCTTTGGCATGTTTAAACGGTTCTCTAAAAAAAACACTTTGAAAACCATCTTTCGCTTTTAGTCGTTTGACAAAAACCACGCAAAACGGCGTAAACTTGGCTAGGCGTGGTTTTTACTCAAATGACGTGGTTTTTAAAGTAACTCACTTGATTTCTTAGCCAAATACATCAAATAAGTGTTTCAAACACTTGGTTTTTATTATGGAGAACTTTGGATTTTTTGGTCGGTTTTTGCATCGGTTGGCAAGGCCGTGGTTAAGGCAAAAACCATAGGTTTTTGGCTAACCACCCACCCAGCGATGGGAAGAACATCCCATCGATGGGTAAGCGGCCCCTTAGCCAAACAACTTCCAGAACCATGCCAAACAGCGATGGGAAGTTCTACCCATCGCTGTTAAAGCCTTGGTCCAACATCAACACAAGGCAGAACGACCTTACCCAGCGATGGGAACTTTACCCCATCGATGGGAACCCAGCGATGGTAAGCATAAACCATCGATGGGAAGGCATGACCGTTGGAAGTCATTTAAGGTTGATTCTTTCCTTGTTTGGAAGTCAACCTCCCACCCAGCGATGAGAAGCTTGTACCCATCCATGGGTATGTGACCGTTGGCTTCAAAACTGAAGGAAAATTGGCCTACCAGCGATGGGTAAGGTCCATACATCGCTGGGAAGCCAATATCCTGCAGATCCCAAATTTATTCAATCCCATAAATCAAGCCAATCACCCCTTTAATGTATTGGTCCATTGGAGCCTATTTTGGCACTATAAAAAGGGGTGTTTGGGTCTGCTTTTCAATTCAATTCACTTCACAATATTCATATTATCATTGCATTCAAACAACATCATTTTTCATAGCTTTCTAAAGCCAATTTGTGAAGTTTGAGTTGTTCTTGAGCGTATATAGTTTACTCAACATCTACTCTAAAAGAGAGCCTTGTTCTTGAGTGTCTTAGTGTTGTATACACGTTAAGGGAAGCTTGTTTCCCTTGGTTGTACGAAGGAAAGGTATTTTCCTTCGGGTTGAAGTCTTGGAGTGCGGTATCTCCGAGCAAGTGTTGTTGAGGCTCGTGGGACTCGAGTTCTCAGGTTGTAACGGTTTGTTAAGCACCCGTAAGCTTAACGAAAGTAGTGTAGCTCGAGAGAGTCTCTCGGGAGGCTGGATTAGCCACAAGTTGTGGTGAACCAGGGTAAATCTTGATGTGCTCCCTTTACTATAACACCCCAACCCGCGTAACCCAAACCCGTGAGACAGCGGACCGGTGTGCCACTGGATTGGTATCCGAATATACAACATTTTCAAAACAATTTAAATCAAACATTCCAACAATACATATAAAAATCCATCGGAATAATTTAAAATAATGCAGAAGCCCTTTTTAAAGTCAAACAACTTGGGATCTTGCCCGAAAATGTAATAAACATTAAAGTTAATTAAATAAAGCATAACTACAGATTAAAGAGACAGCCACGCAATCGTACATCTCCTCCTCAATGCCCTCCGGGATCGGCTCTAGGTTCATTTGTCTGATCACCTACGGACAACAAAAAGGAAAACAACGCTATCCGCTCAGCATTGACGCTGAGTGGCACTCCATTGTAGCACAAGAATAAACATAATAATTCAATAATTAAGATCGCGCATGTATTTATCCTTTTAATAAAAATCAATTCAACTTTACATTCGGTTCTTTAGACGGTTGACCAACAGTCAACTTATTTTCTTTCTTTTCAAAACGATTTAGGTGTTAAGGGTTCCTCATTAACTCTTTGACCACCGGTCAAACCAATTTAGACTTTCACGAAAGTCAAACCACTTAACATTTATTGCCTATGACGGAGATAGCCTCAATCCGTAATACCGAAGATAGCCTCAATTCGGTGGAGGTAGGATCCCTCGGGCGATAGCCTCAAACCCAAGATCACAGACCCTCGTGCGCACGTCTTAACCTCACTGACCAGGCCCTGCAGCCGCCCGAGCAATGGTCAGTTTCTATGTTCGACATAATAAACCAATTGATCCTAATTACTGATTAGAATTAATTAATTAACTTAATTAATTCATTAAAGTTTTGGATTTAACCATTAGGTCAAACCTACGTCAACAGAATATCCAGTCAAAGCCCAAGTCAAACAGGACCTAACCCAAGTCAAAGTCAAACCTATTCAGTCAATTCACAATCCTCAACAATTCAATTCAAATAATCAATTTAATTCAATTAACCAATTTAGCCAAATTAGAGCATAAACATATATAACGATCCGAACCATTAAATCTATTCTAAACGCTATTAACTTCATAGTACGGACCTGGATTACGCAGAAATCGAATCGATAGCTCGAACGGAAGACAAATCAACGAAATCAAACGAACAACGGGTCAAATTGAGTCAAAACACGAAATCGAACAATCAATCTGGCGTGGAGATTAATCTGCCGGCGGTATCAACCCGGGGCAGCAGCTGGATGCGGCGACGGTGGCGGACGCCGGCGTACAGTAGCGGAGCGGCAGCTGAGCTAAGGGCGACGGCGGCTGGAGGCGATTGGCGGCGCTGCAACTCGACGGCGAGGACGACAGACGCCGGTAGTGGAGGCGATGTCCAGCGTTCGGCGTGGCGGCGCTGCAACTCGACGGCGAGGAAAGACGCCGGAAGTGGAGGCGACGAGCGGCAACACGAGGATTGGGAATCGTGGTCGGTGGCGCTGATCCTGGTGGTGAGCGGCGGACTTCTGGCGAAGGAGAAGCAGCGGCGACTGGCTGGGGAAGGACGACCGGCGACTGGTTCAGGCGGCGATCGAAAATGAAGAAGAAGAAGATGACGATGAAGATCGTGCGGCTCTCAGATCTGAACGGAAGAAGCGTACGTTTATAAGCCTTATTTTAATATTAATAGGTTTAGGTTTTACTTATTAATCCCAATACTAGTGGTTTGGGCTCCGGGCCCAAAATACCTGATTAAACGGCCATAACATGAGCTCCATAACTCCGATTCGCGAGCCGTTTGAACCGACGTGATCACAAAAATACTTCCTACAAGATGACATAAAAGTTGGGCTTAGAATCCAAATTATAATTTTAACCCCTTTTTAGGCCCAATTCGTAATCAATTGCTCTAACTAATTTAATTAATTCTTTTGGGCCAGATTTCGGGGCGTTACATTTCTCCCCCCCTTAAAAAGAATTTCGTCCTCGAAATTACCTGAGTCTTTGGTTGCCGAAGAGATGAGGGTACTGAGTTCGCATAGATATTTCGGTCTCCCAGGTGGCTTCTTCCACCGTATGATTACGCCATAGTACCTTTACCAAAGGTACCGTCTTATTCCTTAGTACTTTAGTTTCGCGCGCCAAGATCTTTACTGGCTCTTCTTCGTAAGACAAACTCTCATCGAGGGTTACAGCATTGGTCGGCAACACATGAGTCGGATCTGAACGGTATCTACGCAGCATGGAGACATGAAAGACGTTATGAATCCTGTTCAACTCTGGTGGCAACTCTAGCCTGTAAGCAACAGGTCCTATTCGCTCCAGAATGCGGTAGGGTCCAATGAATCTAGGGCTAAGCTTCCCTTTCTTCCCGAACCGTAGGACCTTCTTCCAAGGTGAAACCTTCAAGAATACCATGTCACCAACATTGTACTCTATGTCTCGTCTCTTTAAGTCTGCATAAGATTTCTGTCTGTCCGAAGCGGCGCGGAGTCGGTCTCTGATCACACGAACCTTCTCCTCGGTATCCTGCACAATATCTGGTCCCTCGAGCTTACGCTCGCTAAGCTCTGTCCAACAAATCGGGGTTCGGCACTTTCTGCCGTAGAGTGCCTCATACAGAGCCATCTGAATACTCGCCTGGTAACTGTTATTATATGCAAACTCCATCAACGGCAAGTAACGCTCCCAATCTTCTCCAAAGTTGATCACACAAGCTCGCATCATATCCTCGACAATCTGTATCACTCTCTCAGACTGGCCATCAGTCTGAGGGTGAAATGCCGTACTAAGGTTCAAAGCTGTGCCAAAAGCCTTCTGAAGTCCTCTCCAGAACATCGAAGTGAACCGAGGATCTCTATCAGATATGATCGACAGCGGTGCACCGTGCAACCGAACTATCTCTCTAACGTATAAGTCTGCCAATTTGTCCATGGAGGAGTCACGTCTGACGGGTAGAAGATGAGCGGACTTTGTCAACCTGTCAACAATGACCTAGATGGCGTCATTCTTTCGTGAAGATCGTGGCAATCCGATCACAAAGTCCATAGTGATCCTTTCCCACTTCCATTCCGGAATGGTAGGAGAGTGCAGCAACCCTGTCGGAACCTGGTGCTCAGCCTTGACTTGCTGACAAGTCAAACAGCGCGCAGTGAACTCGGAGATTTCCTTTTTCATAGCTGGCCACCAATAGGATTTCTTCAAATCCTGATACATCTTGTTACTACCCGGGTGCATAGTGTATACGGTTCCGTGAGCCTCGCGCAACAAGCGATCCCTCACTCCACCGCAGGGCACCACTAGGCGTTCACGATAGTACAAGACTCCGTCATCGCGAATTGCAAACTCGGGCCTCTTTCCTGTAGGAACTAACTCTCGAGTCTTCTGACAAAACTCATCATCTCTTTGTGCTGTACGGATCTCCTGCTCTAACGGAGACTGAAGTTGTAGCTCGGCTAACGATTTTCTGCTCAAAGCATCGGCCACGATGTTAGCCTTGCCCGGGTGATACTCAATGACTAAATCGTAATCCTTGATCAGCTCCAACCATCGACGTTGTCTAAGATTCAGTTCCTTCTGGGTGAGGAGGTACCTCAAACTCTTGTGATCGGTGAAGATGTGAATCCTCTCTCCAAAGATGTAGTGGCGCCAAATCTTCAGGGCAAACACCACGGCTGCCAACTCTAAATCATGTGTCGGGTAGTTCTCCTCGTGAGTCTTCAACTGTCTCGACGCGTAGGCCACTACTTTACCCAACTGCATCAGTACACAACCTAAGCCGTTATGGGATGCGTCACTATAGATGGTATACTCGATGCCAGGAGTAGGTTGAATCAAGACTGGTGCCTGGGTCAGGCACTCCTTTAGTTAATCAAAACTGCGCTGGCACGCTTCTGTCCACTCAAATTTGATGTCCTTCCGCAGTAGCTTGTTCAATGGAGTAGCGATCGAGGCGAAGCCCTTAACAAATCGACGATAGTAACCGGCTAACCCAAGGAAGCTCCTCACCTCACGAACATTCCGCGGAGTCTTCCAATCCACTATGGCTGAAATCTTGCTGGGGTCTACCTAGATACCGGTGGCAGAGATAACATGTCCTAAGAATGTCACCTCACTCAACCAGAATTCACACTTGGACAATTTTGCATACAACTTGTGCTCTCTCAACACACTCAAAACCAATTGCAAATGTCTAGCATGCTCCTCTTGAGTCCGTGAATAAACCAAGATGTCATCGATGAACACTACTACGAACTGGTCCAAGTATGGTCGGAACACACTGTTCATAAGCTCCATGAATACTGCCGGGGCATTAGTCAATCCGAAAGGCATGACTGAGAACTCATAATGCCCATAGCGTGTCCTAAAAGTAGTCTTCGGAATGTCTTCTCTCTTAACGGGAATCTGATGGTATCTAGAACGCAGATCGATCTTCGAGAATACTATAGCCCCTCTGAGCTGGTCGAACAGGTCGTCGATGCGAGGCAACGGATAACGATTCTTCACTGTGGCTTTGTTCAACTGCCTGTAGTCGATGCAAAGTCTCATGGATCCATCCTTCTTTCGAACAAATAACACCGGTGCTCCCCATGGGGAAATGCTAGGTCGGATGAATCCCTTTTCCAGTAGCTCTTGCAACTGAGCCTTCAACTCCTTCATCTCGGCAGGTGCTATACGATACGGTGTAGCAAATATGGGTTCCGTACCCGGAATGAGATTGATCGAGAACTCTACCTCTCTCGGCGGAGGCAAACTAGGAAGGTCTTTGGGAAAGACGTCGGGGAAGTCGCAAACTGTAGGGATGTCCTGCTGACGTGGTGATTCTTTTCGCATATCCTGAACGTGACACAGGAACATCTCGCACTTCTTGCGAATCAAGCGTCTCGCGCTCATGGACGATATAAACTCGGGAGCCTTGGGGAACACCTCCCCGGAGAGTGACACGTCGCTACCGTCATCGGCTCTCAGCCATACGGTCCGACTACTGCAGTCGACCACTGCTCTATGCTCGGTGAGCAATTCCATACCAAGGATAATGTCAAACTCCTTGTGTGGTAGCTCTATCAAATCTGCAGGGAATTGCTTCCCTTGCACGGACAACGGACACCTATGATAAATGTGATGAAGACGCATGCTATGTCCTAGCGGATTCGATACAACGGTAGGTATCTCAAGGTCACTCCTCACGATCGCAGAATTAGCAGGCATGCCAACACAGATATAGGAGAGCGTGGAACCCGGATCGATCAAGGCATGCATAACCGAATCAAATAGTATGAACGTACCCAAGATAACATCGGGATTAGGATCTGTGCGCCCCTGCATGGCGTAGGTACGCGCTGGTGCACGGCCTGTCTGCTGCGGACGTGGTCTCTGCTGATTATTTGCGGCTGTAGACTGCTGACTCCGTGCTGGATGCGATGCAGCAGGCTGATCCGGAGCTCTAGGAAAAATAGGCTCGCTGCTAGGGTTTGTCGGGCAATGCCTCCTGAAATGCCCTGGCTGACCACAACCCAAACATAAGCCTTGGGCGAGCCAACACTCGCCCGGGTAATGCCTACCACACTGTACACACTGCGGGTGGCTCTTCGTTCTGATCGCGTTGCTAGCGGCGGCCGACGGAGATGGCTTCGACTTACTCCTCTTAGGCGGCAGCGCACTCGAAGAACCCTTCTTGTACCTCTTTCCCCCGAATCCAAAACTCTTCCCGCTCGGTCCGGCGCTGGCCACGGGTCTTTCGTCGCTCGATCCTCCTTCTTGGTCGCCTGCAAATCGTCCAAGCTCTTTTCCGTCTTCACAATCAAATCATACGTCGCATTAAAATCTGTCGTCGTGATCAGCGCGGCGTACGACCTCAAGTCCGGCCGTAGCTTCTTGACGAACTCATTCAAACGATCCTCCGGAGTGGAGACCAGACTCGTCGCATACTGGGACAGGTAGTCGAACTTCTGTCTCAGTTCAGGCAGTGACATCCCCTCCTGCTTAAGCGCAACGAACTCATCGCGCCTCTCCTCGCGGTATCGGGTGGGGACGTACTCCTTCGTGAAAGCTCGATCAAAGCGATCCCAGGTCCAAGGCTTGGGCGTGTGTGGATCCTGGTCAATGCGCTTCCACCAATCATATGCTCCCTTCCGGAACATCTGTGATGCCAACTCCGAGCGATCTGCATCAGGGACTCTCAAATTCTTGAGTACCCGGTCCATCTGCTCAAGCCAATCCAACGCAATCTGGGGCTCCCCCATCTTGTCTCCTCGAAATTCTTCCGCTCCATTATCCTTCAATGTCTTGAAGGTAACGATGCGCGGCTGCGGCTGTGGTGGTGGCGGTGGCTAGAACATGGGCATAAGCTGCGCCATGTGCTACATATAATGGGCCATCATGGCCGGAAACATCTGCTCGTAGGCCACCTGCGGCATCACCAACGGTGGTATCACTGGAGGTGGTACGACTGGGGGTGGTACAACTAGTGGCTGTCCCGCTGGCTCAGGTTGATTCTGCTGCCCTCCGTCACCCGGAGGCGTGAAACTCGAACCCTCGGTGTTCACCGTGTGCACGCTCACGTGCTCCGGCTCCGGAACGTACTGACCATGGGTCGATTCTTGACTCATTCTAAAATAATAAGGAAATTCCCAAGTCAGATCTTAACATATAACAGATAAAGCTGTAAATACTTATTACCTTCCCGGGGCAGAGGAGTTACGTGAGATGCAGATGCGGCTGAATTATTCATTGTATTTTATTTTGAAAGGGTCCAAAGACCGATTTTAAAACCAAATGCTCCGATACCAAAATGTAACACCCCAACCCGCGTAACCCAAACCCGTGAGATAGCGGACCGGTGTTCCACTGGATTGGTATCCGAATATACAACATTTTCAAAACAATTTAAATCAAACATTCCAACAATACATATAAAAATCCAACGGAGTAATTTAAAATAATGCAGAAGCCCTTTTTAAAGTCAAACAACTTGGGATCTTGCCCGAAAACGTAATAAGCATTAAAGTTAATTAAATAAAGCATAACTACAGATTAAAGAGACAGCCACGCCATCGTACATCTCCTCCTCAATGCCCTCCGGGATCGGCTCTAGGTTCATCTGTCTGATCACCTACGGACAGCAAAAAGGAAAACAACGCTATCCGCTCAGCATTGACGCTGAGTGGCACTCCATTGTAGCACAAGAATAAACATAATAATTCAATAATTAAGATCGCGCATGTATTTATCCTTTTAATAAAAATCAATTCAACTTTACATTCGGTTCTTTAGACGGTTGACCAACAGTCAACTTATTTTCTTTCTTTTCAAAACGATTTAGGTGTTAAGGGTTCCTCATTAACTCTTTGACCACCGGTCAAACCAATTTAGACTTTCACGAAAGTCAAACCACTTAACATTTATTGCCTATGACGGAGATAGCCTCAATCCGTAATACCGAAGATAGCCTCAATTCGGTGGAGGTAGGATCCCTCGGGCGATAGCCTCAAACCCAAGATCACAGACCCTCGTGCGCACGTCTTAACCTCACTGACCAGGCCCTGCAGCCGCCCGAGCAATGGCCAGTTTCTATGTTCGACATAATAAACCAATTGATCCTAATTACTGATTAGAATTAATTAATTAACTTAATTAATTCATTAAAGTCTTGGATTTAACCATTAGGTCAAACCTACGTCAACAGAATATCCAGTCAAAGCCCAAGTCAAACAGAACCTAACCCAAGTCAAAGTCAAACCTGTTCAGTCAATTCACAATCCTCAACAATTCAATTCAAATAATCAATTTAATTCAATTAACCAATTTAGCCAAATTATAGCATAAACATATATAACGATCCGAACCATTAAATCTATTCTAAACGCTATTAACTTCATAGTACGGACCTGGATTACGCAGAAATCGAATCGATAGCTCAAACGGAAGGCAAATCAACGAAATCAAACGAACAACGGGTCAAATTGAGTCAAAACACGAAATCAAACAATCAATCTGGCGTGGAGATTAATTTGCCGGCGGTATCAACCCGGGGCAGCAGCTGGATGCGGCGACGGTGGCGGACGCCGGCGTACAGTGGCGGAGCGGCAGCTGAGCTAAGGGCGACGGCGGCTGGAGGCGATTGGCGGCGCTGCAACTCGACGGCGAGGACGACAGACGCCGGTAGTGGAGGCGATGTCCAGCGTTCGGCGTGGCGGCGCTGCAAATTGACGGCGAGGAAAGACGCCGGAAGTGGAGGCGACGAGCGGAAGCACGAGGATTGGGAATCGTGGTCGGTGGCGCTGATCCTAGTGGTGAGCGGCGGACTTCTGGTGAAGGAGAAGCAGCGGCGACTGGCTGGGGAAGGACGACCGGCGACTGGTTCAGGCGGCGATCGAAAATGAAGAAGAAGAAGATGACGATGAAGATCGTGCGGCTCTCAGATCTGAACGGAAGAAGCGTACGTTTATAAGCCTTATTTTGATATTAATAGGTTTAGGTTTTACTTATTAATCCCAATACTAGGGGTTTGGGCTCCGGGCCCAAAATACCTGATTAAACGGCCATAACATGAGCTCCATAACTCCGATTCGCGATCCGTTTGAACCGACGTGATCACAAAAATATTTCTTACAAGATGACATAAAAGTTGGGATTAGAATCCAAATTATAATTTTAACCCCTTTTTAGGCCCAATTCGTAATCAATTGCTCTAACTAATTTAATTAATTCTTTTGGGCCAGATTTCAGGGCGTTACATTTCTCCCCCCCTTAAAAAGAATTTCGTCCTCGAAATTACCTGAGTCTTTGGTTGCCGAAGAGATGAGGGTACTGAGTTCGCATAGATATTTCGGTCTCCCAGGTGGCTTCTTCCACCGTATGATTACGCCATAGTACCTTTACCAAAGGTACCGTCTTATTCCTTAGTACTTTAGTTTCGCGCGCCAAGATCTTAACTGGCTCTTCTTCGTAAGACAAACTCTCATCGAGGGTTACAGCATTGGTCGCCAACACATGAGTCGGATCTGAACGGTATCTACGTAGCATGGAGACATGAAAGACGTCGTGAATCCTGTTCAACTCTGGTGGCAACTCTAGCCTGTAAGCAACAGGTCCTATTCGCTCCAGAATGCGGTAGGGTCCAATGAATCTAAGGCTAAGCTTCCCTTTCTTCCCGAACCGTAGGACCTTCTTCCAAGGTGAAACCTTCAAGAATACCATGTCACCAACATTGTACTCTATGTCTCGTCTCTTTAAGTCTGCATAAGATTTCTGTCTGTCCGAAGCGGCGCGGAGTCGGTCTCTGATCACACGAACCTTCTCCTCGGTATCCTGCACAATATCTGGTCCCTCGAGTTTACGCTCGCTAAGCTCTGTCCAACAAATCGGGGTTCGGCACTTTCTGCCGTAGAGTGCCTCATACAGAGCCATCTGAATACTCGCCTGGTAACTGTTATTATATGCAAACTCCATCAACGACAAGTAACGCTCCCAATCTTCTCCAAAGTTGATCACACAAGCTCGCATCATATCCTCGACAATCTGTATCACTCTCTCAGACTGGCCATCAGTCTGAGGGTGAAATGCCGTACTAAGGTTCAAAGCTGTGCCAAAAGCCTTCTGAAGTCCTCTCCAGAACATCGAAGTGAACCGAGGATCTCTATCAGATATGATCGACAGCGGTGCACCGTGCAACCGAACTATCTCTCTAACGTATAAGTCTGCCAATTTGTCCATGGAGGAGTCACGTCTGACGGGTAGAAGATGAGCGGACTTTGTCAACCTGTCAACAATGACCTAGATGGCGTCATTCTTTCGTGAAGATCGTGGCAATCCGATCACAAAGTCCATAGTGATCCTTTCCCACTTCCATTCCGGAATGGTAGGAGAGTGCAGCAACCCTGTCGGAACCTGGTGCTCAGCCTTGACTTGCTGACAAGTCAAACAGCGCGCAGTGAACTCGGAGATTTCCTTTTTCATAGCTGGCCACCAATAGGATTTCTTCAAATCCTGATACATCTTGTTACTACCCGGGTGCATAGTGTATACGGTTCCGTGAGCCTCGCGCAACAAGCGATCCCTCACTCCACCGCGGGGCACCACTAGGCGTTCACGATAGTACAAGACTCCGTCATCGCGAATTGCAAACTCGGGCCTCTTTCCTGTAGGAACTAACTCTCGAGTCTTCTGACAAAACTCATCATCTCTTTGTGCTGTACGGATCTCCTGCTCTAACGGAGACTGAAGCTGTAGCTCGGCTAACGATTTTCTGCTCAAAGCATCGGCCACGATGTTAGCCTTGCCCGGGTGATACTCAATGACTAAATCGTAATCCTTGATCAGCTCCAACCATCGACGTTGTCTAAGATTCAGTTCCTTCTGGGTGAGTAGGTACCTCAAACTCTTGTGATCGGTGAAGATGTGAATCCTCTCTCCAAAGATGTAGTGGCGCCAAATCTTCAGGGCAAACACCACGGCTGCCAACTCTAAATCATGTGTCGGGTAGTTCTCCTCGTGAGTCTTCAACTGTCTCGACGCGTAGGCCACTACTTTACCCAACTGCATCAGTACACAACCTAAGCCGTTATGGGATGCGTCACTATAGATGGTATACTCGATGCCAGGAGTAGGTTGAATCAAGACTGGTGCCTGGGTCAGGCACTCCTTTAGTTAATCAAAACTGCGCTGGCACGCTTCTGTCCACTCAAATTTGATGTCCTTCCGCAGTAGCTTGTTCAATGGAGTAGCGATCGAGGCGAAGCCCTTAACAAATCGACGATAGTAACCGGCTAACCCAAGGAAGCTCCTCACCTCACGAACATTCCGCGGAGTCTTCCAATCCACTATGGCTGAAATCTTGCTGGGGTCTACCTAGATACCGGTGGCAGAGATAACATGTCCTAAGAATGTCACCTCACTCAACCAGAATTCACACTTGGACAATTTTGCATACAGCTTGTGCTCTCTCAACACACTCAAAACCAATTGCAAATGTCTAGCATGCTCCTCCTGAGTCCGTGAATAAACCAAGATGTCATCGATGAACACTACTACGAACTGGTCCAAGTATGGTCGGAACACACTGTTCATAAGCTCCATGAATACTGCCGGGGCATTAGTCAATCCGAAAGGCATGACTGAGAACTCATAATGCCCATAGCGTGTCCTAAAAGTAGTCTTCGGAATGTCTTCTCTCTTAACGGGAATCTGATGGTATCTAGAACGCAGATCGATCTTCGAGAATACTATAGCCCCTCTGAGCTGGTCGAACAGGTCGTCGATGCGAGGCAACGGATAACGATTCTTCACTGTGGCTTTGTTCAACTGCCTGTAGTCGATGCAAAGTCTCATGGATCCATCCTTCTTTCGAACAAATAACACCGGTGCTCCCATGGGGAAATGCTAGGTCGGATGAATCCCTTTTCCAGTAGCTCTTGCAACTGAGCCTTCAACTCCTTCATCTCGGCAGGTGCTATACGATACGGTGTAGCAAATATGGGTTCCGTACCCGGAATGAGATTGATCGAGAACTCTACCTCTCTCGGCGGAGGCAAACTAGGAAGGTCTTTGGGAAAGACGTCGGGGAAGTCGCAAACTGTAGGGATGTCCTGCTGACGTGGTGATTCTTTTCGCATATCCTGAACGTGACACAGGAACATCTCGCACTTCTTGCGAATCAAGCGTCTCGCGCTCATGGACGATATAAACTCGGGAGCCTTGGGGAACACCTCCCCGGAGAGTGACACGTCGCTACCGTCATCGGCTCTCAGCCATACGGTCCGACTACTGCAGTCGACCACTGCTCTATGCTCGGTGAGCCAATCTATACCAAGGATAATGTCAAACTCCTTGTGTGGTAGCTCTATCAAATCTGCAGGGAATTGCTTCCCTTGCACGGACAACGGACACCTATGATAAATGTGATGAAGACGCATGCTATGTCCTAGCGGATTCGATACAACGGTAGGTATCTCAAGGTCACTCCTCACGATCGCAGAATTAGCAGGCATGCCAACACAGATATAGGAGAGCGTGGAACCCGGATCGATCAAGGCATGCATAACCGAATCAAATAGTATGAACGTACCCAAGATAACATCGGGATTAGGATCTGTGCGCCCCTGCATGGCGTAGGTACGCGCTGGTGCACGGCCTGTCTGCTGCGGACGTGGTCTCTGCTGATTATTTGCGGCTGTAGACTGCTGACTCCGTGCTGGATGCGATGCAGCAGGCTGATCCGGAGCTCTAGGAAAAACAGGCTCGCTGCTAGGGTTTGTCGGGCAATGCCTCCTGAAATGCCCTGGCTGACCACAACCCAAACATAAGCCTTGGGCGAGCCAACACTCGCCCGGGTGATGCCTACCACACTGTACACACTGCGGGTGGCTCTTCGTTCTGATCGCGTTGCTAGCGGCGGCCGACGGAGATGGCTTCGACTTACTCCTCTTAGGCGGCAGCGCACTCGAAGAACCCTTCTCGTACCTCTTTCCCCCGAATCCAAAACTCTTCCCGCTCGGTCCGGCGCTGGCCGCGGGTCTTTCGTCGCTCGATCCTCCTTCTTTGTCGCCTGCAAATCGTCCAAGCTCTTTTCCGTCTTCACAATCAAATCATACGCCGCATTAAAATCTGTCGTCGTGATCAGCGCGGCGTACGGCCTCAAGTCGGCCGTAGCTTCTTGACGAACTCATTCAAACGATCCTCCGGAGTGGAGACCAGACTCGTCGCATACTGGGACAGGTAGTCGAACTTCTGTCAAAGTTCAGGCAGTGACATCCCCTCCTGCTTAAGCGCAACGAACTCATCGCGCCTCTCCTCGCGGTATCGGGTGGGGACGTACTCCTTCGTGAAAGCTCGATCAAAGCGATCCCAGGTCCAAGGCTTGGGCGTGTGTGGATCCTGGTCAATGCGCTTCCACCAATCATATGCTCCCTTCCAGAACATCTGTGATGCCAACTCCGAGCGATCTACATCAGGGACTCTCAAATTCTTGAGTACCCGGTCCATCTGCTCAAGCCAATCCAACGCAATCTGGGGCTCCCCCATCTTGTCTCCTCGAAATTCTTCCGCTCCATTATCCTTCAATGTCTTGAAGGTAACGATGCGCGGCTGCGGCTGTGGTGGTGGCGGTGGCTAGAACATGGGCATAAGCTGCGCCATGTGCTGCATATAATGGGCCATCATGGCCGGGAACATCTGCTCGTAGGCCACCTGCGGCATCACCAACGGTGGTATCACTTGAGGTGGTACGACTGGGGGTGGTACAACTAGTGGCTGTCCCGCTGGCTCAGGTTTATTCTGCTGCCCTCCGTCACCCGGAGGCGTGAATCTCGAACCCTCGGTGTTCACCGTGTGCACGCTCACGTGCTCCGGCTCCGGAACGTACTGACCATGGGTCGATTCTTGACTCATTCTAAAATAATAAGGAAATTCTCAAGTCAGATCTTAACATATAACAGATAAAGCTATAAATACTTATTACCTTCCCGGGGCAGAGGAGTTACGTGAGATGCAGATGCGGCTGAATTATTCATTGTATTTTATTTTGAAAGGGTCCAAAGACCGATTTTAAAACCAAATGCTCCGATACCAAAATGTAACACCCCAACCCGCGTAACCCAAACCCGTGAGATAGCGGACCGGTGTGCCACTGGATTGGTATCCGAATATACAACATTTTCAAAACAATTTAAATCAAACATTCCAACAATACATATAAAAATCCAACGGAGTAATTTAAAATAATGCAGAAGCCCTTTTTAAAGTCAAACAACTTGGGATCTTGCCCGAAAACGTAATAAGCATTAAAGTTAATTAAATAAAGCATAACTACAGATTAAAGAGACAGCCACGCCATCGTACATCTCCTCCTCAATGCCCTCCGGGATCGGCTCTAGGTTCATCTGTCTGATCACCTACGGACAGCAAAAAGGAAAACAACGCTATCCGCTCAGCATTGACGCTGAGTGGCACTCCATTGTAGCACAAGAATAAACATAATAATTCAATAATTAAGATCGCGCATGTATTTATCCTTTTAATAAAAATCAATTCAACTTTACATTCGGTTCTTTAGACGGTTGACCAACAGTCAACTTATTTTCTTTCTTTTCAAAACGATTTAGGTGTTAAGGGTTCCTCATTAACTCTTTGACCACCGGTCAAACCAGTTTAGACTTTCACGAAAGTCAAACCACTTAACATTTATTGCCTATGACGGAGATAGCCTCAATCCGTAATACCGAAGATAGCCTCAATTCGGTGGAGGTAGGATCCCTCGGGCGATAGCCTCAAACCCAAGATCACAGACCCTCGTGCGCACGTCTTAACCTCACTGACCAGGCCCTGCAGCCGCCCGAGCAATGGCCAGTTTCTATGTTCGACATAATAAACCAATTGATCCTAATTACTGATTAGAATTAATTAATTAACTTAATTAATTCATTAAAGTCTTGGATTTAACCATTAGGTCAAACCTACGTCAACAGAATATCCAGTCAAAGCCCAAGTCAAACAGGACCTAACCCAAGTCAAAGTCAAACCTGTTCAGTCAATTCACAATCCTCAACAATTCAATTCAAATAATCAATTTAATTCAATTAACCAATTTAGCCAAATTATAGCATAAACATATATAACGATCCGAACCATTAAATCTATTCTAAACGCTATTAACTTCATAGTACGGACCTGGATTACGCAGAAATCGAATCGATAGCTCGAACGGAAGACAAATCAACGAAACCAAACGAACAACGGGTCAAATTGAGTCAAAACACGAAATCGAACAATCAATCTGGCGTGGAGATTAATCTGTCGGCTGTATCAACCCGGGGCAGCAGCTGGATGCGGCGACGGTGGCGGACGCCGGCGTATAGTGGCGGAGCGGCAGCTGAGCTAAGGGCGACGGCGGCTGGAGGCGATTGGCGGCGCTGCAACTCGACGGCGAGGACGACAGACGCCGGTAGTGGAGGCGATGTCCAGCGTTCGGCGTGGCGGCGCTGCAACTCGACGGCGAGGAAAGACGCCGGTAGTGGAGGCGACGAGCGGCAGCACGAGGATTGGGAATCGTGGTCGGCGGCGCTGATCCTGGTGGTGAGCGGAGGACTTCTGGTGAAGGAGAAGCAGCGGCTACTGGCTGGGGAAGGACGATCGGCGACTGGTTCAGGCGGCGATCGAAAATGAAGGAGAAGAAGATGACGATGAAGATCGTGCGGCTCTTAGATCTGAACGGAAGAAGCGTACGTTTATATGCCTTATTTTAATATTAATAGGTTTAGGTTTTACTTATTAATCCCAATACTAGTGGTTTGGGCTCCGGGCCCAAAATACCTGATTAAACGGCCATAACATGAGCTCCATAACTCCGATTCGCGAGCCGTTTGAACCGACGTGATCACAAAAATATTTCCTACAAGATGACATAAAAGTTGGGCTTAGAATCCAAATTATAATTTTAACCCCTTTTTAGGCCCAATTCGTAATCAATTGCTCTAACTAATTTAATTAATTCTTTTGGGCCAGATTTCGGGGCGTTACATTTACGCTTTCTACGCTCTTTATCTTTCACGTTCTTAATTTTTTATTCCTGCGATTTCTACGATCAAACGCTATTCACCCCCCCTCTAGCGTTGGTCACTTATTCTAACAATTGGTATCAGAGCCTAACTCGCGTCCAAACTTAACCGTTTGAGAGTAAACGCGATCATAGGTTCTTCTTCTAGAAATTTGTATGCAGGAATATGTGAAGGGCAATCAACCACACGGCCACCTTTTTTTGATGGAACCAATTATACATATTGGAAAGAACGAATGAGAATCTATATTCGTTCCAGGAACTTCCAATTATGGTTGGTTATCAAAAATGGGGAAGAGGTGCCGATGAAGAAAGTCGGAGATAAGTTAATCCCCAAGACCGAGGACGAATTTGATGCTGAAGACATCAAGAAAGTAGAGAATTATGCAAAGGCAATAAACATGCTCTACTGCGTGGTCAATCCCGATGACTATCGTAAAATCTCCTGCTGCACAACCGCCAAGGAGATATGGGATAAGCTAGAGGTAGCATACGAAGGCACGAACCAAGTTCGGGAAGCGAAAATTGACTTCCTAACGCAGGAATACGAGATGTTCAGGATGAAACCAGGCGAGAAGATCGACGACATGTTCAATCGCTTCTCGAAGATCATCAATGATCTTCACGCCCTAAAGAAGACGTATGCCAAGAAGGACTTCGTGAGGAAAATCCTATGGAGCCTCACCCCCGAATGGAGATCAAAGGCCGATGCCATCTATGAATCCATTGGAGTCTCCAACGTAACCATCGACGGATTAAGAGGTAACCTTAAAACTTATGAATCTACAATTCTAACCCCGTCTTTGGATGAACAAAAGAATAAAGGGATAGCGCTCAAAGCAACCAAGGAAATGGTTGAAGACGAATCAAGTGATGAAGACAACAAGTTTGACCTCATCATCAAGAAATTCCACAAATTTATGAAGAAAGAGCACGAGCGCAAAGGAAAGAAGCACGACAATTCCCTGAAGTGCTATGGCTGTGGCAAGATTGGCCACATCAAACCGAGATGTCCAAAAGCCAAGAACGCCAAGGACAAACATGGGCTCAAGAAGCAACGAGCATACATCTCTTGGGGAGGAGACTCCGGCGATGAGTCAAGCGAGCAAGAGGAAGACGAGGAAGCAAACCTTTGTCTTATAGCTCAAGAAGAAGAGGAGTCATCCAACGACAGAAACCAAGAGGTATGTATTTCTTCTACCGATTCTTATTCTCTTGAAGAAATGCAAGAAGCTCTCCAAGAGCTTTATGACGAGTTTGTCAGCGCTTCTAAAACCAACAAAGCTTTAAAGAAACGTTTTTCTAATCTTGAAACTGAGTTTGAAAAACTTTAAAAGGAAAACAAAAAACTAAAAGAGGAAAATAAATTTTATGGTAAAAGAAGCGCCGACAAACCCGAGAGCTCTACAAAACATTGTGACTCTTGCATAGCTTTGAAAGAACGAGTTGCTGAGTTAGAAAACACGGTGAAGAAATTTAATAAACCACATAAGAATCTTAATCTCGTTTTTGATTCTATGCAATACACTAAACAAGGAATAAGTTTTGGGAAAATAGATGAACCTAAAAATAAAGAAAAAGTTGAGCACAACCGTAAATCACCTAGAGCTCAACCTAAGAAAGATAAAAATAAAAATAATAGACAACCTAGACAAAAGGTTAGTCATGAACACGAGCATTCTAGGCAACTTAGGAGGAATTATCAAAATGATTTTATGCACAGAAATGACTTTTCAAATAGACAAAATAATGCTAGAACACCTAGAAGAGCGAATCTTCAAAATGCCCAAAAACCAATATTTTCTCAAAATAGGATGAATATGGTTAGACACCCTAGCTATTACCAACCTAGGCATATGTTCAACCCAAACGTAGTATGCCATTATTGCAATAGTATAGGACATATAGCTCCCGTGTGTTTTACCAGACATAGGCACTCCACCTATAATGAAACACACAACATTTTTGGTGCTAACAAAAAGAAATCCTTTGGAAAAGGATATTCGTATCATAAACAATCTCCACAGGATAATGCACAAAAGAAACCGTATTATTTCTTCTACTTTGATGAAAAGAAGAAAGTCCACATTCCGTTACCGGAACCAACACAAACCACACCGAGATATCGGCACTCCGTTCAGGTAGACTAGAACCCGCCAACCACGAGACAATGAGTTGGCCAAGGTAACTCCTAAACGATCATCTAATCGTGTGTGTGTGTGTGTGTGTGTGTGCGTATTGAAACAAATTTTGGGTGTGTGTGTGGACAATAAAGGTCACCTCAAGGACCCATAGACATATTCTGGGTACCAAAGCGTTTCTTGTTTTTGCAGGGACGGTTCGAAGTGAAGAAATCTGGAAATCAGGGGGAACCAGCGATGGGTGGGTTCATACCATCGCTGGGAGGGAAGTTTATTTTTCAGAACCCCTCTTCCCATCGATGGGTACCTTCTCCCATCGATGGGTAATTGACTCTATTTTTTTTTAAAATTCTTTAACGGATTTCCAGAAACACCTTACCCATCGATGGTCATTTCATCCCATCGCTGGGTGAAGGACTTTTTGTCACTTTTTTCAGAACCTCCCTACCCATCGATGGGTAAATCCTCCCATCGCTGGGTGTTTGATACTTTTTTAAAAAAACAAGTTTTATCGGATTTCCAGAAACCACCTTCCCATCGATGGGAGAATCCACACATCGCTGGGAAGGCAGTCTGATTTTCTCCATCGCTTTCGAGTAGCGACCTTCCCATCGATGGGTAGATCCTACCATCGCTGGGAAGGCGGTTGAAGTTCAACATTTCAGAACCGTTGGAGACAGCATTAATGGCACAACAGCTCTTTTTTTTCAAAATTCAAACGGGATTTCCTCCTCTCCCTATATATTCCCTTCACCCTTAGCCATTTTAAACACACTTTTATCTTCTCAAATTGCCTTGCTTAAGTCTATTCTACTCAACTCATTCATTTTTTTTCAAACACGCCACAACCATGGCCGGAGGAAAGAAGACAAAAGCTTCAAAGAAGAAGGTCACCACCGAGGCTACAAGCTCTGCGCCTCAACCTTTCCCGTACCTGGACAGATCCTTCTTGGAGTTCGGGTCGGAAGAAGAACTAACCCGCTTCCTCACTCACTTCGCCAAGCACCCGATCTCTCCGCCTCGCGTGCTCCCGGAGTTGTTTCCCCAAGACAAAGGGTACCCCGACCTCGACAACCAACTCCAAGCGTCGGGTTTGTGGCCATTCGTCTCCAAGAGCCGCTCGAGCTTCAATCCCGCCTTCGTCCGGGCCTTCTACTCCAATCTCCGCCGTGACGGGGACACCATATGCAGTAGCATCAATCTCTACGACATAGAGATTGATTTGCCTACCTTTGCTCGGGTCGTAGGGCTGCCCATCCGCGGTGACGACATCGCGACTTATGGTGCCGACGATTGGATCCTCAACAACGAGGCGGTCGTCATTCGTGAGCTTGGGATCACCAACTTGATCCGCCACAGCGGCGCACCGACGATTCACTCGGCCCCACCGGGCAAGCACCTCCTCCTCTACATCATCACCCAGATTCTCCGCCCCCGGGACAACAGTCATACCTCGCTCTTCAACGAGGACTTGAAGGCGATTCACGCCATCATCCACGGTGCCTCCATCAATTGGGCGAAATTCGTGATGATCCACATGGCGGATTACGCCTCCATCGCCACTGAGCGGAGCTTGCCATACGCCTTCCTCGTCATGGACCTCATCATCTCCGCCGACATCTCCATTGCCGGCCCGAATACGAAGATGACGAAGATTTGGATCATTCAAGACAGCACCTTCCGGAAGAAGTCCGGAGACCGAGACGACGCCGGACCAAGTCGTGCCCGTGCCCCCGCCCGTGCACCTGCCCCCGCTCCCGCCCGGGCCTCATTGCAGTTCATAGCCGATACCCTGAATCGGCTAACCCTCACGTTGGACGACATGGGGCAGTACATGGAGCAGATGGATTGGACGCTACAACGTCAACACCATGACATGACGGCATTCTTCCGCGGCATCAACTACGTCTCGCCGCCCTTTGACACCACCTTCCTTGGCCAAAACTATGAAGGCGAGGACAAGGAGGATAACACCTATGCTCCGTCCTCCTCCCCCGAAGAAGCCGACTTTGAGGACGCGGTCGACGGGGATCCCATGGACGTTGAGGACGACGAAGAAGACGATGACACCGAGAACGAGGACGCTGATGCTTAGACTCTTCCTTCTCTCCTTTCCCTACTTTAATTGCATTTCTTTTAACTATTTCAATTCCGTTGTATTTCGCATTTTCTCCTTTTTTAATGAATAAAAGTTTACTTTTAAACTCTAAAGTTCACTTTTAATTCTTTTTGTTAATGTCAAAAGGGGGAAGATATCAAGGTAATGCATAAATTGAGGGGGAATTGTTTTTAAAATAAAAATGGCATCTATGAAGGGGGAACATTTTTTTTAAGTGTCAAAACAATCCTCATATGCATAACCTCATCTCGTTTGCCATTATCAAAAAGGGGGAAATTGTTGAAACACGGGCTTGTCACGTTTTTCGTACTAAAGCCGTGTTTGTTCTTATGACAGGTTTTGATAATGCCAAACCGCCGTGATCAAGTCGAACATTGAATACACAAGGCGAAGAACGAAGATAACAGCAAGAGCTAAACGAAGACCAAGAACGAAGACCTTAGTCATAGTATTGAGTCGGTCTCTATTGTGATCAAGACCTACCCAATCTTTACACCTTGGCTCTTTAGGCTAAAATCTCTCATTGCATTTCTTACATCATAAAAATGTTTTTCAAACTTGTTTAAGTCATTAAAAAAACTTGATGTTCGCCCAAACCAAAAACCAAGCCATCCAGTGTTCGGCTTTCAGAAACCAGCGTTCGGCTTTGGTTTTTGGCATCCGAACCAACCAAGTGGTTTTCAGCATTTTATGATCTGGTTTAACTCTTTGGCATGTTTAAACGGTTCTCCAACAAAAACACTTTGAAAACCATCTTTCGCTTTTAGTCGTTTGACAAAAACCATGCAAAACGACGTAAACTTGGCTAGCCGTGGTTTTTACTCAAATTATGTGGTTTTTAAAGTAACTCACTTGACTTCTTAGCCAAATACATCAAATAAGTGTTTCAAACACTTGGTTTTTATTATGGAGAACTTTGGATTTTTCGGTCGGTTTTTGCATCGGTTGGCAAGGCCGTGGTTAAGGCAAAAATCATAGGTTTTTGGCTAACCACCCACCCAACGATGGGAAGAACATCCCATCGATGGGTAAGCGGCCCCTTAGCCAAACCAACTTCCAGAACCATGCCAAACAGCGATGGGAAGTTCTACCCATCGCTGTTAAAGCCTTGGTCCTACATCAACACAAGGCAAAACGACCTTACCCAGCGATGGGAACTTTACCCCATCGATGGGAACCCAGCGATGGTAAGCATAAACCATCGATGGGAAGGCATGACCGTTGGAAGTCATTTAAGGTTGATTCTTTCCTTGTTTGGAAGTCAACCTCCCACCCAGCGATGAGAAGCTTGTACCCATCCATGGGTATGTGACCGTTGGCTTCAAAACTGAAGGAAAATTGGCCTACCAGCGATGGGTAAGGTCCATACATCGCTGGGAAGCCAATATCCTGCAGATCCCAAATTTATTCAATCCCATAAATCAAGCCAATCACCCCTTTAATGTATTGGTCCATTGGAGCCTATTTTGGCACTATAAAAAGGGGTGTTTGGGTCTGCTTTTCAATTCAATTCACTTCACAATATTCATATTATCATTGCATTCAAACAACATCATTTTTCATAGCTTTCTAAAGCCAATTTGTGAAGTTTGAGTTGTTCTTGAGCGTATATAGTTTACTCAACATCTACTCAAAAAGAGAGTCTTGTTCTTGAGTGTCTTAGTGTTGTATACACGTTAAGGGAAGCTTGTTTCCCTTGGTTGTACGAAGGAAAGGTATTTTCCTTCGGGTTGAAGTCTTGGAGTGCGGTATCTCTGAGCAAGTGTTGTTGAGGCTCGTGGGACTCGAGTTCTCAGGTTGTAACGATTTGTTAAGCACCCGAAAGCTTAACGGAAGTAGTGTAGCTCGAGAGAGTCTCTCGGGAGGCTGGATTAGCCAAAAGTTGTGGTGAACCAGGGTAAATCTTGGTGTGCTCCCTTTACGCTTTCTACGCTCTTTATCTTTCACGTTCTTAATTTTTTATTCCTGCGATTTCTACGATCAAACGCTATTCACCCCCCCTCTAGCGTTGGTCACTTATTCTAACACAAAGGGGGACCCTGGATCTAGAAATGCAGTTTGACAGACTCCAGGCGCAAATCTCCATCCTAGAGTCAAAGGTCTCAGCTTCAGAAGACAAGGTACGGAGTCTAAAGACTGAGCTGGTTGAAAGGGAGTCCCGGATATCCAAGCTGGAGAATTCCCTCCATGATGCCAAGCAAGAGAGCGCCCAAGGAAGGATGAACTGGAGAAGACAATAGCTGCTCATCAAGGGGAGGTGGCTGCCCTGACCACCCACGCTGAGGCCCTCTACGAAGAAGGGAAGTTTGATATGCAACACTGCATCTATGGGGCGATCCAGAGCGGTCTTCCGGAACACCGATCCTTGGATGACTTCATCTCTTACTATGGGTTACCTCTTCCTCTTCCTCCCCCAGATTCTCGTGCCAAACCGGGATCCTAATTCCTCAATCCATTGTTGTAACTCCTATTCTGTAATATTTAACCAGTAACAACTTGACAATGCTTGATGTGTTTCCATCCTTGTTGACTCCTTTCGCTAATCTAACTATTCTCCTTTTGGACTTCTTATTTCCCTTTAGGACTTAGCGAAAATTCTTTATACGCCTAGGCTTTGGGCTTAACCGCGTTTACAAAGTACTATTGTGTTTTTTTTATCACCGCGTTAAGCGACTGGCCTAACTTAATTACGTCGGGCCCAATCACCTTAGCCCAGCAATGAAACGGTACAACCCTAGCTTCCCTTGGGAATCCGCAACTGTTTCTCCAATCGGATAAGTGCTTTGATTCTGCGTTCCTTGCACTTCTCCTCTAGGATTACTCGCCTATTTAAGGGGCTAGGCTGAACCCCTTCACAATCACAATCAAATCCTCAACATGGCTGATAATGCCAACAGAGTTGTCTTTATTGATCTTACTATTTCCGATTCTTCTTCGTTGGCATTCCCCTCACTTGGGTCCCCAACACCTGAACTCTCTTCCGGGCCTTCTTTCGCCTCTGAACAATCGGTGACTTCTCCCTTACCCAGGGAGGAGAATCACCCTCATCTCCCCCAACTGGCATCAGGGGGTGCTCTTTCGAGTTCCAGCGCCCCTCCTAACGGTGCCAGAACGAAAGTTTCTTCTGGCTGTCCTGGCACGTCCCGTCCGCAGAAGAGATGCAATCCCCACTCAGGAGCTTCCCGGTTGGTCTCTGGCGCGAGGCCTTCCTCCCAAGGTTCTCCCTCTCCTCAGCAGTCATATGGACAGCACCCTGAGGAGTGGGGGGATTATGACATGGGGGGAAACAGGCATCCGTCTACCCGGAGGGAAAAGGACGGAACCTTCCAGGATCCGCCTCCCCCTTTGGCCTAGGCGGAATGATGTCGTAAATCCTCCTCTCATGTCTCATCGTTCTCCTTGTCCGCCTTCATGGAAGTGACTGAAGGGCGTCCACGGGGAATGGTTTTCAATCCCACCCATTGGTACCCTTTCGTTTTCCGTTTCTTTTGAAGGATGCATCAGGAGGATGATGGGTTCTCTCCACACCTTCTCGCTCCGGCATTCTTTCTGGTCCAGTCGGGGCAACAAGGGTCAGCGGATTCGCTCCCTCTACCACACCGTTCCTCCTGGACCCTTGAAGTGTCGTTTCACCTTCATAATTTCTTTTTTAGTAGTAGGATAAAAGTAGATCAGGGACAAAGTTCCTTGTTGTAACCCAAAAGAATGTAATTTTCTACTTGAGTTATTTAATGAAAATCTTTATCTCCTGTCTCTTTAATGTTTTATTGTTAGATCAGGGAAAAGGTCCATTGTTGTAACCCAAAAATGCAGATGGGCCCAATCAACCGACCCATGCACTTAAGTGGCGAAAAACCATGGTCAAACATTGGGAATCTTCAACCGCTTCATTCACCAATCGCTTAGTCTTTCACGTCTTTTAACCACATTCATTATTTCCCAACCATCCCTTCCCCCTCCACTATAAACGGGAAAGGGTGGTTTGCTGCTAGTTCATCCCTTTCTGATTTCTTTGCCATGGCGAGTAAATCTCAGAGTGAAGTCGTCTCGGATGATGATTTCTTCGCCTCTCCGGCTCAATCCAACGACATGGCTGGGCTGAGTCACGGCGAATTCTCAAGGCTATATCCGGCACTCCGTCTTCCTGCACCATCTCCTCTTAGTCCACCCAGGCTTCCATCCGGGAGGATAGACTGGGACTCTATGACCCTCCAAGACTTCGCCTTGTACCAGAGGATGCGCAGGGCTAAACTTGGGTGTTTTTTTCCGTCTATCGAGGCGGAACCTTCACGTGAAAGTCGGACTACTTCTCCAAACTTGCTGAAGTCTCTCAATGGTGGTTCTTCATTGGGAGCACCAGCTCCCCGTCCTGGGACGTGGGAAGACTATGACATAGAGGAGGCGGCTGATTCCGTTGCGTGCCCCTCGTCGAAGGGAAGGAGCCCATGGAAGGGGGCCCCACCTCCTTCCTGTTGACTGCATGGATGCAATAGGCCCTCCTTCAGTGCCTAGCCCCCTGCAAATTAAATCTCTTCTCCTTGTTTTATTACAGGAGGCATTCACTTGTTGGGTCCAGGAGTTTTTCCTGCGTCCCATACTAAGGAATGTCCTTCAATTTTAGACTAGGAATTAACGTTGTAATTCAGAGATATAACCTCCGAATTAGCAATCGATGTACTCCCCATTTTCTGGTTTTTTTATCTCATTAGGAACCATAATTGTGAACCAAGAACGTAAACTTTGGTCCATCAATGTGGTCCTTAATGTTTTTTTCTTTGCACTTTTACTAATGCAAGTACATATTTCATTCTCTGTATACAATCTCATCCCCCGGGGTTTGGACATGCCATGGGAACTTACCTCACCTGCTCCTGACCTCCTTTCCTCCGGGTTAAGGCATTATCTTATCTACCTTGGATCAGTTGAGCTCCAACCCTCGAAGTTTGCTTGCTCGATTGATCTGTGCTGGTGGAGTACTAAGCTTCAGCCCTCGAAGTCTACTTGCTGTTCTTCCCGAATTCCAGGTTGTAAAGGCCCTCAAAGTCCAATCCCAACCCTTCCTTCATTTTTGACGGAGGCATAAACTTATCTACCTCAGGGGGGGCATAAACTTATCTACCTCCCCTATTTTTAGCAGGTGGAATAAACTTATCTACCTCCCTGTAATGTGGGTCTATATCGCCCGGGGGTGCTCTCCCCATTTTTTTGAAGGAATTTATAGAGCAATGAAAATGCAAAGGCACTTGGCTTCAAAGGAAAGAAAATTTTATTGAAACAAAACCTCATAAATTCAAAGATAGAGTGCTTTACAAAATGATTTTACTGATAAAATTTAACCAAGTGCTCTACATTCCATGTCCTATCAATTTCTTTTCCCTTTGGAGTCACCAACTTGTAGGTACCTGGGCGAACAACGGCCTTGGTGATATAAGGTCCTTCATATTTCTTAGCCAGCTTCCCACCTTTAGTTGGTTGACTCTTCTCTCGCTTCCTCAGGACGTAATCTCCCACCTCGAACGCCCTCGGTTTCACCCTACTGTCAAAGTAAGATTTCACCTGGCGTCGATAATTCTCTGCCCGGATCCGTGCCTCATCCCTTCTTTCTTCTATGAAATTCAACTCTATGGCCTGATTTTGTTCGTTCACTTCCGGGTCATATCTCATTTCTCTCCTGGTAGGGATCGCTGTCTCAGCTGGAGCCCGGGCTTCAAAAGCATAAGCTAAGCCAAAGGGGGTGTCACCCGTAGCCCTCCTCGGAGTTGTTCTGTACGTCCACAGGATTCTGGGCAATTCATCCACCCATTTGCTTCCTTCCGAAAGTAGCTTCTTCTTTATTCCACTTATGATTGTCCTGTTGACGTTCTCCACCTGTTCATTAGCCTGAGGGTAGGCTACACACACTTTCGTATGCTGAATTCCCCAAGTTTTGAGGAAGTCTTGGAACTCTGCTTCGGCCCCGTTCCGTTCAACTTATTTTTTCTGCTTTTTTCTTAATCTTATTAAAATCAGATCAGATCACATCACATCAGATCAGATCAGATCAGATCAGAACCAATCAGATCAGATCCGATCAGACCCAATCAGATCAGATCAGATCTAATCAGATCCAATCAGATCAGATCTAATCTGATCAGATCAGATCCAATCAGACCAGATCAGATCCAAATAAGAATTATTGTTATTATTATTATTGTTATTATTATTATTATTATTATTATTATTATTATTATTATTACTACTACTACTACTACTACTACTACTACTACTACTACTACTACTACTACTACTATTATTATCATTATCAATATCTTTATTACTCCTTACTTTTTAAATTCCATATATTTAAAAAAATATAAGAAGAAAGAACATGAAACTTTTTGTGTGATTATAATTTATGTAGACTAAAATAAATGATATGAAGCACAATTGTTTTCTTAAAAATGAAAAATAATAAACTTTAGAAACAAGCTAAATAGAAACCCGAGAAAGTAATCTTTAATTATTAATGAAAAATGTATTATTTATTTGCTTAATATTGATAATATAAGGATGTGATCTTTTAATAAAAATATTAATGATTATTAATAACATTGATTATCTATATTAAATAACATTTTAGTGCATATATAAATTAAATAATTATTCTAATGTTTATATAAACTAATTATTAAAATATTAAATCAATATTATTCATTAAAAAAATCATAAAATAAAAAATATTATTACATTATAATATGAATGATTATTCTAATATATGAGTTAATTAATTTTGTTACATTAAAAAATAATCATAAAAAAATATTGATTATATTATAATATGAATTATCATTACAATTTTCAATCAAATCAGAACCAATCAGATCAGATCAGATCAGATAAGATCTAATCAGATCAGATCAGATCAGATCAGAACTTATTAAAATCAGATCAGATCAGAAAAAATAAGTTGAACGGAATGGAGCCTTCCTCAAACTGGGTTCCATTGTCAGATATGATCTGCTTCGGGACTCCAAATCTACAAAGTACGTTGGTTCCCACGAAATTGATCATTTGCCTTCCAGTTATCCCAGCAAGTGGTTCAACTTCTACCCACTTGGTAAAGTAGTCAATGGCCACCACTATCCACCTTGCCTGTCCAACTCCTTTTGGCAGGGCTCCAACGATATCAATCCCCCATCTTGAGAAGGGAATCACGGAGCTGATAGGCGTGTAGTTCGCGACTAGCCTCCTGGGCATATTCTGGAATTGTTGACAAGTTGGGCACTTGCGCACATACTCCTCGCAATCCTTCCTCATCGTTGGCCAAAAATACCCCTGGATAATCGCCCTTCTGGAGATAGAGTATGGACCCTGATGTGCAGCACATACTCCCTCGTGTATTTCCTCCATCAGTGCCTTTGCCTCTACTACCCTAAGACAGCGGAGCAGAGCGCCGTTGTAAGACCGTTTATAAAGGACTCCATCTTGCACCTCGTAGGTGGGTGCCCTCATCCGCATCAAACGGGCTTCTTGGGGATCTTCCGGGGCTACACCGTCCTCAATGTATCTTGCCAACCTGTCCAACCATTCCGGGGGATCAGCTGATACCCAAAACGCCTCATCTCTGTTGAGACTCGGAGCTGCCAGCTCCTCGACAGTTGCCAATCGGCTTATGTATTCTGGTGATTCTGCGCTGAGCTTGGATAGAACATCAGCTTCCCTGTTCTGGGCCCGGGGTATATGTTCAAGCTTAAACTCAAACTTTCCCAACATCTCCAAGGACAAGTCTCAGTACCTTTTCATCCTCTCTTCCTTTGCTTCAAACTCCCCAGTGAGTTGTCCCACCACCAGTCGGGAGTCGTTGTATACTTGAACCCTGTACACTCCCAGCTTGCCAAGAATCTTCAGTCCGTTGATCAGGGCTTCGTATTCAGCTTCATTGTTAGATACGCGGAACTGAAATCTGACAGCGTAATATATCCGGAAATTTTCCGGAGTAATCAGAACAATACCTGCTCCACAAGATCGAGACCTAGAAGATCCATCGATGCTCATTACCCACCAGTCATCCTCTACCCGGGTATCAACCTGTGCTCTTGTCATCTCCGTGGCAGTACACTCGACTTGGAAGTCAGCGAGTGCTTGCCCTTTGATCGATGGGCGCGGCCTGAACACAACATTATACTGACTGATGAAGACCGCCCATTTGGCCATCCGGGCGGATGCCGCCGGGCTCCGGGTAAGTGATGCCAAAGGCTCGTTGGTGAGCACAATAATCCGGTGAGCCTGAAAGTACGGGGTTAATCTCTTCGCCGTCCAGAAGACCGCTAACATGGCCTTCTCTGGACGGGAATACCTTAACTCCGCATCTCTCGAAGTCTTACTGACGTAGTAAACCGGATGTTGGGCCCCATTCTCTTCCCTCACAATCACAGTACTTATGGCACATTCTGCAATTGCCAAGTATAGAGTCAGGATGTCTCCAGGTTCCGGTTTAGATAAAACCGGCGGACTTGCCAGATATCTCTTCAGTTCTTCAAATGCTTCTTGACATTCCCGCGTCCACTCGAAGGTCGCCCTCTTCTTGATTACCGTAAAGAATGGATGCGCCATCTCTGCCAGCTTTGAAAGGAAACGATTCAAAGCCGCCAATCTTCCGGTCAGCCGCTGAACTTCTTTTGCTGTCTTCGGGGGTTCCATCTCCATGATGGCCCTAACTTTCTCCAGGTTCACCTCAATCCCTTTCCGGCAAACCATGTGCCCAAGGAACTTTCCACCCTGAATAGAAAAAGTACATTTCTTCGGGTTCAATCTCAAATTTACCTTCATCATGATTTCAAAGACCTCCTCAAGGTCCCGGACATGGTCTCGGGCCTCTTTGGACTTGACAATCATGTCATCGACATATGCTTCCATGGTTCGCCCGAGGACGGCCTTGAACACTTGAGAAACCATCCGGGTGTATGTCGCCCCGGAATTTCTCAGTCCAAAGGCCATCACCAAGTAACAGTACAGCCCTTCCGGGGTCATGAAACTCGTCTTTTCAGCATCAGCCGGGTGCATCCGAATCTGATGGTAGCCGCTGAAAGCATCCATGAAGCTCATTAACTCTGATCCGGCAGTCTCATCCACCATCTGGTCAATGCTGGGGAGAGGGAACGGATCCATGGGGCAGGCCTTGTTCAAATCTGTGTAGTCGACGCACATTCTCCACGAAGGGGGCTTGGGCGCGAGAACTACGTTTGCCAACCAATTCGGGTATTGCACCTCCCGGATGTGACCAATGTTTTGAAAAGTGTCTTTACAAAATCCCTCCTTTCCTGCGACAAATGCCTTCGCTTCTGCTTCACCAGTTTAGCATCCCGCAGGACATTAAGGCGATGAACTGCAATCTTGTGATCCAGTCCTGGCATATCAACTGGACTCCATGCAAAGACCTTCCTGAACCTTCTAAGGACTGAGATCACTCATGATCTGACTTCAGCCCCTAGGCCCCTGCCAATTCTGACTAGGGCTGGGTTGGGAAAACCGAAAACCGCAAACCGAACCAAAATCGATCAAAACGAGCTAGAAAAAAAACCGAACCGAAAAAACCGAAACCGAATGTAAAAAAACCGAACCGAACCGTTAGTGTTTGGTTCCGTTTTGGTTTTTACTTTTAAAAACCGAACCGAACCGAATAAACCGAACTTTCTTAGATAATTCGCTTTATTTATATGAATATATGTGATATGTAAAAAAATTATAGAAATATAAACGCAAATAAATTACTAGTCGATTAAAATTATTTTCTTAACTATTAATTAAACATTCAAGCAATATTATTATAAACTTTGGAAAAACCTAAGAATATAAACACCAATAGCTTATCCTAAAATAGAATTATATTAACATTAAAAATTGATACGAGTAATTTACATATTTACATAACAAATACTTTGATGTTATAATAAAAATGAAAGTATTATACCAAAAAACCTAAATTCTTCATAATTGATTTTACATACGATTTCTTTGGAAGTATTTGGAATCTTCTAAATGTTTGTTGGGCACTCAACACACATTTTTTTTATGTAAAATTGAACCGAAAGGAACAATGACCTTCCGTTTGGTTTTTGTTTTTATGTAAAAATCAAACAAAAAAACCAAAGCTAACAGTACATATTGTTATTGTTTCATCGAGTTAGTGTTTTTACTATTTTTTAATGCTTATAAATTTATACTTTTATAAACCGAAAAAACCAAAAAAAAACGAAATAAAAACCGTATAAAACCGAACCGAATAACCAACGGTTTACATATTTTTTATGCAAAACCGAACCGAACCGAACCACCAATTTACCTTCCGTTTTGTCTTTGGTTTTGGGTGAAAACCGAACCGCCAAAACCGAACCCACCCCTAATTCTGACTAACCTTCCCGGTGTGCCTGGCTCCAGTTCAACTTCCTCAATGTCGCTGGCAACTTCTACTCTGGGACGTCTCTCCTCTGCCCTCAAGAGTTGTGCAGTCACCTCTCCCACTTGGGTGTCGTACTTGATAGGATGTTTGGTTGCCTTCAAATACCACGCCCGGGACACTCTCTGGGATCCCCTGGCGATTCTAACTCCATGGGGGGTTGGGAATTTTATGCACAGATGACGAGGTGAGATGACACACTCTAAATCTTCCAATTCGGGTCTGCCCAGAATGATGTCTGTGTTGGAGATTATCCCCACCACAACAAACTCCATGTCCAACTTCCGGGTGGCCTTAGTATCCCTATTTCGACCGGGAGGGTTATTACCCCCTCCGGTTCAATAGAGTCACTAGTGAACCCGGTCAGTGGAGTTTTGATGGATGATAATTCATCTCTTGTCAAACCAAGAGCCTTGTACGTATCCATATACATGATATTAACGGAGCTTCCCGTATCCACAAGGGTTTTATGGATCAGTACGTTCATTATATCAATAGTAATCACCAGGGCGTCCCTATGGGGGACCCCTGTTTCTGGCAGATCAGCATTAGAAAATACGATTAGCTCAGTTTTCAGCTTCTTACCTTCTAGGACCAGCACCTTGTTGACCATCGCTGCGTTGGCCCACTTTTTCCGGCTCGTGGCTGAATATCCGCCAGTATTCCCTCCAATAATGAATTTACACCCGTGGTGTCTCTTTTGGCGGTGCGGTGCGGGTTCCGAATCCTCCTCTTCATCTTCGAGCCCGATGTGGCGTTTTTCCCAGGTCTTAGCCTGGGCCACATCCTTATCCCTATGCTTCCCATTCTGAGCGTTCCCGGGATTTCCCGCGTCACCATCTTCTACAAACTTCTTTAGATGGCCACGGAGGATTAGTCTCACCATCTCATTCTTCAGGGTATAGCAATCCTCTATGTTGTGATCATTCTTGCGATGATAAGCACACCATTTTCCAGTGTTCTCCACATTGCAGACCTTCTGAGAATAGGTTGGATAAGTCATGAGTCCCTGCTGTGCAGCATGGGCCATGACCTCAGCCACCGGCAACGTGAAGACTGGATTGGCAGATTTGTGCTTCTCCGAGGTCCCAGGGCTTGTGCCCTTTGGGCCATCCGGGAAACCCTGCTTCCTGCTCTTGAACGGCTTCTTATTTCCCGCCTTCTCTTCTTCTTTAGGAGTCTTCTCTTTCTTCTCCTCCTTTCTCTCCTCCAGGGTCACATACCTCCCGGCTCGGACCATTTCTTCTTCGAAGGTATCAGGGGGATGAGTTGTAAGATCGGTGTGAAGGAGTCCGTCTTGTAATGCCGCCGTGAACATGGCCAGCCTGGATTTGTCGTCGGTTCCTTCAACCTCCCTGGACTCTTTTCTCCATCGGATAAGGAAATTCTTCAAGGATTCTCCGTGCTTCTGCCGCACTGAAGCCACATGAGTGAAATGCTTCTTGGGACGGCAGTTCCCGGCAAAATGCTCCAAGAACCGCAATCCCAGTTCATCCCATGTCCGGATCGATCCAGCAGGAATGTGGTTGACCCAATCTGCAACCTTGCTATCGACTGTCTACAGGAAGCACCGGCACATTAGTGCATCGCTGGCGTCAACGGCAATCTTCACCTGGACATAGTTGTTTATGTGTTCCTGGGGATCCGACTCCCCATCATAACGCTTAACGAACGGCATCTTGAATCCCTACGAATATGGTTCCGCAAAGATCTCCGGGGCTAAGGGAGTATTCGTTCGAGTAGTGAATACTCGTCCCCTGTTTATCTTCCTCTGCATCTCCTGGATCTGCTGCCTCAGATCCTGGAATTCACCTGCTTCCGGTACCGGCGGCCCCAGGCGCTGTGGTGCTAGGACCCTGACTTGGCTTTGAACTTCGTCCTCATCCAGAACCACCAATGACCGGACCGGAGCTTGGCTCCCATCGCGGCTCATTCGCGGTTAGAAGATGCCACCTGGCTGGCCTGGGGTCGTACCCAACCCTGGGGTGCTTTGTCCGGATTCTTCCCCAGCCTCTCACCAACGTGAGCCTTCTGGTGAGATATCCTTTCAAAGACAGTTCCCCGCGGGTTTCCGTTTCCATTGCCGACGACTTGGCTTGCAGCCTTGGCCCAGTCTCCATTCAACTTACTATTCCGGACCAACTCTTCCGCCCGACGTCTAGCGACGGCCTGTCTCACCCTCTCGACCTCCTCCGGATCATGAAGCTCCTGGAGGATGGGAGAACTCGCAGTACGCAGGACCTGGCGAGGTTGCCCGGTAGGGATGTCCCGGGTACCGGATGGACAAGGGAGAGCCTTATCCAACCGTTCCATAATGTTGGCCATCATGTTAGCCACATTATTCAACGTCGTCTCCAACCCATTGATAGGAATGATCATGCCCTGTTCAGGGTTGTCACTCCTCACCGTCGATTGGGCAGAAGCAGCAGCGTTACGTCTCGTCCTTCGTCCAGCCATAATCTCACAGTTTTATCTCACAGTTATCTCTCAATGAAAGCACCAATGGTGGGATTAACCCGATCAGATGGCGGACCAAGAACGTAACGTGGATCAGAAAGATATAATCTCGTAGTAATATTCTTTGATTAAGTGCAGAATTGCTTGAGTCGTCCCCACAATGGCAGGTTCTTTTTCCTTTTATAGTACTTCTAACATTGTAATTAAAATTATACATAATGGGAGGGATTATGGAGATCATTGGGTTGTGATTCCCTCTTTTCCGGTCTCGTTCTCTCCCCATCTCGTCCATAATCTGGTGGTGTGGGTCACGTGTCCCGCTCCTTCTCTGGACTGGGTCGTCTTGATTTAATCCATGATTGGGCCGTCCCTTTCCCATCTGCCATGCGTGTAGTAGTGGGCTCGGCCCGTTACCCCCACCTGGCCTTATCCATATTGTGCTATTATGGGCCTTTATTGGGCCTGGAGCCGGGTCCATCAGACCCGATATCCATCATCCGTAATATAATAAAATATCACCGTTGGCATGGTATTAGGATAAATGTTGTTCCGTTCTGAAATATCCTGGTCCCGTCTCTATAATATCCCATTCTGTTAGGAATGACAAAAATTTGTCCGGAACTGTTTTAAAATTGGGACAAGACGGACACATAAATATTTTTCTGTCCCGTTGTCCATATATGTATATCTATTTATTTATTTATATAATGATATAACACAAAAAAATATCACAATTTTTATTTTCCAAAACAGATATTAAAAATATCCATGTTTAAGTATTCTAAAAAAGAATAGATTAGGACCGGAACAACTAAAAAAATACCGTTCAAACCCGACTCCCCTGATTTGTGGTTCATAGCTTTTATGAAGTTTATATAGTTTGACGTATGTTTTAACGTTTTTTCCTTCTTTTTTTTTACTTTTTTAACACATTTTAAATAAATATATCATTTTGTCATTAATTATTTTGCAAGTCAAAGTGGGTTGCCTCTAACTTGGGTGTTTTATACCTTTATATTTAATTTCGGATAATGACAAAGCAAGACAACCCGAACTCATTCCATTGTATCGTGATCCCGAATGTTAAGGGACAAAGATGGATAAGCTTATGGCCCGAACAGTCCTGAACTATTCAAAAATAACAGGACAAAACGTGGGACGGTATAAAACCCGAACCGTCCCGATCCGTGCCCACCCCCTATATGTTACTGTCGAAAAAGACCTGTAATTTTTTACCATTTTGATTTTCATGTAAAAATAATTTATCCATTGATTTATATATTTACACATACTCCGTATTATATACTCCGGGTATAATTATTCACACATATAGGACGTATACTTTTGGTACTTAAAAGTAGGTACTAATAAAATTATTTACCATGACCATGTTTAAGATTTCACTATTATGTTTCTCGTTATTGTGTATTTTAATTACTTTAAATTTCATAAACCAAAACCCCAAAAGTAACTTATACTTATTCAATAAAATATAAGCCAGTGTTTAAGATTTAAGTGTTAAATTTCTTGCTAGTTGGTAAGCCAAAAGTTATTCAATAAAATCTAAGTTAAAAAAATCCGAGTTATAAAGGATGAGTCCCATCTCGTGGGTCTCCTCTTACACGGTCGGACGGTTATTGAGAGGAGTTAGACTTAATGTTAACTACTTCCTCCGTCCCAAATTATTTGCAACATTTCAAACGACCTGCAAAATATCATATCTTTTAAAATCATTATATTTTCAAATTGGTAGATTAATAAAAAGTAAAAATTACACCATTCAAAAGTATATGAAAAGTTCTACAAAACAAGATGTGACAAGAATATTTTATTTTATTAAATGGTCAATCAAAACGAGTAAACAAACAAAAGTTATCGAGAAGCTAGAATAGTAACTGTTGCATTCTTTCTGGGACGGAGGGAGTACATATTAGTGGAATCTGCACCTGGTACTTAGCTTGCACATACCTATGTTTAGCATAGTTACCTTCCAGCACAATTGTTATAAATCGAACTCAGGTCTATCCCCTTGGCACTCCCTACCTTTGCCAACTGCGCAAAAATTTGATTTATAAGTTTTTATTATTGTTGTGTACTTCCGACAGGATAAATTTCAGTAATGGTACATGAACTTTCACTGGAATTTCGAAGTGGTACCTGAACTTTAAATCCTTTCACAAAAGTACCTGAACTTACATAATCCTTTCACTAAAAGTCCATTTATCCGTTTCCAAGTTAATTTCCGGTTATTTGGGCTAAATTATCTCTTTTTTTCTTCTTTCCCCTCCCACTCCCTTCTCTATCTTCTTCTTTCACCCCTTTCTTTTCTTCTTCTTCTTCCTCACCCCACCCGCTCTCGCTTCTCTGCACCAGCTCTTTCCTACCACTGAAGAATTGCAGCAACATCCCCGCACCACAATATTCCCCTCACCAGATGACCCGCCGCACTCCTCTCCGCCTCCTCCTTCTACTCCCTCCTCTCCATCTCCGTCGGAGAGATCTCCTTTGCCGCCTCTACCCAACTCACTGCCGGCGACTTCTTCGCCCTGAAGGCGCTGTACTTCTCCAACACTCGGTCCAGATTTTTAGCTTCCTCTCCTGCCCCCTGGCGGCAACGGGTCAGGCCGTAATTTAGCATGTTCTCCAAGGAATCGATCCTGATCTCCCTCTCGCCGTCATCGGATGCGACTCCCGCGCCCGCCGGAGTCTGGAGGGTGAAGAAGTAGTGAGAGTCGTCCAGCTTCACGGTGGCCTTGTCTTTGGCCAGGGGCCACTATATGTCGCGGCCGATGCGGGCAAGAACGGCGACAACAGTGTTGTCCTGCTTGAGCCGGACGATGTTGAACTCGCCGCAGGCAAGCTCGACGCTCCGGTCTGTATCGATCAAGTGAACCATGGAGCCGAGGATTCGGATTTTAACTTCCTCGGATGATCCAAAACCGGAATTGGACCCCGACATGTTTGGGCATGAAGATTTGGACATGGTTGAGACTGGAATCTGATCTATTTCTTGCAAGCCAAGGGAAAAGTTCTGGTCGGGGGTTTAAATGATTTCTTTTATTTATGGGAATGAAATGGGGGAGAAAGACGGTTAAGGGTGCCAAAGAGGTGGACGTGTGTTAATACGTGTAGTATTCGCGGAGGTGCAGAGGGGGGTGGGGTGAAGAAGAAGAAGAAGAAGAAGAAGAAGAGAGTGGGAGGAGAAGAAAAAGAAAAAAAATGGGGTCAAATTGAAATTTTAAACTATATAAAATTCTAATTTTAACCTAAATGACCGGAGGTTTACCCGGAAACGGATAAATGAACTTTTAGTGAAAAGATTATGTAAGTTCAGATACTTTTATGAAAGCATTTAAAGTTCAGGTACCACTTCGAAATTCCAGTTAAAGTTCAGGTACTATTATTGAAATTTACCCGGGACATTTCAAGTTAGCTCAATCATCTCTTCATTTTGACCGTGCATTTTAAATACGGATAATGATATTTGTACCCCCAAGAATTTGTGTCTTTTTTTGTACACCGCGGGGATGCACCAATATTTTGTGTTGGTGTAATCCTAATTTTTGTTAACGCACCAACACTTTGTGTCAGTGTAAATTTTTGTTAATGCACCAACACTTTGTATCAGTGTGAACCATCAAAATGTTGGTGTAATCTTTGGTGTAAAAATGAGGTACAAAAGTTGGGGTACATGTAGCATGCTCCTTTTAATACTCCCTCTTTCCCTCTATGTTTTTTAATTTTGATTTGGATAAAGCTATTTGTACCCCAGAAATTTGTACCTCATTTTGTACACAACAAGGATACACCAATATTTTGTGTTAGTGTAATGCTAGTTTTTGTTAACGCACCAACACTTTGTATCAGTGTAAATTTTTGTTAACACACCAACATTTTGTGTCAGTGTAAACCATCATAATGTTGGTGTATACCTTTGGTGTACAAATGAGATATAAATTTTGGGGTACATCTAACATGCTTCTTTTGATTTATATGGTCTCCAATGTACTTTCTATGTCCCAAATTAAATTAAATGCTTACTATTTACAAAGTCAAACTTCATTCACTTTATTTATCTATTTTCATTAGTCATTTGATAAAATAATATAGTCATGTCACTACTAGTTTTGTAGATTTTTTAATTTGGTTTTAAATTATGTAATTGTTATTTTTTGATTCTACATTGTGTTTTCATATAAAATATTAAAATAATTTGAAAATAACTTCAATCATATATTATAAACCAAAATAACGATATAAATTAGAACGGAGGGAGTAACACTTTGATCATTAATATATATGTGTGTGTGTAGAGTAAATTCCATAATTGGTTCTTTATAACACTGAGGTTTCCGTATTTAGTCTTCTATTATCAAATATTACCCCAGTGATCCTTCTTTTATAGGTATCTTTCCACAAATAGTCTCTTTTTTATCTTCAATCATGTTAGTGTTAATTTGAGGACTAAAAGTGTAATTTCACAATGATAATATATCTTTTTTGTCATACACAATTCCAAAGGTTGTTCCATTTGCATCGTTTGTGAATTACAGTCTCTTTCTACTACAACCACAGTATACAAATGTAGTCTTTCGTCGGATTTATTTTTGTGTTATCCGCTTAACCAATATCAGAACACATCACTAGACATAATGTGGATGTCAAATCATACTTTTAGCCTTTAAATTAACACCAACATGACAGAAGATAAAAAAAGACCATTTGTGGAAAGGCACCTTTAAAAAAAAAGACTACGGGGGTAATATTTTATAATAGAGGACTAAATATGGAAACCCTCCTGTTATAAAGGACCAATTGTGGAGTTTACTCATATATATATATATATATATATATATATATATATATATATATATATATATATATATATATATATATATATATATATATATATATATATATATATATATATATATATATATATATAATATATATATATATATATATATATATATATATATATATATATATATATATATATATATATATATATATATATATATATATTATATATATATATATATATATATATATATATATATATATATATATATATATATATATATATATATATATATATATATATATATATATATATATATATATATATATATATTACATTTTATAGAGAATCAAATTTAAAGGCATCATTACCCGAACAGTTTATCCCTACATAATTAAGCAAATCAAAATGGCCTAAAGAGTCAACTTTACTCATCATAGATACTACGCCTAGACACCATAACTCTCGAGACAGTTAGGACTTGGGAGTTTCACCTGACAAGGACCTCCGCCACCCTGGAACAAAGGAATACAAAACCGAAATGGGGAGATATAGCTGAAAGCTGTATCCTTGGACCTATTTATGTCAATCACAAAATGGAGCACCCTTTCTGAGATTTTCCCTTCTTTTTCTTCTGCTTGGGCGGTTGGAGTACAACTTTAATGGCAGCATCAAAAACTCCTTTCACATTCTGCAACAAAGAATACCCCCCGACCATATAATAACCAGGGTTGAAAAACTGAACTGGCCATTGGTGAACCCCAGGGCACTAGGGTTTCAGGGTCATTGGTTAAACTGATCATGAGTAATGAAATTCTTCCAACAAACATTCAGTTTCCATAAATAGATAAAAGCACTGCATAAAAATAACTGGATCACATATGATTATTAGTACATTCTTATATATGCAATGATTCTAGAATGTTTAGGTCTTTGAGGATGTAGCTTATTCTTGAGAGAGAAAGCTACACTGTTGGGGTGAAGCAACGGATTCTCTTTTTAAGAACGACCCGATCAGTCTACCTGGTTTTACTGGTTAAATCTGGGTCAATAACAGTGGTGATGGTACATAGACAGCTTCAACGAAAATGCAATGGCAAAAGAATACAAACCTGCTGTGACTTTGAACTACATTCAATGTAGGCTGGGGCATCAATCAATTTCCTGAGCTCCTCCCCCTTTACATAGAAAACAAATCACACCATTTTAAACATAAGAAGTTTACATAACCTCTCCCTCCATTATATACAACTTTACAAAATTACCTGAGCAGTAGTTATTGGGACAGCACCAGGATGGTCTACAAAGAATTGTTTATCATCACGAAGATCTGAGTGTACAACATATAGTGTGAGGATAATAAACAATAAGCATTCAAAGTTCACACCAATAAATGGATAGAGCAAATAGTTCAAGTACCAAAAAAAAGATAGATAATAGTAGACCACCGGATTTTAGACGGTGAGAAATAAAAGAGTAAATTCCATAATTGGTCCTTTATAACAGGGGGGTTTCCCTATTTAGTCCTCTATTATCAAATATTACCCTTGTGGTCCTTTTTTTATGGGTATCTTTCCACAAATACTCCTTTTTTGATCTTCTATCATGTTGGTGTTAATTTGAAGGCTAAAAGTGTAATTTTACAATGATAATATATCTTTTTTGTCATACACAATTCCAAAGACTGTTCTGTTTCCATCGTTTGTGAATTACATTCGCTTTCTACTACAACCATAGACTACAAATGTGGTCTTTCGTCGGAATCCTAGCTCACAATCATAGTCATTATTTTTGTGTTATCCGCTTAACTAATATCAGAACACGTCACTAGACATAATGTTGATGTCAAATTATACTTTTAGCCTTTAAATTAATACCAACATGGCAGACGATCAAAAAAAGGACCATTTGTGGAAAGGCACCCTTAAAAAAAGGACTACGAGGGTAATATTTGATAATAGAGGACTAAATATGGAAACCCCCTTGTTATAAAGGACCAATTATGGAATTTACTCGAAATAAAACATGGAAAAAAATGATAAGTTTCTCTGATCAAAAAGATATGTATGATGAAGTTTCAAACAAAACGAGCAATTATTTAATGTTTGAAAAGAACATGAAGAATGTATTTCTCACCAAGTTTTGTTCCTACAAGAACTATTGGTACACCAGGCGCATAATGTTTCAACTCAGGGATCCACTGACAAGAGATTTATCAATGACCAAATTAATCTTTCAGCAACCAAAGACAAACTAGAACAAAGGAGAAGAAATAAGATAACTTTATTCAGAAATCAACTCCACACCTTTTTGGAGACATTTTCATAGCTGGCTTTACTAATGAGAGAAAATGCCAAAATGAAAACATCAGCTCCGCGATAACTCAGTGGTCTTAGTCTGTTATAATCTTCCTGTCCTGTTTATGCATAACAAGTTTAGACCTATATTAATGACTATAAGTCACTCGGTAATCGAGAAATGTTCGGGAATGTAGGCTCATGACTTCTCAACTGGCAAAACATATACAGCTGAGTGGGATTAGCTGAACCATAAATAAGATAATCTACTTTTTACATGTTTGGCGGATATTAAGATTTATGGATTGTGCAAAACTTCATACATTTAATAAATGACAAGTATATTCGAATCAGCAGCCTTTGAAATAGTTACCAGCAGTATCCCACAACCCAAGGTTTACTGTAGCCCCATTGACAACCACATTAGCACTGAAATTGTCGAATACAGTGGGAACGTAATCCTGTGGAACATTAAGAAATAAAAGAAGTTAGAACTGGCATCTAATTCGAACTGTTCCCACACTAGTTATTTCATCATGCAGAACATTTCACAGAAATGGGCTAAGAAATATCATGATAATATGGAACATTTCCATATATCTATTCAGAACACAAATGATCCCTTTGATAAGTCAGTTGAATTGAGATATTATATTGAAGAAGGCATTGCGAATTGTTTAAAGAGTCCAGATATTGTAAAGCATATATTATAGGGAAATAGCAGAAGGAGAATACAAAACAGCTGAAAAGTTCTTCTTTGCTCGATTCGAACCTATGTACATTACCACTAGTACTTTATCAAAGTGTAAGAACCTCAACAAAGACAGCATTAATTGTTCATGGAAATGTGGGAGAAAAAAACAAAATTGAAGACATAGTGGTTAGATAAATGAATTGAAGGAAGACCAACCGTAGGAAAAGTGTTGCTGGTGTAGGAAATCAAGAGGCATGTCTTGCCAACGGCACCATCGCCGACCGTCACACACTTGATGAACCTGGACGCACTCATTCCCGAGGCCTCAGATCTTCTACGTCTTCAGAAGATCTGAATTGGAATCGGAATATGCGAGATTCAGAAGTATGTATATATCCGTCTACCACCTCTCCGATCGCATCGAAAATATCTGCATGGGGTATCGAACTGAGAAGAACCTGCTAAAGAGATACCTTATCGGCCTTTTCCTCTGTGCCCAGATAGAGCGAGCTTGGCTGAACGACAATGGAGAAATGGCGGAAACGGTGAATTGAGTTGATGAGGAGAAGAGTGAAAGCAGAAAATGTATGAATTGGGAGGAGAGATTATGCATAGGCACATATACATGCCGTCCTTACTTTAGCCTTTTGTCGCCTCCAAACAATGCCGTTGAATCGGTCGCACCTGAATTACAGGAAGATTCAGTCCGGTGAAACTATGTAAGATTATGACTTTTTCAAATACTTATGAAAAAAAATAAATTCCATAAAAGATCTCCAGTTATAGGTCGTTTTACATATTTAGTCCCTACATATCAAATATTATTAATTTAGTCCCCATGTAACGCCCCAAAATATACCCTAGAATTATTAATGAATAAATAATCAATTAATCAAATTTGTTTTGATTAAAATAAATTATTGTTGGCCTTTGGGCCGATACGAAATTTGTTTTGACATCTAATATCAAAATCTGGATAAGTCTCATAGAGATAAATCCAATATGTGGACTATTTGTGTGGTCTTGATTGGGAACCTGAGTACAGACCCAAATCAAGAGTAAATAAAGAATTTGTTTAGAATGTAAATATTGAATTGATTTGTTGAAATAAATCATTAGAATAATTGATATGAATTAAATGAGAGAACCTTTTATGAGAAATGTCAATTAAACCAATTTTAACTCTGTTAAGGTCAAACACCCAAAAATATGATGTCGGAAAAAGTATTACAAATAAATATAAAAATTATATCGTTAGATAGAGTTTAACTGCCCGATCGCAACGGTGCAAACGGAATTCAATTCGGAGAAAGTTGGACCAAAAAAAATGTACCCCGACTGGAACCAAAATTGGTCCCAATCAGGGACACTGTGCGAACGGCGCCTCCCAGCGCACTAAGCCGATTGTGAATCTTCCTACGCTCAGCAACCAGTGTCTTCTTCTTCCTCAAATATACTATATAAAGGGAGCTAAGCATTCTCAATTCTTCACCAAAACCTATACTTGTTCTATTCTGTTGCTCAAAGTAAGGAGAACGCAGTGGTGCTGTCAATTTGGTGTGGAATCACCGGAGCTAAGAGTTATCGTCGCCGGAAGTTTCGCCGGAAAATATCCAAAACCTTCGTTAAGCTTCGAGGTAAGCCCGTAGATATATCTAATGACTAGAATGTTCGTATAGATCGTTTCTACGTTCATAAACGGTCGTTTGGTTGAGTTTTGTGTTTGACATGCTTAAAGAACCAAGAATCATAAACCATTAAATTGATGTTAAAACTATGAATTAATGATGCCAAAATGATCTATGAACCTTGGAGAACATCTCTATATAGTTTTGTTGAAGTTCGGTAACTAAAAACGGTATTCTCGAAATTGGACCCGAACGAAGAAGATGATGAACAGTAACCAAAAACCAGGCTGTTTGGATCGATCCAAATGGATGGATCGATCACCTGGGCATAATCTCTCTACATATGGATCGATCCAAAGGGCTGGATCGATCCCCCGAAATTCTGATCCGAAAATTTGTCCGAAATTGCTATTTTTGAGCTCTAAAATCCTATTTTTGATACCAATGGATTATGACCATTATAAAAATGATTTACCATAATAAAAATGATGTTTTTAACAACTAAAAATGTTATGTGTTGCATGACGGTAAGTTCGGGTGTTAACACTCGAAGCTAGGCCGCTATTTATTATCAATTGTTGTGTTAATTGATGATTATGATAAATGAATATTATGGATGATTATGAGTATTGAACCTACTGATTAAAATAAGTATTTATGATTGAATCATGAATAAAATGAATACATTTATAATTATGAAATGATTTGTAGTGTTAAGGGTATCTAGAAGAAGTCTAAGGTATACACATTTAAAAAATTGATGTTAAGGTTATCTAGAAAACCTCTAGAATAGATCTCATATTAGTATGGATTTGTGAAACATGAATATTCGATGAATTAGATAAAAATGTATAAACGGGATTCGTAGACCAAGCTAGAGGATTACTCGTTTGGAAATGCCCGATCCAATGTTGATCAATCGCTATATTGTTGTTGCCTTAACTGACTACAGTTAAGTGTCCGAAATCATTTGCCTTAAACTAATGATAGTTTAAGTGTCTGATTGCCTTAACTGACTACAGTTAAGTGTCCGAAATCAATTGCCTTAAACTTATGATAGTTTAAGTGTCTGATCAATAATTACCTTAAAAGAATCTGGTTATGGAAGTTATGATTTGGCCTTAGACTAAGAATAGCTAAGAGCATTATTATGATTTGGCCTTAGACTAAGAATAGCTAAGAGCATTATTATGATTTGGCCTTAGACTAAGAATAGTTAAGAGCATTATTATGATCTGGCCTTAGACTAAGAATAGCTAAGCGCGTTGTTATGATCTGGCCTTAGATTAAGAATAATTTAAGAGCACTATTGAAATAGTATCTGAATTGAATAAAATGTGTTGGTATGAACTGAACAATACCAAAACTGTGAATGTCTTAAATGAACATTGTGTGCATGATATCAAATGATTTGATTATGAATTTAGATTCAGTTTATATGGATGTTCGACGCATTAGATATGCTTACTCAGCTTTACCGCTGAGCGTGTAGTATGTTTTATTTGCTACACGCAGGTACAACAGAAAGAACACTGTGATCCTGGCAGCAGATGGGGCGAGATTGTCGGGATGGATGTGACAAGTTTGAAATGATTTATGATATGTCAAAATTAAATTCGCTTCCGCAATATTGTTGAATACTCCGTACTGTATATGTTATGAAAAATTATTGGGATTAATAAAGTGTGTTTGAAAAGTTTTAAATTTTTACGATTACCAAGTTAATACTTTAGTCCGGAAGGGGCTGCAGACCTGGACGGATTAGGGTGTTACACCCCAATTATTATATTCATTTCCACGAATGGTCCTTTGTTAACATTTCCGTTAAGAACGTGGATAAAATTATAAATTTACACTCCTTTCTCTCTTCAATTAAGCTTCTTCCCTCCCCTCGCACTCATTTTCCAAACCCGTCGTTGAGTTTGAAGCATTGAACCCAAAACCGAAATCATCACTTTTCTCTCAATTGTTTGTCTAACTGGTGAAACCCAAATTCGAAACCAGTAACCTTCATGATAAGTTTTAATGTTTATTTTCTTTACAATTTCTTGAGACTAACTGATAAAAGTCATCCATAAAGTTTATATGTTTTGATTTTAGATTCCACGTGTAGGAAAACTAATAATTGAGAGAGAATGATCATTTCAATTTTGGGTTTAAAGCTTCAAACTCAGCAACGAGTTTGGGAAAGAGTACGAGAAGAGGAAGGAAGCTTAATTGAGGAGAGAGAAGTATGAATATATAATTTTATGCATGTTATTAACAAAATGTTAACAAAGGACTATTCGTAAAAAATTATATAATAATTGGAGACTAAATTAGTAATATTTGATATGTAGAGACTAAATATGTAAAACGACCTATAACTAAGGACTTTTTATGAAATTTACTCTATTTTTTATGTACGTCTTTGTTAAATAATAAAATAATTACGGAATATGTCATAAATTGAATAAATTTATTATGTGATATTATTGATTTCTTAGAATATATTTAAAATATACCTAATTAATATAAACCTAAACTGATCAAACCCAAATCGATACAAACCCGTACCGATATAAACTCGATCCAATATAAACCCAAACCGATACAAACTCGAACCAAAACCGAACCGAAACCAAGAACCAATCAAACCGAAATAAACCTGGAACCAAACTGACCCAACCCAAAGTGATTATGACATATATCCAAAAGAGACCCGAACCAGAAAGATCCGAGCAGGACCCGAATCGATTGGCCCGATTGCCAGGTCTAACTTTGAGGTTCTGTAGTATGAATGAACAAACGACCATGCCCTTTGCAGTTTACTTTACAACGAGTATTTCGTAAAAGGGGAGTCATTTTCCCTCTTAGACATATGGTCTTACGCGCTATACGTCTACGACTTGCTTAATTCATATACGTGAAAAGTAAAAAAAAGTTTTAAAAGAGAATCCCGTGATCATGAACATTGGTCTCAATCAAGAGAAAACGTATTGAGTGATTAAGCAATGGGAATTTTAATAGACAATGTAACGATACAAGAGAGTTGCTATCTATCTCTACATAGATGTAGAAGGTTTTCCATACAATGAAGCAGCTGTGTATATGGGAGACAAATTTTAGTAGACCTCAACGTTCCATTGCTCTCCCTTCTTCATCTGTTTCTTGTATTCTGCCCATTCAATGCCTAAATGAAGCCAGTAGCAGAGATCATTATACCAATAAGGGTAAATAGTACAAGGCATTGATAATGAGAAGTGAAGGAGAATGATGGCATCATATTGGCATATATATATATATATATATATATATATATATATATATATATATATATATATATATATATATATATATACACACATATATATATATATAAAATATGCTCTTACCGTCTTTAGCAGCAAGTGACGTCATGATGTCGTCGATTCCCTTTTCCATGCCCTTGAGCCCGCAGATGTACACAAAAGTGTTGTCTTTCTTGAATAGGTCCCAGAGCTCTTCTGCATACTGAGCCATTCTAGTTTGGATGTACATTTTTTCACCTTTCTCGTTTGTTTCTTCTCTGCTCACGGCAAAGTCCAGTCTGAATTTTTCAGGACATTTCTCCTTCATTTTCTCAAATTCCTACCAAAGTTTTAGGAAGTTGAAGTCATTTCTCCTTCATTTTCCCAAATTTTTGGGTAGCAGAAATTTACCTCCTTGTAAAGAAGTGAGCTTTTGGTTGGAACACCTAAGAATAGCCACGCCAAGCCATTGAACTGCATTTCCCAAGACCCAAAAGGATCAGTCTGGTACTAAAATTAACACGTACTGAAGATAAATGTTCAATGGACATAGCATTTGAATGATCATTTGATATATGCCCTCTTGTTTAAACTAATTTTTCATTCAAAGTTGTTCAAAATTTAATGGAAATGAATTTATAGTGTTAGTTAATTGTTTAAAATTCCTTGACATCACAGTTGATGAAGCACTGGAAATAAAATGGTGAACGAAGAGACAAATACAGTTGTTGATCTACCTTGTAGTCTTCATGCTTCTCGAAAAACATCTTCCACAAGAATCCACGGAAAGGGGCGATTCCAGTTCCGGTGCCAAGCTACAAGGAGATAAAAATGAAAAAACCAAACCCAAGCGGAGAGCCAAAGACATTGCGATTTGATAATAAATCAAAGTCAGCAACCATGTCAAATCTTGACGCTGTAAGACACTATGTTTTGATGCATACCATTACAATTGTGGCATTAGGATCCTTGGGCATGAGCATCTCCTTCCCAACTGGTCCAGTAATTTTCACTTCAGCCCCAGGTTTCAAGTCACCTGATATGCAACCACATTACATGTTAAACATACTCTACACAATGTATGCCATAATATGTGCCATAGAATGCTTACATAAAAAGTTTGAGCAAACGCCTTTAACAACTTCGCCCTTGTCATTGGTATAGACAACCCTTTTGACACAGAGGGAAACCTGTGTAAAAGATTTAAATTTCAGATCCATCCTTTTCTTTTTTACGGAAGAACAGATTTAAGGACCTAAGCTCCTTATATTAGTTTACGCATCATTTTTCACACTAATAGCAACACATTATTAAACATCAAAATTCCAGAATTCGTGGCTATACATAAGATTCAATACATATTTAATTTAATCGGCAATGAAAAATGTTATAGACTACCTCATTGCAAAGCAAATTTATGCCAAATTTTAGTTTCTTATGCTTACAGTCTTGGAGTCTCCGAAGTCACCAAGGGCACTGCTGGCAATTGAGTATAACCTCAACTTGTGAGGCTTCCCATTGGCATCAACTCCATCGGCAATGATCCCAATTGATTGACCTTCCCTGTAAGGAATTTCCCCTAATAAACCCCGAAACAAATATCAGCCCAATGAATAAAAAAACTGATCCATATTCATCATGGTATATCTGATAAATGGTAAAGAAACTATGGAATTTATCAAAGAATGAAAGAACTAATCAAGCTGATTAATAAATGGTTTGGAGTTGGCAGATTATAAGGGACAAATTGATTTTCCTGATATCGACTTCTTAATTAACGATTTCAGTAATCAGTACTTTGTAATAATCAATAAACTAGGCCTTCTCCAAATGAAAAATACACCAATTTTCTTGACCCTATTTACTCCCTATTAGCATGTACATGTTTACATGTATTACTCTCTGTCCAAATTTAGTTGTCTACTTATCTCAACATCACAAAACTAAGCAATGCGGAAAAATGACCAAATTGCATTTGAAACTGCCTAAATTCCGTTTGCTTAAACAAGCCCGATATCCTTCTGGAGATATTTTTTGTTAATCTCTCCACTATTGTAAGCGGAAAGTAGTTCCTGACATATTAGAAACAATAAAAACGAAAAATAAGAAAGAAAGGCAAAGTATGACAAAAAACTACTTTGAGATGAATACCCTCAGTGCTGAAGACCATGTGCCATGTTTCACCTGGGGCATCGTCTCCGGTGATCTTAGTGTTGAGAAGGCATCTCCCTACATATGGTTCTTTAGGCCTGAACTTGTTGACAACTATACCCTCCTCCTGTTTCCTGGAGATCTTCTCAACCTTGACAGGAGCCTCAGTGGTAATTTGTGCTCTAATGGACACCAATCTCCCACCAGTTGACACATTTCTAAGGTAAAAAGGCACCTAAATGAGAGCAGCCAGCTCCCATGTGAGAATTTTAAAACAATAAATATGAGGTTACAGGAAAAGAAAAACTTAACAAAAAGTTCAGAATTTCCTCAAATTAAAAAGCATACAGGTTGAGGCAAAAACAGAACGAACAAATCAAGATAATCCAAATCCCTCTCAGAATTAATCGAAAATTTTAAATAAACGAATGAATATTTAAACAGAAAAGTATACCAGTTCAGACAGGAAATGTACCTTGTTGAAACTGAGTTTTTCAAGGAAGAGAACAGAGGTTTTGCTAGGCAGAGAGGAGGTTGGCTTTGATGAGGGAAGAGACACTGCAGCGCTCACTGCAGTAGCCATTTCTGTACAAATTAGAGAGGAGAACACTCTGTGGGGAAGAGATCAAATGGTAAAGGAATGTGAGAAAAGAGGGCAGAGGTTGGGAATTAGTGGATTATTGAAAATTGAGTGGTGGAGAGCCATTTGAGAGACGACGCAATAGGCAAAGTTGGGGATAACAGGTCTAAGACTAGGGTCTTTTTTTTCAAAATGCCCGAACCGAAGAGATTTTTTCAATCATTCTATTATAAAAGGAAAAGGAGCATGCTACATGTACCTAAAATTTGTGTTTCATTTGTACACCAAAAATATGCAATAATATTTTGATGGTTCACACTGACACAAAGTGTTGATCCATTAACAAACATATACACTAACATAAAATATTGGTGTGTTAACAAAAATTAGCTTTACACCAACACAAAATGTAGGTGCATCCCTGCGGTGTACAAAATGAGGTACAAATTCTTGGGGTACAAATAGTTTTACCCATTCTAAAAGGCTTCATATTTGTTAGCCTATTCTTTCTTTTAAAGTGAAATTACTTTCTTATCTTTTGTCTCCAAACTGTTATTGCTAGATTATTGTTATTAAATCGTTGCGACAGTGGAGTGTTTCTACCATAACAAAGATATTCGTTATTCTTGTTTCGGCGGTGCACCATTTTTCATTGTTGTTTAATCCAAACGTCACTTGCGATACCTAGTTCCCGTCAAATTTAATTTGTCACCTCTCATCGTACGCTTTTGTTTCGTGGGTGTCTCCGGCACCGTAAATCATTTTAATCTGACTTTCTTCACCGTCTTTCGTTTGTTGTCGCTTGTGGGTGAAAGGTTCTTTCCATGTAATTACACATTCATATAATAGTTACAGTTAGGATTGCATAATTAAACATAGCCGGTGGAGATCAACACATATCGACATGATTAGACTCGCCAAGGTCAATGCACGAAGGGTCGACATAATTAAAGTCTAAATGTGAATTTTGATAATGATATACCCGAGCCCGGCCCCATCATACCCTCTCCCACGTCCCACACCCTCATGGAAACCAAAGGACTTATATTCAAACATTATGATCCATTTTAGTTGAATTCAAAGGTCTTAAAACTCGAAAGGCCAAAACAACCTCCGTTTGACCTGAGGGTTCCATTGGTCACTCCTATTTCAGTCTAAAACCATCCCAAAATATCCAAAAGTATTTTATCTCCATTTGATATCCAAAATAAAGTCTTTTCCTTCATTTTTACAGCCTTGGCAAAAAATAGGACCAAAAAGACAAAACAAAAACATTTTGTGTGTTGTTTTCTTTCTTTTTATTCCCTTCATTGAATAAAGCCTTCCCCCACTCTTCCCCACTTCATAACCACGAAATTCCATCCATTTTTGTCCAAAAAATCTGGCCACAATCATCCCAATACTAAGCAAGACACAACTTACTCATTAAAATCAAATCAGGAGACATTGATTAGATGTGTTTTTAGTTTTGTTGTGTAATATCATCAAGGCATCATCCTCTCGCATTTTCTTGTCCCTAGGCCGAATTCACCCTCCCATATCAAGGAAAGCATCATTCAAATGTGACTAGATACACCCCCCTTTGTCCCATGTCCAAATATATCCCCCCTTCACCATCCACGAAATTACCACCCCAAATGGAGCCAAAATGAAAGCCCTAAGAATCTTTAACCTTGGTCAATGAGGACAGCCCATTAAGGATAAAACACATGGTTACTACAGCCCCACAAAACCACACCCTCATCTCTAGTTTTATCCCATCAAGAGGACATAAACACATGGTCATTAGAGCCCCACAAACCACACCCCCATCTCTGATTTTATCCAACCAAGAGGATACAAACACATGGTCATTACAGCTCCACAAACCACAACCCTATCTCTGATTTTATCCCCCCCCCCCAAGAGGAAACAAACACATGGTCATTATCTTCAAGATTTGAGAGAGCAAGTTGCTTGGTAGTTTCCTTGTATTTGTGTCCCCCCCCCTTTCCCCTTATAAATTTCGGCCATATGGCCATTGTAACATACAACTTTGAATATTAAACCTTTGTTTACTCTTTGAGTATTCTTAAAATAGTGTGATGATATTTTAACCCAATTCCTAATTCTATATCTTAAGAGTGGTTATCTTAAGTGTGAGTTTTAGGTTCTAGTTATTTAAATAAGTGTGTCATATCTTATTTGGATACTAGGTTTAAACTCCAAGTTAGGATAAGAGTGTGTAATATCTCTTAAACACCAACTTGATTTATCCATCGTTTATTTCTATCCATTTCTCCTCCCACCATTTCTCTCCTTATTCTCTTTTCTTTCCTCGTATTAAAAACACCAAAAGACCTCTTTCCCCAACCATATTTCGGCCCTCCCCCATTTCTCATTCAACAACCATTTTTCATCTCGAAATTTGCAACTCGTTAAGACCCTGGGTCTCGGGTCTAACACATAAAGTCTAAATGTGAATTACGATCTTATATGTGGTCGTCCGAATATTTTAGCCGACACTATCTAATTAGTCGACATATTTGGTCGCTCTTAATAATACATGACATCATCATTAAGCGCATGTTTTTTAGTTCTTAAACTTTTTACTTCAGTTCCTTCCAATTTCTTCAGTTCTTCCAGTTTCTTCCAACTATTCTCATTTTCTTCAAACTTTTTCTACTCCCCAACCAATTACTCTAAAAACGATATATTTTTAATGTGATTATTATTATTATTATTATTATTATTATTATTATTATTATTATTACAATTGTTATGTTCATAACTATAGCTTATAAATTATTTTTTCATGTCACTATTTTTATGATTCACACTCATTATTTTTTCTTCAACTCTTTAATATGAATAAGACAATTTTTTGTATATTAAACTACATGATAAAACAGGAAAATATTAATATTTTAAAATATATTTAAAAATTATGGATAAAATAGTTACATAGAATAATTTACTAATCTAACTTTATATAAGACCCCTCACCTTTCCCTTTATTACTCAAATTTTTCTCATTTTTCGAATTTTAATTAAAAAAATCGAAAGTCAAAATAGTTTAGACAAAAGATTAAAATAGGAGTAAAACATAAAAAATGTGAAAAAAAGTTCTGTGTCTTTATTCTAAAGATAGGAGTTACAATGAAAATAAAACGTCAATCATGAAAGAAAAATATGTTTAATTACATTATGTGACATGTCTGATATTTAAAATAATATCTTGTAATATATAAAGTATAATTACAAATATATTATTTATAATAAATACTGCATAAATAAATTAAGGTGCAATGAAACCACAATAACTTTTAAAAAGTTAACATTTTTATATTTATGCTAACTTTATATTAGAATTATTATTTTTTTGCAAAAGTAATTTTTTATGTATGAAAAATAACAATACTTTTTTTATCTTAAAAGCATTCATTAAGATAAAGTGATGATGATGATCATGATGATCATAATAATAATAATAATAATAATCATTATAATAATAATAATAATAATTTATAACAACAAGAATTGGAATTTGAATAACATAAAAATAAACTAAAATAAAGTTTTTTTAAGTGTTTTGGTTTACCAATTTTTTGAAGTTTTTCCAGTTTCTTCCAATTCTATCATGTTTCTTCCAGTTCTTTCTAGTTTCTTCCAACATCTAGCTCTTTTTTCCAATCCTAAAGAACAGGCTCTATGTCGCCATATATATATATATATATATATATATATATATATATATATATATATATATATATATATATATATATATATATATATATATATATATATATATATATATATATAATATATATATATATATATATATATATATATATATATATATATATATCTGTGTGTGTGTGTGTGTGTGTGTGTGTGTCTATATCTTTTAGACAACAAATTTTATATGTCGATTGGATGTTCACAAGTTTCGATGTACTTATGTTGTCATTCTAAATTATCTCGAGGTATTTTGGTCGATCACATGTTGAGCTAAATAGGTTGACAAATTAGTCAACTGTTTTTGACAGCGAAGAGTGTTGACAAAGTTAGTCATTATTATGGCAAAATATTATTTAAGGTCTAATTTGATTTTGTCGACGTATATAAATCGACACATTTATAAGACGTTGACATATTTAATTCTATTTTTGCGTGCAGATGGCCCCTTCGCTATCTCTCTTCATTCACTGTGGTGGTGCTTGGATTGAAAACGACAAAAGCGAAATTCCATTTAAACGTAACTAAAAAAGTAAGACACAAAGTGATCGAGTGGGAAAGATGTAATATAAACTTCAATGCCCTTCTAATGAGTATCTATTAGTACTTTGGATTGGAACAAAGAAAACATCTGTTAGAAAAGAGTCCCAATGCGAGAGGGGGGGGGGGTGAATAGTGTTTGAAACGAAAATTGCAGGAATATAAAAAAAATTAAAAGTGTAAAGAGTAAAAGCGTAAGAAGACACAACAAGATTTATAATGGTTCACCACAACGTGTGGCTACGTCCAGTCCAACGAGAGACTCTCTCTAAGGTCCTACTAATAACCCCGTTAACCTTGAAGGTTCTTAACAACCCATTACAACCTAAGAACTCAAGTACCACAAGCCTCAACGACACTTGCTCGGAGTTACAAACACTCCAAGACTTCAAACTCAGAGGAATGCACACTTCATTTATACAAATAAGGAAACAAACCTCAGCTCCCTTCAAGTGTATGAAAAACTTAAACACTCAAGAACAAGACTCTCCTTAAGAGTAGATAATGAATACAAATAAGAACGCTCAAGAACAGAACAAAAACTTCACGAAATTGGCTCTCTAAAGCAATGAAAACGATGAATAAGTAATGCAATGAAAGAGTATTAATTTGTGAAGTAATGGTGTGTGGAATGAAGACCCAAAAACCCCTATTTATACTCAAAAAATAATCTCCAACGAGTGGGAGTAGAATGGGGATGATTGACACAATTTGTGGGATTTGAATAAAAAATGGATCAGATGGATATTGGCCTAACATCGATTTTCAAGTCCTGAACATCGCTGTTAAGGCTCAAACTTTCCAATTTGAATGTGCAGCGTTCACTATAACATCAATGTTCTATAGGTGAACATCGCTGTTTCAGAGGTTGACTTCCAAAGAAAGAAATATTTATCCTTTAATTCCTTCCAACGGTCAGGTGCCAACATCGATGTTCATAAGTGAACATCGCTGTTGAGGACTGTTTTTCCAAAGGAAAAAAATGGTCTAATATTGATGTTGCTGGGCCAACATCGCTGTTAAAAAAACATTTTGTCAAGAGTGTTTCCTACATCGCCCTTGAGGCCAGCTTTGGAACTTTCACTTTTAGGCGTAACAACGATTTTCCACTTCTAACATCGCTGTAGGAGACCATTCTGCCAAACCATGGTTTTCAGGTGCAACCTCAACATCGATGTTGCATGTCCAACATCGCTTTTGGGCTGGTTCGCTAGAACCATTGCTAGCCGGTCAACCCCAAAAGTCGATGTCAAAATTCAAAGTTCACCAATTTGAAAAATAAGTGTTGGAAACACTTATTTAATGGATTTGAATAAGAAACCATGTGCAATATCTTAAAAACCATGTCATTGAGGTAAAAACTACGGCTGGTCAAGTTTATGCCGTTTCACACAGTTTTTGCCAAAACACCAAAAATGAAAGGTGGTTTTTAACATGTTTTTGTTGGATAACTGTTTAAATGTGCGCAGAAGTTAAAAAAATCATAAAATATTAAAAACCACTTAGTTGGTTTTGACGCCAAAAACCAGCACCGGTAACCGAAAGCTGAGCGATGGTTTCTGAAAGTCGAACGCGGCCTCTAAAGCTGAACGCCAAACGTCGTGCATGGTTTTTGGTTTGAGTGAATGCCATGTGTTTTTTGGTTTATGAAAACTTTATGAAAAATAGTTTTAATGATACATGAAAAGCATTTTAATGATTTTAACTTTTGAGAGCCAAGTTTATGAAGTCAATGCCAGTTTTGATCAAACTAAGACCGACTAATCTATTTCTAAGTCTTCGTCTTCGTTCTTGGTTCTTGTCTCCACTTGATCACTTTGTTATATTCTTCGTCTTGAGTTTGTTCAACATCTTTTCATATCCACGGTGGTTTGACATTTATCAAAACCCGTCAAAACTGAACACCACTTTAGTTCAACATAAGCGTAAAGTGTGTTCCAACAATTTCCTCCTTTATGATAACGGCAAACAAGACGGGGATATACATATGAAAGATGGTTTTGAAATTTTGAAAAGGATTGAAATAGTCTCCCCTTAATTTATGCCTTTAAAAAAATCATTTTGGAAATGTCCCCCCTTAAATTATGCATAACCCCCTTAAAAACATTTTAAACACTGATTTTGTTAAAATTTAGGGAAATGCGGGGTACAACAGAAGTAGTAAAAAACAACAATAATGAAAAAAACATAAAGATAAAAAGAGAAGAGAGAGAAATTCTAGGAGCGGTGGCTTAGTCTCCATCTTCGTCTTCTTCGACGTCCTCTTCCTCGTTGTCTTCAACGTCCATGGGATCGCCATCTACTTCCTCTTCAAACTCGTCCTCGTCCAGGGATTTTGAAGGGGCGTAAGACCATTCGTTTTCGTCTTTGGCATAGGCTTGGTCGAGGAAGGTTGATTGGTACAACGGTGGCACGTAGTTGACGCAGTTGAAATTCGTCTTGCAAGGCGTATCTTTGTCTTTGAACCTATGCGTCAATCCTCTCAATTGAGCTACCCATCCCATCGACTGTGAGATTCAGCCATTGATGGTGTCGGCAAATAGAGGCGAGGGTGGCACATGCTAGTGTTGCAGCGTGGCTTGGGGCTGTGGTGCGGCGTGTGGTAGTGGTGTCGGTCTCTAACGATTTCTTGAAGGTTTGGTCATGAATGGTCCAAAGCTTCGTGGCCTTTTTGAGAGGCCCTACGGTGATAGTGACTTTAGCCCGCTCTAGGATGTCCATCACTAAGAAGGCATATGGCAGGATTCGGTCATGGGAAATGGTGGCGGCGTCGGCCATGTGGATCATCAAGAACTTGGTCCAATTCAACGGTGCCACGTGCATGGATGTGTGGATGATCTTGATGTCCTCGTCGAACATTGTCGTGTGACTTCCATCCCAGGGCTTGAGGATCCGAGAGATGATGTAGAGAAGCAGACGGTTCTCGGGAGGAGCGGAGCGAATGGTGGGACGACCTGTGGCATGCCGAATAAGTTTGGTGATGCCGAGCTCCTAGATGACCAACCCTTCATTGTAGATCACCCAGTCTTCTCCTCCATAATTGAAGATCTCACCGCCTTGAGAGGGCAGTCCGATAATGCGTCCAAGATGCTCAACGGTGAGTTCTATCGGCGTGCTCTTGACCATGGTGTAAAGGACATCTCCTTCACGTCGAAGGTTTGAGTAGAATGCCCAAATCAGTGTCGGATTATATTTTTTCCGGGACTTAGAGACGAAGGACCAAAGCCCCTATTTGTAGAGTTGTGCATCGAGGGTGTCATAGCACATCTTGTCCGGGTAGCTCTCCAGGAGGATCCTCTGTGGTGCCACTGCCTGGTTGGCAAAGTATGTGAGAAACCGGGTAAGTTCCTCCTCGGTGTCAAACCATAGGAACGAAACGTATTGGTATAGGAAGCGGTTGTCGGTGTAGCTCGTCGTGGTTCTGGACTTTGTTTTGGATTTCTCGGTTGCAGCTGCCTTAGCCTTGTCTTTGGCCATTGTTTTTGCAGAAATTTGAGAGATGTTGAAGAACTTGGAGAAATATGCATATGGATTCAAAAGAGATGAGAGTGTGTGAATAAAAAATGATGAATGGGGTGTAAATATATAGGAGTGGAGTGATAGAACCGTTGCAATTTTTTTTAAAATCCCAGCGGGCAAACCACCAAGCTTGGTGGGGAATTAAATCTTGTGTCCAACGGATATATTTTTTGAATTCAGCACTCCGAACATTGATGTTTAGTTTGCAACATCGTTGCTGGAACATCGATGTTCAAGACGGAACATCGCTCTTATGTGATATGTTTGAAAAAATTGTAAGGGGGTAATAGCGATGTTAACATTTAAACAACTGTGTTAAAAAAGTTTCTAGAAATGAGTGAGAAACGAGAACTCCCTGTACCATCGATGTTGTCCTTGCAACATCGAAGTTCCAAAACTTACTAGAAATGCATGAAAAACAAGAACTTCCTGTAACTTTGATGTTGTCCTTGCAACATCGTTGTTCCAAAACTTTTTTGAAATGAATAAAAAACAAGAACTCTTTGTAACATCGATGTTGTCCTTGCAACATTGTTGTTCCAAAACTTTCTGGAAGTGAATGAGAAACAAGAACTTCCTGTAACATCGATGTTGTCCTTGCAACATCATTATTGTTTCTATGGTTTCTAATATAACGTTTATTAAGGCTACATCGTTGTTGGAAATGAAACAATGCTGTTTGAACAACAATATGATGTTGGGTCCTAAACATTGTTGTTTGCATGGTCCCCCCCTGATTTTTGTACTTGTTGAGTGGGGTACCTGCAAAAAAGAGTTAAAAGAGCCTCCGACGCTCAAGTTATTAAATGTTTAATGAAATAAAATGTGCAACTTAGATCATCGTGGAGTCAAGAATTCCGAGTTCACTTCGACTGCGGAAGAACGACTCTTTCTTTAAAGGTTTTGCGAAAATGTCAACTAATTGATATTTTGTTTCACTGAACTCAATTTCGACATCATCTTTGAGAACATGATCTCTTATTAAATGATGCCAAATGTCATTGTGTTTCGTCCTTGAATGAAGAACGAGGTTCTTCGTCAAGCTTTTGGCGATAGTATTATCACATCGAAGAGGAACATGATCGAAACTAAGGCCATAATCTACAAGTTATTGCTTCATCCAAAGGGTTTGAACACAACAACTCTCGGTGGCAACGTATTCCGCTTCGGTTGTGGACAACGCAACACTAAAATGTTTCTTACTGAACCATGAAACTAATGAACTACCAAGCAAGTGACATGTCCCACTCGTACTTTTACGGTCCAACTTGCAATCGACAAAGTTTGAGTCGGAGTATCCAACAAGATTACAAGAAGACCCTTTAAGATACCATAGGCCAACGTTGTTAGCCTTGGTTTGCTAAGCCTCATGTTTTGATGTTAACAAACAATATAAGAGCTTAACGTTTGTTTAAGTGTTTCAGGAAAAACAAGAATCCATTAAGATTCGGTACTCAAGAAAGAAGTCGAAACACTAAACTAGCGTAGAATATAGGTAGAAACCAATGTAAGGATATGACTTTATATACCTATATTCACAAGCTCAAAAGCACTCACAAAATATGTTTAAAACCATTCCATAAACATTTTCAAACATCTAAAAGGTTTTAAACTCAAACACGAAGGATTAAGGATATTTTGAAAAACGCAGGACTGTAGCACGGGACCCCCCTACCGTCTGGACGGGACCCCCCTACCGTAAGGGGTACCGTACTAAGATAGGTACCGCCAGAGATTTTTGGCCTGAGAAGGTACCTAGCTACCGTAAGCACGGGACCCCCTACCGTATGGACGGGACCCCCCTACCGTATGGACGGGACCCCCCTACCGTGACCGTTAAGTTACTGTTCCTGATTTGTGATTTTGAATTAAATCAACCCTAATCACCTCCCAACGGCTAATTAACATCTTCCACTATAAATACAAGCCTAATCCTTCATATTTTCTTTAAGAAACAAAGCTCTAAGCATCCTCTCTTTTTATTCTAAGTGTGTTCATCCTTTTATTAATTATTTTCAATATTTTGGCTATTTTAAGAGCCTTAAATTCCTGATTTTTATACACACACTTTGAGCTTGTGTTTCTAGTTATATACTCTCATATTCAAAAGTTTGAATTGTATTTTTGAGAGAGTATACTTTCTTTCTACACCAGCTAAGTTTTGTTCTTCATTTTTATATTCTAGCCGTTGTGTAGAATCCTCTTTTGTGTTTTTCAAACACTTCTTTATACGGTCGAGAATAGCCGTTAAATTCTCATATTGTATCGGTCAAGGATAGCCGTATAAATCCTTGGGTAAAGGTTCAAGGATAGCCTTTGAAATCCTTGGGGGAACGGTAGAAGATAGCCGTTAAATCTTCGTTGTAAACGGTTCGAGATAGCCGTTGTGAAATCTCGGAGTGAATCCTATTGGCAAGGGTTGTTTGCCAAAACTAGTGCGGTGCTTTGACGGAGTTCAAGAGGCCGAGACTTAGTGGAGTCGGAAAACCTTGAGGAGGAGCCTCGAGGTACTGGAGTAGGGGTTTCCCGAACCAGTATAAAATCGGTGTGCATTTTATTTACGCTTTTATTTCTGCGTTTTATATATTGCTTCTGCATTTGCCAACACCGTTTTTATTAAACTCCGAAAAGATTTTAAAACGCCTTATTCACCCCCCTATAAGGCGTGGGCACAACGACTAAACCGACTAACAAACGTTAGTCGTGTCAACAAGGTATCTCATAATCCATTTAACCGCTGTTAGGTGCGATTCTTTTGTACATGATTGATACCTAGCCCAAAGACATGCGTTGGACATAATATAAAAGTGAACCGATCATACCTCGAAGATATAGAAGTGAACCGATCATACCTCGAAGTTCCTTGACATCAGCCTCCTTACCTTTCTCGTCTTTGTCAAGGTGGTCAGATGTGATCATGGGTGTCGCCATAGTCTTGGCCTTTTCCATTTCGAACTGCTTTAACAGTTCTTTGCAATACTTGGTTTGGAAAATGAAGGTTCCATCTTTTATTTGCTTAACTTGTAAGCCCAAAAAGAATGTGAACTCGCCCATCATTGACATATTGAATTCGTTGGTCATAAGTTTTGAAAATTCCTTGCACAAAGACTCCTTAGAAGTACCGAATATAATGTCGTCTACGTAAACTTGAACCTAAAGGATGTTATTGTTTTTACTCTTCATAAAAAGTGTCATATCAACCTTCCCCTTTGGAACCCACTGTCCAAAAGAAATTTACTCAAATATTTGTACCAAGCATGGGATGCTTATTTAAGACCATAGAGTGCTTTCTTGAGTCTGAAGACGTGATCGGGATACTCAAAGTCTTCAAAACCCAAGGGCTTGTCAATATACACTTCCTCTTGAATAAAACCATTGAGGAAGGCACTCTTAACATCCATTTGATAAATTTTAAAAGCCATAGATGAAGCAAAAGCAAGTAGTAAACGAATAGCTTCTAAACGTGATGCATGTGCATAGGTTTCTTTATAATCAATTCCTTCTTCTTGATTGTAGCCTTTAGCTATGAGCATAGCATTGTTTTTAGTGATTGTGTCATTTTCGTCGAGTTTGTGATGGAACACCCATTTCGTACCAATAATCGTACGATCATCGGGCCTTGGCACTAATTCCCAAACGTCATTTTGTTTAAATTCATTCAGCTCCTCTTGCATAGCCAAGATCCAATGTTCATCGTTTATTACTTCTAAAATAGTTGTAGGTTCATTTTGTGAAACAAAAGCCATCTGTCCTATGGTGTCCCCTGAGAGTTTTAAGTACTTACCCCTCGATTGATGTCGCCTATTACCTGGTCAAGATGATGACTCTTGTTTGTCCTCCATGCCACGGGGAGCTGGATTTTCTCTTATTCTTCCTCTCCATGTTCTTCCTCTCCTTGAGGTGTTCCTTGTGAAGTTTCCTTAGCTTGGCCGGGGCTGCTCTCCTGTTTGGACGTTCGGGTTCACATCTTCTTCATCGTCTTGGATATGGATCCTTTTGAGTGAATCTGAGAGATCATCACAAACATCCTTTCTCGCCAAGCAAGTATTGTCTTCAGAAAAGACAACATGAGGTGATTCCTCAACGATCAAAGTACGTTTATTGAAGATCTTACTATGTAATGAAAAGCCATGAAAGATCCCTTCGTCCGACTTAGCGTCAAATTTGCCCAAATTATCATTGTCGTTATCATAAACAAAACATTTGCATCTAAAGACTCGAAGATGGGAAAGGTTTGGCTTTCTCTCTTTGTAAAGTTCATAAGGCATTTTCATGAGTATCGGTCGAATGATGGCTCGGTTTAACACGTAGCTCACAGTACTCATGGCATCTGCCTAGAAATACTTAGGAATTTTTGCCTCATTGATCATAGTTCTTGCCATCTCTTCGAGACATCTATTCTTACGTTCCACCACTATGTTTTGTTGTGGTGTACATGGGGATGTTATTATCAATTCCAAGCTCATCACAAAAGTCAGAAAATAGATTTCGTTTGAACTTTGCCCAATGATCGCTTCCAATGGATACTATGGTGGTGTCTCTTTCATTTTGAACTTTCTTTAAAAAAAAATTGAACATTTGAAATGTATCACTTTTATGAGTTAGAAACAATATATAATGTCCATGAGAACTTAGAATAGTCATCAACAATCACAAAGGCAAAGTAATTGCCACCGAAACTCTTCGTTCTAGAAGGACCAAAGAGATCCATGTGCAAAAGTTGAAGGGGCCTTGACGTTGAGACAATGTTCTTAGATTTAAACAAGGCCCAAACTTGCTTCCCCTTTTGGCATGCATCACATATGGTGTCTTTTTCAAACTTAAGCTTTGGGACATGGCCGTCTCTAAGAAATTTGGGGCCCTGGACGACAGTGATAAAGTGGGTCATTGTATCATAATGAAATAAAATCTATCAATTAGTTTTTTGAGCAAATTACCAAAACACTTCTTTCTAACCATGTATTTTTCTAAATTAGCTCTCAATAAACAATAATTACCAACATAGTCCATTGTAATTGAGATGTATTTTCTAAATGGTCCTTTCAAATTAAGTGGGTGGCCGCTAGAGGAAAAGACTCACTCTGAGTAGGCTCATGAACGTACTCCATTGCAGTAAAATATTCACTTAAAAATTATCAGTTTGGAAAAATACTTAATTATAAAGGAGCATTTGGAAAACATACTTTAAGTCGAGATGATAGAAAATACCAAAGTATCTTCTATATTACTGACATTTAATAGATAGTTTCGGAAGATGACTATTTAGAGAGTACATCTCAATTATAAAAGATCATGTTAGTAATTATTGTTTATTGAGGACTAATTTAGAAAAAAATATCTTATTAGAAATGGCCTTTTGGAAATTCATTCTTCATTTTTTAACATTAACTAACATTATATTAATAACAAAATGTCAAATTCATAGTCAAATTCAAGTAGCGGGTTTGCAAATTGTTTTTTAATCCTCTTTGTAAATTTGTTTTTTTTATGTAAATACATATTCTTCCTTTGTCCAAAAATGCTCTTCCCAATTTCCTTGTTTAATCTGTCCAGAAATTATCTTCTCATTTTCTTTTTGGTAAATATTTTTTTAAGTAAAAGACAATAATACCCTCCATCACATCCTTATCTCCCAACCCACCCATCACCAATTAATTCCCAAAACCCAATACTAATTCTTCGCCCACCTATTCAATTCTTCTCCTTTATCCACTTTTTCCATCTCATCTTATCTTCTTGGATTTGTTGTCTCTGCTTTGCCAAAATCATAGGCACATCTTCTTCTTCATCATCTTCTTCTTCTTCTTCAGTTTTTATACGTAGGCCACCACTTCAAATCTAAGTCTTTGGAGTTCCATCACAAACCCCCTAATTTGATTTGTTTCTTACATTAAATTTATACAAGATCTTGTTTATATATATATATATATATATATATATATATATATATATATATATATATATATATATATATATATATATATATATATATATATATATATATATATATATATATATATATATATATATAGGGAGCGTTTAGAGAGAAGGAGGAGCAGCGATCTCCGCCGGCGAGATTATTACGATCACAATTCTAGGAATCTTTACTCCATAAACTATGGCTTTTCTTCGCGATTCTCCTTATATCCAAATCCACGACCTCCTAAAAAAGCACATGAAGAAGCAAGATTTACAGATTTTAATAATCACAGGATCCAAGGCAAGAAGGGTAAGAAACGAAGATGGCCATTCAGATCCCCAGATTCAAAAGCGTTGGTGGATTTTTATGTCTTCAGCCACTCTCGTATGGTCATCTTGGGAGGAAAGGATCAATCTTCAACCACAAAATCGAGCCGCAATCATAGATTTACATTCCGAACCCAAACTAAGGTATTTGAGCTATTCCACTCCTATTATAATAAAAACTTCTGCATAACTGAGTGTGGATACAAAAAATTTCATCTCTGGTTCGATTTGGACACATTAAGATGGATTATGGAATCACTTCCAAGGATATGTGTTAACAGAGCCTGGGCTCTCTTTTCATTTGGTGATAACCGTACCATAGAGCTAGCAGCTGGTTCAAACAGAAGGGGTGAATTTGTAAAAATACAAGAGAAAAGAAAGGAAGGGAAAAGATACATTATAATCCCCTCAGGTCCTAAGAATACTGATTTGATTCTGTTCCTGTTGTTAGCCTTGGTTTGCTAAGTCTCATGTTTTGATGTTAACAAACAATATAAGAGTTTGACGTTTGTTTAAGTGTTTCAGGTACAACAAGAATCCATTAAGATTCGGTACTTAAGAATGAAGTCGAAACACTAAACTAGCGTAGAATATAGGTAGAAACCAATGTAAGGATATGACTTTATATACCTATATTCACAAGCTCAAAAGCACTCACAAAATATGTTTAAAACCATCCCATAAATATTTTCAAAATATCCAAAAGGTTTTAAACTCAAACGCGAAGGATTACGGGAATTTTGGAAAAAGTAGGACAGTGGCACGGTACCCCTAGCGGTACCCCAAACGGTAGGGTATACCGCCTACACGGTACCCCAATACCGTGTAACGGTACCCAGGTACCGTACGGTAGGCACAAACGGTAGGCCACCCCGTCCTAACCCGGTACCGCCAGAGGCGAAACTTATTTTGGCCTATACGGTACCCCCACACGGTAGGTCGTACCGTGTCACGGTACCTAGGTACCGGATGACACGGACCCCCCTACCGTGAAGGGTACCGGATCTGTTACAACACTGTAGCAAAATTGCCAATTTGAATTAAATCAACCCTAATCAACTCCCAACGGCTAATTAACATCTTCCACTATAAATACAAGCCTAATCCTTCATATTTCTTCAAGAAACAAAGCTCTAAACATCCTCTCTTTTTATTCTAAGTGTGTTCATCCTTTTATTAATTATTTTCAATATTTTGGCTATTTTAAGAGTCTTAAATTCCTGATTTTTATACACACACTTTGAGCTTGTGTTTCTAGTTATATACTCTCATATTCATAAGTTTGAATTGTATTTTTGAGAGAGTATACCTTCCTTCTACACCGGCTAAGTTTTGTTCTTCATTTTTATATTCAAGCCGTTGTGTAGAACTCTTGTTTGTGTTCTTCAAACACATCTTTATATGGTCGAGAATAGCCGTTAAATTCTCATATTCTATCGGTCGAGGATAGCCGTATAAATCCTTGGGTAAAGGTTCAAGGATAGCCTTTGAAATCCTTGGGTAAAGGTTCAAGGATAGCCTTTGAAATCCTTGGGGGAACGGTAGAAGATAGCCGTTAAATCTTCAATGTAAACGGTTCGAGATAGCCGTTGTGAAATCTCGGAGTGAATCCTATTGGCAAGGGTTGTTTGCCAAAACTAGTGCGGTGCTTTGACGGAGTTCAAGAGGCCGGGACTTAGTGGATTCGGAAATCCTTGAGGAGGAGCCTTGAGGTACTGGAGTAGGGGTTTCCCGAACCAGTATAAAATCGGTGTTCATTTTATTTACGCTTTTATTTCTGCATTTTATATATTGCTTCCGCATTTGCCAACACCGTTTTTATCAAACTCCGAAAAGATTTTAAACGCCTTATTCACCCCCCCTCTAAGGCGTGGGCACAACGTCTAAACCGACTAACAGCTGTGTCTTCTTTCCGTGATAAGGTCACCAAGACTGATACAACTACAACTCTTGAGATTGCTCCTACCACTACTACAATTGCTCAAACATCAGTACAACCTCAAATTTTGCCAACAGCAACGATAACCGAGCACCTTTCACTGAGTCCTCCCAAATTGGATACATTGGGAGTTGAAACACCTGGGGTACAATTAGAAAAATTTCCCTCTGGTAGTACAGAACTTAATGGGTTGCTTGAGGCTGATTTGCAAATCAAAAGTGCTAACACAGACACTATTTCTCTTGAATGTGAGAGCCATTTGGATGCCACCCAGGAGGGAACTGTCCCAACCCTCTTCCCTCCCCTACCTAGTAGTACAATGTCCCCCTTTGCTCCACCTTTCTTACCTGTGTTGAAAAATACCCTTGCAACACTTTTCTCTCAAGGACATGGTATTGAGAACAAAGTCAACGAACATCTAGATCCTTTTTCGAAGATCCATGAAAGGAGCCTAGTACATAGTTTGAATGCAGTGGAGGACATTATAGAGGAAAGGGGTGGACCTGTACTCTATACTCACTCAGACGGAGAGGATAGAGCATTCATAGAATCCAAACTTAGGCCTTTGCAAGTTGACTTCTCAAGATGCTTCAAACAACGCTTAAGCCTACGTAAGGAACTTAGGGGCACCAGGACTTTTTCACCTTCACAAATAGTTACCAGAAGGAAAGCAAAAATTCTTGCAGAAGGTAGGAAAATAACTCCACTGATATGGGAGGAGTCAGAGGGCCAAGATTCCTTCGAAGAGGAAGTCATCAATTGCTTTAGACTTTGCTGCCCAAACAAAAAAGAGGTGTGTCCCAAGAAAGCCAACAAGCCTTTGACAAAAAGTCAAAAGAAGAAAGCAAAGAAAAGACTAAAAAAGAGTATGCCAATAGATATTGAGGATGATGAGGATGATTTTCTCCATTGAATACATGCTGTTTTGGAGCAGCAGTTTTGGTGATTCAGTTTTTGCTAAGATTTGGCTAACATTTTCATGCATCCTCATTCATTATTTTTATAAGCCATCATCATAATCTAGATCAACCAAGGCCAGAGAACTTTAGGCTCTTTATCTTGTACACCCTCTTTGCACGGGATTCAGGGGATTGGAAGCAATTGTTGACAGTAGACAACAAGATTTTAATAGGATTATTTGGTTTCCTTATGGGCAGGGCATTCGAGTGTTTGAAGACCTGCAACCTATATGATCTAGAAATCCCTTTACTTGGTCTACTCGCTGGTATGGCTAGCTTTAGAGAAGGGATTTCAATTTCATTTTATTGGAATCTTTTGAATCTGGTCAAGCTTTGAGGGCTGTAGAGCTGCTGAGTTTACGTCTTTGCTCAAGCATTGGATAATCTGCAGCCCCTCACTCTTAGTAGTGAAGGAATCTCCTCAGACTGTGCATTCCAGTAGGCCTTTATTTGAAATTAACTCCAAGGGAGTATTGACAAACAATGTTTGGGTGTATCATGTAGCTAGCCCCTTACTCCTTGTTTCCTAGTGCTTTGGTTCCTTTTATAGTACCTTTTACTTCTTTGTTTTGGCCTTTTTGTTGGGGACGGCCACCCCCTCCTCTTGTACTTTCTCTTTATCTTTTAATAAATTTCTTCTTTTATATATATATATATATATATATATATATATATATATATATATATATATATATATATATATATATGTATGTATGTATGTATATATATATGTATGTATATATATATATATATATATATATATATATATATATATATATATATATATATATATATATATATATATATATATATATAATATATATATATATATATATATATATATATATATATATATATATATATATATATAAAATAGGAAAAAATGTGGACCCCCTCTAAAATTGGGCCCTTCATAGGTGACCTCGAGTTTGTCCCACATTTCTTTGGCGGTGGAACAGCAAGAGATCTTTCGGTAGTCATCTAGGACTCACGGCACAATAAAACATGTTTGATGGTGTAAATTACCACGCAAATACTAAGTATGAGTAATCGGAAGGGTTGTAGGTGGAAACACCTGAAACCCGAATTGTTATTAATGATAATAGGAGTTATTACAAATACAAGCCGTGCAGGTTAATTAAAGCATGCCCCACAAATGAGGCTTTTAGGGGTATTTATAATAATCCTAAGCACGTCAAGCACGTCTCTGATTATTCAACCGGTCAGGCGGCTGACCGGCCCACCAGGTGTACTTTGAAAGTAGATCTTCGGGTATTGGCGTCTGGTCTCCCCATCCAACCGGTCAAATAACCCGGGCTGAGAAAGGCGCGTGCTATCACTTCCATCACCACCCAGTCCGGTGAACCAACCGGGTGGTATCCTTGGGTTAGTACCCATCAAGGAGTCGTCCGATTCCCGGTCCTGTGGGGACCATCAGGGGCGGGAAGCACATGCGATCATTTCCTGGAATTCGAACTGCCCAGTCGCTTTTTGGCGGGAAAATCGTCTCGGAAAACCAGCGCCAACCCAAAATATTTGAAATTTGAAATTTGAATTTTTCAATTTCAAAAACCGGGTGTCCAAAGCGGGAGAATCTTCTCGAAGTCGGGTACGGAGCCGCCGATTTATTGTGCCGTTTCGTCTCCCCGAGAAGTTATGATGGCAAATCATTTCAGCTGCCACGTGTCATTCTTCCGTTTGTCCGTTTGGGCGGCCTCTCTCCTATATAAAGCGATGTCCTCCCTAGGATTTCTTCACTTGCGAATCTTCGATTTAAAAAACCGCCCGGCCGCTTCTACTACTTCCGAGTCCTCCGAGTCCTCTTATTCCAAGTAAGTCTCTTTCTTTCCTCTTCCTCGAGTCATGTCTGACCACGAAGATAGCCCGAACCCTTCCGCCCATTCTTACGGTTCTGGTGACCGGGCTCAGACCTCCGGTTCCTCCTCTTCTTCATCCTCTGATTCTGAGCGCCCGGCTACTTCTCCACAAAAGAAGCCGGTTGATGCTTCCACTTGTGCTCCTTCTTCTTCCGTGGCGCAAGTGATCTCGGTTGCCCAACCTGGGGATGAGGGCTTTATTCTGCTGGACGACCGGTTGCTCCAAACGCAATCGTCGGTCATGCAGAAGGCCCAAGTCCACGAGGTGCGCAACCTGATGCCGGACGGGTACCAATTAACTTACCGGGCAACGTGGAAGAGCATTATTCCTCTCCACGCCGGTACGTCGATTGGTATCCATTACCACTCAATCAAGGACCTGGGCGAATTCTCCATTCATCCATTCAAAGTCCTTTTCCTCGAAACATACGGTATCATGCCCGGGCAGCTGGCCCCTAATGGTCACCGTTTGTTGGGCAGCTTCATCAATGTCTGCCGGTTCCTTCGTATTCCACTTTCCCTTCGTCTCTTTGACCATATGTTCGATGTCCGGCCCGGGTCCAAGGAGACCCTTGGATTCGTGGTGGTTTCTTCTCACCAAGGCCGGGCATTTCTCTGTGGCCTTCCTCCTTCCAACAAGAAGTGGAAGGACAAATACGTCTGTATCAAATTCCCCCCGACCGCCTTTCCTTTTACCCAAAATGTCTGGGGGAAAAGAATGAAGCGCCAGGTCAAACCGACGGAGGCCGATGACCTGGTTGCCTGGGAAAACACCCTCCGGGCCGGGGATGTCTCCACTCGCGGTCTTTACCACGTCGGGAAGTGGAGCGTCTACCCCGGTCGGGAGACTGACCCTGAGCCGGAGATTGTCCTGCCCGGGGCGATCCCCAAAGCTATCCCCATCCGCCAGGCGAGAGGACCCAAAGCCCAGGCCACTGCCACCGCCGGTCCTTCACGCCAGGGAAAGAAAAAGAAGGAGAAAGGTCAACCAACTGCCCCTCCCTATTTTCCTCTACATTTATTTATTCTCAACTCTGTTTTTCTAATCGGTTTCTTTTCTTGTAGTGGTGAAGTTCCAATCGAAATTTGCCATCACCCAGATCGTGGTTGAGGAACCCTCCACTGCTCGGCCACTCAACCCCCCAACCAGCCAGCCTCTCTCTCTGGAGGAGCAGTCGGCCCAATCCCACCAGGGGACCAGCCAGCCCATACATTCGGGGGAGCTCTACATCAATGTAGATACCCTGGAGTTCGATAACATGCTGGGGGAAACTGGCCATGCCTCTCAACCCCATGAGGATGATGGCGAAGAAGAGGCTGCTGGAGAGTCCCTTCAGCGGAAGAGGCGGAAGACCGAGGAGGTCAACCAGCCATCCCATCAGGGGCCCCAGTCCTCCGACGCTGGCAAGGGACCCATCGTGCCTCGATCTGTGGCACTAATGTCCCGGTCGGACGAAGAACTTTTCCAAGCTTTCCGTGCTGACCTGAGTGAGGTAATCTCTTTTTTTAACCGTTTTCTTATTGCCTCTGCCATGTTTCTAAAATTTTTCACGTGTTTAAAGCAGGTCGGCCGGATTGGTGAAGAGTACTTTGCCCGGCTGGTGAAGTCAAAAGATGAGGAGAAGGCCCGGATGGAGGCCATGCTGGTCGAATGCAGGAAGGATGCCCAGGCTGCCCGCGCCCATGCGGAGAAGATGGAGGCCAAATGGGTAGAGCACTGCGTGGTCTACCGCCAACTCTACGCCAAGCACGACGGACTTCTCAAGGCCGCGAAAGATGCCGATGAGCAAGCCCAGGCCAAGATCCAGCTCCTGGAGGCTGAAAATGCTCGGTCGGCTGAGGAGATCGCTCGGCTTGGAGATGAGCTGGAAAAAGAGCGCTCAGAAAGGGCTTCTCTGGCTGCCGCATGGGCTGTTCAGGCGCCTGAGGAGTTTGCTGCCCAAGCGCTTCCTGACCGGGAGACCGCCATCCGCTTCTTCCAAGGCCTGTACAAGCAAAAGGTGTCGGCCGGGATCGTGGATGAGATCGGCACCTTCGGCTACGAGAGCGGTCAGTACACGGAGCGGCGGGCCCTCTATGGCATCCTTGAGCAGCGAATCCAAGGATTTCGTCCCAAGGCTCTATCTCTGCCCGATCTGCACGACGAGGAACCGGTCCCTCCATTCCCGGGAATCTGACTCCCCTGGCCTTATCTTTTATTATTTTTTTACTTCCCGTGTAATGATCTGCCTCCGGGCACTTTTGTAAGACGCTTAAATATTAATGCAAGTGTTTTTCTTCTATATATTCTCTTCAACTTGAGATTTTTAACCGTTTAGATTAGTAAATAACAGCCCGGCCGCATTTACCCGGTTTAAAATATAATTTTACCCAAGGCTTTTCGAAAGGCTGGGTGGTCGACCGGGAAGACTTTAAGTTTCATCAATTTTCTTCCGGTCGGTTAATAACCCGCAATGGCGTATCGAGTATTTGCCCGGGCGCTTGTAAGGCCGGCACCTTTTCACAATGGCTTAAAGCCCTTGTGAAAAGGTAAACCTCGACTTTTTCTTCAGTACGTCTGACTTAAACTGGCCGGGATGCTCTCCCTTTAGTCAAGCCAAATCGTTTTAACTCCCGTGTTAGTACGGATGAGGTGTAGGATCGGTCAGACCGGTCTCTCTTTTTTTTTTGAGATGCCAATTCGATTGGACATCTAACCGGGTAGATCGGTGTGTCAACCAATTACCGGTTGATGTATGAGGACAATCTTTCTGAAAAGAAGAAAGTTTTATTAACACCTAGGGAACTCATTACACTTTATCTAAAGAATTTACGTAAGTGATGAGAGTTCCAATGTCGGTCAACCCGGCCACCCTCCATAGTCTCCAGTTGGTAAGTGCCCGGCCGGATGATCGCCTTTATGCGATAGGGTCCTTCCCAATTTCGCACCAACTTGCCTCTCTCGTTTGGTTTACTAGCATCCCGTCTGCGCAAGACCTCATCATGCACTTGGAAGTAACGTGGGCCCACCCGATTGTCGTGATATCTCTTTACCGACTGCTGGTAACCGGCCATCTTGACAGCTGCTAGGGTCCTTCGTTCTTCCACCAAATTTAACTCAGCTAGGTGGTCGACCTCGTTCTGACCGGGCTGGTAAACGGTTTCTCTAAATGTTGGAATTTCTTCTTCAACTGGCAACCGGGCTTCACATCCGTAAGTGAGCACAAATGGAGTTTCTCCAGTTTCCCTTCTTGAAGTCACTCTATGCGCCCAGACTGTGTGAGGCAAAGCCTCCAACCATTTATGGCCTTCTTCACCCAACCTCTTCTTTAGGCCGTCCACTATCGTCCGGTTAGCATTTTCAACTTGGTCATTTCCCTGTGGATAAGCTACTGAGGCCTTGCTATGCTTGATTCCAAAACTAGCCAAGTACTCAGTGAACCGGGGGTTACGAAACTGCGGACCGTTGTCGGTAACAATCATCTTCGGGGCACCAAACCGGGTGATAATGTTTTTCCAAACAAATTTCTCACACTGCCGCACGGTTATGGTAGCCATCGCCTCGGCCTCGACCCATTTAGTGAAGTAATCAATAGCCACCATCACGAACTTCTTTCCGCCTTGGTATGACATTAGACGTTGGTTGGTAGTATGTGGCCGGTCTGCCGGGATGTTTGTAAAAAACCTGGCACGTCCTACATCTCTGGACATACCGCTCACAATCCCCAACAATGGTCGGCCAGTAGTAGCCAAGCAATATTATCCTTTGAGCCAGGGTGCGAGACATCTGATGGGCTGCACAAACTCCCTCATGCACCTCAGCCATTACCCGTTCAGCCTCCGGGTTGGTAAGGCAACGTAGGAGAGGTCCACCAATGGCACGTTTATACAAGTGACCATCGATTACCTGAAAACGGGGAGCCCGCAGGACCACTTTCCTGGCCCGTTCCTCGTCATCCGGTTTCTGACCGGTCTCTAATCATTCCATGAGATCGTACCTCCAGTCATCATCTGCTCCGATTATCCCGGTTGCCGAATTCTGGCCCGGTTGGATAGCCGCGACTTCAAACCGATCAGTACTTGGTTGATCTAAACTCTCAATTTTAGCCAACTTCGACACATGCTCCGGGCATGATTGCATTAACTTCGAAAGCATATCAGCGTCTGTGTTCTCCGACCGGGGTATCCTAGTCAGACGAAACTCTTCCAATTCTCTCAGAAGTGCTCGGACCAGGTCACCGTACCGGGCCAGACGCTCCTCTTTTACCTCCATCTCGCCATTGATCTGTCCAACTACAAGACTTGAGTCGGAACGAATTCTTATTCTCTTTATTCCGAGTGCCTGGGCTAGTCTGAGGCCTCCGGTTAGTGCCTCATACTCCGCCTCATTGTTGGTAAGCTTGAAGTTGAAAACCAACGCATGGTAGATTTTGAACCCCTCTGGAGTAGTGAAGACTATGCCGGCTCCGCATCCCTTCGGTCCAGAGGCCCCATCAACGGCCATGTCCCACCACGGTTCGACCGTATGAGAAGGTCTGGCTTCAGGCTCTAGACCGGTTAGTTCGACGAGGAAGTCTGCCAAAGCTTGACCCTTGATTGCGGTCCTTGGTTTGTACTGTATTTTGAACTGAGTGAGCATCATCGCCCACTTGATTAATCGCCCTGAGGAGGTTGAATTTCGGAGGACCGACCCAAGTGGCTGATCGGTTAGTACTTCCACAGTGTGAGCTTGGAAGTACGCGGTCAGTTTTTTGGCCGTAATGAAAAGTGCGTATGCTGTTTTCTCAATGGCAGTATACCGGCTTTCTGCCCCATTAAGTGCTTTGCTCACATAGTAAATAGGCCTCTGGCCGTCTTCATTTCTTATTAAGACAGAGCTTACAGCGTTTTGGGAAATTCCTAGATACAAGTACAAAGTCTCACCCGGTTTGGGTTTGGACAGAACTATATCAGAAACTAAGTACTCTTTCAGCTGCTGGAAAGCTTCCTCGCACTCCCGGTCCCACTCGAATGTGTTGGCCTTCTTCAGAACTTTGAAGAAAGGCAGAGCCCTCTCAGCGGACCGGGAGAGAAAACGGCTCAAAGCTGCCAACCGCCCGGTGAGTCGTTACACGTCCTTCAGCGAACTGGGCGACCTCATCTCAGTTATGGCTTTAATCTTCTCAGGATTAGGCTCAATACCTCGCTTGGTCACCATGAACCCCAGAAACTTACCGGTCTTTACAGCAAAGACGCATTTCTTGGGGTTGAGACGCAAGTTGTACTTAGCCATAATCTCGAAGCAAAGCCTCATATCTGCCGGATGGTTTGCCGCACCCGGGCTCTTGACAAGCATGTCATCTACGTAGGCCTCCATGGACTTACCGAGGAGTGGCTTAAAAAGCCGGTTTACCATCCTCTGATAAGTGGCGCCCGAGTTCTTCAGTCCAAAGGCCATCACCCGGTAGCAATAAGTGCCTTCAGGAGTTAAGAAAGAGGTTTTCTCCTCGTCTCCCTCGGCCATGAAGATCTGATGATAGCCTTTGAAGGCATCCATGAAGCTCAGCAACTCACACCCGGCCGTCTCATCGACCATCTGATCGGGACTGGGCAGCGGGTATGAATCCATGGGGCACGCCTTGTTCAGATCCGTGTAGTCCACGCACATGCGCCAAGTGTCGCCTTTTGGTGCCAGGACGACGTTTGCTAACCAGGCCGGGTATTGTACTTCTCTTATGTGCCCGACCACCAGCAAATCCTTCACTTCTTTCTTTACAAAGTCCCTCCGGACGTTCGCCAAGTGCCTCTTCTTATGTTTCACAGGCCTGCTCCCTTCCATCACAGCCAAACGATTGTTAGAATAAAGGCCCAACGCTAGAGGGGGGGGTGAATAGCGTTTAAAACAAAATCGCAGGAAATTAAAACGAGAGCGTTAAAGTAAAGAGCGTAAAGAAGGAGCACACCGGATTTTATCCTGGTTCACCACAACGTGTGGCTAATCCAGCCCCCCCGAGAGACTCTCTCGAGCTACACTAACTCCGTTAAGCTTAAGGGTGCTTAACAAACCGATACAACTTGAGAACCCGAGTCACACGAGCCTCAACACCTTTGCTCGGAGATACCGCACTCCAAGACTTCTCACGAAGGAACAAGAAACTTCCTTCGAGTTTACAACAAGGGAACAAACTCCCTTAAAGTGTATGAAAACACTTAAACACTCAGGAATGAAACTCTCACAAAGAGTAGATATGAGTGAACTAGTAAACGCTCAAGAACACGACAATTTCTTCAAGAATTGGCTCTCAAATAGCTAAGAAAAATAGGAATGATTATGCAATGAAGGAGTATTGAAAAATTGAAGAATTGTATGTTAAAAGAGAGGATTTGGGTGCCCTTTTATAGCCCAAAATGGGATAAACCCGTTGCTAGAGTTTCCAACAGGATGAAGACAAATTTTTCAGGGACACAGGCTGATAGTCGATTGTCAAACCATGATAATCGATTATCCAAAGATTCCCTGTCCAAAAATTTAAAATTCTATCCGTTGGAGGACAACGGTAACCCAGATAATCGATTGTCAACAAGTGATAATCGATTATTGGTCCTCTCTGAAGTTTCTGGGTTTTGGCTGCAAGGCTGATAATCGATTATTGCAAATCTGATAATCGATTATTAAGTGCTTCAGAACTTGGAAGTTCAAAGCTGCAGTGGCTGATAGTCGATTGTCACTAAGGTGATAATCGATTATCACCCAGCTAAAGTCTAGCCAGCTGAAACCCGTTTTGAAAACCGAGGTCCAAAAACGAAGCGTTCCCAAAAGTAAAAACCAAGTTTGAAAAACATTGTATATGGTATAAAATAGTGAAAACAAGACTTGTTTGGTAAAAAACAAGTCCTCAAGGTCGTAAATCATGTGCGTACGGTTTTGACCGTTTTTCACGTGTTAGACCGATTGACCAAGATACAAAGATGGTTTTTACAAAATAATTATTCGGGAACCTTTAAAATATGCTCAGAGATAAAAACAGGGTTTAAAATATTGAAAACCACGAAGTTGGTTCGGGCGCCAAAAAACCGAACGCCGAACGCCGAAAACCGAACGACGAAAGCCGAACGCCGACTTAGGTGGTTTTGGTTCTGAGCAAGGACCAGGGATTTTAATAATAAAAGAAGTCATCAAAAAAATGTCTATTTTGATGCACAAAATTTTTTTTATGGTTTGTAAAAATTGTTTTGACTTTTTGAGAACCGAGACTTGAATAAATTGTCGGTTTTGATCACAGAAGACCGACTCGACTAAGTCTTCAATTCTTGATCTTGTCCTTGAGTCTTTTAGGTCTTGTTCCAAGCCATTCTTCATGCCTTGAGTTATTCAACGAAACTCTTCATATCCACGGCGGTTTGGCAATTATCAAAACCTGTCAGAAATGAACACGACTTTAGTTTAACGTGCAAAGTGTGTTCCAACAACGATGGCATATGACAGAACGGTCTATGCCCGGCATGTCTGCCACACTCCAAGCGAAAATATCTGCGTATTCCCGAAGGACTGAGATGATTTCCTCTCGAAGTCCCCCGGGCAGATCCCTGCCTATTCGCACCATTCTTTCCGGGAAGGCTTCTCGGAGAACGATCTGCTCGGTTTCATCACCCGGCTCTAGCTTCGACCGCTCTTCTTCCTGAGAGACCAAAGTGACTCTCTCAAATGCCTTGGTCATTTTCTTTACGGCCTCCAAGTGGAAATGTCGGGCCTTCTTTTGGTCTCCTCTCACTTGTCCGATACCACCCGGGGTATAGAATTTCATGCAGAGGTGGGCCATGGAGATGACTCCACGGACCTTGTTTATTCCAGGCCGGCCTAGGATGGCGTTGTGAACACATTTGATGTTTACTACCACAAACCTCATTTGTTTTTGGATGACCTGGTCCCCTGTGCCCAACTCACAAGTCAGTAGGATTGACCCTTCAGCTTCAACAGAGTCCCCGGTGAACCCGGACAGGGGAGTCTTTAAGGGCTCAAGCCGTGTCCGACACAACTTGAGCTTTTCAAATGCATCCAAGTACAAAACGTTGACACTACTACCCGTGTCAACCAGTACCCGGGAGACATCGACTCCACCCATGTCCATAGTTATGACCAGGGGGTCATTGTGATCTTCTCCAGTGGCGGGGAGGTCCCGGTCAGTAAAGGTGGTCGGTTGCCGTCTTGCCTGTTTTGACCGGCGATTTAAGGCCACCGTCCCGACGTAGAGCTCTCGCCCCCATTTCTTCCTTTGGGAAGCAGAGTCTCCCCCTTCCGGTCCACCGTAGATGACCTGCAAATGCTCTTTACCTGGTGCTTTCTTCTTCTTATTCTGTTCGACCGGCTTCCCTTCAGGCCTGATCCATTGGTTTTTCTTTTGCTTGGCCTGAGCTAGATACTCAGGATCGATCTCCCCGACCTCGATCATCTACTTAATTACTCCCTTCACACTGTTACACTCCGCAGTGTTATGGGAATCAGTTTTGTGGAAGGAGCAATACTTCTCCGTCCATTGTTTCTCGCCGGTCGGGTTCTTTTCTGATTTGACCGGCTTAACCTCCATGACTTCTGCCTTTGCCCTCCCGGGCTGTTCAATTTCCTTTTTCAAGGAAATTTTTCCTTTGGAATGGCCCTGCTCAGCCTCCCTCTTAGATGACACCTGTGCTTCGGCGTCAGCATAATCCCAGGCCGTGTTGTAGGCCTCTTGGTATGACTGGGGAGGTCTCCTGCAGAACTCTTTATACAATTCTCTAGACCGGAGTCCGGATACTAGGAGAGACATGGCGGTTTTGTCTTCCATCTCTTCGACTTTATCAACTTCATTCTTCCACCGGGTGAGGAATTTCGTTAAATCCTCGTGCTCCCTCTGCCCGGCCGTGCTCAGGTAGGTGAACTTTTTCCTCTTGGTGCAATTTTCCTTGAATTTCTCCTGGAACACCTCGGCCAGCTCATCGAAAGAATCGATCTCACCGGCCGGTAAGTTATGAAACCACTCAGCGGCTCGGCCGCGGAGGGTTTGGAAAAAAAGTAAACATTTTTCGTCCCCGAAAAGGCCCATCATCCTTCCACTTTGATGAAGGGTTTTGACATGTATTTCCGGGTCCTCCTTCCCGGTAAACTTCGGGACCTCCAACTTTGCTTTCTTTGGAAATGGGGCCTCGTGAACCCGGTCTGTGAACGGAGATTCGTTCAGCAGGATTTTCTTCTTTTCTTCCCGGTCCACCCGGCGCTGCAACTTCTCCAAACGTGCTTCAACCCAGCCCACACGATCCCGGGGTTGTTCAACATGGGAGCAGATCGTGTGCCTAGGATGGCTTTCGGCTTCTTCCTCTCGCGGTGCCCGGCTGTGCTGGGGCTCTTCACGATGGGGAGGTTCTGTGCGCCCGGTCCGACCAGGTCGCTCGGCCCCTCTACCCAGGCGATTAAAAGCACTCAACGGGGTTGTCTCCACTCCTAGTCGTTCTTTGGCAGGCCGGTTTTGATTTCTGCCTTCATGGCCAAGCCTTTGAAACGCTGACCTCCTGGACCCTTCAGGTTGAATAGCTTTTCCCTTCAGCTTCTTTTGCGCCTAGGGTACATCCCAATCCTCATCCCTACTATGGACTGATCGCACATCGCCATCAGGCGTGATCTGCGTGCGCGACCTCCGGGAACGACTCCTTCTGGACCGGGACGGACCAGCTTTGTCCATCTCTCCGATTAGATTTTTTGGAGCAACTGGGCGGATGATATTAGTTTGGGGCAAGGATTGTGGGTATAACCCGGGAATGAAAGGTGAAAATCCTCCCAGTTGTTGAAACATGGACATGAACTGCCCAAAATTTTGGAATGCCAGTGAAAACAGCGGGTCCATGGGCCCGGGAATATTTGGAGGAAAAAGAGGGATAGAGGTGACGGGGGAAGTGAATGGAGTAGGTGTTGGAATAGAGAACATGGGGGTAGGAATCTGGTTTGAGGGTTGGGTACTCCCTCCCGGGAACGAGGCGACGTTCTCAACGGGAGTAGAGATTTGTGAGATGATGGTTTCCTGATTGCTTGTCATGGCTTTTTGTAATAGGTCCCACGGGTGGCGCCAATTTGATGGTGTAAATTACCACGCAAATACTAAGTATGAGTAATCGGAAGGGTTGTAGGTGGAAACACCTGAAACCCGAATTGTTATTAATGATAATAGGAGTTATTACAAATACAAGCCGTGCAGGTTAATTAAAGCATGCCCCACAAATGAGGCTTTTAGGGGTATTTATAATAATCCTAAGCACGTCAAGCACGTCTCTGATTATCCAACCGGTTAGGCGGCTGACCGGCCCACCAGGTGTACTTTGAAAGTAGATCTTCGGGTATTGGCGTCTGGTCTCCCCATCCAACCGGTCAAATAACCCGGGCTGAGAAAGGCGCGTGCTATCACTTCCATCACCACCCAGTCCGGTGAACCAACCGGGTGGTATCCTTGGGTTATTACCCATCAATGTTGATGGCATTTGCATAGTTCTTGACCTTTTTGATGTCTTCAGCATCAATCTCATCTTCGGTCTTGGGAACTGTAGTTTCTCCTACCTCCTTCATTAGCACTTCTTCACCATTTTTGATGACCAACCACACTTGGAAGTTAGTGGAACGAATATAAATTCTCATCCATTCCTTCCAATATATATAGTTGGTGCATCAAAAAGTGGTGGCCTTGAGGTGGATTGACCTTCACCTATACCTGCATACAAGTTTTTAGAAGAAGGGCCCATGATCTTATACTTCTAAAATGGTTAAGTTTGGAAGAGAGTTAGGCTCTGATACCAAATGTAAGAAAATAGTTCCAGTGCTAGAGGGGGGGGGGGGTGAATAGCGTTTGAAACGAAAATCGCAGAAATATAAAAAAATTAAAAGCGTGAAGAGTAAAAGCGTAAGAAGGAATATCGAGATTTATATTGGTTCACCACAACGTGTGCCTATGTCCAGTCCAACGAGAGACTCTCTCAAAGGTCCTACTAACTCCGTTAAGCTTTAAGGTGCTTAACAAACCGTTACAACCCGAGAACTCGAGTACAACGAGCCTCAACGACACTTGATCGTAGTTACAAACACTCCAAGACTTCAAACCCGAAGGAGTGCACACTTCTTTCATACAACCAAGGGAACAAACCTCCTTTCAAGTGTATGAAACACTTTAGCACTCAGGAACAAGACTCTCTTAAGAGTAGATAATGAGTAAAAAAAAGAATGCTCAAGAACACAACAAAATCTTCACGAAATTGGCTCTCAAAAGCTATGAAAAAGATGAATAAGTAATACAATGAAAGAGTATTGATTGCGCGCATTGGAAATGGAAAAATTGTCCCACTGCATGGCATGGTCAGTTCTCTCGGGATGATCATCCCTAGGGATGGCAATTCAACCCGAACCCGATCTTAACCGACCCGACCGACCACTAAAATATCCGAACCCGAACAGAGAATAAAATAATCCAAACCCGACACGAATTTTTTTATCCGAACCTGACATTGGGTCAGGTGGGGTGTGAGTTTATTATTTAACCCGACCCGACCCGCACCCGCACCCGACCCGACTCAAACCCGAATATTTTATAACATAGAAGCCTATCTATAGATATAATGAGCACTCCGTATAATCTCTTGACAAAGTGCTACTATATCAAGTATGCCATTTATAATCATTTTTATAATTCCTTAATAAAAAAATGAGACGCAAAAAAATTAGATTTAATCTTTTTCAAATTATTGGGGTACATTGAATTGATTATTGGTTAAAAGTTGGGTTCGGGTCGGGTTCGGGTTTCGGGTTGGAATGTCGGGTTCGGGTCGGGTTTTTGGCTTAAAAAGTTGGGTTTCGGGTCGGGTTCGGGTTTCGGTTTTAAAAGTCGGGTCGGATTCGGGTATAGTACTATCTGACCCGAACCCGACCCGTTGCCATTCCTAATCATCCCAAGCCTACTATCATGATCGAAGCTGTGGCTTCAAATGACTTGTGGTTTTGGCACGCTTTTTTTAGTGTCGCGGGCTCGAACAACGACATCAATGTTCTCGATCAATCGCCCGTTTTTGACAATTGGATTAATGAAACCGCACTCGACTCGTCTTTTGAGCTTAGAGGGACGCTTTACAAGTGCGGATATTATTTGGCTGCTGGAATACATCCATATTATTCCACCATTGTCAACTTCCTCTCTGAACCAATGAGTCTTAAACGCCAGACCTACCAAAAGCTCATGAGGCAGCGATAAAAGATATCAAACGAGCCTTTGGGGTGTTGAAGGCTTAGTGACACATTCTAGATTGTCCGTCTAAATGTACACATGTACTATTCTTCATAATATGATCATAGAGGACAACGGGTTTGCGATTTGTCATTACAACCCAAATGAGGAGTTGCTTGTGTACGAAGATATTGATGAAGAAAAGAAACGAAGAAACCGCCAAGAAATTCAAAGCCGAGAGATTCACAATGCACTAACGATGGATTTGATCACACATATCTTTATTCGCTCGAATAATTAGTAATTTGTTCGTAGTGTAATTTTTTATATGGATGTAAATTTTTTTATTTAATGAATGTAATTTTTTAATGAACTATTCTCATTTCAATTCTTTTAAATAATTAGATAATTAAATTTCATTAAAGTGCTTTCCGTTTTCTTACATTTAGCAATAACTACATCAACTCGTCAACTCTTTGGTAGCATTTAAATTTCAATTGATATTATAGAAAAACATGACTAATCACATCATTTGCAAGATTAATTACTTCACTTAATCTGACAGCAAAAACTTGAAGTTATGTTTAAATATATGAGTTGGCATTAAATTGCATTTCTGCATAGGTGAAAATTGAAGATATGATGCGGTTAAGAGCTTTCCAGACGACAAATGATAAAATAGTGAAGATGCATATGCACCCCACACATCGGTGGCCCGTTACAGCCGATGCATTGGATCACGTTTCTGTTTGGAATTCAGAACACCGACAAGTTTTAAAATTCTTGTTTTTTTAATTATATATATGCATATATTTTCTCTCTTTTTACGTCTCTGATTTAAAGATATTCCATTGAATTTTGCATTAAAAAGTTTTTTTGATAATCAGATAAATTATGAGCTTAAGGCTGGTGGTGTTGACCAGAGTAGTTTGGTTGGGGCAAAGCTCGAGAAGCTTGCTGAGGGTGAATCAGGTGGACATGCTTTCCAAATTTTAGATAGTTATATCACAGCTCTTCTATAGCTTCTATACCTTTAAAAGCTTTACTTCATGGTTGTGAACATTGTTGTCAAGTCGTTGCCTAGGCCACGACTAGTCTCCGACTAGTCGTCCGGGCGGTTTTGCCATGGCGCTTTGGTCTTCGACTAGCGCCTAGGGCAGACTAGGCGATAAAGCGTGCAAAGCGACGCTTAGGCGCGCGTAGGCGACACCTAGTCGGTGAATGAAATTGCCCAATTTGACCTAACCCAATTGACCCGACCCGACCCAAATTTCATTAATTTTTAAAATTTCTGATAAAATACGGTCTCCTTCGACGCAATCCATCCAATCGACAGTCAATCCAGGATCATGACTCTACTCCATCAGCGACATCTTCCGGTTCCAGCACTTGCGTGACTTCCAGTTCCGACTCTCCTCCATAGGTAAGATTTCTCAATGTTTAGTTTGCTATCACTAAAGTATACTCTTTGTTTGATCTAATTTTCATTGATTTGGTTCACTAAACTATAAAGTAGACTATAAAATTTTTAGTTTTCTTCTGTTTTCTTAATATTTCAGATTTTTTTTTATTTCAGTTAATATTTTGGTTTTTTTCTTATTCTAGTATTTTAAGGGTTATAGACTATAGTATATTCTTAATTTGATGTAAATTTCTATAATTTGGTTCATTAAACTAAAAAAATATACTATAATTTTTCATTTTTTTTGGTTTTCTTAATATTTCAGATTGTTTGGTTCTGATTTCAATTAATATTTTGTTTTTGTATTTCTTATTTTAATATTTTAAGGGTTCTAAGCTCTTGTTTTTGTATAGTTGTTGGAATGTCATATTCATCAACTTAATTTAATATTTATTTCAGAACAAATGGCAGATAATAATATCCGCGACTACGACGACGATCCATCCAAGGACCCCAAACAAAAAGCCAGCTCTAATGATCCCGGATGGAAATATGGGTTTTGGCCAAATATGAACAACAAAAATCTTGTGGAGTGTACATTATGCCACAAATAAATAAATGGTGGCATAGGACGGTTCAAACGTCATCTTGCTTGCGGATTTGGGGATGTCACGAAGTGTCCAAATACAACAACAGAGATATCTACAGAAATGCATCGGTATTTGAACAAGAACAAGAGGAAAAAATCCATGTCGTTAGAGGTTGAAGATGATCATGAAATTTGTGATGATGATATGAATGTGGATGATAGGCCTATGGGTTCCTCTATAGCTTCAAATCCTTCTATTACTGAACCAAGTTCAGGTACAAATGCCAAACGGGAAGCAAACTGTCCTCAAGTTAACTCAACCACAATAACAATCAGTTGCTTGCATGGTAAGAAAGACGCCTGAAGAAGTGGTTGAAGAAAGACATACCAAGGGCCCAACTCAAAGAATGATGGAACGGTCTGTCAAAAGTAAAGAAGATGAAGAGCGGGTTCATATGCATATAAATGATTTCTTCATCGAAAATGGGATACCATTTAATACTGCTAATTCCAGAAGTTTTGAGATTATGATAAAATCAATTGGGCAATATGCATGGTTGTTTAGTCGACAAGTCGAGTCGAGTTGGTGACGGGGAGACTAGTGGACTAGGCGATTAGTGGTAGACTAGTCGTAGAGTAGTCGACAAATCACAATTAGTATTTAAATTTTTAAATGTCAAGGATCCAATTCAACCAAAAGTTCAAGCTTGTGGTTGTGCCCCAGGAAGAGTTAATTATATTCTAACACGTCCCCTCACGTGCAGGCGTAGTCTTTTTCAAGCCTTGCACTTGAAACTTTAATTTTCTTAAAACTGGGTGGCGCTGAGTTTCCAACCCGTGACCTCTTAGTCAAGAAGGCTTTGATACCATGTTAAGGAACCAATTCAACCAAAAGCTCAAGCTTGTGGTTGTGGCTAGGGGTGAGCAAGTACCGAACCGATACCGAAATTTCCCGAAAAAACCGAGAATACCGAACCGAAAAATACCGAACCGAAAAAGTACCGAGAAGAAACCGAACCGCACCGAACCGAATGATCGGTACGGTATTTGGGAACGGTACGAGGTGACGTACCATACCGAAAATCCCGAACCGAACATATATACTAAAATATTATAAAAAATAATAACCCGGAGTAATATTTTTCATATTCCTTCACTAAATAATACGGAGTAATTTTTTAAAAAAATTGGTTGAAATTTTATCATGTGTAAGTTATACTTTTATTTGAGTTTTAGTTTTTGTGTATAAACATAAAAGTATTCACAAAGATTCGAAAAACCCTTTGTTGTCGTTCATTTTTTTAGTTTGTGAAATATAAACTATGTTTTGATATGCATCTCTTGCATTTAAATATTCATTTTTTTAATTTTTCACGTTTTTTTTTATAAAAATTCACTTTTAATTTTCAAAAATAAAGGGACATTGTTAAACTTTAAGGTGTAAAGTAGGTATGTATATTCATCCCAATTTGTACCGAAACCGATACCGAACCATCCCGAACCATACCGAACCGATATGTCGGGATCGGGATCGGTACGGTGTAAAATCCCATACCGAACCGAAATATTTGGTACGGTATCGGTACGGGCTAAATACCGTACCATGCTCACCCCTAGTTGTGGCCCACGAGGAGTTATTTATATTCTAACATTAACATTATATGAATCTACATTATCCAAACATGTTTATATATATATATATATATATATATATATATATATATATATATATATATATATATATATATAAATATATATATATATATATATATATATATATATATATATATATATATATATATATATAGACACACACACACACACACACACATATATATATATATATATATTTATATGACAAAATACCATAACCAAAGCAAACTTATGTTTAAAGATAACACATAAAGTCACTTAACAAAGAGTACATAACAAACAAATATCCTTCAATCTTTAAAATAACACACCAAGAAAGATAATTAACACAAAAAAAGAAGTCAAAGGACATATTAAAATAGTTAATTCCATGTTTTGAGTTATCAAATATCATCATCCAACGTTATGCCACCATGTCAGTTTTCTTCCATTGTGGTGTCATAGACAGGCGGAGAGATACAACCATAGTCATTATCAACATCATCATCATCATTACGAAAAACATCAATCTCAGTTTCCATATCATCATCCACCAATCCCGTTATTGAAGCACCTCGTCGGCGATAGACAATCTCGGCATTTGACGTACTTTCACGTTCACTAGTGCAACTTGTACCACTTCTCCTACGCAAGTCACGTCCCTCAAGATTGTTTGAAGCACCAGTTGCCTCATCCACATGACTCCACAAAAGATCATCTCCCAAATGAACAACTTCCTCATTGGCATCTACTCATTCATTATTCCATTGAAAATCTTCTACTACCAAAGCGTTGAAGTTATACCCTTGTTCTCGACGTCGTTTGAAGCGATTGACAATCTTACGATTATGTTTCACATACACCAAATCATTCAATCTTTGATGCTCGAGTCGATTTCTTTTCTTTGTATGTATCTAATTAGAAAAAAAATAGTTAGTGTGAAAGTGTTATAATCCATGGACTAACTTCAAAATAAATTATTAAATTTTGATTACTTACAAACGAAAAAGTACTCCAATTACGTTCACACCCAGATGAAAAACAACAAAGACCAATTATTCTTCTAGCAAATGTTAGAAGCTCTGGAGTATATCCACCAAACGAATTCCACCAATCAACTCAAAAAATTTAATTAAAGCATAAAAATACTATTAAATTTTATTTTACTTCCCACAAGATTAATTACTTTAAAATATACTTGGGGACATGAGCGTTCGTTGCTTCACTGGTATACTCTTTGAAAAGCCTCCTCTTACTTCATCATATTCACCCACTTGCTGAATAATCTGCATTTGCAATCTGTCATCACCTATTGTCATTTTCTCTACGACCTCATTAAACAAGACCCGAAGCCTAGATGCATATGTCTCATCCTTGTCTTTGAGTAAAAATTACTTGCATAGATTTAAAAAAATATGCAGCTGCATATATTTTTTGCTCCATTTGATTCACCCATCGAATCTAATTATGTCCATCACTTTTTTGGCAATGTTGATTTGTTGGAAAAGGACTCCTTAATTTTTCCATAGCAACAATTCATAGCTGCTATCACCTCTGTCATGGCCGGAAGCTCATCTCCATCGACAATTCTCAACACAATTAAAAGAGGTTGTGATGCCCTTATACAATCCTCTACCACCTCCCAGAACTTAGAAGAAAGTACAATGTCACATACCTTTTTTCCCGCCTCTGTGTTTCCTAGCTTAGATTTACTCCAATCTTCACTAACGAAGAGGCTTCTCAATACATTATTGTGCTTATACATACTCTGAAAAGTGAGGAAAGTTGTGGTAAATCGTGTAACTCTGGGTCAAACAATTTCCTTCCATTGGTTTTTTCTCTCAATGCAGCATAATTCTTACATGTCTGTAGACAAACTTAGTCACATGCTTTGCATTATCAATCTTACTCTTAAAATATGCCAACTTGCCAATGTCTTCCAACATGAGATCCAAAATAGTGGGCTACGCATGGTGTGCAAAAGAGCCTAGGAATACGAGACTCAAGTACTTTTCTAGCGGCTTTGTTATTGGAACCATTATCAGTTACCACTTGAACAACTTTATCTCTTCCGATCTCTTCATTTTTTGTTCCAACAAATCTGCTAACATACTTGCATCATTCACTTGACTTGAAAGATCAACTGAGCCTAAGAAAAAAGTCCCTTCAGGACTAGCCGACCTCTTGTGTCTGTCCACCCATCTGACATAAGCGTGCAACCAGTTGTTGACCAAACCTTTTCCTGCTCCTTTTTCAACTTCATGGTCTCTTCTTTTGCTTTTTGAAGTAGTGCACACGCAACTCGTGATATAATGGTGGTCTCAACACAGGTCCATATTGCCCAATTGATTCTATCATAATCTCAAAACTTTTGGAATTAGCAGTATTAAATGGTATCCCATTTTCGATGAAGAAATCATTTATATGCATATGAACCCGCTCTTCATCTTCTTTACTTTTGACAGACCGTTCCGTCATTCTTTGAGTTGGGCCCTGGCATGTCTTTTTTCAACCACTTCTTGAGGCGTCTTTCTTACCATGCAAGCAACTGATTGTAATTGTGGTTGAGTTAACTTGAGGATAGCTTGCTTCCGTTTGGCATTTGTACCTAAACTTGGTTCAGTAATAGAAGGATTTGAAGCTATAGAGGAACCCATAGGCCTATCATCCACATTCATATCATCATCACCAACTTCATGATCATCTTCAACCTCCAACGACATGGATTTTTTTCTCTTGTTCTTGTTCAAATACTGATGCATTTCTCTAGATATCTCTATTGTTGTATTTGGACACTTCGCAATATCCCCAAATCCACCCGCAAGATGACGTTTGAACTGTCCTATGCCACCATAAATTTGTTTGTGGCATAATGTACACTCCACAAGATTTTTGTTGTTCATATTTGGCCAAAACCCATATTTCCATCCGGGATCATTAGAGCTGGCTTTTCGTTTGGGGTCCTTGGATGGATCGTCGTCGTAGTGACGGATATTATTATCTCCCATTTGTCCCGAAATAAATATTAAATTAAGTTGATCAACCTTTAAAATTCTAGAATAAGAAAAAAACCAAAATATTAATTGAAATCAGAAAAACAAAAATTGAAATATTAAGAAAACAGAAGAAAACTGAAAATTTTAAAGTATAGTATACTCTATAGTTTAATGAACCAAATCAATGAAAATTAAATCAAAGAAAGAGTATACTTTAGTGATAACAAAGTAAACATTGAGAAATCTTACCCATGGAGGAGAGTCGGAACTGGAAGTCACACAAGTGTTGGAACTGGAAGATGTCGCTGATGGAGGAGAGTCGCAACCCTGGATTGACTGTCGATTGGATGGATTGCATCGAAGGAGGCCGTGTTTTATCGGAAATTTTAAAAATTAATGAAATTTGGGTCGGGTCGGGTCAATTGGGTTAGGTCAAATTGGGCAATTTCATTCACCGACTAGGCGTCTCCTACGCGCGCCTAAGCGACGCTTTGCATGCTTTATTGCCTAGTGTGCCCTAGGTGCTAGTCGAAGAGCAAAGCGTCATGGCAAAATCGCCCGGACAACTAATCGGCGACTAGTCGTGGCCTAGGTGCGACTTGACAACAATGGCAATTTGGACCTGGGTTGAGACCACCATCATATCATGACTTGCGTGTGCCGCTACTTCAAAAAGCAAAAAAAGAGAGCATGAAGTTGAAAAAGGAGCATGAAAAGGTTTGGTGAAAAACTCGTTGCACACTTATGTCAGATGGGTGGACAGACACAAGAGGTCGGCATTTAATAAATTTTCTGGAAAAGAGTAGTGAAGGGACTTTTTTCATAGGTTCAGTTGATGCTTCAAGTTAGGTGAATGATGCAAGTATGTTAGCAGATTTGTTGGAAGAAAAAATTGAAGAGATAGGAAGAGATAAATTTGTTGAAGTGGTAACTGATAATGGTTCCGGTGACAAAGCCGTTGGAAAAGTACTTGAGTCTCGTATTCCTAGGCTCTTTTGGCTAAGTTTGTCTATAGACATGTAAGACTTCATGCTGCATTGAGAGAAAAAACCAATGGGAAGGAAATTGTTCGACCCAGAGTTACACGATTTGCCACAGCTTTCCTCACTTTTCAGAGTATGTATAAGCACAATAATGCATTGAGAAGCCTCTTCGTTAGTGAAGATTGGAGTAAATTTAAGCTAGCAAACACAGAGGCGGGAAAAAAGGTATGTGACATTGTACTTTCTTCTAAGTTCTGGGAGGTGGTAGAGGATTGTATAAGGGCATCACAACCTCTTTTAATTGTGTTGAGAATTGTCGATGGAGATGAGCTTCCGGCCATGACAGAGGTGATAGCAGCTATGAATTGTTGCTATGGAAAAATTAAGGAGTCCTTTTCCAACAAATCAACATTGCCAAAAAAGTGATGGACATAATTAGATTCGATGGGTGAATCAAATGGAGCAAAAAATATATGCAGCTGCATATTTTTTTAAATCTATGCAAGTAATTTTTACTCAAAGACAAGGATGAGACATATGCATCTAGGCTTCGGGTCTTGTTTAATGAGGTCGTAGAGAAAATGACAATAGGTGATGACAGATTGCAAATGCAGATTATTCAGCAAGTGGGTGAATATGATGAAGTAAGAGGAGGCTTTTCAAAGAGTATACCAGTGAAGCAACGAACGCTCATGTCCCCAAGTATATTTTAAAGTAATTAATCTTGTGGGAAGTAAAATAAAATTTAATAGTATTTTTATGCTTTAATTAAATTTTTTGAGTTGATTGGTGGAATTCGTTTGGTGGATATACTCCAGAGCTTCTAACATTTGCTAGAAGAATAATTGGTCTTTGTTGTTTTTCATCTGGGTGTGAACGTAATTGGAGTACTTTTTCGTTTGTAAGTAATCAAAATTTAATAATTTATTTTGAAGTTAGTCCATGGATTATAACACTTTCACACTAACTATTTTTTTTCTAATTAGATACATACAAAGAAAAGAAATCGACTCGAGCATCAAAGATTGAATGATTTGGTGTATGTGAAACATAATCGTAAGATTGTCAATCGCTTCAAACGACGTCGAGAACAAGGGTATAACTTCAACGCTTTGGTATTAGAAGATTTTCAATGGAATAATGAATGAGTAGATGCCAATGAGGAAGTTGTTCATTTGGGAGATGATCTTTTGTGGAGTCATGTGGATGAGGCAACTGGTGCTTCAAACAATCTTGAGGGACGTGACTTGCGTAGGAGAAGTGGTACAAGTTGCACAAGTGAACGTGCAACTGTGCAAGTACGTCAAATGCCGAGATTGTCTATCGTAGACGAGGTGTTTCAATTACGGGATTGGTGGATGATGATATGGAAACCGAGATTGATGTTTTTCCTAATGATGATGAAGATGTTGATGATGACTATGGTAGTATCTCTCAGCCTGTCTATGACACCACAATGGAAGAAAACTGACATGGTGGCATAACGTTGGATGATGATATTTGATAACTCAAAACATGGAATTAACTATTTTAATATGTCCTTTGACTTCTTTTTTTGTGTTAATTATCTTTCTTGGTGTGTTATTTTAAAGATTGAAGGATATTTGTTTGTTATGTACTCTTTGTTAAGTGACTTTATGTGCTATCTTTAAACATAAGTTTGCTTTGGTTATGGTATTTTGTTATATATATATATTCATGTTCGGATAATGTAGATACATATAATGTTAAAAATTTCAATACTAATTGTGATTTGTTGACTACTCTACGACTAGTCTACGACTAATCGCCTAGTCCACTAGTCTCCCCGTCACTGACTCGACTCGACTTGTCGACTTAACAACCATGATATGGACTGGTAATACGGTAGAAAAAAACATCTCAAATTTTGTTTTGAACCAACCGATGGCTTTCCAATGGTAACTCTTCTAAATGTCTCCTTATTCCTTTTGGTGGGTTGCTATTCAGCTTTATTATGAATCCACGTAGTGGCTTTCTATTTGTTCCGTTCAGACCTTTTATCTTGACTGCAGTGGGACAGCAATCACTTCTTTTTCCAGACCCTTTTGGGATGAAGATCTCTTCCACGGAGTTTTACTATTTGTTTCAAATGAGGTGACACATTGTTTTGCAATTCCATCCCTTTAAGTTACCCAAATGAAATTCAAAAAGATACTAAGCAAATCATAGTAAATTTAAATATAATTTATGACATCATTAGTTTACTCTACTTCATTCTTTCTTTTTTATATTAATACTCCGTATGTTTTTATTACTAACTGTTAAAAACATTAATGTACCATTAAATTAAGAATTATTTAAAAAAAAGTATGATATATCCAAAGAATTAATAAAACATTCAGAATTTTAAAATAGATTTATCCATGGTTGTTACATAAATGAAACGAATGAGGGTTTTGCAAGTAATCTAGAATTTATTCATGGTTTTATTAAATAAAAAGTATCCAAGAAATTTTTTAAATTTCACAGTAGATATTTACTGAAAATTTATTGTTATTATTTAAGTTCTTAATATAGGGGAATTATAAATTTCAAAGTTATAATGGTAAACCGTGTACCATAGAAGAGAAAGAACCTGAGTGTTGGTTCTCGGTGTAGTGCATAAGCCGAATATAGAGCTATGGCACAAGCAACATGTGAGATGATCTGGATACATCATATACTAAGTAGATAGTTCAGATTCCAGCTAGGTTGTGGGGTTACAGCTATTCAAATTGCATATTCTATTCTCTTTCACGAGCAAACCAAGCATATTGAAGTTGGTTGCCATTTTGATTTATTTGTACAAGGATTGTGAAGACGGGTGAATAGTTGGGAGACGTTTTCACAAAAAAAGCATTAAATTTGTCTCGGGTTAATAACTCATGTAACAAGTAACAACTTGGACATGTTCACTATAACATGAGGGGGAGTGTAATGGTATGTAGATATTGTGCATATCATAGGGATTTGATTAGTTCTCTGTCCATCCGGTAATAAACTTTCATGGTTTGAGTTTGACTTCATGGAGTTTAAGTGAAGTATTGAAAAGTGAAGAGGGTGTGGTTAGAATTTGCTTAGAAGAAAGAGAAATGGCATGAGTCACATATTCCTTCGATTCTCAAGCTTATGATTCAAAGTTAAAATCAGACCACATGCCATAGTTGATTAAACTGTATGTTAATACGACAAGGCAAGAGATAGTACTCTTCAGATACATGATTCTCAAACTCCTATAAAAAATGCATTCAGGTTATCGGACTCATTGTTCTGATATAAAATTAGAATCATAACATACCTTGGCTATTAGAATCTGTCATTGTAGCTGTTTCATAAAACATGGTACTGTTTGGGTTCAAATGCTCCTTAATTTTAACTTAAATTTATGCAAGGTATATCAATAAAATGCTACAATGGAATTGTCAAATGTACACAAATGCTGGCATAACACATTATTGGGCAGCGTACATAAAGCTGCAGTAAAAAATGGCGTTTAGGATGTAGCATTATTTTGGTCAGGACAGGCTGTGATATCCATATTCAGAATATCATACAAATTGGATGACCATCAACTCCTATATCACTGGAATACAGGAATCGTAATAGCCGTGGAAGTTTATGGCTCTCTTCCCAAGGGGGGGGGGGGGGCTCCTATGTTCTCCTTTTCATGTAGCAATGCTTTAATATTTATGATTTCACATGGTTTCAAATTATGCTGATAGCACTTGAACCCTCTGATTATATGTCCAAGGCCCATGATGGTGGTGTTATCGCTGTGGAGCTCTTTAGGGTGATAGGCAGTGCCCCCCAACTCATTACAATTGGAGCTGATAAAAATTTAGTAATATGGGATACAATTGCATTTAAGGCAATGCATCTTATCACGCTCTTTGCAATATTGTGTTATGCTTTGTGTGTGTGTGGTGTAGCATTGGCTTCATACTCTCCAACTGTCTGAACTATTCTGTATGCAGGAGGTACGTAAAATGAAACCGGGTTCAAAAATGACTTGCCATAGTGTGGCATCTTGGTGCCACCCTCGTGCTCCAAACATTGATACCTTGACATGTGTTAAAGATTCCCATATTTTGTATGCATTTCCTCCTCCTGAAGCTGCTTACGTATGAAATAAGAATCTTAATATTTCTGGTTGTATGCGTGTTAAATGACGGAGAAATAAGTGCTTCCCTCTTTTCAGGTGAACATAACTTGTTGAACTTTTGCAGGGCTATTGAATACCCCACTTATTCAGCTCTTACAAGGACTACTTTTTGTGATCTATCTTCACTAGTGTCAACTACTTGTTTCACACATGAAGCTCAGAGTATGTTATTTTTCATGGAACAGCCTTATTACGTGCTGCTAGTTTGGGGTGACCTGAAAAATCTTGTATCCAGGTGGTGTTATCTACACAAATCCATTTCATAATTCAGTCTTTTGAAGTTTTGAAGCAAATTTCATCTTGAAATATTAGGAGAACCTTTACTAACCAAACTTGATGTGATGAGTCATTGTGTTATCGGATAGGTATTTGTTTATTTTAACTATAAAACGAAAACACGTTCCCTTATGGATTGTCACTGATGAGCATACTGGAGGAATGCATATTGCTCAACTTCTTGATTACATGTAACTAAATTTCTGGAGAAAAATACTTCAAATTCATTTTTGCAGTTTTAATTGAGGGAAGCCTCATCTCTTTGTGCTTACCACAATAACTTCCTAATTTCTGGATTTCATATATATTCCCAAAGGAATTCTTCTATTCACTTCAGAATGAGTTCTAGCCCTGGAAAAGACTAGCTAGGGAATGGTCAGAATCATTTCTCTTTCCCTTTCAAAAACTCTTCATAATATCATAAGGTGTTCTTTTATTTGCTATCGTAGGTATACTCTATGGTCGCACATCCTCTACAGCCCCAACTTGTTGCAACTGGAACTAATGTAGGTGTTATTTTGTGTGATTTTGATGGCCGATCTTCCACCTGTTGCTCCACTGCCAACACATCCAAGCAGTCGCGAACATACAGCTGTCTATATAGTTGAGAGGGAATTGAAGCTTCTGTAATTCCAGTTGTCTAACACTGCCAGTCCAGCCCTTGCAATTAATGGATCCTTGAGTGACACAAGAAGGTTCAGAGTAGACGCTCCTGAACAACTCTTTGTTAAGCAAACTAGAAAACATATTTTTACTCCTGTTCCACATGATTCATACTCTGTGCTTTCTGTAAGCAGTTCAGGAAAGTGAGTACTCACACACCCAGTCTTCACAAACCATCAACTTGCTAGTGCATCTTTGATATCATGATACTCCATCCTTTTAGCCCTTCCACAGTCGTATGACATTTACTACTTTGACATTTTTTGACGAGCTGAGTGATTTTGATTGACCACATCATGCACGTATGTGGCAATTGTATGGCCTGATATACCTTACTTTTGAGTTTACAAGGTGAGTGATTGGGCAATAGTTGATTCTGGCAGTGCAAGACTACTGGCATGGGACATTTCTAGGGATAGATTCACTTTGCTAGAATCTGCACTACCCCCCAGGATGCCTATAATTCCTAAAGCTGGTTCATCTAAAAAAGTAAAGGAAGCTGCTGCTGCAGCCCAAGCTGCAGCTGCTTCTGCTGCTTTATCCATGGTTGTTAAGTCAACAAGGCGAGTCGAGTCGGTGACGGGGAGACTAGTGGACTAGGCGACTAGTCGTAGATTAGTCGTAGACTAGTCGACAAAATCACAATTAGTATTGAAATTTTTAACATTATATATATCTACATTAACCCAACATGAATATATATATATATATATATATATATATATATATATATGTATGTATGTATATGTGACAAAATACCATAACCAAAGCAAACTTATGTTTAAAGATAGCACATAAAGTCACTTAACAAAGAGTACATAACAAACCAAAATAAAACAAAAATATTAACTGAAATCAGAAAAGAAACTGAAATATTAAACTGAAAATAAAAAACTGAAATACTAAAATACTAGAATAAGAAAAAAATCAAAATATTAACTGAAATCAGAAAAAAAACTGAAATATTAAACTAAAAATAAAAAACTGAAATACTAAAATACTAGAATAAGAAAAAAATCAAAATATTAACTGAAATCAGAAAAAAAACTGAAATATTAAACTGAAAATAAAAAACTGAAATACTAAAATACTAGAATAAGAAAAAAATCAAAATATTAACTGAAATCAGAAAAAAACTGAAATATTAAGAAAACAAAAGAAAACTGAAATCTTACCCATGGAGGAGAGTCGCTGATGGAGCCGCCTGGAGGAGAGTCGTTGGAAGTCACGGAAGTGCTGGAACTCGAAAACATCGCTGATGGAGGAGAGTCGCTACCCTTGATTGACTGTCGATTGGATGGATTGCGTCGAAGAGGCCGTGTTTTATCGAAAATTTTAAAAATGAATGAAATTTGGGTCCGGTCTTGTTGGGTCAGGTCAATTGGGTTAGGTCAAATTGGACAATTTCTTTCACCCACTAGGCGTCTCCTACGCGCGACTAAGCGTCGCTTTGCACGCTTTATCGCCTAGTCTTCCCTAGGCGCTAGTCCAAGAGCAAAACGCAGAGGCAAAACCGCCCGGACGACTAGTCGGCGACTAGTTGTGGCCTAGGCGACAACTTGACAACCATGGCTTTATCTGCGACTGTCCAAGCCTGTATCTTATTGGAAGATGGGACCTCAAATGTGCTCATGAGGTCCGCGGGCATACGCAGTGAACCGGTTATTAATTTGCATGGTGGTGCACTACTCGGTGTTGCCTATCGAACTTCTCGGAGAATTAGTCCTGCTGCAGCTACAGCAATATCAACTTTTAAGTCCATGCCGCTGTCAGGCTTTGAGAATGGTGCTGCTTCTTCTTTTAACACTTTTGATGATGAATTTTCTTCTCAACGAAATTCAACTGAAGCACCTGCACAGAACTTCCAATTGTACAGATGGGAAACATTTGAGCCAGTAGGTGATCTTCTTCCTCAACCTGATTGGACAACATGGGATCAAACAGTTGAGTATTGTGCTTTTGCCTATCAACTCTTAAACATAAAATATAAATTAGGGATTTAATCATGTGTACCTGATAATCCTGTAAACGTAGTTAGGGATGAGGCCATGATTCTCACACAGATTGAGTTCCCATTTAGGGTGTATTGTTATGATGGCTAAGGCGAGGAAGACTCACGAGAATAGAGAGGCAGAGAGGAGGCGTAAGATTGGTGTGTATTGATCTCTGCCTAATACCTCTATTTATATACACCCAAGGGGAAACCCTAATTAGGTCATAAGGGTAATTACGTCCATCGAATAATTACCAAATAAATATGTAGGGTATTTATTAGGTCAATGATCAATTAATTAGATAAATGATAACTCAGGACACATAATAAAAACGTGTCCAACATTCTCCCACTTGGCCGAGTAATCATTTATGATGAGTATTAGATAAGTCTGATCAGATTTCAATACTCATTTTAGTTCTAAACCGAAACTGTAGCAGAGAAATACAGTCATTGGATCGATATTCAATTCAAGACCCCCATTAATCATACTACAATACCAAATTTAAAACTTAAATAAGCTAAGGATCAAATTGACAATTAAGCCCATAAGATTATTTTGTACATAAATGTTGTCTATATGTCTTTAGGCATGCATAGACACATTCAGAGACAAACAAACAAAAGTATGAGGAAATTTTATTATTAAATGTAAGCAAGTACAATATGCAACTAAATAAGGTCTTTAGAAAACCCCATCTTCGAAACATGTTCTTCGAAAATCTTAGGAGGGAGACCTTTAGTCATTGGATCCGCAAGCATATTCTTAGTACTTATATGCTCAATACAAAGTTTATTTTCCTCAACTCGCTCACGTACGAACAAGTACTTTGTATCAAGATATAAAGCAGCGCCAGTCGAACTGTTACTGTTCGAGAAACTAACGGCGGATGAGTTATCACAATAAAGCTTCAATGGTCGAGAGATGGAATTAACTACTTTGAGTCCAGTGATGAGGTTTCTGAGCAACATCCCATGACAGGTTGCGTTGTACAGCGCAATGTATTCTGCCATCATTGTAGAAGTTGCAGTCAACTCTTGCTTATGACTCTTCCACGAGATAGGTCCGCCAGCTAACATAAAGATATACCCTGAAGTGGATTTCTTGTCATCTTTGCACTTAGCAAAATCAGAATCAGAATAACCAACCACTTCTAAATTATCACTCCTTCTGCAAATCAGTTTATAGTCTTTTGTCCCTTGTAGATATCGAAGAACTTTCTTAGCTGCTTTCCAGTGATCAAGACCAGGATTGGTCTGATAACGACCTAACATTCCAGCAATGTAAGCGATATCTGGACGAGTACAGACTTGTGCATACATAAGGCTTCCTACTACTGACGCATAAGGTATCATTCTCATCTGTTCTTTTTCAACCTCTGTTTTCGGACATTGAAATAAACCGAAAACATCTCCCTTAACTACTGGAGCCACAGAAGGAGAGCAATGTTGCATGTTATAACGTGTAAGGACACGCTCAATGTAAGCCTTTTGAGATAATCCCAAAATACCATTGACTCTATCTCGGTGTATTTCGATGCCAATAACATAAGAAGCCTCTCCGAGATCTTTCATGTCAAAATTACGCAAGAGTAAGCGCTTGGACTCATGCAACATGTCTAAACTATTACTTGCCAATAGAATGTCATCTACGTAAAGGACAAGTATAGTAAAGTTGCTCCCACTCATCTTGAGGTAGGTGCATTGATCCACTTGATTCTTTATGAAACCTTCTGACTTCAAGACTTGATGCAACTTTAGGTACCATTGACGTGATGCCTGCTTCAACCCGTATATGGATTTCTTTAGCTTACAGACTAGGTGCTCTTGACCTTCAGATTTGAATCCTTCGGGTTGTTTCATGAACACTTCTTCATCCAAATCGCCATTAAGGAAAGCGGTTTTGACATCCATCTGATGTAGCTCTGAGCTACAAGAGCCATAACGATCCTTAAGGAATCCTTTCGAGAGACAGGAGAAAAGGTCTCTTGATAGTCAATTCCCTCTTTCTGAGTGTAGCCCTTTGCAACCAATCTCGCTTTGTAGCGTTCAATGTTTCCATTCGGGTCCAGTTTTGTTTTGAAGACCCATTTACATCCTACGGGTTTTACACCGTTGGGTAATTCAACCAAATCCCAAACATCATTTTTCTTCATGGAGTCAAGCTCTTCAATCATGGCTTTATTCCATTCAGAAGACTGATCACTGTTAATTGCTTCATTGTAAGAGGTAGGATCAGTAAACTTTCCAGCATCCATTTCTGCTTCAGTCAGGTAGGTAACATAATCATCAAAGTTAGTAGGCCTTTTAGACCTTGATGACCTCCTGAGCAAATTATCGGGTTGAGCATTGGCGGCATTGTCTTGATGGTGATTATTTGAGGTGTCCTCATTTCCAGGTACATTAGGAGTAGGAGGTGGTGCAGTGTCCTGCGGATTGGCATTGAGTACAAGAGGAGTAATTGGAGGTAAAGTAATTGACAAGTCTCTCCCCCCCGCGTCTTGTACTTCTAGCAATTCATCATAAGGGTTTTCACTGCTCCCACTGACCTTAAAATCTTCAAGGAAATGAGCATCTTTGGTTTCTACAATGCGAGTGACGTGGGAAGGACAATAAAATCTGTAACCCTTTGAGTGAGAAGGATAACCAATGAAGTAGCAAGTTACAGTTTTCATGTCGAGTTTCTTCAAGAAGGGATTATATAGTTTAGCTTCGGCAAGACAACCCCATACTTTCATATATCTTAGACTCGGTTTCCTTCCTGTCCAGAGTTCATAAGGAGTTTTAGGGACAGCTTTAGAAGGAACCCTATTGAGTATATGAACGGCTGTTTTTAAGGCCTCGGTCCAGAGAAATAGAGGTAAACCTGAGTTGGCTAACATACTGCGTACCATGTCCATTAGGGTCTTATTTCTTCTCTCAGCAACACCATTCTGCTGAGGAGTACCGGGCATGGTATATTGGTTAACAATCCCCTGGTCCTTACAAAACTCATAAAATGGACCAGGAGCTTGACCCACATCAGTATGTCTACCATAATATTCACCTCCTCTATCTGATCTTACAACTTTTATCTGACGATCAAGTTGTTTTTCAACTTCAGCTTTATAATCTTTAAAAGTTGTAAGTGATTCAGATTTTTCCTTAATGAGATACAAGTACATATAACGGGAATAATCATCAATATAAGTGATAAATGAGTTATGTCCAGTTATGCCAGTGATAGAGTAAGGACCACTAATGTCAGTGTGAATGAGCTCTAATAAATTAGGACTCCTAGTGGCACCTTTCTTATTCACTGATGTCATTTTACCTTTAAGGCATTTGACACATGTTCCAAAATCATTGAAATCGAGAGATGGTAACACTTCATTCTTCACGAGTCTAGATAAACGTTCTCGTGAAATGTGGCCTAAGCGTTGATGCCACAACATGGATGAAGTTTCTAAGTCTCGTTTTCGTTTTCTCTTTGTTAGTGTCTGATTGATATTATATGACAACAAAGATTTGGAAAAATCATCATCTAGTTCTAATTTATAGAGACCACCATCCAGAAAACCATGACCAAACACTTGAGAATTGAAACTAATAGTAAGTCTGCCATGACCATGAGAAACATCAAAACCGTCTATGTCTAACTTTGGTCCTGATACTAAATTCCGAGTAATCTCAGGAATATATAAGGCATCATAAAGTTTAATACATAAACCAGTTTTCATTATTAATTCTAAGGTTCCCACGGCTTCGACAGCTAGTTCTGTTCCATTCCCCAGCTTAAGTGTTCTTCGGCATCTTTCCAGCTTCTGGATTGTAAGGAATCCTTGAAGTGAGTTGGTTACATGAACCATAGAACCAGAGTCAAACCACCATGTATTAGTTGGAACATTTAAATTAAAGGACTCAAGTATCATGTAAAGATGATTACCTTTCTTCGTCAGCCACTCCTTAAAGTCTTGGCAGTCTTTCTGTCTATGTCCTTCCTTGCGGCAGAACTTGCAGTAAGACTTCCCTTTGGAGTTCTTAGAGCTGGAAGAAGCACTTGCATCACGTTTCTGGACTTTAGAAACATCTTTCTTATCGACATTGCCCTTCCTCTTCTTTGGATTAGCGGTCATGAGGTAAGCCACGTCAGGTTTGTCCAGCTTCAGACGCTCTTCTTCTTGTACACACATAGCAATCAACTCATTCATCGACCACTTGACCTTCTGGGTGTTGTAGTTGACCTTGAAAGCTTCAAAAGATGCAGGAAGAGAAGTCATTATGAAGTGCACCAGAAAACCTTCACTGATCTCCATGTCTAATCCCTTGAGCTTACGGGCCATGCCGTTCATCATCATGATGTGCTCACGAATGCCGCTATTCCCGTCATATTTTGTAGTCACCATCTTCAAAATAAGAGTACTAGCATGTGCCTTAGAAGTTGCTTTGAATTGTTCCTCCACGGAAGCCAGATATGTTTTAGCATTAGATGAATCTGGAATAGCTCCCCTGATGATTATGCTGATGGAATTTTTAATGAGCATAAGAGCCATTCTGTTGCACCTCTCCCATCTCTCATGTACTATTTTATCTTCAGCAGTACTTTTATCAGTGAGTGCAGGAGGGGCAGGCTCTCTCAGTGCATAATCAAAATCCAACATGCCAAGAGTTAGCATCAGTGAATCTTTCCATGAAGAAAAATTCGCACCGTTCAAGGTTTCAATTCCCATATTTGGGGCTGATAGTGGATTTAGATGAGAGAAATAAGACACATAATTAAAGGAGAACTTAAGGGGTAATTAACTAAGGCTGGCGAAGATAAGGACCATTATATAGTAATGAAGCTGTGATAAGAGTCTATTATAACACCAAAATAATAGACTAAATTTAATTCTACTTAAACAAATGGCTTTCACTTTGGTTATGACCACTTATTTAAGTATTATGAATAATAAAATAATGATGTGCAATTTGAATGTATCACATAATTTTTGGGCAGAAGTGAAACATTTAAATTTTAATGCACATATATATTTAGTTCGCAGTACATAATTATAACACATCATCTTTGGACAGAAGTGAAATATTATGTATTTAAGGCGAGTGTCATGCAAATATCTATTTAAGGATATGCACCAAATGACAATGCTTAATAAGACTTGAAATAAATTTTACAAATGTTACACATCACCTTTGGGCAGAAGTGTATTCTAAGGTATTATTCAAGTCAAGCAAAATAAATCAATTTAACTAATCATAAAAGTAAATTTTATTTAAGATTAGTCAAATGATTTATAATTTAATGTTAACCGCAAAAGTTATAGCGGTTCGGGGCGGGGCTACAAAATTGGGGACCCATTAAGATTAATTTAATTAGAAAATCAAAGGCATATTAGGCAAGAGATTTTCCAACAAGTAAAAAAAAATTAATTTTTTTTTTTAAATGGTATTTTAGCATATCCCTTATTTAGTTTTGCTATTCTTGGTAAAATAAGTCAATAAAATAAGGAAACAAAATATATCATGCAAAAGTGAGATATGACATACAATTTAAGGAAACACAATTATATTCCAAATCAAATACCAAAGTAAGAAGATTTCATCAAAATAAGGATGAACACTTCAAATAATTCATCACAAATTTTAAGAAAGTAATTTTATGGATTAATTCCGAAAATCTTAGATCTTAATTTTAAGGAAAAGTAATGCCGATTTCCGAAACTAATGCTGTTTTAATCTCACCGGAAGAAAAAAAACGTGATTAGGGAGAAACAAAAGGTCATGTAATGGAAATCTTGAAAATTGATTTTGATTTTCCCAAGTTGAGATTCCGTTTTGCAGTGAAAAAAAACAAAGCCACAAGTGTATTATTGTGGGGACACCATTATTGATCTAAATCGGAAAACAATTCAAACGGAAATTTCACAGTTCATAATATCCGATTACAGTTCAGGGAAAATAAAAGGAATTGATTTATCAACATAATTCTCCGATACCACATGTTGATCAATTCTTAAACATAAAATATAAATTAGGGATTTAATCATGTGTACCTGATAATCCTGTAAACGTAGTTAGGGATGAGGTCATGATTCTCACACAGATTGAGTTCCCGTTTAGGGTGTATTGTTATGATGGCTAAGGCGAGGAAGACTCACGAGAATAGAGAGGCAGAGAGGAGGCGTAAGATTGGTGTGTATTGATCTCTGCCTAATACCTCTATTTATATACACCCAAGGGGAAACCCTAATTAGGTCATAAGGGTAATTACGTCCATCGAATAATTACCAAATAAATACGTAGGGTATTTATTAGGTCAATGATCAATTAATTAGATAAATGATAACTCAGGCCACATAATAAAAACATGTACAACACAACACATTGTCATCTCTTCCTTGCGTCCCCAGTTCCGATGCCTGGGAGATGTGGCAATTCCATATGCTACTGGGGCTGTTTGGCAACGGAGGCAGTTATTTGTTGCTACACCCACTATTATTGAGTGTGTATTTGTTGATGCTGGTGTTGCTGTTATTGACATAGAAACAAAACACAGAAAAGAAGAGATAAGACTGAAAGAAGCACAAGCACAAGCTGTTATCGAGCATGGGGAGTTAGCGTTGATAACAGTTGACGGCAAGCAAACGGCTGCTAATGAGAGGATTGCATTAAGATCCCCTATGCTACAGGTTGTCCGATTAGCGTCTTTTCAGAATTCACTCTGTACCCCCATTCTTGAGTTTGCCTAAGCAACCCAAGGCTGAAAGTGATGACTCAGGGATGCTTAAAGTTACTGAAGAGAGGAGAGTTAGTGAGGTTTCTGTTGGTGAGGGCGGGGTTGTGGTTGCTGTCACTCGTTTTCCAGCAGAGCAGAAAAGACCAATTGGACCTCTTGTTATCGTTGGTGTTAGGGATGGTGTTTTGTGGCTAGTCGACAGATATATGTCTGCACACGCAATATCCCTCAACCATCCCGGCATTCGTTGTCGCTGTCTTGCAGCTTAAGGGGACGCTGTCAGTGCTGTGAAATGGGCAATTCTTGGTAGGGAGCATCATGATGACCTAGCACAATTTATGCTTGGGATAGGTTATGCTACTGAAGCACTTCACTTGCCTGGAATATCTAACAAATTGGAGTTTGATTTGGCCATGCAGAGCAACGATTTAAGAAGAGCACTTCAGTGTCTTCTAACAATGAGCAACAGCAGGGATATCAGTCAAGAAGCTCTTTGTTTGGATCTGAGAGATATAATGAGCTTGACAGAAAAGAAGGAAAATATTGTGGAAGCTGTTCAAGGAATTGTAAAATTTGTAAAGGAGTTCATGGACCTTATCAATGCTGCAGATGCCACTGGGCAGTCTAACATTGCTCGTGAAGCTCTTAAAAGATTAGCAGCTGCAGGTGCAGTGAAGGGAGCTTTACAAGGTCAGGAGTTACGAGGGGTCGCTTTGAGGCTAGCTAATCATGGGGAGTTGACAGGACTCGCTGTGTGTATAAAAGTTCTTGTCTTTTTTTGTTATCATGCTGTACTCTCTTTTTCTTGTATACACCACAAAGATAGATGGTGAAATTAAATCATATGTTGGATCATATGGAGGTCCCTAAGAATTCTACTGTAAATCATATCTTATTGAGAATATGATCTTTTGCGGAATTTGGTTAACAACTTGATATCAGTTGGTTCTGGACGAGAAGCAGCATTTGCGGCTTCACTTTAGGGTGACAATGGACTTATGGAGAAAGCATGGCAGGAAACAGGGATGCTTGCGGACGCTGTTCTTCATGCTCATGTATTTTATACCACCCAGCTATTAATGCTTTACTAGCTTCTTTAGCAAAAAATACATTGTTTTTTTGGCTTTGGGGTGTGATGGAATAAAACAAAATGGATCTCTAAACAGTGTACTCTTCTTTAATTGATGTAGTAGTTAATCAATAAAACTTTCGATGCTGAGCTGGGGTCTCTTTGGAAACAACCTCTCTACTTTCTTGTAGGGGTAAGGTTTGCGTACACACACCATCCTCAGACCCTACTCTTGTGGGATTCAACTGGGTTGTTGTTCTTGTTGTTGTTGTAGCTTCTTTAGCATTGACGTTGGTTTATTAATGGCGTCCCAGATTTAATTTTGTATCTGGACTTTTTGGAGTTGTGAGTGCTAATATAATCAAATCTCGTTGTCCTTAGCCAGACGGGCGACCTTTGTTGAGATCCTTGGTACAATCTTGGAACAAAATGTTGCAAAAAGAACTGGAGTGTATCTCTTCAACAAAAACTGACGCTGCTGCTGCTGCTTTCTTGGCCTCCCTTGAGAAACCCAAGTTGACAAGTTTGGGAGATGCGGCCAAAAAGCCCCCCATTGGAATTCTACCTCCTGGGATGGCATCACTCTATGGTCCAAAATCCAAATCTTAGTCAAACAAATCGACCCGACAAGCAGCAGCAAGGCTTACTTCAGAAATCAGATACACCAATCTTATTAGAAGGTTCGAAAACACCACCACCGAAACCAACAGATCTTCTGGCTCCGGATGCTCCGCCACAAGAATCTGCACCACAACCACCACCGCCGCCGCTGCAGCAGCAAGGCTCTTCTGGCCCACAACAATCAGAAGAATCAGTTGATGCTGCCCCACAATCAGTTTAACTTGCAACTACATGCAGAAATGAACCAAAAATAAGATTCTGATAATCATCAGGAACTCGCCACCACATTGCCATTGGAGACTTCTGCTCCCGCGACAGCAACTGGACAGAATGTCCCATCAACATCTACTGGTAGTGTTTCGCCCTCAGTTGAGGTTGTGGCCACCCAGCAGACTGATGACAACAAGGTTAGGGCCATTCTAAATGACCTTCAAATGATTGACTTTTCTTGACATGCAACTCAGTGAACTTATTATTGATGGTTTGCATATATGTTTTCATATTGAGTCCAGCACACACCAGTTTAGGGTACAAATTGTGCTTGTACATCCAAGTTGTGCTTCTTCGGCACTCACTAACAGAGAACTATATATAATGGAGTAATATTTTGGCATTCGACGATATAGAAAACTCAAATTTGTACTGTCCAACATTAATATGGATCTCTGATGGAATTTCGTGCAATAGTGGATTAATTGTGAAATATCTTTGATCATATATAGTAGACAATCATTTCTGAAGTTCTCATTTGAAAATTATTCTAATCACATAGACTATGGATTAAACCTATTAAGGGTTATTTTCACAATTGTGGATTTTTGAAAATTGAAGGACTAACCCTGCATTGAAAGATTGAAAGAATTTTGTGCAATAGTAGATTAATTGTGAAATATCTTCAACCACCATTTCTGAAGTTCTTATTTGAAAGCTATTATAATCACATGGAGTATATATTAAACCTATTTTATAAAAGAAAGGGTGTTAAACCTGTCAAAAGCATGTAAGGTAGTTAGTTCTCCCGGGTGTCCGGGTGGGTGTGTAAGAGCATCCTTAAAAGAGAGGAAATTTTAGTTTGAGAAAAAAATGATGTGACAAAGAGAAAGATGGGGAATGGTTATAGTGCAAATTGTGCAAAGGGGAAAAAAGTAGAGAGAACATAGGAGAGAAAGAAGAGAAGAAATTGTCATAAATAGGACTAAAGCGTATCATTTATTCTCAAAATAGGAATTCTATATTTTTATCTCCTAATTAGAAGTTTGTATTGTGATATTATGACACTGTATATTGATATTCCATTGTTTTTTTGGTACAGAGTATTATATATTGACATTATTGGCATTATAACTCCTATTTTATAATTAAAAAATACGGAATTTCTATTTTGGCACTTTCTCCATATTTTAGTTCCGATTTAGATGATAGGAATACCGGCAAGGTTCCTATGACATTGCCCGGTAATGTCATGAGATGACCCGGGGGTGCTCCGGTGCCCCATTCGTAAAATTGATGGTTTTTGGCCATTGAAAACTCATTGGAATTGTCTATATTCTTTTGCCTTTTCCACATTATTAGAAAGAAGACCTTTCATTCTTTAGCGTTTGCTGCAGGTCTCTTTTAGGTTCACAATAAGGGGTGCGATCAAATGCGATCATAATATGACAACAATTTAATTGGAGTACCTACAGTGCACATGTACAGTGCCACATCACCACAGTGCAAAGTCCTATTTCGAGAAAAAAACATGAAAGTCCTATTTTAGTACTTTTCTTTATGTTTTAGTTTTATTTAGGGAGATTTCTATATTTATAAATCCAAAACGTAAAGTAAAATTTTATGGTATACATGTTTTTATTAAAATTAAAAAAATATGAATTTTGGAAATTTTTTACAATATTTATCATGGTTTATTATAATACTTATTATGTAAATAAATTCATATACTCTTTGCGTCCACAAATAAACTTTCTGTTCACTATTCATATGATCAACCTTTATTTACTTTGTTGGCTTATTTTCGTCACCCATTTGGCAACCCAATATAGTCATGTCACTTCTAGTTTTGTATATCTTTTGATATAGTTTTTTAATATGTAATTTTTATTTTTAAATTTTACACTATTTTTCATATAAAATTATTTGAAAATAACTTCAGTCAAACATCATAACGCGTAACGAGAAGTTTTTTGTGGATGAAGGAAGTATAAGCTGTATAACACATGAGGCCCGTCATTAAATAAAAAATGGAAAGTGAGAAGAATTATTCAAATGATGCATAGAAAGTTAATACTCCCTCTGTTCCTAAATATTCACAACATTTGCTTTTTCAGAAGTTGCGGAAACTTTTGTTTATTTCGACGTTTTCATTGGTTATTTGATAAAATAAAATATTCTTGACACCTCTTATTTCGAAGAACTTTTCATGTAGTTTTTGATATGTAAATTTTATTTTTTATTTCTATACCAATATGTAAATAAAATGAATTGAAAAAACTTGATATTTTGCCTCAGAAATACAAATGTAGCAAATAATTTGGGACGGAGGGAGTACTGCACTACTTCGTATGATAAATTAAGTGGTAGGAGAAATGAGTAAAGATAGTTTAAAGTGTCATACTCCCTCCGTCCCAAAAAGAATGGGACGGTTTGACTTTTTGGGAAATTAAGGGAGGAATATTTTAGTATTGACTTTCCAAAAATACTCTTGATGTGATGGGAAAAGTAGGACATGATGGGTAGATTATTAGAAAAAAGGTATGATGTGATTGGTAGGGTTTGAAAAAGTAAAGGGTAAAAGTGGTTTTTTAATAGAAATGTAACAGACTTTACAGGACGCAGTTTTTTTTAAACGTAACAAATTTTTTGGGACGAAGGGAGTAACAGATTTTCAGACGACGGTGAAGTGAAGATGAGAGAAGGGGAAATATTACAATGATTACATTGACTAGGGTCCGAAAAGGGAAAGGATAAAGCTATTTGTACCTCATTTGTACACCGCAGGTTTGCACTAACATTTTGTGTTGGTGTAAAATTAATTTTTGTTAACGCACCAACACTTTGTGTTCGTGTAAATTTTTGTTAACGCACCAACACTTGTGTCGGTGTAAACCATCAAAATATTTGTGTATAATTGCGGTGTACAAATATGGTACAATTTTTGGTGTAAATGTAGCATGGTCCAAAGAGAAATACTCATTATCTTTGCAAGCTGGGATCCAAACAAACATCCTACTCAACTCCGTCTCATATCTACTCTTTCATTCCCTTCCAAAATAAATTACTAAGTTAAGCTTGAATAATTATTTAAGAACATTTTTCCATCCATTTTTTATTTAAAGATTTATATTGAAATAAAAAAAACTTGTATATCTAAAACTACATAAAAAAATTTTAAAAATAAAAGATAAAAAAATATTTTATTTTATGAAATAAACAATGAAATTGTAAAAATACACAAAAATTGCCGTGATTCAGAACAATGCACATTGTAATGAACTCTGGGAAAGAGAGAGTATGGTACCTTCTTAGTTGACTTTTCACGGTCTCCTATGCAACATTTTGATCATTAATATACCTATTTATATAACATCGATTATAAAAATATAATAATTCAAAATTACGTTTCAAAATGACACTATTAATACTAAATTAATATCATCATTTAATGTAATTTTTTGATTATACATGATCAAAGTTTATAAAGGTTGATTACAGATGAAGTCAAACTGAAAACAAAGATAAGAAACGAAAGGAGTAAAATACAAACAACCAAGAGTGTCAAGGTATCAGAGTTAAGGTTTTCGAAAATATAGATTATTATTTACATTCCTTATTCACTAGTTTTCGTATTGTATTGTTACTATAATTCTTCTCTTACTATGATTAGAACTCTCTCTTCTAATCCTTATATATAGGTAGGTATCATTCATTATTAAAGAAGACCAATTAATATCAAATTATATCATGATATCGGAGTTAAGGTTTCCAAAAACCTAGCCCTTCCTTTTTCGATCGAGCATATCGCTGGTCTCTGTTCATGGCAATCGACCGTCCGACAGTATGGCGTCACGGACCAATCTCGACGAGCGTGTCTAACAGCCGCCATCCATTATCCGTCTTTTTTTTGCCAAAAAATCTATTATCTCTCTCTCAAAGATATGTGATCAAAGAATTAGAAAGTTGTATTTATTTGTGTTTTTTTCTATAGATCAAGAGCATGAAAAACGACAGAGAAGCAGAGAATGACCCAAAAGGAGAAAAAACTTCCTGCCCTCGCTTCGATACTATGTCAAGGAACCAACTCAACCAAAAGCTCAAGCTTGTGGTTATGGTCCAAGAATGATTTTTATATACTCTAACAAAGACAAAACTTAGGTATATATCACATTTATAGAACATGCCTAATTTTAAGGATTAAAAGGCACACTTACCTATCATTAATGTTAAAGACCACCTCAAAAACTAATTTTTCTTCCACTTCACTTTAAAAACACACACCGCTGTAAGCTTAATATAATTATTAGCGTATCTCTCGCCTTTTGACCTTTTTCTTCCTCATGCAAGAAAACTTTCCTTTTCCTTTTCCTTTTATTATTATCTTTTTTTATTTTTTTACATTCCTAAGTATCTAAAACATTGTCACAGTTTGACTTTTTTTGGTCAAAGTGTGACACCCTTTGACCATAAATCTTGGAAAAAGTATATTTAGTTATAATGTAAATTTAGTAAAATTAGGTTTATTTTCAAACATTATTTTGAAATATCAATTTTTTTATAATATTTAATTATTTAAAGTACATTTAATTCATAGTCAAAGGGTACCACAGTTTAAAGAAAAATTAAAGTCAAACTGTGGTAATCTTAAGGACGGAGGAGTATAGTGTTCAATTCCTTCTTCTTGGGTTGTTATTATTGTGTTTCTTATTCTAATTGGAGTATATAATACTGCCTCCATCCTAATTTTTTTACTCGTTTTGACTTTTTATCAAGTTTTTACATTAAATATAATTTAAAATTAATAAATGTTATAAAATGTGATGCTCTATATATCAAAAGAAAAAAAGATTAAAAGATGAATAAAATTAAACCTAAGAAAACAACCAAACTAAAACTTCATATTTTAATTTCCAAAATAGGATCTAACAAATAATATAAAAAACATTATGAAATGTCAATATACGATGTTTCATTGTTACAGTGCAATAGTCTTATTTAGGAGATAAAAACGTGATACTTCTATTTTATGGGTAAAAACTTTATTTATCTCTTATTTTTAGATAATTTAGTATCTTATATCAAAACTACATCTTAATAAAATAAACTTTATTATGTCAAAACTACATTTCAAAAACTTGATATATCAAAACTATATTTATTCAAAAAACTATATCTTAAAAATTTGATATATCAAAACAACATCTTGAAAATTTGATATATCAAAACTATATTTAAAATAAACTCATCAACTACATCAAAACTACACCTTAAAATTGTGATATATAAAAACTACATTTTAAAATAAACTCAATTATATAAAAATACTCTTAAAATTTTATATATCAAATTTTTATACATTTATTTATCTAAAATGGTACTCTGTATTTAATATAGAAACTTTACAAAAAAAGTCAAAATGTGGAAAGGTTTTTTTTAATAGAGGTAGGATTTATGTATTAATTTACTCCAAAAAGAATAGGAAAGAAAATACAATGTAAAAACGAGAAATAAAGTAAAAAATTAATAAAAGGAAAATGAAAAAATGGTGTTTTATTGCATGAGGAAGAGAAAGGAGAGATACGCACTCAAAAAAAGAGGAGATAAGGTAATACTCCGTATAAATCTTCCTGGTTATTAACGGCGTGTATCTTTACTTTATTAAAATTGGCATAAAACAAATCTCATAAAATTATTTTGTATGAATATCTAAGTATCACTTTTGTTCAAATTCTATTCAAAATTTGCCAATTTTTATCGAAAAAATTAAAAATTGACAAATGCTTCGAGAGAGAGAGAATGTTTTTTATAAAAAAGAATGATATTTTAAGACTATATACTCCCTACTTTGTATATTATAAAATTAATCTATTAATATTGAATTTATAACACAACACCGCATATTTTTTTCATATATCATTGTGAATGATTAAAATCATCAACAAAAAGAGTCAAGCAAAATAAAATTAAGAGAGGTGATACTGTAATAAAGAAAGTAAACCACCAAACACAAATTGCATTTCTTCAAACAATCATGCTACATCTCCACCAAGGAGTGTACTCTATTTTGTACACCACAGGTAAACACCGTCACTTTGATGGTTTGCATATGCACTACACAAAATGCAAGTGCGATCAAAAATTTTGCACAAGAATTTTGTGCCAGTGTGAATAATCAAAGTGACGGTCCAAACCTATGATGTAGAAAATATGGTATACTCCCGCAGAAGTAGCGTTATTATGCGTTCTCCTCATCATCATCTTCCCCTCTATCTTGAGAACCAACCTCGGGATCTTCCTCCCTTTCTTCATCGTCGCGGTTCGCCATTTTAAACGAGAGCCTCAACCTCCCATTTGTTCTATCAGCTTGGAACAAAGGGTTGGGTTTAATGACCGAAATGGCTACTAACACCAACCGGCCGCCCTCGCGATGAGGCCTCATCACCTTAACTTCATCACTACCCCTACCAGTTGATGAAGTCAGGGGCGGTGGGAAGGTCTTGGTTCTTGGGAACCTGTTGCTCACTGCAGAGGGCGGCAGAGGGACAAAAGTCTCTCTGCTCTTCTGCTGTGAAAGGTAGGAAGATATTTCCTCAATGGTTTCAGTATTGTCGAAGCCTGTTTCGCTCCCCAAGCTCTCGGTACACATCTCCAGGCTTTTCGAACTTAGCATTGATGAGGAGCGCGTCATCCGCAGGCGAACAGGCAGTTCCATTTGATTTGGAGTGGGGGACGGATTGTTTGCTAGCTCTTCGATAAAGCTCCACCCGCCGGAAAACCGCTCCTTGATTGATTCTTTGGGCGGTAAATCTAGTTCGTGCATGAGTTTGTTTGAATGCAACCCTTGGGCAATAGAATAGCTTGCTGCTGCCTTCATCATGATCTTAGAGAGGCTAGCTATACTAGCTAGGTTTTGAGGAACAAGAGATAAATTATGGTAAAAATATGGAAAATACAAAAGTAGATGATAATGGGGAGGTGAATGGAGGAAGGCTCATATTTATAGGAAAACATTGGCCTGGTCATGAACATAAAGGTAGACGTACGCAAGTTGGTGTGAACTCTCCTATAGTTTTAATTTTTAGAGTGTGTTCTTTACAACTCGATAAAAAAAAGCTGATATTGGAAGAAACTGGAAGGAACTGGAAGATACCAGAAGAAATTAGAAAACTGGAAAGAAATGGAAGAAAATGGAAGGAACTGAAAGAAACTTGAAGAAATTGGAAGAAAACTAAAAAAAATTAAATTAAATTGAAAAAACTAGAAAAAAGGAAAATCTAAAAAAAATTTAAATTTTTTATGTATTTTTATATTATTCTCGTTCTAATTCTTGTTGTTATAAAATACTAATATTGTTATTGTTATCATTATTATTATTATTATTATCATCATTTTTTGTTGTTGTCATCACGTTATCTTAATGAATACCTTTAAGATAAAAATATTGTTATTTTTATGCACAAAAAAAAACTACTTTTGCAAAAGAAAAAATAATTAGAATATAACATTAGCATAAATATCAAAACGTTAAATATTTAAAAATTATTGTGGTTCCGATGCACATCACTTTATTTATGCAGTATTTATCATAAAATAATATATTTGCAATTATACTTTATATATTACAAGATTTTGTTTTAAATATCAGACAAGCCACATAATGTGATTAGTGTGTATAATAAAAATAGTAAGATGAAAAAATGAAATAATTTATAAACCATAGTTAATTAGTTATGAACATAATAAGTGTGATAATAATAATAATATATCGTTTTCAGAATAATTGGTCAGGAACTAGAAAGAGTTTGAAGAAAATAAAAATAGTTGGAAGAAACCGGAAGAAATTGGAAGGAAATGGAAAAAACTGGAAAAATGGGAAGGAACTGGAAAAAACTAGAAGGAACTAGAAGAACTGGAAGAAATTGGAAGAAATTGGAAAGAACTGGAAGTTAATAGTTCAAGCCCTAAATAAGAAGCTCTTAGTAGTGAGCAAACTTTTATACTCCCTAATTAATTAAATAAAAGTTGCATTAAATATTACGGAATATTATATTAATACAACAAAAGAATTTTATAGAGTATATTTTTTTAAAAATGATGAATGTGATAATGAAATTATGTTTTATTTACATGGAATATATTTTTTACTTATTGATTAACAAATTTTAATTAATACTTTGGGATAATGATGGTAGTATTATATACGGATTTGTATTCAAGTTTTTAAAATGTCCGAATCAATTCAACCAAAACTCAAGTGTATGGTTGTGACCAAGGAATGATTTTTTATATTCTAATAACACGCTCCCTCAGCTCACGTGGAGGCGTAGTCGTCTTCGAACTTTGTACGTGAAATCTTAAATTGTTTTATAACTGGTGGCATTGAGTTTCAAACCCGTGACCTCTTAGTCACCAAGGCTCGGGTACTATATCAAGACACCAATTCAACCAAAGTTCAAGCTAATTGTTGTGATCCAAAAATGTTTTTATATTCTAACATATTGACTAATGGAATAATTGTATTAACTACAACACTTTGGAGAATGCAAGTGTATATAAATAAGAGAGATTCCAAACATATTTAAGAATCATAAATGACAACTTCCTAAAATACAAAGACTACCATAAACAATATGTAACTATTATGATTGCCTAACGCCCTTTTAAGTTGAATTGCGTGTAACGAGCAGAAGCTTGTGTTGAATATTACAGCGGGAATAATAATAATAATAATAATCATGGGCGGACCCAGAACATTTGAACTGTGGGGTCGCAATTTAGAAAATTTATATCCAACCGTCATATTTCTAACAATAAATAAACAGTATTCTATAATACATAACATTAAAGTTTATATATGTTATTGAAAATACTAATTAAACATAATTCTACATTGCAAATGTGAAATACATCTTTGGATTCTCAATCAATTCTTTCTTTTTAAATCTTGGTATTTTTAAAAATACTTTTGCATCATATATTGAAATTTAAATAATTAAAAACATTATAAACTTAAAACATAACCTAATTATATCAACATATTCACAAATCACAATCTTAAAAAAAATAAACGAATTCAATTCCCTATTCTGCTATTCACAATAGCAAATTTATAACAAAAAATAAAATTTTCATAATTTACAAAAATCTGGCAAGTAGAAATGGAAGATAAAGATTTGTTCGAGAAATTGGGGGTGTCATCTTCCAAAAAATAATATATACTCATTCCTTTGCATCCTATATTGAAATTTAAATAATTAAAAAAATTATAAACTTAAAATATAACCTAATTATATTAACATACTCACAAATTACAATCTTAAAAAAATAAACGAATTCAATTCCCTATTCTTCTATTCACAATAACAAATTTATAACAATAAATAAAAATTTTCACAATTTACAAATAAAAAAAGAAATATCTAATTTAGATAATTAGATTCAATAATGTAAGAAAAAAACCTAGCAAAGTAGAAATGGAAGATTTGAAGATTTGTTCTTGAAATTGGTGGTGTCATCTTTTAAAAAATAATATATACCCATTTCCTAAAGCTAGTTTGGAACTCAGAACCGCCCACCCTAATGCAAAACGCGGAGCATTCCACTCCTTCAGCGGGTACAAGTTGAATCCTCCAGCGTTTTTTAGAATATATACTAAATATAGGTATACACTAAGAAAATTGTATATATATACTAAAAAAATTTATAATTTCCGTGGGGTCGCTTGACCCTGTTTGACCCAACGTGGGTCCGCCCCTGATAATAATAATAATAATAATCCGAACTTATAAACCGTTCGGATTTTACAACGAGAAATAAAGAAAATAAAACTGGAGTCTTCGGAAGCTCGAACGGACTGGGAGAACACGAACAGACAGCAAGGCCGTGACTTTGGAGAAGATGATCGGAAATCGGGGATTCGCCGGAGCAGTTTTTCGAAGTGAAGGTTAGGAAAGCGGAGTCGCCGAAGCTTTCCTTAAGTAGTATTGCCCGCCTCCCGCACTGGCAAACGTGGGCAACCTCCTCCCAGGATAAAACCGCAACGTGCTAAGTCTAGAGCGGTAGAACAGAGCACCGGCGAACGAGAACGACGGAAAGTGATCGCCGGAAGAGTTGATCAAAAATCGGGGATTCGCCGGAAGAGTTTTACTGCAGAGAGAGAGAGAGTTTTCGAGTGTGTTCTTCTCCTGCAGCCAAGCCCTCCTTTTATAGGAGGGAATTCTTGGCTCTTCGCTGGACCATCGGAGATTACGAGGAGATGGTTGTCTCTTCGGTCTCAAGTGCATGCATGCTCATTACAACGGCACTTCGTTAGTCACGAAGTGTCCACACGTGTTTAATTCGATCTCGTAAAAAGTTGGCCCCGCCATGCCGCAGACGCGGGCGCGACGCGCCGCGGCTCGCCACGCCCCGCGCCGCCCCGCGCCGCCCCGACGCGGCGCGCGTGTCGTGACGTGCCAAGCCGGACGAATGGCGGCGGCAGCAGCACGCGAGGAGTCCTCTTCTTGTTCCTTTCATAAGCTCAATTCAATGTCAAAGCTTAAATTTGAGAATACGAAAGGTTTAGAAACCGGTGTGGGACAAAGGTATTTACTCTACCTTAGTATTCAACTTTGAGAATTAATATCTCATTCACCCTAGCACCGTTTATGGCGTGTCATATGTCGAGACATCCGTCTTACTTACGAGATTAAACGTCCATAATTATTTCAGAAAATAATTTTGTGGACCCTACCGAATTTATGTCCAAAAAAGTCCAATTTATTTAAAATTTCCAACAATCCCCCACATGAATGAAAATTAATTCATGCAACTGGCAATAACTCTGAAGTTGAAACTTGCAAAGAGTAGGTAGGTTTTATGCCTTTGAACCTACTCCTTGTAAAGTATACCTTCTCTACTAGCTGTTCAGTAAATCGTGATGTCTTTGAACTGTACTGCCGTTTATGTAAACGATGATATACAATACACAAGTTTCAACCAACCATCATTCCGTTCTCATGGGTGTGCCCATTATGGTCGTGGAACACGCATCTGGTTCTGCGAGAGTGTCAAACAGGATCAGCCCGAAATCCTTCTGTTGAAGCGACCGCACTTCACTCTTACATAGGTGATTCTTCTGAGAGTATTCCGATTACTCCACTTGGACCTCTTTGTCCATAGTTCAAGAATCATTAAAGCGTCATGCTATCCTCATCGTTTTCGGGAGTCACTATATCTCAGTAGGAACGGAGGGCTGTTAAGCCGGTGATCCGGCTTGCCCCCAGAGTGACCGTGCTTCGTTCCACAAGTAGGTTGTCCCATTGAACCCAGGTACCACCTAGGTTGGGTTTTCCTTCATGGAACGTTCCCAGCACAAGGTAGGGCTTTCAGACCCATTCCTACTACTAACTTCTCATGTTGCTCATTGGTTAACCCTTTGGTTAATGGATTCGCTAAATTATCCTTTGACTTGACATAGTCAATCGAGATAATACCCGTATTGAGAAGTTGCCTAATGGTTTTGTGTCTACGGCGAATGTGCCTAGACTTACCATTATACAATTTGTTCCGAGCTCGTCCTATTGCTGACTGACAGTCACAATAAATGCAAATAGGAGGAAATAGTTTTTCCCAGTTTGGAATATCCTCAAGTAAATTCCGAAGCCACTCGGCATGTTCTGCACACTTATCTAGTGCTATGAACTCATATTCCATGGTGGATCTGGCAATTAATGTTTGTTTTGAGGATTTCCAAGAAACAGCTGCACCAGCTAACATAAAGATAAATCCGCTTCTGGATTTTGAATCCTTATTATCCGCAATCCAATTGGCATCAATGTACCCTTCCAGCACGGGTGGATACCTGCCATAGTATAGGCTATAATCTCGAGTATATCAAAGGTATCTCATTACTCGGACTATGGCCTTCCAGTGCTCAGCACTCGGATTGCTAGTATACCTACTTAGTTTGCTAATGGCGCAAGCTAAGTCTGGCCGTGTGCAGCTCATCAAATACATTAGACTTCCGATAACTCTAGCGTATTCTGTCTGAGAATCGCTACTCCCTCGGTGTTTACCAAGGTGAACATTTACGTCTATCGGCGTCTTAGCTATCTTTGTATCATCCTTGTTGAATTTCTCAAGGATCTTGTCAATATAGTGGGATTGACTCAAGCTTAGACCATCCGGTCTTCTTAGTATTTTGATTCCAAGAATCACATCAGCCAGTCCCAAATCTTTCATATCGAATCGTGCGTTCAACATGTCCTTGGTGGACTTGACCATCCTATCGTTGCTTCCAACGATGAGTATGTCGTCTACATACAGACATAAAATGACATACCCTTCAGATGTGTCCTTAAAGTATACGCACTTATCCGACTCATTTATCTTAAAACCGTTGTTCATCATTACCTCGTCAAACTTATCATGCCATACTTTTGGCGCTTGTTTAAGACCATATAATGATTTCACAAGTTTGCAGACCTTCTTTTCTTGGCCCGGAACCTTAAACCCCTCGGGTTGTTCCATATAGATTTCTTCATCTAGTTCGCCATTTAGAAAAGCAGTCTTTACATCCATTTGGTAAAGATCCAGGTTTCGTAAGGATGCAAATGTGATGATCATTCTGATAGAATCTATCTTAGTCACAGGCGTGTAAGTATCAAAGTAGTCATAGACCTCGAGTTGGCTATACCCTTTGATCATAAGTCTAGCTTTGTACTTGTCAATGGAGCCGTCAGGCTTCATTTTCCTCCGAAAGACCCATTTAGAACATAATGGTTTACATCCCGGAGGGAGATCAACCAATTCCCACGTGTGATTATGAAGAATAGAATCAACTTCACTTTTTATGGCTTCTCGCCACTAAGGTCCCTCAGTTGAGGTTACGGCCTCGTGATAGGTTCGTGGTTCCTTTTCTACCAAACAGGTTAGAATATCGGGTTCATTTTCCATTAGAAATGACAAAGTTCCTTTGTCAAATTCTATCAGATATGTTATGAAGTCAGAACCGAACGTTTTTTCAGTTCGTATTCTTTTACTTCGTCTCAGTTCAGTCTCATGTTCGACTTCATCATCGTCATCGGAATTCAACTGATTTGGATCATCATTATCCATCATCTCAGTATGAGAACATTTGGACGAACTGGCTTTGTCACTTGACTTGCACGGAAAAATGTGCTCGGAAAACGTTGCATTCCGTGACTCAACGATTGTGTTCTTGTGAATTTCAGGATTATCTGATTTGTACACCAAGAACTGGTACGACGTACTATTGTACCCGATGAAGATTCCATCAACTGTTTTTGGACCGATCTTCATCTTCTTTGGTGGTGGTGCAAGTACTTTCGCGAGACACCCCCACACTTTGAGATACTTATAGGAAGGTTTCCTATTATGCCAAAGTTCATACGGAGTTTTGTCAAGTTTCTTACGAGGTATTTTATTTAGTAAATAATTACTTAATAAAACAGCCTCCCCCCACATGTTCTAGGGTAACCCAGAACTAAGTAGCATCGCATTCATTATGTCTTTCAGAGTGCGATTTTTCCGCTCCGCTACGCCGTTAGACTGTGGTGTATACGGTGGGGTTACTTGATGCACTATTCCATGCTGTGCACAAAACTCATTAAGTGGAGCATCATACTCACCACCTCTATCGCTTCTCAATGCTTTGATTTTGCGATTGAGTTGATTTTCCACATCATTCTTATATCGAATAAAAGTGTCTAACGCTTCATCTTTACTTTTTAGTAAATAGATATAGCAATATTTCGTGCTATCATCGACGAAGGTAATAAAGTACTTATTACCCCCTCTTGAAGGCGTTGTTCGAAAATCACACAAGTCGGTGTGAACCAACTCTAGAGGTTGAGTATTTTGTTCGATCGTTTGAAACGAACTTCGAGTTGACTTTGCCTCAACACAAGTTTCACACTTATAAGTTAAGTCAATACTAAACTTAGGAATATATTCAATGTTAATTAATTTTCGAATAGATGCATAATTAACATGTCCTAGTCTACCATGCCATAAACTAGAAGACTCACACACATAAGCAACAAGATTTTTATTGATCTTTTCATGAACAGTCATTACATTAAGCTTTACAAGCCCATCGGAAATATAACCTTTCCCAATAAAAATCCCTTTCTTGGACAAAATTAGCTTGTCTGATTCAAACACCATCCGAAAGCCGTGTTTGATCAGCAATGACCCCGACACCAAATTCTTGCGAATATCTAGCACATAGAGCACATCGTTAAGCGTTAACTCTTTACCTGAGGTCATTTTGAGCTTAATCTTGCCCACCCCTTGTACCTCTGACTGGGCCGATTTTCCCATCCAGACCTTATCAGCGGAGGTCTCTTGGAAGTCATGAAACATGCTCTGGTTGGAGCAAATATGACGTGTGGCTCCTGTGTCCACGAACCATTCCCTCGGGTTTGACCCGACGAGATTCACCTCGGTGACGACTGCGCAGAGGTCCAGGTTGTCGAGCTCGGCGCACATAGCTTCGGTGGTTTTCTTCTTGTTCTTCTGTGGCTTCTTTTTCCTACAATCGGAGGAACGATGCCCAGTAATGCCACAATTGTAGCACTTTCCTGCAAATTTTGAAACCCCACCTTTAGGACCTATTTTCTTTTTGTCCTTCCCGCCATGTGAAGAGCCCGACGGATGTTCTACCGCATTCGCCTTTGCCCCTCCGCCTCTTTTAGGAAGCCCTTCCTCTCGAATCCTCAACCGCGTGAGCAGTTGCTCCAGGTTTAGCTCCGTTCTTTTGAGCTTGAGGTCGGCTTGGAAGTCTTCCCACGACCGGGGAAGTTTGTGGATGATGGCCGCCACTTAGAAGGCCTCGCTGACGCCTACTTTCTCTTCATTGCATTTGTTGAAGATTACCGTAAGCTCCTCAGCCTGGGCGACAACAGATTTGTTGTCGACCATCTTGTAGTCCAGCATCTTCCCGACGATGAACTTCTTTGTGCCAGCATCTTCAGCTTGATTCTTTTTGTTCAAGCTGTTCCAAAGCTCCTTGGCAAGCTTTGCACCGGCGTAGACGGGGTACAACGTATCTCCCAACCCCTCAAGGATAATGTTGATGGCGAGATAGTTGTTGTGGTACCATGCTTGGTTCACCATCGCCACGAGGGGGTCGTTGGCTTCGTTGGGCTGGGGAGGATCTTGCTGCACGTACTCAGCAAATCCAAGGACGGTCAAGAAGAAGGTCATCTTTTGTTGCCACATTTTGAAGTTCGTGCCAGTGAACTTCGGTGGCCTTTGGACCGAACTAGCGGGCACCGAAATCGGCCCAACCGCATTGGGCATGTGGAGGAAAGGCCCGTTGGTCGTCCAGTGAGGTCCAACGAATGGATTGACCGGTGCGGGGAAACCCGCGTTCGGTCCAAAGTTGACCGTCGAGGCCGGAGCCATAGTCGGTCTGAGAAACGGGTTCAAATTACCGACGGGGTAATCCCCCGTGGTTTCGAGCCCGGGGATGGGTCGAGGGGCTGACCCGAAGATCGAGCTCGACATTGACAACGATGTCATGGTTGCGGCCCCCACACTTGACCCGAAGGGCAGTGGTGAGGACGACACAACCATGGCAACCGAAGAGGTTTCCACCGGGATTTCGGAACTCATCCCGTTGCTGGAGGAACCCACGACGCCGAATCTGAACTCCATCAATACTACCTTAAGATTGTTAAATATTACAACGGGAATAATAATAATAATAATAATAATAATAATAATAATCCGAACTTATAAACCGTTCGGATTTTACAACGAGAAATAAAGAAAATAAAACTGGAGTCTTCGGAAGCTCGAACGGACTGGGAGAACACGAACAGACAGCAAGGCCGTGACTTTGGAGAAGATGATCGGAAATCGGGGATTCGCCGGAGCAGTTTTTCGAAGTGAAGGTTAGGAAAGCGGAGTCGCCGAAGCTTTCCTTAAGTAGTATTGCCCGCCTCCCGCACTGGCAAACGTGGGCAACCTCCTCCCAGGATAAAACCGCAACGTGCTAAGTCTAGAGCGGTAGAACAGAGCACCGACGAACGAGAACGACGAAAAGTTATCGCCGGAAGAGTTGATCGGAAATCGGGGATTCGCCGGAAGAGTTTTACTACAGAGAGAGAGAGAGAGAGAGATTTTTCGAGTGTGTTCTTCTCCTGCAGCCAAGCCCTCCTTTTATAGGAGGGAATTCTTGGCTCTTCGCTGGATCGTCGGAGATTACGAGGAGATGGTTGTCTCTTCGGTCTCAAGTGCATGCATGCTCATTACAACGGCACTTCGTTAGTCACGAAGTGTCCACGCGTGATTAATTCGATCTCGTAAAAAGTTCGCCCCGCCACGCCGCAGACGCGGGCGCAACGCGACGCGCCTCGCCTCGCCACGCCCCAACCCGACCCGACGCACGCGCGCGTGTCGTGACGTGCCGAGCCGGAAGGACGGCGGCGGCAGCGGCGCGCGAGGAGTCCTCTTCTTGTTACTTTCATAAGCTCAATTCAATGTCAAAGCTTAAATATGAGAATATAAAAGGTTTAGAAACCGGTGTGGGACAAAGGTATTTACTCTACCTTAGTATTCAACTTTGAGAATTAATTTCTCATGCACCCTAGCACCGTTTATGGCGTGTCATATGTCGAGACATCCGTCTTACTTACGAGATTAAACGTCCATAATTATTTCGGAAAATAATTTTGTGGAACCTACCGAATTTATGTCCAAAAAAGTCCAATTTATTTAAAATTTCCAGCAGCTTGTACCCTAAACAAAGCGCGACGAAGGGAAAGCTTTAGTCAGCAAGTCAGCTAGCTGGTCTTCAAAAAAACATGGGAGACATGCATGACTCCATCGATAACTAGTTCTCCGACAAAGTGACAATCAGTTCCCACATGTTTCATATGTTTGTTAAAAACGAAATCCTTGGTAAGTTATATAGCAGATTCATTGTCACAGAGAAGGTGAGGAGGAGGAACAAGAACATAAAGATATGTCAAAATATAGGCTAACCACATAACCTCATATGCTGCAGTAGACAGAACTGGATACTCTGCTTCAGTGGAAGACTTAGACATATGAGTCTATTTTTCTATACTCCAGAAAATCAAGTTCGGCCCCAAAAAACGAGATACCTAGTAATCGAGTTCCTATTAGTCATATAATTTGCCAGTCTAAATTAGAGTAGGCGCGGAGCTGGAGATCACCGACCTGAAAGAAAAGACCACAATCAAGTGTTCGTTTAACAAAGCGTATGATTCACTTTAAACTCTAAAAATCATTTTCCGTGGGAGTATGCATCCTTTGAGAAACATACTTGAACGCAAACTAAATATCAAGACGAGAAGTAATGACAAACATAGTTGAACGCCAACAAGACTTTGAAACAAAGTAGGATAAAAAAACCAGTATCTCACCCTCCTCATCAATCATAGGCCGCACAGGTAGTGGAGTAGGTGAGGGCCTGCAGTCGTCTATCCTAGCACGGTGGAGCAGCTCGATTACATATTTTTTCTATGAGAGCACGAGTGACAACCTCACACGACATACCTCTAGCCCCAGAAAGTAACCAAGAGGACCAAGATCCTTTGTCTGAAATTTTATGCACATGCGAGTAATAAACTACTGAACAGTGGTTGAAGAGCTACATATGCAATAATATCATCAATATAAACAAGTAAAATGAGAGTATCAGCTGTGATATGCAAGATAAAGAGACCAGTTTCATGCTCATTTTTTTGAAAACCATAGGCAAAGAGAAAGAAGAGAGCCATAGATACCAAGTCGGGGAGCCAATTTTTGTAACGCCCTAGAAACCGGTCTAGTAGCTTATTGAATGGTATGAACATATTGGTTAGGAATTGAATTATGAACATATTGGTATTGAGTGGTATGAAGTTGGTGTTGGGTTGTTGCTGGAACTAAAGCTAGTGCAAGAACATGAATCATCGTGTAAGGCGGTAGTGAGGTATTGAGCTACTGATATCTCGATACCGCCATAGGCCAAAATCTGCTGGTAAAATTTGCGATCGTTTGGTACTTAGGTACCGGACGGATGGTAGACTCTACCCGTGGGACGTTAGTTGGCTACCGCCAATGGCCATTTAGTGCTGGTAGACTCTGTCCCAGCCGGTACAAAGTACCGTTTGGGCAGTACCCAAGTACCGTAGGGGTACCCGGATACTGGGTCAGGTACCGTCTGGTACAACTGAGCTGTTCTGAAAACTATTTTTTGTGTCGAGGATTAATTCCATGACTTTGTATGTTCCACGGCGGTAAGCATGGGTGTTCACACCCAGCGCTAGGCTGATGTTTGATCATGTTTGGTTATGTTGGATATGATTATGCCTATCTTATGTGATATGTACTTGTGAATGTAATGTAACATTAAAGTAACATATCAATTTAAAGGAATTCTAGAGCTTAATGGAATAGAGGAAAGTAATGCCATTGGTATAGAAATGTTAGAGCCATGTGGTACTTGCTGGGTCCAATGGTTATTTGGGTGCAAACGTGCACACGAGGATCTATAAACTATCGTTTCGAAGGGGACAAAGGTCTCACCCACCCAACGAGGAACAATCGAGTTGTATGCGCTTGATCTTCATTCCAAAGGGGAAGGTCATGACTCCAATAAGTAAGTCATAATCAGTATAAGCTTAAACTTAGAATAGGTTATGAGCCAAGTAAGTTAGTTAGTTGACTAAGGTAGAGAGAGCATTATATCTTATATTATTGATATTGTTTATGAATTGAATTGTTATGTTAATATTCATGATGAACTTGTATACATGATATTGTGTGATGTTATGAACTAGTGAGGTCATCAATATGTATAACTGAATGTTAGATATTTCTCAGTTAGCTTCAATGCTAAGAGTGTAGCTTTTGTTCTTTTGCTGCATGTAGGTAATCAAGAATAGGGCGAACCTGAAGCCATACCCGGAGGACGATGAGGGCAAGGAGATATGCATGATTGTGTTTGCAGATTTGAATTCTTTAATTATTTGTTAAAACATGTGTTATTTTTATGGGCTTGATTCCCTAGTTGTTGAGATTTTATTAAAGGCTTCTACAACATTTTCAATTACTCTGATGGATATTTGAATTTTGAATTTAATGTTTTAGAATGGTTTTGAGTATGAGTTGTGTTCGGATACCAAATTAGTAATAACCCGGTTCTTTAGCCCATGTATTCGATTTATGCGAGTTGGGGTGTTACAAAGAGAGGTGTCGTATTGGGTATAGGGCTAGTGGTGTGTGATGGGGAGGAGAAGTGAGTGGTTATAGGGTTGTCCAAGGGTGGAGTAGGGGTAGATCGGCAGGGATGGTATAAAGTGGGGTGGGCGGAGGTGTACGGAGCTGGGCCGATAATCTGGGAGGAACAGAGGGTGGTGCGTGGTGTTGTTGGGAAGGGGAAGGAGGGTTGATGGTGGGTTGATTGACAAGTGATGAGGCCATGTGATCATGACTAGAAACTGAGGAGTAGTTTTGAAAAATTGTGAGGATTCCAAAGTAAGACGAAGGAGAATACATGGGAGGTGAGATACAATATGTAAAAACGAACTCATGAAACTGAACATGAAAAGAAATATAGACATGATATCTGGAGGGATCGTAGCAGCGATAACCCTTAGATATGTGTACATATCCCAAGAAGACACAATGTTTTGACAAAGGTTGTAATTTATGGTCAATCTCATGGAAAAGATCGGGATATACAAGGCATCCAAAGACTCAAAGATGAGAGTAGTCAGGTGGGGTAATGTATAGAACGCTAAAAGGGAATTATGTTTGAGAGAGCGTTTTGGCATGCGATTGATAAGATATTTTGCTAAAGTCAAAGCTTCTACCGAGAAAGTGGCACGTAAGGATGAGGTATAAAGGAGAGTCAGAAGTATTTCAATGAGATGTCCATGCTTGTGCTCAGCTACCCCGTTTTATTTTGGTGTATAGGGGAAGGATTTATGATGAGGAACCCAAAATTATTGTAAAAAACACCAAAATTTATTATTAATATATTCACGACCATAATGATTTCAAAAAATTTTAATGGTTTTACCAAACTGATTTTGTGTCGCAGTTTGAAAATTTTATAATTCACCAAAGGCCTAAGATTCTTGTTTAAGGAGACAGAGCTAACAAAATTAAGTATAGTCATTTACAAGATTAATATAAAAAGGATAACCCCCAAACGATGGACCTATTGTTGGACCCTAAACATCAGAGTGTATTAATTAAAATGGTTCAGTACTTCCACTAGTTGATAACAAAAGGTAGCTTATGCGACTTGGACACAGAACAACTCAGATTAAATCAAATCGGGCTCTAGTTTCACGCCTAACTTTGAAAATAATAACTGTGTAACTTGAAACGATAGATGACCAAGCCGATAGTACCACTGGTGAGACATTGTCTTCAAGGCATTGGCCACCAGGGGAGATGTGGTGAGCAAAACGGCTTGCTGATGGGCTCGACAAGAAGAGTGTATAGACCATCCTCACATGGCCCTATGTATATCACCCTGTTGGTAGGATTGTCCAAGATAAAAAGTTTTTTAAAGGTAGAGAATAGAACATTTATTGTCAATGGTAAATCTATGAATAGACAAGAGATGAGTACTTAAATTTAGGGACATGAAGTAGATTGGTTATGGTAAAGGTACTTGTGGCTGTAGCAACCTGTCATGAGCAAACATGAGAAATTGACAGGGAATGTCCCCCGTCCGTGAAAACATGGTTTGAGCCAAGGTAAGAATAAGGATTCTAAAGTCTTGAAAAGTTAAAGGTCACATAAGTTTTTGCTCTAGTGTCTAAGTTCCAATTATGAACAGAGTATGTAGAGTATCCAGTGTAGAAGGTCTGAGCATTATTATTAGACTGAGATGAGCAACCAAAATCTTCATCGAACTTATTCAACCACTATAAGGAAATGTGATTAAATTTTATATAGACTTAACACAGAATAGGACCATCAGGAGGAGGGCATCTCCCTTGTCCACTGGTTCGGTCGGACTTGTACCGATCGCTATTTTGACTAGCCTCCTACCACCTTCAAAACGCCTACGCTCTCATCCATCCTGATGGGAAGATTTACCATTGGAGGCATATAGGGCTGTATGCAGCTCCGTAGAGGAAATCTAAGGTGAACCAAGCTGAAGTTTTAGTTCAATTCAAATGTTTAATTTCTCAGAAAATAACAGAGATGAAACTATATTGAGTGTGAGGGTAGCAAAGTTTGTATAAAAATTTTGTTTGAGTGATAGATATTCGAAAGGCATACCACACAGAAAACTGAGTAAAACATCCTGCTCAAGTACTGGTTCACGTGCAAGGGCAAGGGAGTTGACAATTTTTAACGCTTTATCATGATATGTTTGCATACTAGATTGTCCTTTACATAGAGTATGAAGCTGTTCTTTTAGTTGAAAAATATGAGTATGTGAAAGCGAATTATACCTTTGATGAGGATGATCCTAGATTTCAGCAACAGTGGCACAAAGATGGATTTGATTCTAAATAGACGGTGTGAGAAGGGTGTGCAGAGAGGCACACAATAGAGCATTAAAGAAGAATTAGCTTTCACCAAAGGTTCTTTTCCGGTGGTGACAGCAACCTTTTTGTCAAGCATAATCGGTGATGGTGCTCCTTCGTAGGACTGTAAATGAATAACCAATAATTTGATTACCGTCCGTATCTATATTTATTTAAATAAAAAAAAATCTGCATCCATTTAAAGCAATTATAAAATTAAGGACATCTAGTTGATAAACAGATACAGAATTGGTAATCATACATTCAATTCGCTTATAATCCGCTCTGCATATACATTCGTTTCAGTAACCATTTGTTCATCTATTCGATTTGTTATCCGTAGTTTTTCTCAAATTTTTATTTTAACATCTTAAAGTATAAGACATCTTTATAATTATATATATATATATATATATATATATATATATATATATATATATATATATATATATATATATATATATATAAAAACCCGAAAACACCACCAAAATCAGTGGGGTAAGGTCCAGGCAACCCTTACCGAATTTATTGATAAAATCATAGAGTTACACGTTCGGGGAGGACTAGACCGAAGCCCCGAAGGTTGAAACCAAAACTTACACAACACACAAAATACAATACATCGAATCCAAGAAAATAAAAGATAGGCAAAACTTACACAACATCATGTGAGTGTTGTTGCAATTGATTTCCCCCCAAGCGCAAATATCTGAATTCCCGAATTAACCAGGCTCTCATCTCTGATCATCCATCCCTTGTTACGGTATTTCCAATTCCACAAATTCATGTTGCTCTTAATGTTATAGATTATATTGTTGGTATTCAGATCTTCGTTACCGAATGAAATTGCAGAATATTGCTTCCAAATACACCAAGCAATAACTCCTGGCATCACCAATTTCATGTTCCCACGAAGTGTATGGGTTTCTGATCTGAGGTGCCATTCTAAAATGTGTTGCTTGATGGTTGTAGCAGGTCTGATTCTAGGTCCCTCTATTATATCTGCTATTTCATCCCAAATATATCTGATCTTACCACATTGAAGAATGCAGTGGTCTACTGTGGCTTCATTCTTTTTGCAAAAGGGGCACTGAGAGGGCAGGCTATAGCTCATTGTAGAGAGAACATCAGGGAAAGGTAATATGTCATTATTCAGCTTCCATAGAAACAATTTGACTCTTGGGATTTGCAAGTTATTCCAACAGAACTTGTCAGAAATTGCCATGTTATTATGCGGTCTACAGCTTTCATAAGCATGCTTTAACTTAATCTTCACCACCTCATCATCCTCTGGTAGTATATCTCCCATAGATTCCCCCCTTATCATGTGAATTCTGCATATTCTTTTCCTGGCTGGTGAGTCTGTCATTTTTTCATCAAAGTTGTTAGCCCCGTATTTATTTCTCATGAAAGAGGCCTAGTTGGAATCTGAGTATCTATAGTTCCACCATAATTTAATGGAATAAGCTTCATGAAGATCCTCCAAATCTCTGATTCCCAGCCCCCCTTCTGAGGTAGGTTTGCTGATGTCTTTCCACCCTTTCCAATGATATTTATGCTTCCCATCTCTTTGTCCCCATAAGAAGTTGCTCATCATCCTCTGTAGAGAGTTAATAATAGAAGTAGGGAGAGAGTGAACAGCTTGAATATGTAGAGGGATGGAAGATAAAACATGTTTTATCAAAATAAGCCTCCCCATAGGATTCAGGGCCTTGCTATACCAAGTGTCAATGTATTTCTGAAAGTGTCTCATCAAATCACCACATTCAGCTTTTCTGAGTATACCCTTACAAATAGGAGCACCTAGGTATTTGAAAGGTATCTTGCTACATCTCATTCCTAAAAGTTGCTCCAAAGTATAGATCCTGCTTTGTTTAATACTTTTTCCACAATAGAATCTGCTTTTCCCAAGGTTTATCTCTTGATCTGATGCATTCATATAACTCTTTAGAAGAGTATTGACCTTGAATGCAGATATGAATGTATGTATGTATGTATGTATGTATGTATGTATATATGGATGTATGTATGTATTCCTAAAAGTTGCAGATATGAATGTATGTATGTATGTATGTATGTATATATATGGATGTATAGATATGAATGTATCTATAGATATGAATGAATGAATGTATGTATGTATGTATGTATGTATGTATGTATGTATGTATGTATGTATGTATGTATGTATGTATGTATGTATGTATGTATGTGTGTGTGTGTATATATATATATATATATATGTACATGCATGTATGTATGTATGTGTGTGTGTGTGTGTGTCTAATATTTCACATCATCAAGGGCCTAAACTCCCTAATATTGAAAGTGTGACCGATTATTTGTAAAAGCACAAATAGGTGTGTATGTGTAGTATGGAATATTTTTTACCATGTGAGATTAAATTAGAATGGTATAGATTCAAAAGAATAAGAAAAATACTCTCCTGTAACAAATTATATTTGAATGGATACATTTAAAGTATTTTTATATACTACTTCGTGTATAATTTATTTGAATTTGAAAATTTGGAAATGGATACAAATATATACGATATCATTCCGATATCCGACGAATGTGGATACGATTTTGATAAAAATAAACGGATACGGATTTGATAATGGTACATTCGATTCAATTAACATTTGTTTACACCCCTACTCTTTCGGCCATCAATATTACCAAAGAGTCGATGAGCAATCCCAGTTGCCTTAACAATTGAAGACCATGACAAGTAATTAAATTATCAGCTTAAAATATTGTGGAAACAAGAGGGTGAAATTTTTGTAGGAATAATCTCAAAATTCCAAGAAGAGAATCAAATAGATTACGGCCGTTTGTTGTCATGGTGAGGGACAATGAGAGTCGCTAGAGAAAAAAGAAGCAGAGAGAGCCGTGGAGGGGATACAACGTGCGTCGGCGCACGTCCGAGAGGAAGACGGGCTAGGGTTTGAGAAGAAGTCTAAGCTCTAATACCGTATTGAATAATGACATGCATGAAACAATTGTATTGATTGAAAAATATTGGAGAATACAACTATATATAAATAGGAGAAATTCCAAACATATTTAGGAATCATAAATGGTAACAAACTAAAATACAAAGACTACCATAAATAATACTCGGAGTATGTAACTAGTATGAGCACCTAACAATCAAGTATATAATATTCATTGATTTTCATTTATATTTTCAAAGTCATTGCTTTTTTTGTGGATGAGTTTTGTTTAATACAGATCGGAGTAGTAAAGTTAAGTAAAAATCTGTCTTAGACTTAAACTAAACTAAAATCTTATGAAACATGATTTTAGATATTTAAAAAATAGTTTCAAGTTGTGATCTTCATCTAAGAAAATATAATACATAGGCCTCGTTTGAGATTTGCTAAAACTAAGTGTTATCACTGGGTTCAAGTAAAAGTTTTTATGGAGATTACAAAATCGAAGCCTACATGCGTTGAAATTAGACCTGTGCAAATAAGGATCCGGGCCGGATCTGGGCCGGGGTTGATATAAATTTTTAGCCCATTTACATGGGCGGGCCTGGCCCGGCCCGGATTTGATGGGCTAAATTCTTTACCCATACCCGCACATCTTTGCGGGTCGGACTGCCCACCGGGCTGCCCGGCCCCGATAAAACATCAAGAAATTTTTTTTGTACAAAAAATTTTAAAAAAACATTGAACTCTTTTTTAATATTTAAAATAAAATAACCAGTCACCACATTTATATAGAAAGCATAATAGAGACATTGTTGCATAATTTATAAACTCATCATACTGATTCATTAAAAGAGTATCGATTTTTGTTTAAAAGAGGTGAGTGAATTAAACTATTATACATGAATTATAAAAAACTTTAAAATTTATATTGGCTAGGTAATTAATTATAAAGTAAATATATTTGATGAATATGGGCGGGCCTGTTAGCCCAGATGGGCTAAAAGTAACTTCCAGATCCGCCCATATACAATTCGGGCTTGGGCCGGTCCGCCCATTTGGGTATTAAAGGTTGTCCATATCCGCCCTTTTTAAAGGGCGGCTGGGCGGGCCGAACGGGCCGACCCTTGTTTGCACAGGTCTAGTTGAAATGTCATCTGTATGTCCAACTTTGCAGTTTACACTCTTCTCACGTGTAATGGAGGTTTTAATAGATTTCATCACTTTATCTTTGTTGTTTAATTATCGTGTATTAATCTGAATAAAACTCTGAGTTGGTGTTAATTTGAGAACCAAAAGTGTAATTTGACATTAAATTTATGTATAGTGACATATTTTGATATCAGCTAGACTCACAATACAACATTAACTAATATGACTATGGACTAAGATTCCGATGAAAGATATATAACATTTGTATGCTATGGTTGTAGTAAATAGCGATGGTGATTCACAAATGACGCAACAAGAGCGGCCTATGTAATTATTTATGACAAGAAAAATATATGATCTTTGTTAAATTACCTTTTTAACCTTCAAAATAACTTTCGACTCTCCCCCCTTATTTACTTAGTTTCGTTTCCTTTTTTCCATCTCTCTCGCCCGGAGAATCAGCGCACGTATCTCTTTCCTTGTTGAAGATGACGAAATACAACCTTCTCCTTCTATTCCCACCGCACCCAAACGCAGAAATCATCTCATTTCATTATCACAAAACATCGGCACTTAAATTTGAAGATGTCATATTCCGATGCCGTGTTCATGGATCCGGATTCAAGTTTGTGCTCTAATCCATCTTCAATTTATTCATGGATCTGGACTCATTTTATATCATGTATTTTCCCACATCAAATTGTGTTCTAATCCGTCTCTACAACTACACACAGAGTCGGATTCTTCAACGGAACATTTCAGTCAAGCCGGATGCGATAGTGGATTCGCTCATCCCTGCCCTGAAAGCTCCAAACCAAGTGTTGGTATGTGTTTTAGAAATTTAGACGATGGAATTGCATTTTACAGAGAATATGCAGCGCTCGTCGGCTTTGATGCATGAAAAAGCACGACAACGAAGTCTCCAGACGGTGTGATTATATGGCAGTATGTTGTCTGTAATAGAGAGGGTCAAAAGAATGTTTCTGTCACTTCTAAGAATCCAGTTCAAGACGTTGTTGACTCCATTCCAAAAAAAAGAGGATGTATATCAAACCGCATCGGATGCAAGGCACGTGTAATATTTAGATTGTCCAGGGCAGCCGGTTATTCTATCACTTCTTTCAAAGAATGTCACAATCATTTTATGCTTTCCGCTCCTTCAAGGCGTTTCTTAAAAGTAAACAGAAATCTAGATATTGGTCACAAGAAATTCATGTTGAATTGTGTTAAGGCTAATATTGGAATAATGAAGTCCTACAGCCTTTTCAAAGAGTCTGTAGGTGGTTACGATAATATTGGAGCCACGGCTGTTGACTTTAAGAATTTTAGACGAGACCTCAAAGCTTACATTGCCGGCGGGGATGCACAAATGGTTATCGACAAGCTGTTTAGAAAACACGAGACTTGTTCTGCATTTCACTTTGAATACGACGTTGATGATAGCGACCAACTTACAAGGTTATTCTGGTGTGATCCTGTTGCTAGGAAAAATTATGCCATGTTTGGTGATGTAGTCTCGTTTGATGCGACTTATGAGACCAACAGGTACTTTGCACGTGCATTCCGCTTCTCATGTGTTTCTTGTATATTCAATCTACTTGTTAGTTTAGTAATTTTTTCGTCAGTAGTATTTCACGTCTTCATTCATCCATGAAATTTTTATCTCTTTCTGTACAGGTACAATATGATATTTGCACCATTCACAGGCGTCGATAATCATCGAAAATGCATTACATTTGCTGCTGGGTTGATCAACAAAGAAAATGATGAATCTTATGCTTGGCTTTTCTGTTGTTTTCTAAATGCTATGGGTAATGCCCCTAAATGTATCATTACTGACCAAGACCCTTCTCTTCGAGGTGCTGTGAAACAGGGATTTCCCAGGAACCGTTCACCGTTATTGTATGTGGCACATCATGAAAAAGGTTGTTAAGAAAGTGGATGACAATTTGCTTAAGGATGCAGATTTTTTGTCCAAACTCAACGCCATCGTCTGGAGTCACTATCTAGAGCCAGATGATTTTGAAACGCAGTGGCAAAATCTCATGGCCGAATATAATTTAGAATCTCACAAGTGGTTTACCAAAATTTTTCAGATACGAACCACGTGGATTCCGGCATACTTCAGAGATTTGTTCATGGGAGGGTTACTGCGTACAACTTCTCGTTCCGAAAGTGAGAACAGTTTTTTTGATGATTTTACCGGGAAAAATTTTAGCCTGGTGGAGCTTCTTATGCAGTTTGAAAGTGCCATGGACTCTCAACGTCATAAAAACGCAGACTACAATGCAGACGATGAAGCATGCTACCCAGAGTTTAAAACTCCATTGGATATTGAGAAGCATGCATCCTCGGTTTACACATTGACTATTTTCTACGATGTTCAAGCCGAGATATGTGCAGCATGCTTCTCTTGCAGAGTACTTCAAGTCGAAGAACTTGATGACCAACACAACCAATACTTAGTCAAGGACAACAAGGGTCTGACATTCACCGTTGAATACTCACGCATTCAAGGCACTGCAACATGCAGCTGTAAGAACTACATGCACATTGGATTATTATGCAAACACATATTTCTAGTTTTCAAGGATGAGAACATTCGTAAGATTCCAGATTTGTATATCAACCCGAGATGGTGTAAAACAAAATTGTTGAAGCCCATGATCAACATCCCCGACATCGAATTTGATGTCGTTACAGCTGTTGAAGGGGAAAAAACAGCATTGAATCGTTTGTGGTCGGATATTCACTACTGTGTTGCAGCTGTCGAACAAAAACCAGACTTATTGGATGGATTTTCAAAGGTCATTCGACAACAAAAGAACATCCTCCAAAATGCACTTCAGTCTAATCTTACTCCACCACAAGACCAGATCTTTGAGTTATTCTATGGCACATCTGCACCATCAAACATTACTATACTCCCCCCCAACAAGTACACAACAAGGGTGGTGGGAAGAGAATCAAAAGCGCTTTGGAGATTAGCATAGAGCAAGGAAAGAAGAACAAGCGAATGTGTAAAACTTGCCGTGAGATGGGATACCATGATAGTAGAAATTGCCCACTTAATAAACAGTAATGAATTATCTTATTAATGTATTTCCTCTTGTAGCAAAACTCATACTTATATATACACTTACCAATGCCTTTTGTCTTAAATATAAAAAAGCATTTTATTTCGATTATTAAGCATCAAACAATTCGTTGCAATGCATTCAACGTGTGAATTTGCGCTTGTGTATATCTCACGCTCTCCAATCTTTTATGACGAATGCAGTATACTACAAATATACTGCATAACTACTATGCTCTTCACCCATGTAATGTAAACATATGGTTCAACACAATTGTGGTATAGGACGCATTTATTGATAAATACACTGCATTCCAGTACATTGATAAATGCACCCTTCTTCCATGCCACAATGCATCCCACCCAAACCTTATTTAACACTGGTTAATACTTAATGTACAAACAAGTCATCAAAAACACACGACCTAAACCATTCCTAATTAAAATGCAAATAATTCCATTACCATCTTACCGAAACAATCAATCCCCAAAATCGATCAAAACTATCTATCACCAACTGATCATTCATATCGACGATATTAGTGTTGAAAACAAGATAAAACCATAATACAATTAAAAAACCCAATTCCAAAAAATAAAAAAACGGTGTGCAAAAACACCAAAGACGATGCTGCAAATGTTAAATAATGTTTGGTTTCCAACATCAAGCTGCCACGAAATTCTTTGCCTTGGTCATATTTTCCTCCTTCATCTCATTGACCTCCGCCAAAACGATGCAAGCATAGTACTTTGAACGCAATGCATTAAAGGCTCTCCGATCTTCCCTGCTCAAACCACAGTCCCATCCTTTTACTGCAAGCCCCATGTATGTCTCCATATGGCGCATAGTTGCAACACCGTACTCATGTATGGATGTGGGCTCCCTCCAATGCATTTTAAGCCGCGTTGGCCGCTGTGTACTTAGCTTTCTCAGCTTTCCTTCCATCCCCTCGTTCTCAAAGAATTGCACAAGCATGTCACGCTGCATTTCAATGTTTACAGAAGGATGAGTAGTGAAACACATTGCTTCGTCAAAGGGTAAAAACTGTTCACTGCATGGATTAACTAACCAGCTTAGCAGGCATGTCCTCGTACTTGTCGTCGGCTCTTGTGCATGATGAAGAGAGGTCCAACACTTCCAGCCTACTGCCCTTCGTGTTTACACAAACACAATAGCACCACTTCAATTGCATGACTGGGATAAATATCTGCACCAAAATCAAATGGTTATGAAACCATTCATTTATATAACATGGACCACAAAACCCGATGAATTCAAAAATATGAATATATAATATTATTAACTCTTTAAATACAATACTAAATCTGCGTTTAATGGGGTGGTAGATGTCTAATAAGCATCCAATGCATCACAAAAACTACCAAATGCATTGCTTTTATCTGGTAGTGCACCTTCGGACATATATAACTACCACCAAAAATATGTTAGCACCAAACATATCAAAGAATGCATAATAGATTTTAAAAAAATGCATCAGAAGCACTTACACATTTATATGACTTTGGATAGAATTTGGAAGGGGAATCAACACTACGGTAGAGCTCCTTGTGATTAAGAATGGTAGACCAGGCATCAAGAACGAGATGCGATATGTGTTCCCCGGAATGTAGTGTCATCAAATCTCCATGGTTCAACACAAGGTCCCCACACTTAAACAACACCTCATCCCTATGTGTACCGACATTTAAAAAATCATATACATGTTACCAAATAGAATTTCAGCAAATACAACAAAACAATGTGATACTCTTCTCACAAAAGATCTACATGTTACGTTCTAATGTACAAACCTGGATGCTTCTATGTTTTTCATCACCCACTTCCAAATACGATTTTCGGTGCTGCTTGCATTCTCTCTTAAGTCCACAGCTCGTTTCATGTACGGTAACTTCATGAATAATGTTGTTTTCCCCTTTCGCTTTTCTTTCTTGGAAATGACATTTTATAAACAATAAAAAAAGAAACATACAACGTGCAGCTTAAAAACACATAACATTTAATAGAAATTTTTCTTTTCTTAATCCCATCCTCAAAATACTACCTGAACTCCATGAGGTCCTTCCCCTCTATCACTGACTGGTGCATCCACCTCTTTTACACCAACCTTTACAAGGATACAACATTTACACATCACACAGATGCATTACGAGCAGATTACTTAGCATTATGGAGACATATTGTGGTTAAATATTGAAACTTGCTCAACATTCTGCTGAATTCCAATATTCAGTTTCTCCTTGTTACAAAGCTCTGCCTCCACCACAAAGTCACCAACCTTCACTCAAAATAAGAATTACATTACACACATATGCATCCAGTACATAATACCATGCATTCTAAGGCAAATTTTAACTAAAACCCAAACCTGTTGCTCCACCCCATGCATTCCTTCATTCCCTTCTTCTCTTTCCCCAACATCTGTTTCCTTAGAATTCTCAGCAACCTATCAAAAAAACTTTTATAATTCCATCAACATGCATCACCAACAGAATGTAATGCATTTTATGAATTGTATTAAAAAATAAAGGAACCTGTCCACAAACACGGGAAACCACCATCATCTCCCTTTCTCTATTCTCACTCCCTCTTGCATCCTCAGCATTGTATGCCTCATCACTACCCATCTCCTCTAGTATTTGAGTCATTCCGAGGGAGAAAGACGGCACTTCACTCAAAAAATCCTGATACTTAGACTTCACCTCCACAGCACTCTCCATTTCTTTTGCAATGGCCATCAATTCAGGGCTGCTCCAGTATGGATCATCATCTAAATAATGAATATCTTTCCATTTAGATGACGCGTCAAGAACCACATCTTTCTTGTCATCCACTCCCATCAGCCGGTGTCCTAAACCTCTTAATTTACAAAATTTTTCATCGACAAACATTTCTCTTGGTGCCTCCTGAAGCATTTTGATCATGTCAATTATTGTGCTTGCTAGGATCTTGCTTTTGGCTGCAAATCTCCTCACAAGCACCTAAACGAATGTAGAGAAACAACTACTACTATCACTCAAAGATGAATGTGTTAGCCAAAATTATAAAGACTATAACCTATTAATAATCAACATTACCATCTTCGCATTATCCACCGTGGGCTGTTTTCCGTAGGATGTACCGACATGCTCACCGTTTGTAGCGGAATGACCAACAGCCACCTTGGTCAGCAATATGTGCTTACCTTTCTCCAACGGCCCGTTGTCATGTCCCATACCAAAGCCTCTTCCGCTCACCTCTTTATTCTCTCTCTCTCTAAGCTCTTTACACGTCCACCCCTTTATTGCTGGAAATAACCTTGGCACGGTATCAGTGAAAATAGCGACACGATCAACGTAAAAAACTTGCATGGATATCAATTTATTAGGTTCACAGAAAAGCAACATATTATAGTATTAATGCACAGACTTACAACTTACCAGCAACAAAACGAATGGTCCACAAAAATACCTCTCGGGACTCTTCTCCCACTTCATCTTGTTGTCGATCAACTTTTCTAGCACATAGTGTGACCAATTTAACCTTTTCACTCTGCCCACATCTCTCAAGTGGTCAAGGACCAAACTGTTAACATAACCATGTGACGTACCATCGACCAAAACCGACATCACCAACAACACAAAATGTCTAACAAACCATTCACCTCCCTCCTTACACCCAAGCATCTCATCAGCCAACTCCGTTGGGGTTATTCTGTTATTACACTTCCCAAACTTCATCCTCCACTCTTTCAATAAATCAGTGTCCCTGTTTCTCTTGTTATTCTCAATCTTGACCCCACCATACGGCAAACCAAGTACAGAATGCACATCGAAGGCTGTCATGTGCAACTTCATACCATCCGGCAGCACCAAACTACTCCTCCGAGCATCAAAATTCTTCACCAGCCAATAACCTTCCAGGCAGTTCTAGAATATTCATTCCCAAGATTGAACCAAATCCAATTCTCTCTACCTCTCCTTTTCCTCTTTCCTTCACTTTTAATAGGCATGTGACAGACTTCAATAGCATTGCTATGTTCACTTCCTGTGTCCCCCTTTGTATCAGCTTCATCATCCTCATCTGCATCATTATCAGTCTCACCATCATCATCAGATGCTGCAGGTGCATCATTACCAGTCTCAACAGCATCATCAGATCCTTCTTCATCCTTAGAAGCTCCATCCTCATCTTCAACATCCATTCCATTATTGCCATCTTCACTTTCCTGATCATCCAAGTTACTGTCACTATCATCATCAATCTCCATGCGCACAGGCTTATTGATTCTTTCAATCCTCCATCTCACGTTCCTCAACCGATCACTACGGCGAATTGGTGTTGCAAATGACATTGATCTTGAACCCTTACCCCCACTGACCTTCACTGCCCTTCCACCATTCCCAGCAGGCAGTCCTTCATCATACAAAAAAAGAACACTCAAACATAAAAAAAATTGGGAATTATCACAGTGCAATGTATTTTCAGATTTATGGTCTGCAAATTTATCACAAATCATCTGCACTCCAAAACAACCACTCTCACTGTTAGAATAGATGCCAACTTGTTCATTACCATCATTAGCACTTTCCCCAAGCCCTGCCGCTTGTGCCTCGCCAACACATTGACCTATAAATGAGACACGAATACAAATCAATTTGTATCATCCCCAATCCAAAACAATACTGTGTATTTTGACATTCAAAGAAATACCAATGCAACTAATTCAAATTTATTTCAACACAACAAGAATACAAAACATCATTTTTACTCTAAAAATATGCAATATTTTTACAAGATTTAACTTAAAGTCACAGAGTTAAAAAAAATACAAACCATACCACATTACAGTAAAAATCCTAAATCTCTAAATACCTTTTATTCCATTTATGCAAACAAAATCGCCAACAAATGCAAACCAAGAGTATAGAAATGCATCAATATAACTAATCAAATGCATCAAATTTCTCACACTCTCTGTTAGAATCCAGAATCTGAACATGCACTTTTTAAAATATGCAATCAACTTGGTCTACACATGCAAAACAATTAGGAAGAAATGCACGAACACAAAACACCCAACACACACTGTTCATGCAAAGAAATCTCAAGCCTCTACAGGGCCACAGTATAAACCAACCAGCAACCCTAATTTCTCACATAACTAATCAAATGCATCAAATTTTTCACTCTCTGTTAGAGTCCAGAATCTGAACATGCACTTTTTAAAATATGCATTCAACTTGGTGTACATATGCAAAACAATTAGGAAGAAATGCACAAATGAAAAACACCCAAAACACTTTGTTCATGTAAAGAAATCTCAAACCTCTACAGGGCCACAGTCTAAACCAATCAGCAACCCTAATTTCTCAGCTTTGTACTACCATCAATTCTTATTGTACAGAGTGCAACACAAACATTGGGAGAATGATACATGCAAGTAAGATGAATTAACCTATTAGGCGAAGGAGTAGAAGGAATAGAACCAATTTCAAAAATGCACCAGAAATTAATGGACATGCAATTGCATCTCCTCACTACCGAAGCATCTCTCATCTATAATTCATAGCTAACGATGCAACCAGCACACACAATTGCTAGTAACACCCCTAAAAACCATATAAACCCCCAAAATCCCCATAAAAAACGCAAAAGAGGAATTATAGTACCTTTCCGGGCAATTGCATTCTTCGTCCTCCTCAAGAACACCATGGATTTTCTGGCAAGGGATGCATCGTCGTTGCTCGCCATCGCTACCACTTGCTACTCCGGTGAATGTGCTCAAAATTGAGATGCAAAGCTCGAGAATGAGTCATGTATGGACTCTGCAGCTTCAAAATTGGTAAGGGAGAAGAATTTTTTTAATTTTGGTAAGCGGGAATGGCGGCTTCGTAATAGGCGCACGTCCAATAAAGCATAAGCGAATGACGGAAATGACCCTCCAATGGAACACGCCTCAAAAATTGCACCCTAATAATTACCAACCTTATTTAGATGTAAATTGCGGCCCACTAATTGTAAAAAGGACAGCTGCAAGATCTAGTGCATCTAACGGATGAAATTCATTCTCATTTCTCTCCACAAAAGTCATTCTCACAGGAACCGCACCCTATATATATATATATATATATATATATATATATATATATATATATATATATATATATATATATATATATAATATATATATATATATATATATATATATATATATATATATATATATATATATATATATATATATATATATATATATATATATATATATATATATATATATATATATATATATATATATATATATATATATATTATATATATATATATATATATATATATATATATATATATATATATATATATATATATATATATATGGCGTCTCTGAATCTTCAGCGATGTCAGATAACTTTCGTTCTTTCGCTGATGTTGGTTCACCCCAACACCCGCCGGCGAAATTCAAGGGTTTGCCCTCGATTTCATTCTCTGATGAGGGGATTCATAGATTATCAGGTAAGTTTCGCAGATCCCTTGTCGGTAGTTTCAACGAGAAAAGGCCTCCTCTTATTTTAATCTGTAAGACCCTTGAGAAAATTGGATTCTCAGATTCGTTTAAATTGGGATTACTTGATGATTCTCATGTTCTGCTGCAATTTGAATTTGAAACTGATTATTTCCGTTGTTTATTGAGAAACCGATGGAATTTTTGTTCCTCCTATATGCGAGTTTTCCGATGGTCTGCAAATTTTGACCCCTCTGTGGAATCCCCTCTAGTCCCAGTTTGGGTTGGGCTAGAGGGATTGCCAATCCATCTCTTTGACAAACCCACCCTTTTCTCCATTGCTAAACTCTTTGGCTCTCGACTGCAAACTGATGCAGCCACTGTGAACTTGAGTAGGCCTAATGTGGCCAGAGTCTGTGTGGAGGTTAACCTTTCAAAGGAACTTCCCAAGGCTATTTGGATACACTTAGGTAGCTCATCCTACCTTCAACCCTTTTTTTTGAAAATCTGCCATCCTATTGTAACTCCTGCCATCAATTGGGTCACAAGTCCTGCAAATCAGGAACCAAAAACTCTCGCTGGGTTAGGAAAACCAAGCCAAGAGGCAAGGTTGTGACCCCTGGCCAGCCAGTCTATTTTCCTAGCAACGCAGCTGTGCCAACCTCTACTACCCCAATTACCTTTGGTAGCCTTGAAACTGGTCACCAATACGTCACAACAAAGGACATAGGGCCCTGCCCTACAATGAGCAAGAATGCTCCTCCACCACGTTTGGACAGTACTGCTTTGGCCCCTCCAACTGATGCCAACTTTGTGACTTTGGATAGTATTTCTTTGTCCCTCCCAACAGATGCTAATTTGGATGCCTCCTATTTGGAATGTGCTCAACACAAAGATACCAAAGACAACCCATTACTGACTGGTCCATGTGGGCTTGAACTCACGATAGAGGGACCCTCCTGCCCCGTTGAACAGGATTTGTCATCCCGGATCCTCCCCCAATCTCAAAATGATGGTTACGACCCAAATCATACTGACGAAAATATGAGAGCACACGAGACTCACCGTGAGTCCTCGGATGGCACTCCATCAGACACTACGGTCCCTCCCATTGGAAATGATGATGCTTTATCTGATCCATCTACCCACACCAAAGTTCATGCTGGAAAAGATGACGAGGCCGGTAAGGATGCTCTCACCGAAGCAGAACCGGTTTCACCCCACACCCTGGAGGACAATACTAACATTTCTTGTGAGCCTAGGTCTTTTTGCAGGTATATCAAGGTCACCGAACAATGAAGCAGCCCTTCATTACAAGAATTCCAAAAATTGAGCTTCACAGAGCAAATTGCAGAACTGAAACGAGGGCACCAACAACTCAACTCCATGCAACCAATAGCTGCATTTCAATCAATACAAGGGATAGGTCCAAAACCTGTCGATTCCAATCTTTTCGAAGTCCTTCAAGACCATGATGAAAATGAAACTCATGAAGAAAGTGATCCTCATGAAGAAAGCGATCCTGAAACTCCAACAATGGAAATCCGCCATAAAGGAGAACCTCCTGACATGACGATCCAGACGCGCAGTGGTCGCGCTCCATATGCGAGGCGTGGCCACAACACTCGCGGGAGGGGGCGTGGAAGACGCGGCAGACGTGGCAACCACAACCCATCCTAGTCCTATTAATTTATCTTTTCACTTCTTGTTGCTATCCACCTGTTTTGGATAGTATTATTTCCTTTTTGGGGGCTTTGGTCTAGTCCTCCCTCTTTTGTATCTCCCCCCCACTCTTTCCCATTAATAAACATCACTTTATATATATATATATATGTAACACCCTAATCTGTCCAGGTCTGCAGCCCCTTTCAGATTAAAGTATTAACTTGGTAATCGTAAAAATTTAAAACATTTCAAACACTTTTATTTATCACAATAATATTTTTCATAATATAAACAGTACGGAGTTTTCAATATCGCGGAAGCTTAACAATCATAATCACAAACATAATTTATTTATGTTCTTTAATTCAAAACCATCACATCCATTCCGACAATCTCGCCTCCGTCTGACTCCAGGATCACGTCACTTCATTAACCTGCGTGTAGCAAATAAAACATACTACACGCTCAGCGTTGAAGCTGAGTAAGCATATCTAATGCATCGAACACCCATATAAACTGAATCTAAATTCATAATCAAATCATTTGATATCATGCACATAATGTTCAGTTCAGATAATCAATAATTATTAAAAATTATTCATCATGCATTATTCAACATTTATATTCACATTCAATGTTCATCAGTCATTCATAATAATTGCAATATTCAATTCAATATTTGGTGGTCCCAAAGTGGTGAAATACAAAGTCTAGAGGGGGGGGGGGTGAATAGACTTTGTTACAAGTTTAAAATCTTTTTCGTTTCTTTTGAAAACGAGAAAATGAGTGTTAATCTAGAGTCCTTGTGAACTTTAGATTGTGTGCGGAATTTGGTGGGTGGAGTGAGCAGTAATTAATATGGATAGGTTAGTTTTCACAGTTAATATAATTGCAAGTAAGAATAAAGATAAGAGAGAGAGACACGCAAACTTTAACGAGGTTCGAAGGTGGGGTAATCCTTCTACGTCCTCAAAATCCACTATGTAGTTGGTTGTTGAATAATGAACCAACAGTTACACTTGTGTGAATTTCTGCACGGTATATCTTCACAAGACCAATGTTGCTACTGCACTCGTGCTGGCTTTGTTGTTCCTTCGAAGGTCAAGCTTCTTCAACAACTGCAAGATCCGAACAATAGGACTTGCAAGATCAACTTGTAAGAGAGTTGACCTACCCCCTTTTAATCAATAAGTTTGATCAAAAGTAATATCCTTCAACGTGGTGTGGTGCTTGAGGCAAGGAAACCTTCAAGTGTTTACACTATAGCTTTTTGGAAGGAGGAGAAGTTTGCTTCTGGATAAGGAGTTTAGAAATCTCTCTTTATCAAGCTTTTTGGGCTAACTGTGAATGAGATAGCTTTTGTGATTGCTTCGTTGTGTTGTTGTATCAGCGTATCTCATCATATTCTCTTCAGTCTTCCAAGGATGCTATTTATAGATGGATTGGATAATCTATCCGTTGAATCATAATGGACTATCCGTTGCATTTGCTGGCTTCAATTTTGAATGAAGATTGTGATTTGAAGATTCTTCGTTGAAGTGGGTGTTTGGATTTACCCAATTGTTGAGAAAGGATTCCTTTTTCCACAAAATCCGTCTTCTAGCTTTTGTTCAAGAATTCAAGACTGTAGCACTTTACTTTGTTTGTCTTCTAGTGCTTGTTTAGGAATTCCGGGCAGGCTCTTTAATTTTAGAGACCCAGACTTTGTCTTCGAGTAATTTGTTCTTGAATCAGCCTAATTATCTTCATTCTAACCGTTGAAAATCAAGAGATTGATTTTTCCTTGCCACGGGTAGAATTTCTTCATTCAGGACTTAGATGATTTTCTAAGCCTTTTCTCACTTGTCCGCTTTCTGAGAATTCCGGTCTTTGGTGAGTCTTCCGATTCTTAGCTGACAAATCCGGATGAGTCTTACTTCCGGGTGAGAAGGAGATCCGCGCTAGTCTTCCGATTTGAATGACTTAGCCTTCAGCGGGTTGTAGCGAGACATCCGGTTCTTATGTAGTCTTTCCGGATCTGAGGATTTTTATCTGATTGAGAAATCCTTACTTGTTTCTGACACTTCCGATCAAGATATCCAATTTTCATATCACTGAATTTGATCAAGTCTTCAGGCATCAAAACGCTTAAAGAAATATCACAGTTTTATTGGAAAACTCAAGAACTTGGTTTTAACAATATTTCTAAAAAGAAAAATTACATTGAATATTGGGGGAGACCTAAAGTCCCTATTACATAAATCATCATCAAAATCTATAATATTTTTCCCAACAATATTCATCATTCAATATTTACTCATATTCAATATTCAATATTCAACATTCAACATTCAACAATATCCTTAAACTATTCTTAGTCTAAGGCCAATCACTTTAATATTTGTCAACCCTTAAACGAATTCTAGTTTAAATAATTAAACTATATTCCAGTATAAAATATTCCTAAATAATCCTTAAGCTAGGCCTAGTTAACAAAAACTTTTAAACAAATACAATTCAAATTACAATAATTCCTAAACCAAGTTTTTGTCTTGAGATTTTGTGATTTCTTCCGCCTTGACTGTTTTCAGCTTCAGCAGATTCTGCTTGGCTGAGCAGTTGGCGTTGCGTTTGATAGATCTTTAATATCCAAAGTGGATATTCAAGATCTTGGAAGCAACACATCTCTCAAAAAAGATAGAGAGAGTGTTGTTCCAGAGAAGGTGTATGGTCTAATACTGAAAAATACGAGATTTCCACCATAGACCTTCTCTACTGCCGAGATTCTCACCATAGACCTTAAAAGTCTTTTCTTCTCAATAGGCTTCTTCCATTGCCTTCTATGAGGGTGAGAAAGAAAAGTTTCTCCATTGAGGATATTTTTCTTGGTGTATTCCTTAGACAGTGAGTTTGAAGACTTTTCATATTGGGAGAGTTGTTTGTGATGAAAGTGGATTGAGATACCTTGATTTAAATAGGGGAGGAGGAGTTTCACGGGTTCCATTAAGTGGGTATTTGGAACAGTGAGAGTAAAGGAGTTTCAACTTCCAAGAAGTTGAAAAGTAGAAGGAATCTTTTACCAGTTACCAAGGAATTGAAACTGTTTTAATTAGAAAATCAGTTTCGATTGGTTTGAGAAACGTAACTGTTCTGGTTTGGCTAAGCCCAAAAGAGTGGCCCAAAAAGAAAAGAAAGCTATGTACTAGAGGGAAATTATTCCTATTGGGTTCTCAAGGCCCAAAAAAAAAAAATAAGACTATCATTTTTCATTCCCTATAGTTCTAATTTCTACTTAGGACGAGGTAGTAACAAAACAAATATGAATATTTAAAAGAAAAGAGGTACTATTTTTCCAAAGTCCTGTACATTTTTAAACATCCTAGGGACCAGTACTTTTAGAGCTGGTTGGAAATGAATTAAGGACTAAAGCTTAGTTTAAGAAGCCAGATTTTGTAAGGTACCTGAATCGGAGATTTCCAATTTTAGTACCAAAACTGAGATATCCGTCTTCCATTGCTTTGAGCTTATCAATAATTCATTGCCAAAAATAATTGTTAGCCAAAACTAGGTAAGTTCCCCCCTGAATGTATGCGCTTCAGAAAAATAATTAAGACAAAATCATACTTGAGATAAGCATAATCAAGCATAATAAGCGCAATTAAGGCATACTTAAGCAATGTTTAAACCAATCAAGCAATGTTTAAACAAGAAGGTGTTTTCATCAAAACAAATGTTTTCACATACTTTCCCCCTGGTTTGATGAAAAGAACCTTCAGTTCCTTTTGCGTTTTGAAGATCCGGCAACTTCACTGATGCCCTGCATGTTCCCACATAGTTCTTTGATGCGCCTTAAGTTTTCACGCCTTTCCTCTGTTTGAGCAGCATCTGAGAAGTGGTCAGCAACTGCACCTATAAATTCTGTTCCATCCAGTCCTGAGCTGGATAGGTGCTGTGCTGAGTTTTCCAGATTTCTTTGCTGTGCTTCAAGGATCAGATTAGTCATGTGCAGATGAGAAGGGACATAAGATGCTTCTCCATCGTTGACTGCAATAGGGAGCTGTGGTATTGGAGATGGACTGTGTTGTTGGAGAATTACTTCCATCTTGCGGTTCCCAGAATGTGCACCAATAAGTCTGAACAGCTTGTATGCTTCCTTTTGATTGTCAATGATCACCTTCAAGTAGTCTTTGGTTACTACTTGATTTGCTGAAGCTATAGCTAGGGCTGATCTGATGTCCATTTGGAGAAGGGACATCTGTTTTTGCAGACCAATTGTGACATTTGCTATTTGCTCCTTGACTTTGTTGAATTCATTGAAATGCAGTTGACTGTGAGAGGTGTATATTTCCATCGTATTGCTCACAGTTTTACTCAATAGAGAGATGATCTCTAGAGTCTTTTCTACTGATTTACTTATCTCCTTGAGATCAGCGCTGTGTTTCTTTTCAGATTTCTCTATCAGCTCAGTGTGTTTGGCTTCCATTAGCTCTATCTCTTGCCTAAAGGAGGCATGTTGAGATGCTAGGGCTGACTCAATCAGCCCTTGGACCTTCTTTGTCCAGGTTTCCGGGATCTCATCCGGAAGAGTAGGAGTGGAAGAGCTATGGAAGTGAAAATTGGTTACCTGATGAGGAGATGATGTCCTTTGAAAGAGTTGCAAAGGAAGAGATTCAGCATCTTCTTGCACATCTTCTTCATCAGTGATCTTTAGTGTCCTCTCAGATTCTCCTTCTGCTTCATCAAGTGCAAAATTTGATATGTATCTTGAGAGTGAGTCACTATCTTCAGCTTCATTTGGTTCTTCAAAAATGGCTATTGGAGTTTGAGAGACCTCCTCTTCTGCCATCTGAGATTCCTTCTCAGCTTTTCCAGAGTGCCTTTGGACTTCTACTTCTTTCTCCATAATTTCTAGAATAGCTGACTGTTCCGGAATTTCTGCTGACTTTTCCAGAATCTCAAGTTGTGTCTGATTGGAGATCTCACAAGGAGTTGTGAGGATCTCGAGCACTTGAGATTGGATCAGTCGCTGAAATTCTTCTTCTTCAGTTGCTTCCTGGTTCTGCTCTTGTGGGGGAGAGGCTGCCTTCTCTTGAACAGTTTCAGTCAGAACCATTTCGAGCGCAGGTGAGGTTTCCGTAAAGATAGGGAAATCCTCAGCTGTTGTTTCCAAAACAGCTATTTCTTCAGAAGTAGGAGCCATTTGATCTTCTGTGGCTTTTGAGAAGACTGGCTTGTAGACTGCAGTATCTTCATCATCTGCTTCAAAGTCTGAAACTGGTGTAGTGGCCAAGTGTTCCAGATGCAGATCCTCATTGTTCCTTTGCCATACCCAGTAGTCATCCAAGATGTCTTCACAGCAGTGGTTGACTGGTAGTCCTAGGCATTTCTTGATAATCTTTTCATTCTTCAGCTGTTGGTCCCAATCCAATAGTTGCTCTTCTGAATTTCCAACTTTCCAAGCTCTCCAATTATAGTAGAGCTGCCAGAATTTGTTGTCAGCATCATCTGTATGAGGCTGAGATGAGGTTGGAAGGCTTTGGACTGGAGGGATTTCTTCTTCAAATTGTTGAGGGCTCTGGTTTTGAATAGAGGTTTCCTCAGCAGTTTCCTTCTCCTTCAACTCATCCGAATCGACATCTTTGGATGTTGATGAAAAGTTGATCTTTCTCTTCTTCTTCCTTTGAAGTTCTCCATGGTCAGAGACTTCTTCTTCTTCTTCTTCCAAACATACCAAGGCAAGATTCTGTGGTGCTTCAATGGAGGGAGAGGGGGACACCACTTGCTTTCTTTTGGCAGTCTTTGCCATATGGATGAGTAGGACATTATCTGATGAGCTATCTTCTGCAGTGGTACTAGCACTGGCTCTGTTTTCTCCTTTGGAGGATAAGTAGTATAGCCAGTATCTTTCTCCATACTTCTTTCCTTTAGAGGCAATACCCATAGACTCCAAGATATGTCCAAGGTATAGTCCTTGACAAAGATATTTCTGGTTGGGCTTTCCCAAATGCTTTGAGATGGAATTGAAAAAGTGTGCAGCCCAGTTTACCTTAGTTTTGGTAATGAGAGCGTTGATGATGAAGGCTCTCTCCTGGGTGATGTCATCGGCATGACCTCCACTCCCACATTCGAGGCAGGCGATGACCAGTTCCAAAATCAACTTGTAATCGTTGTTCAGATCTGCTTTCTTTGCTGGGCCAGGAGGAGTTTGCCCAGAAATTCCAATGATGTTCCAGTTCAGATTTTTGACTGGAAATTTCCCAACTTCAACTCCAGAATTGGGAAGGCGAAGCTTTCTTCCCAATTTCTTCTGCGAAAGCTTCACCTTTGAGCCTCCAACAGTGGACTTGATGACTGGAAATGTGCTCTGTGGATTTTTCTTTGACTGAGCAGATTTGATTTCTCCATTTCTGTAGAATTCAAGAACTTCTTCCTCGAATTTGAGGCGAATCTCCATTTGAAGAAATTCGGAGAGTTCTTGAGCGGCTATCATCTGCAGATAGTTTTGGAAGAATGTTGGAGATGAGCACTTGGCTTCTAACTTCTGAAAGTGGGCATTTGCACCGACAACCTTCATTTTCTCAGAAATTTGGGTGAAAATTTGAGAAATAAAGGCTTAGGGTTCTTGCAGATTTTTGAGAATTTTTCGCGAAAAAGATGACGAAGAATTTTTGAGTGGGCGGTTGAGATCTGAATAGTGGCGATTGGGATTTAATGTGGGCGATTTATGCGGCTAGTGGCGATACTGTTCCCAAGGCCACGTTCCCACCCATCATTTTGACAGACGTGGAAAGTGAACTGCCACGTGCACTACATTCAGTCTAATTGAATTAGACCAATTTTGTGAAGCAAATCGGAAAACTTGGCTTCACTTAGTGGTTTGGTGAAGATATCCGTCAGTTGTTCTTCAGTTGAGATATACTCAATTTTGATATCTTTCTTTTCCACATGATCTCTGATGAAGTGATGCTTGAAATCAATGTGCTTAGTGCGAGAATGATGCACTGGGTTTTGAGAGATGGCTATGGCACTTTGATTGTCACAAAAGATTGTCACTTCCTTTGTTTTGACTCCATAGTCCAGTAGTTGTTGCTTTAGCCACAAAACTTGAGCACAACAACTGCCAGCTGCAATGTACTCTGCTTCTACTGTAGATGTAGAAATGGAGTTTTGTTTCTTACTGAACCAAGAAACAAGATTTCCACCAATGAATTGACAAGTACCAGATGTACTTTTCCGGTCAACTTTGCATCCAGCAAAGTCAGAATCTGAGTATCCCACTAACTCAAATGAATTGCTCTTACCATACCACAAACCCATGTTCTGAGTTCCTTTGAGGTATCTGAGAATCCTTTTAGCTGCTATCAGATGGCTTTCCTTTGGCTTTGACTGGAATCTGGCACAAACACCTACTGCATATGAGATATCCGGACGGCTTGCAGTAAGGTAGAGTAGAGATCCGACAATCCCTCTGTAGAGAGTTTGATCTACATCCTTTCCATCTACATCCATATCAAGTTTGGTGGATGTGCTCATGGGGATAGAAACGGATGACTTCTGATCAACTTTGAACTTCTTGATAAGATCCCTTGTATATTTTGCTTGATTGATGAGAGTGCCTTCACTTCTCTGTTTGATTTGAAGGCCAAGGAAGTAGTTGAGTTCCCCCATCATGCTCATTTCAAATTTTCCTTGCATGAGGGTTGAAAACTTGGTGCATAGATCTTTCTTTGTTGAGCCAAATATGATATCGTCCACATAGATTTGAACTAATAGGAAATCTTCTCCATCTTGTAGCTTGAATAATGTCTTGTCAATTACTCCTTTGGTGAATCCATTGTCTATAAGAAATTGAGACAATGTATCATACCAAGCTCTTGGTGCTTGTTTGAGTCCATATAGCGCCTTCTTGAGTCTATACACCTGATCTCCCTTAGTGTGTAACTCAAATCCTGGAGGCTGTTCTACATACACTTCTTCCTCTAGGTTTCCGTTGAGAAATGCGCTTTTGACATCCATTTGATAGACTTTGAAGTCCTTGTGAGTAGCAAAGGCTAGAAACAGCCTTATAGCTTCAAGTCTAGCAACTGGAGCGAAGGTTTCATCAAAATCTATACCTTCTTCTTGACAATATCCTTTAGCAACTAACCGGGCCTTGTTTCTGACAACAACGCCGTTTTCATCCATCTTGTTCCGGAAGACCCACTTTGTCCCAATGACATGTTGATGAGTAGGTCTGGGAACAAGTTTCCAGACATCATTTCTAGAAAACTGGTTGAGTTCTTCTTGCATTGCATTGATCCAATCAGAATCAGCTAGAGCTTCTTTAATATTCTTTGGTTCCACTTGTGAGATGAAACAAGCAAGCATAGCTTCTAGATTCTGTTGGGCACTTCTTGTGCGAACACCAGATTGAATATCTCCAATGATCTGTTGAGAAGGATGATCCCTTAACCAACGAAGATTGTGTTGATTGGGATTGACTGGTCGATCTAGTTCAGCTTCTGGTTGAAGAACAAAAGTTGTTGGTGTTTCCGGATGGATTGGCACTGGGTCGCCATTTCCGGAATTGTCGCCGTTTGAGATATCCGGAATATTGGAAGGCTGGCCAAAATTTTCGGAGGGCTCAGCACCGTCTGAATCCGGATTTCTCTGTGAAATCTTCAGAGGCAGACTTCTGAATGGAATGAATTCCGTGGGCTTCATTCTATCTTCTTTATTGACTTCTTCATCCTTGTCTGATAAATCCAGAACCTCATGATCATGTTTTGATGGTTTGTCAATCACATGTTTTTCATCAAAAATGACATGTATTGACTCTTCAGTGATCATGGTTCTTTTGTTGAAGACTCTGAACGCCTTGCTTACCATGGAATATCCTAGGAAGATGGCCTCATCTGATTTCTCATCAAAAGTGTTCAGATGATTCTTCCCGTTGTTTAACACAAAGCACTTGCTCCCAAAAATATGGAAATATGATATATTAGGCTTTCTCCCATTCCACAGTTCATAGGGAGTTTTGTTGTGCCTTTTATAAATCATACTCCTATTTTGAGTGTAGCAGGCTGTGTTAACTGCTTCAGCCCAGAACCTCTTTGGTAAGGAAGCTTCTGCTAGCATGGTTCTCACTGCTTCCTTCAGAGTTCTGTTCCTTCTTTCAGCTACACCATTCTGTTGAGGTGTTCTTGCTGCAGATGTCTGATGAAGAATTCCGTTTTCTTCGCAGTAGTGAATGATGATTTCATTCAGGAATTCTGTGCCTTTGTCAGATCTGATCTTCTGAATGGTCTGACTTGCTTGGTTTTGAATTAGCTTCATGCAGTTGGTGAGTTTCCCTTGAGTCTCCTTCTTGCCGTTGAGGAAGATTGTCCACGTGTATCTTGAGTAATCATCAACTACCACAAGGACATATTTCTTTCCACTTAGACTTATTGGTGTAACAGGGCCAAATAAGTCCATGTGAATAAGACTTAATATCCTTGTAGTTGAGGGTGCCGATTTTGCCTTGAAGGTGGACTTGACTTGCTTTCCTTTTTGGCAAGCATCACAAATACTTTCCTTTCTGAATGCAGCTTTGGGAAGACCTTCTACTAACCCTTCTTTGGACAACTTGTTGAGAGTTTTGAAGTTGAGATGACTCAACCTCTTATGCCAAAGCCATAGAAGGTTAGTGTCACCTTTGCTGATTAGACATGCTTCCTTGACATTATCCCACATTACTTCATAGATGTTCCTGATTCTCTTCCCAGTGAGAATGACTTCATTAGTGGATATGTTCTTAAGAGATGCCATGTCCTTGCATAATTCCAAGGAGTAACCTTTATCACAAAACTGACTTATGCTAAGAAGGTTGTAATTGAGCCCTTCAACATAAGATACAGCTTGGATGGTTAGTCCCTTGTACACCAGATTTCCTAGCCCTTTAGTAAGGCCGAAATCATTGCTTCCTCCAAAAGTAACTCTTGGACCATCATAGGGAATTAGATTGCTCAAAAGGCTCGCATCACCCGTCATGTGTCTTGAACACCCACTGTCTAAGTACCAGACACCTGGGTACTTAGTGGCTTCCTGCATTAGGAGGAGGAAGATTTTGGTACCCAATTAAGTTTGGGTCCGGAGTAGTTAATGGTGTGTGTCCCTACATCAAGTTTGAAGTTGCAGGGAATCTTCCTTGCAGCTCTAAACTTGTTGGGATTGTAATCATGGTTGTAGGCATAAAACTTCCTACGTGCACGAGGTGTTATTTCCTGTTTCCTCCTAGCAAACCCAGGTTGATAAGACCTATGATTTTGTCTAGGTAGTGCATAGTGTGTCCTGTGTCGGTTATAAGCATACTTAGGTGGCACAAATAGCTTCTAGGGTGGAGGGTGACTATATCTTGGCATAGTTCTCCACTCAGAATTTCTTGGAAAACTCCTGTCTACCCCATAATGGGTATAGCCTCGTGTATAATGGGGGTTAAAAGGTTTTCTTCTGAAATTATTTCCTTTTTGAGGTTTGTCCAGCTTCCTATAGTTCTTAGGAGGGACTACCTTTTTGGAAACTTCTGTTGGTTTTTCCTTTTCCTTCCCTTTCTGCTTATTTGGTTTAGCAGTAGGTTTAGGAGGGATGAAAGTTGTTTTCCCTTTCCTTTTAGAGCTAGAGGAGTCAAACCCAAGTCCTTCACGACCCTTATGTTTGGTCGTTTCAAGAAGCTTATCCACTGCCTCTTTTGACTTAAGAGTCCCTAGTTCTTTGTTAAGGGATTTCACCTTTTCAGAGAGAGATTCATTTTCAGTCTTGAGTTGAGTGATCTCATTCAGTTGACTTTTCCGACCTTCAGTCAACTTGAGATTCTCTTCACTCAATAGTTTGTTCTCCTCTGTTAAGGAAGAATGTTTGAGATTTATCTCCTCAAAGTCTTTCATCATCTTTTTGAACTGGTCAAAAAGATTTTCAGAAGTTGGTATGCTTTCATAAGAAGATGAGCAGGAGGTTTGTGAGGTTACCTCTTGATCAGCATCATCTTTGGCCATTAGGCAGAGAGTGTCATCTTCTGACATGGTCCACCTATCCTCATGGTTGGACTTTTCAGCTCTGCGCTCCATCCAGACGAGAGCTTCTTCATCCGAGCTTGAGCTGGATGACTCGTCACTTTCAGCAGCAACCATTGCCTTCTTTTTCTTCTCGTTCCTTTCTCTTTCTCCGTACTTCTCCACTTTTGGGTACGGGCACGCTGACTTCCAGTGGCCGGGCTTCCTGCAATTGTAACACAAATAAGATTCAGGAGGAGAGTCACTTACCTGTGGCTTTCCCTTGGATGGCCTTCTGACTGAGTCAGCTTTCTTGAAGAACTTTTTGAACTTCCGGAATTGCTTGACCATCATGGCAAATTCCTCATCGTAGTTCTCCATTTTTGAACTTGACGGCTGGCTGGAGGAGGGTGTGTCACAGTTCCTTGGGCATGTCCCTTCACTTGATGGGACTCTTGGAGTTGTCATCAGTGCCGTGGGGAAGGGAGTGACTTGTTCTTCCTTCTTCTTCTTCAGCTCGTGCTCATAGGTTCTGAGCTCATCAAGAAGACCTTGAACAGTGTAGTTCTCCAGATTTCTTCCTTCTTCCATGGCTGTGGCTTTGGTGTACCACTCAGTTGGAAGAGATCTCAGCAACCTTACATTCTTTTCTTTGGGAGAAAGAACGTGGTTAAGTGATGCAAGATCATTCAAGATTTTGTGGAATCTTTCATCCAGCATATCAAATGATTCTCCGGGAAGCATTTTGAAGCTTTTGAACTTCTCAAGCAGGACTTCTATCTTCTGCTTTCTCAAGTCCTCTGAACCCTCACATAGCTTCCCAAGACCTTGCCATACCTCCATGGCAGTCTTGAGGTGCTTAATTTTGGAGAAGGTGATGGGGTCAAGTGTCTTGAAGATGGCTGCTTTGGCGACGTTATCCAGATTGTGCTTTTTGCAATCTCTATCATCCCATTTTTCCTTGGGCTTTGGAATGTACTGGACTACGTCTGGAGTTGCTGGATTCCTCTCAGGATTCTCCATTTGGATTTTCAAGGGTCCATCCTCAAGCACCATCCACATGCAATCATGTAGAGCGTAAAGGTGTGCTTCCATCATGATCTTCCAATCATCATAACCTAGAAGAGAAAACTTGGGCAAACCGTGATCCATATTGTTCACCATTTTGATCGCTTCTCATTAATCTAAATGTAGATAGTGAGAAGACAGCTCTGATACCAATTGGTGGTCCCAAAGTGGTGAAATACAAAGTCTAGAGGGGGGGGGGTGAATAGACTTTGTTACAAGTTTAAAATCTTTTTCGTTTCTTTTGAAAACGAGAAAATGAGTGTTAATCTAGAGTCCTTGTGAACTTTAGATTGTGTGCGGAATTTGGTGGGTGGAGTGAGCAGTAATTAATATGGATAGGTTAGCTTTCACAGTTAATATAATTGCAAGTAAGAATAAAGATAAGAGAGAGAGACACGCAAACTTTAACGAGGTTCGAAGGTGGGATAATCCTTCTACGTCCTCAAAATCCACTATGTAGTTGGTTGTTGAATTATGAACCAACAGTTACACTTGTGTGAATTTCTGCACGGTATATCTTCACAAGACCAATGTTGCTACTGCACTCGTGCTGGCTTTGTTGTTCCTTCGAAGGTCAAGCTTCTTCAACAACTGCAAGATCCGAACAATAGGACTTGCAAGATCAACTTGTAAGAGAGTTGACCTACCCCCTTTTAATCAATAAGTTTGATCAAAAGTAATATCCTTCAACGTGGTGTGGTGCTTGAGGCAAGGAAACCTTCAAGTGTTTACACTATAGCTTTTTGGAAGGAGGAGAAGTTTGCTTCTGGATAAGGAGTTTAGAAACCTCTCTTTATCGAGCTTTTTGGGCTAACTGTGAATGAGATAGCTTTTGTGATTGCTTCGTTGTGTTGTTGTATCAGCGTATCTCATCATATTCTCTTCAGTCTTCCAAGGATGCTATTTATAGCTGGATTGGATAATCTATCCGTTGAATCATAATGGACTATCCGTTGCATTTGCTGGCTTCAATTTTGAATGAAGATTGTGATTTGAAGATTCTTCGTTGAAGTGGGTGTTTGGATTTACCCAATTGTTGAGAAAGGATTCCTTTTTCCACAAAATCCGTCTTCTAGCTTTTGTTCAAGAATTCAAGACTGTAGCACTTTACTTTGTTTGTCTTCTAGTGCTTGTTTAGGAATTCCGGGCAGGCTCTTTAATTTTAGAGACCCAGACTTTGTCTTCGAGTAATTTGTTCTTGAATCAGCCTAATTATCTTCATTCTAGCCGTTGAAAATCAAGAGATTGATTTTTCCTTGCCACGGGTAGAATTTCTTCATTCAGGACTTAGATGATTTTCTAAGCCATTTCTCACTTGTCCGCTTTCTGAGAATTCCGGTCTTTGGTGAGTCTTCCGATTCTTAGCTGACAAATCCAGATGAGTCTTACTTCCGGGTGAGAAGGAGATCCGCGCTAGTCTTCCGATTTGAATGACTTAGCCTTCAGCGGGTTGTAGCGAGACATCCGGTTCTTATGTAGTCTTTCCGGATCTGAGGATTTTTATCTGATTGAGAAATCCTTACTTGTTTCTGACACTTCCGATCAAGATATCCAATTTTCATATCACTGAATTTGATCAAGTCTTCAGGCATCAAAACGCTTAAAGAAATATCACAGTTTTATTGGAAAACTCAAGAACTTGGTTTTAACAATATTTCTAAAAAGAAAAATTACATTGAATATTGGGGGAGACCTAAAGTCCCTATTACATAAATCATCATCAAAATCTATAATATTTTTCCCAACAATATTCATCATTCAATATTTACTCATATTCAATATTCAATATTCAACATTCAACATTCAACAATATCCTTAAACTATTCTTAGTCTAAGGCCAATCACTTTAATATTTGTCAACCCTTAAACGAATTCTAGTTTAAATAATTAAACTATATTCCAGTATAAAATATTCCTAAATAATCCTTAAGCTAGGCCTAGTTTTAAGATAAAAGGGTTTTGAAAATCTTAAACTTACCTTCACTTAAGGCCAACCAAAAACCGACAGCGTAGTGTTCACTGTTGGGTGGGTGGTACCCCCAAACGAGTAGGTACTCAAGTTTGGTTCCTGGATCCCGTACGTACGTTTTAACCCTAGCCACCAGGGTTCATACCCGCAAGGCCTAACTTAAATAGGTATATATTAGAGTTCTTCTAGATACCTTTCAAATCAACATTAATATGGGTATATCTTAGAGTTCTTCTAGATACCTTTCAAATCAACATTAATATGGGTATATCTTAGAGTTCTTCTAGATACCTTTCAAATCAACATTAATATGGGTATATCTTAGAGTTCTTCTAGATACCTTTCAAATCAACATTAATATGGGTATATCTTAGAGTTCTTCTAGATACCTTTCAAATCAACATTAATATGGGTATATCTTAGAGTTCTTCTAGATACCTTTCAAATCAACATTAATATGGGTATATCTTAGAGGTCTTCTAGATACCCTTGACAATACATATTATTTTCACAATCATCAATATATTCATTATGATTTAATCATTCACAATTATCATTTTTAATCAGAATATTTAATTATCATAATTATCAATCAATAATCATTACCATAATCATCATATCAATCAACATAATATTCAATAACAATTAGCGGCCTAGCTTCGGGTGTTAACACCCTAACTTACCGTCATGCATCACATAATATTTTATTTGTTAAAAATATTACTTTTAATGTGAAAAATCATTTTTATAATGATCATAATCAATTGGTATCAAAAATAGGATTTTAGAGCTCAAAAATAACATTTTCAGACAAATTTTCGGATCAGAAATTCGGGGGATCGATCCAGCCCTCTAGATCGATCCATACTATGAAAAATCACTCCCAGGGGATCGATCCAAGCCCTGGATCGATCCAGACAGTGGTTTTTCAGCAACTGTTCATCTTCTTCTTCGTTCGGGTCCTATTTCGGAAATACGGTTTTTAGTTATCGAACTTCAACGAAACTATATAGAGATGTTCTCCAAGGTTCATAGATCATTTTGGCATCATTAATTCATACTTTTAACATCAATTTCATGGTTTATGATTCTTGGTTCTTCAAGCATGTCAAACACAAAACTCAACCAAACGACCGTTTATGAACGTAGAAACGATCTATACGAACATTCTAGTCACTAGATATATCTACGGGCTTACCTCGAAGCTTATCGAAGGTTTTGAGAATTTTCCGGCGAAACTTCCGGCGAGGATTGTAGCTTGCTCCGGCGACTTCACACTAAATTGACAGCACAACTTCGTTCTTCACACTCACAGCTTTCTCTCAGAGTTTATTTGAAGGAAAATGGTGAAGTTTGGAGGGTTTATATAAGAAGGAGGAAGGGGAAGAAGCCATGGGAGATGACCTCCCTAACACTGTTTTGGCGTCTCAGTGGAGGGGGCTGCGGCTCCGACAGATTTTATACGTAAGTCCCTGATTGGGACTAATATGGTCCCAGTCGGGGAACACTTTTTGGTCCAACTTTCTCCGAATTGAAATCCGTTTGCACCGTTGTGATCGTATAATTAAACTCTATCAAACGATATAATTTTCATATTTATTTGTAATACTTTTTCCGACATCATATTTTTAGGTGGTTGACTTTGACAGAGTCAAAATTGATTTAATTGACCTTTACTCAAAAAGGTTCTTACATTTCATTCATATTATTTATTCTCATGATTTATTTCAATAAATCATTTCAAAGTTCATATCATAAATAAATTTCTTAATTTATCCTTGATTTGTGTATGTACTCAGGTTCCCAATCAAGGTCACACACTAAGTCAACATATTGGATTAATCTCTATGAGATTTATCCGGATCATGATATTGGATATCAAAACATATTTTATTTTGGCCCAAGGCCCAACAACAATTTATTTTTAATCAAAACAAATTTGATTAATTAATTAATAATTCATTAATAATTCTAGGGTATGTTTTGGGGCGTTACATTTCTTCCCCCCTTAAAGGAATTTCGTCCTCGAAATTCTTTTAAGGCTCAACGTTCAAAATTTTGTAGTGATCATATTTAATCATGACCATGACATGTTTATTTGGTTAAACCATAATTTCGTCATTATCCATACATATACGTATTCTCAAACTGTCAATGTTATCAGACTTGTTCTTTCTTCAAGAGATTAATAATTTTAGATTAAGGAAGGTATCCAACGATCCTTTTTGCAGGTTCCCGTTCAGATTCAACATCCATAACCAAGAGTCCTTTGTAGGGTATAACATCATATTCTAGAGCATACTTGACATATTTGCACATCACTTCGTTCATTCACGATTCTCAATTGTACAATGTCGATTAACAATATTCTTTCTTCGATCAAAAGTCCTTTAGTAGCCTTTGCAGTTTCAAGTCCGCGATAGATGTAGTGGAGCATTTGAAGGTTATATAATTCATACGTCATAGCGTAACTTTCTCAAGTTACTTAAGTCATCTTCATCTCGTTCACGTAGTTCAACAATAATTTCGTAAGTACATCAATGGCTTTTAGTGGTCCAAGATTCTCAAGATATGGAATTTGTCATCATTTACGAGGAAGTACTATCGATTGATCATCGATTTACATTGGAATATTTCTTCATTCACTTCATGGTAGCTCTCATTATCGTTAATAAGTATTTGTATTCATAGGTGACGACGTTCGAGTAGCGTTTCATGTACGTCTTGTCGTATTCAACCTTCTTCATCGATTTTGGAATATATCTAGATACGTTCATGATAATGACGGGTTCGATGGAACACTATGGTTGATCACATTTCGAGGGAAGAAGAGAATATTTTCAGTATGTGATTCAATTCACGAATTCATAACCAGCTCTTATACCAACATCGTATATAGGTTCGGAATCTTCACTTGAATGATTCAGCCTGTTCTTGTGACGTCATTTCTTCTCTGGTTGTCGCACATACATTCCCTTTCTAGGGTCATGATAGAGTTTATTTGGTCAAAGAGATCATCGGTAATATCCTTCATAGATAACGCAATCGCATCAACCGTTTTGTAGCTCACAAAGAAAGGTTTGACATAATGTTCAAGTCAGGGTACACTCATTATTGTGATCGAGTCACGTAGTTCACAGAGTATAGTTTTCGAAGATCAGTATCAAAAAAAACATCTTGGGGATTACATTGTGAGTTAAGACAAATTTTTCATGGTTCAATATCTTGATACCAGTAATGGAATTCAATCTTTTCAAGATTGGTCAAGTGGGATGTTTCAAGAGTGTGATCAACACAATAAGTTTGAGTATTTCAAGGTATGAATCAGAAGATACAAAGATAACGTTTGTGAATTATCGTTACTAATCGTAGTTTTTCATCCCTCAATGTTTCACTATTTGGAAGCTACTCAAGGAGTCATTGTCTTAGGGAAATAGCCATTTTGACTTTTTGTCTCGGATTTAAACGTGTTTCAGGATAACGAATCCAATTGTTCAAGAGTCTCAATGTGTAATATCATCAGCAGACTATAATATTAGCGAGTACGTTCTTGTCTGTAGATATATTGAATACATTTTACTGTACGTATTTTGGCTGGTGACAATTACCTTTCCACCAGTGGTCAGGTTTCTGAGGCTATATATATATTATGATTATAGAAAGAGTATCTCACATTCTCACATTATGGAAGGAACTTCTCGAACACTTCCTTACACTATAAGATTCGTTGGTCTTCTTGGCAGTCACTCTCTTGGTATAAATCCAAAGTTTATGGCTACTGCGGTAGATTTAGGAAGGGAATTGATAAGGCGAAAGATTAAACTTGCTTATGGAGGAGGCAACGTTGGCCTACAAGGAGCTGTTGCTTCAACAGTCTTTACCAATGGAGGTCTCGTTAGAGGTTTCATTCCTGGGTACATAGCAACACGACGGGTCTACGGACCTACATATGGCGTAGAGCACACAGTTTCCAGCAATTACTACAAATATTTTGAGATGAATCATGCTGTGGAAGCTTTCATCGTTCTTCCCGGAGGAGTTGACACTATGGAAGGTTTGTTCACCTTGATCTCGTGGGCTTCTGAAGGGTTACACAATAGACCCATTGGTCTCTTGAACATTGACGGTTATTTCAATAACCTAATCAAATTTCTAGACGATGCAGTGAGGCAGAACTTCATGTCTTTGAGTCAGAGGAAACTTTTCATTTCTTCTTTCTTTGTTGGTGAGCTTTTAGACAAATTAGAGTTTGCTAAAGCTTTCCCGGGACCAGGGGTTAGTTACGATGAGTTTGTGAATCCTGGAAGACTAGACTTAGAATTGCATTTGTAACATTCCTCATATGATCCAAGTTGTATGTTGAAATGATATTTTCCATAAATATTATTCTAGGCTGTATGACCAGTGCGAGCTATATTTTCTTCATTCTTCAGTCTTTCACTGTTGGTGTCATTGTTTCACATCTTGTTTTGTATTGTTCCACGTCGCGATCTTTCACGTTAATAGTATATACGAACGAGTCAATTTTCTTAACTATTTGCCTTGTCAGCATCACTTTATTTCACCAATGTTTTCGACGATAAGCAATTAAGTTATTATAACAAGGCATCCGTTCATTCAACAAGGTCGAGCTGTCTATAGCTTCTAACAAACGGGTTCCTTGAATTTGATCGAACAATTCGTCAGTTCATTGTAAAGGAAAGCGATTCTTGGTCGTCAATTTGTTCAAGTTTCTTGATAGGGATTTGTGGGTATCCTGACCGTAAGTCAATCTTAGAGAATACAATGGATTCTCTAAGCTGATCAAATAAGTCATGATACGAGGTAAAGGAGAATGAATTGTTCAACTGACAGTAGTTGATATAGAGTCTCATTGATTCGCGTATGAATAAAATAGGTATTCTCCCAAGGAGGAAACACTTGATCAGGTGATTCTTTGTCAGGAAGTCATTGATGGAAACATGATCAATACAGAGTTACGAATATTGGTCCTTTCTAGGATCAAGATTGACAGAGAATTCAATTTCTCGGAACGGTGAAATATTAGGAAATTCATATCAGAGAGGTGACATACTTTCGGTACGTTACTTCAGTTCAGATGTTTCTTTTCGCGTAGACTTCACACTTCTTCTATTTGAGATGTTTTCGTATATATATTTTCGAGATGAATTCGGTTGGTTTAGATATCAAATTTTCTTTCACCTCTATGAATGTACCATCGTCGGTCTTTAGTTGAGGAATTCTTCATCACAAGTTGTTAACAGCAACGGCGTTCAGTCAGTCAATTCATACTAAGGATAATGTCAATTTCCTTGTATGGTATTTCAACGATGTTTTACAAGGAATTATCGCTTAACGAACGATTTTGATTTATGTGATATAACCACATATTTGCGTCGTAATGAATTAGAAATCAGAATCGAATACTTCAGATAACAAAGTTTATTAATTCTAAACGTTCGTGTTTGAATCAGAGATTAGATCGTCTTGATTCCACATGAGGATCTTTGACATCAGCTTCACAGATGTTTCTCAACATTTATTGTTTCTTCATAGTCGTCTCACTTTCGTACAATTTTGCGATGCAGATCAGTTTCGTCATTTGCGATGCGAAATGTACGTTGATAACGTATCAGGAGATTATAAACATATCGTTTATTCTTTCGTCTCTTCACCGAGTACAAAAGTTCAACTAGAGTCTACGCTCGATACGGTTTCAGTACTAATCAATTGTTATTTAATGAGAATTCTAATAGAGTCATTATTTACCAAGTAAATTCTCATACCTTTTTCCTGGAGCAGAGGGACGCGAGAGTCGTGGATGTGATTGACAATATTTTTTTTTTTTTACCCAAAATATACAATATATATTTTTAAATCAAACATTGATCCGAAGATCGTGTTTAAAACCATTCGCTCCGATACCAAAATGTAACACCCTAATCTGTACAGGTCTGCAGCCCCTTTCAGATTAAAGTATTAACTTGGTAATCGTAAAAATTTAAAACATTTCAAACACTTTTATTTATCACAATAATATTTTTCATAATATAAACAGTACGGAGTTTTCAATATCGCGGAAGCTTAACAATCATAATCACAAACATAATTTATTTATGTTCTTTAATTCAAAACCATCACATCCATTCCGAAAATCTCGCCTCCGTCTGCCTCCAGGATCACGTCACTTCATTAACCTGCGTGTAGCAAATAAAACATACTACACGCTCAGCGTTGAAGCTGAGTAAGCATATCTAATGCATCGAACACCCATATAAACTGAATCTAAATTCATAATCAAATCATTTGATATCATACACATAATGTTCAGTTCAGATAATCAATAATTATTAAAAATTATTCATCATGCATTATTCAACATTTATATTCATATTCAATGTTCATCAGTCATTCATAATAATTGCAATATTCAATTCAATATTCATCGTTCAATATTTACTCATATTCAATATTCAATATTCAACATTCAACATTCAACAATATCCTTAAACTATTCTTAGTCTAAGGCCAATCACTTTAATATTTGTCAACCCTTAAACGAATTCTAGTTTAAATAATTAAACTATATTCCAGTATAAAATATTCCTAAATAATCCTTAAGCTAGGCCTAGTTTTAAGATAAAAGGGTTTTGAAAATCTTAAACTTACCTTCACTTAAGGCCAACCAAAAACCGACAGCGTAGTGTTCACTGTTGGGTGGGTGGTACCCCCAAACGAGTAGGTACTCAAGTTTGGTTCCTGGATCCCGTACGTACGTTTTAACCCTAGCCACCAGGGTTCATACCCGCAAGGCCTAACTTAAATAGGTATATATTAGAGTTCTTCTAGATACCTTTCAAATCAACATTAATATGGGTATATCTTAGAGTTCTTCTAGATACCTTTCAAATCAACATTAATATGGGTATATCTTAGAGTTCTTCTAGATACCTTTCAAATCAACATTAATATGGGTATATCTTAGAGTTCTTCTAGATACCTTTCAAATCAACATTAATATGGGTATATCTTAGAGTTCTTCTAGATACCTTTCAAATCAACATTAATATGGGTATATCTTAGAGTTCTTCTAGATACCTTTCAAATCAACATTAATATGGGTATATCTTAGAGGTCTTCTAGATACCCTTGACAATACATATTATTTTCACAATCATCAATATATTCATTATGATTTAATCATTCACAATTATCATTTTTAATCAGAATATTTAATTATCATAATTATCAATCAATAATCATTACCATAATCATCATATCAATCAACATAATATTCAATAACAATTAGCGGCCTAGCTTCGGGTGTTAACACCCTAACTTACCGTCATGCATCACATAATATTTTATTTGTTAAAAATATTACTTTTAATGTGAAAAATCATTTTTATAATGATCATAATCAATTGGTATCAAAAATAGGATTTTAGAGCTCAAAAATAACATTTTCAGACAAATTTTCGGATCAGAAATTCGGGGGATCGATCCAGCCCTCTAGATCGATCCATACTATGAAAAATCACTCCCAGGGGATCGATCCAAGCCCCTGGATCGATCCAGACAGTGGTTTTTCAGCCACTGTTCATCTTCTTCTTCGTTCGGGTCCTATTTCGGAAATACGGTTTTTAGTTATCGAACTTCAACGAAACTATATAGAGATGTTCTCCAAGGTTCATAGATCATTTTGGCATCATTAATTCATACTTTTAACATCAATTTCATGGTTTATGATTCTTGGTTCTTCAAGCATGTCAAACACAAAACTCAACCAAACGACCGTTTATGAACGTAGAAACGATCTATACGAACATTCTAGTCACTAGATATATCTACGGGCTTACCTCGAAGCTTATCGAAGGTTTTGAGAATTTTCCGGCGAAACTTCCAGCGAGGATTGTAGCTTGCTCCGGCGACTTCACACCAAATTGACAGCACAACTTCGTTCTTCACACTCACAGCTTTCTCTCAGAGTTTATTTGAAGGAAAATGGTGAAGAAATGGTGATGTTTGGAGGGTTTATATAAGAAGGAGGAAGGGGAAGAAGCCATGGGAGATGACCTCCCTAACACTGTTTTGGCGTCTCAGTGGAGGGGGCTGCGGCTCCGACAGATTTTATACGTAAGTCCCTGTTTGGGACTAATTTGGTCCCAGTCGGGGAACACTTTTTGGTCCAACTTTCTCCGAATTGAAATCCGTTTGCACCGTTGTGATCGTATAATTAAACTCTATCAAACGATATAATTTTCATATTTATTTGTAATACTTTTTCCGACATCATAGTTTTAGGTGGTTGACTTTGACAGAGTCAAAATTGATTTAATTGACCTTTACTCAAAAAGGTTCTTACATTTCATTCATATTATTTATTCTCATGATTTATTTCAATAAATCATTTCAAAGTTCATATCATAAATAAATTTCTTAATTTATCCTTGATTTGGGTATGTACTCAGGTTCCCAATCAAGGTCACACAGTAAGTCAACATATTGGATTAATCTCTATGAGATTTATCCGGATCATGATATTGGATATCAAAACATATTTTATTTTGGACCAAGGCCCAACAACAATTTATTTTTAATCAAAACAAATTTGATTAATTAATTAATAATTCATTAATAATTCTAGGGTATGTTTTGGGGCGTTACAATATATATATATATATATATATATATATATATATATATATATATATATATATATATATATATATATATATTTGCCGCCATATATATATATATATGATATCAATGGAAAACCCTAGCAGCGATCGAGAACTTTCTTCTCCGGCGGTTACGCCGGGATCTGCAAAAGCTGTGCATGCTAGAGGTCTTAACAGGCTGTTCTCAGATGTTGTTGCAAAGGGCTCGAATGCAAAGCCTTTAGAAGGAAGGATTACGGGGTATCAGAAGGGGGTCCCCTCCGTCTCCTTCACGATGAATGATATTGCAGATTTATCAGAGCGTTTCAAGCATGCACTTGTGGCAACGTTCCAATCTCGGCCATCCTATGCTTCCATGCAAGCTTTCATGCAGAAACTTGGTCTACTTGGTGATTTTGACATAACTATAATGTCTGGTAGGCGTTTTCTTCTAAACTTTCATAAGGAGGAGGATTATGTGCGTTTATTTCTTCGGCGTGTTTGGAAGGTCTTTGGGAGCACTATGAAGCTAACAAAATGGAGTCCTTCTATTTCTAATTGTGAAAACCCCGTCCTACCACTTTGGATTGCCTTTCGAGATTTGCCTATTCATTTGCATGATAGGAGAGCCCTACATCTGCTTGCTTCCTCTATTGGCAATCCTCTACAAGTTGACTCCTGTACTCTAAACTTCTCCAGGCCCCAGCTTGCACGTTGTTGTGTTGAAGTTGATGTTTCTAATATGCCTCCAGAGAGAATCCATGTTCAGCATGGGGAAGAAGCTTTCACTGTTCATTTTTATTATGAAAAGGTGCCTCCATATTGTGTGGATTGTGGTAGCATTGGACATCTTAGGGAGAGATGTCCCTTGACAAAAGTAACTCAGCAAGAGGGGAATGGATCTCAACCTCATGGGGTCCAAGCTCATGGGATGCATCAGGATAATGCATGGCAAGTGGTTTCACGTAAAGGGAAAGCTAACAACCCTCTTAGGGTTTGGAAAGAAAAGGAACGTCCAAAACCCATGCACTTAGTGCCTTGGTCTGAAGGTCCTGGTGAATCATCTAATGGGGGTGACCAACATAGAGTAAGCATGGAATCTAGCAGTCATGGCTCCACTGAAATGCGAGCCCCACCCCCTGACTCGGTCAATCTGGCTAAGGATGGAACTTTTACTATCTCAGATCCTAATCTTTTGTCTTCCTTCACTATGACAAGTCTACATGATGTTCTCTTTTCTCAGTATATGCCCTTGGATTATAGCAATGATCGTTTGGCTATTGTTCCTTATGAGGATCGATCTGAAACAATCCCTGAAGATGCTGATCCAGAGGTGGGATTTTTAACAGATGGAAGGGAGATTGATGAAACATATAGATCTTTAAATGAATTTCCTCCTTTGCATGATGCTTTAAGTCCTATAGCAGCCTCAAATTCTAAGGCTTCTAAGACAAAGGTTCGTAATCATGCAATGGTCACCAGGAGGATGGCTTCAAATAGATTCTCCCCTCTTGGCTCCCCATGATTGGTCTTTTTTGGAACATTCGTGGTGTACATTCTTCTCTCCGTCGACTTCTTTATCTTAGTAAAACTTATAAGTTGCAATTTCTTTCTATTCTGGAACCGTTGGTGGATGATGATCAGCTGGAATGGTATAAACTGAAGCTGGGTTTCTCCAAGGGTTTCTTTGCTTTAAATAATAAACTTTGGTTTCTTTGGAAGGATGATCTTTTATCTCTCCATACTGTTATTGAAGAAACTCAAATTCTTACATGTGGTTTCAAGTATGCAGCATCTTCCTCCACTTTGTGGATTTCAAGTGTGTATGGCCTACATAGTAGAGTTGAAAGGGAGGGGCTTTGGACCTCCCTTAGATCTCTTGCCCCTAGGTCTAAGCCTTGGATCATTGAGGGAGATTTTAATACAGTTGTTTCTATTACTGAGCATAAGGGTGAAGTCTGTCCAGACCTTGGGAGTATCAGAGATTTTGCAAATGCTATCTCTGATTGTGAACTTGTCTCTCCTCCTTTTTTGGGAAGTCAGTTTACTTGGACTGGTAAAAGAGGCCGGGGGAGAGTTTTTAGGAGGCTTGACAGGATTTTATTGAATGAATCCTGCATGGATTCTTTCCCAGTTTTGGAGGTCAGGCATCTTGGTCGTGGGTTATCAGACCATAGACCTCTTCTGGTTAAGGCCTTTCCTAATAATCATTTGGGCCCTAAACCTTTTAGATTCTTAAATGTTTGGTGCTCTCATGACTCTTTCAAAGATCTCATTGCTTGCACTTGGGGACAGAATTATCAGGGAGGGGGCATGAGAGGTTTAGCTGTCAAGCTTACTGTTCTTAAGAAGGCCCTTATTAAGTGGAACAAGGAGGTTTTTGGAAATATTTTTGATGAGGTTTCCAATGTAGAGGAGAGGTTGTTATCAGCTGAAAGGACTTTGGAAAATGATGACTGTGAGGCTAATGTGATTGAGTGTAATTTAGCAACAGCTCTTCTGCAGCAAGCACATAAGAAGGAAGAGGCCTTCTGGTCCCAGAAGGCAAATGTTAGATGGATTGCACAAGGGGATGCCTCAACTGCTTTCTTTCATTCTTTTGTCAAGGGAAGGAGAAATAGGCTCTTTATTTCTTCTCTTAAGAATGATGGAGGGACTTTGCTCAGCTCTCAAGAGGATATTACAAAAGCTGCTGTGGATCATTTTACTAAGGTATTCTCTAACATTCATGAGGGGGATATGGGGGAGATTCTTGGCCATATTCCTTCTTTGCTTTTGGATGAGGATAATGCTATGCTTGGGTCACTACCAGATGAGGAGGAAATCAGGAAAGCTATTTGGAAATTGAATGCTAATAGTACTGCTGGTGCAGATGGATATAACGGTTTCTTCTTCAGACAAGCTTGGGATGTAATTAAGGTTGATGTGGTTAAGGCAGTGCAGGAGTTTTTCCTGGGTATCCCCTTGCCCAAGGTTTTTGGAAGTACTTTAATCACTCTTATCCCTAAGGTGGAGGGTGCCATTACTTTGGATCAATTTAGGCCTATTTCCTTATCCACCTTTTTCAGCAAGATTTTGTCTCGAAATTTGAGTGATAGATTGAAGAAAGTTCTCCCTTCTTTGATCTCCCCAGAGCAGGCAGCTTTTCAATCAGGCAGGAGTATAAATGAGCATGTGCTTATGGTGAAAGAGATGGTGCATCTGTTGTCCTCTAATGCAAGAGGTGGGAATTGTATCATTAAGTTAGACCTATCCAAAGCTTTTGACAGGATATCCTGGAGGTATTTAGAGCATGTTTTACTTAGATTTGGATTTTCACAGAGGGTTATTAATCTTCTTTGAGAAATTTGAGATCAACTTTCTTCTCAGTTTTGGTTAATGGTCAGCCTAAAGGTTTCTTCCCTATGAAATGTGGAGTTAAGCAGGGTGATCCATTGTCTCCTCTTCTTTTTATTTTGGCCATGGAGGGATTTACCAGGTACTTACATCATCTGCATCACACCAAAAAGTTGGCCCCTTTTTCCTCTGGCAGAACCATGGCCCCTAGTCATTTGCTTTATGCAGATGACATAGTCATATTTACAAAGGCTGATTGTAGAAATCTTCTGAGATTGAAAGTTGCTCTTTCTCACTTTGGGAATGCTTCTGGTCAGGCTATAAATTTTAATAAAAGCCAGGTGATTGTCCATGATAAAATGAGGCAGGAGCACAAAGCCAAGATTAGAAGCATCCTTGGCATCAGATGTCATACCAGGGAGTTCACATACCTTGGTTCTGTCATTGTTAAGGGAAAGCTCAGGAAGATCCATTGCCAAGGGTTGCTCCAGAAGTTTGAGAGGAGAATTGCAGCTTGGTATAGTAGAAAGCTAAATCAGATGGGGAGATTGATTTTGATCAAACATGTGTTGTCATCCATTCCTTTACATATTTTGGCTGTGCAAGAGATTCCCAGGTCTATTGTTAAGTATCTTCATATGCTTATGGCTAACTTTTTCTGGGGTGCTAGAGATATGGGACACAAATACCATTGGAGGAAGTGGGAGAAGCTTTGTTTCCCTTTGCTAGAGGGGGGTCTAGGGGTGAGGGATCTTGGTAATTGTCAAAGGGCTGCTGCTATGGACTTGTGGTGGAAGGTGCAGCAAGGTGGAACTATTTGGAGCTCTTATATGCAGCATAAATATTTTAGGGATGGCTCCTTTACAGCAAAAGTGTATGATTCAGCTACTTGGAAATCTATATGTAGAGTGCATTCTTTTATGGTTCCTAACTGCATTTCAGATCAAGGGAGAGTCATATGGTCTGATGGTGTTTATTCCTTTGGGAAGGTTTATGCTCAGTCCTTTGATCATAAACCTAAGCAGCTGTCTTGCTGTTATATTTGGGATCAAAGGAATATTCACAAAGTGAGTCTTTTCCTTTGGAGGGGAGTTAATAAGCTGCTTCCTTTTCCTTGTCATTTAAGAAGGCTGCAGATCTCTATGGATGCAGCTTGTCCTTTTTGCTTGGAGGAAAATGTAGATGATCATCATATTTTGGTTAACTGTAGGGAGATCTCTGGCCTCTGGTGTACATATGCTGCAGCAGCTAAAGCTCCCATTGCAGCCAGGCCTTGGACTTTCCAACAGCAGCTTCTCAGCTGGTGGTTCTCCTCGAATAAAAACAGCATTTTGGGCAATGTTAGGTTTGTTATTCCAGGCTTGCTTTCTTGGTCTATTTGGAAGATGTATACTGTATGTGTTTTTTCACAAGGAAGGTTCACAAGAGAGGGTGTTATGGCTGCTACAAACAAGCTTCTTCAACAATGGTTTTGGGCTAAACGTTTGGATTCCTCTTTGTTGTATAAATCTCATGTGTTTAGCTTTGGCATTTATAAATTTCCAAAACACACTTGATGTATTCGTTGATTTTGAGCATTTATTAATAAAAGTTTATTTATATTAAAAAATATATATATTTGCCGGAGAGAAGCACCAAAATCGGTGTGGTAGAGCCGGGGAACTCCTACCTAATTTTATTAAGACGGGGGGAGGGAGTACAAGAGAGATCACGTTCGGGGGGGACTAGACCGAAACCCGAAGGTAAAAGAGGCAAAAGAAGATACAAAGTGCCAAAAATAGACAAATAAAAACTAAAGAAGGCCCAAACAGTTCCAGATTTTAATCATACGTCGACTTCTTCCCCGATCTCAGCGAAGTAGTTGCAAATGAAGTTCCCGGTGAGTGCAAAGTATTGAAGACCTTCATCTGTAAGGTTGGTGTCCTTAATCATCCACTTTTTTCTTCGAAATTTCCAACACCAAAGGTAAATATTGTATTGAATTGTATGCTTGATGTTGGAGATTCTTTCCTTTTGATTGCCGAATATGTTGCTAGCATAGTTCTTCCAAATAGACCAAGCAATAATACCAGGAGCAATAAGTCTAAGCTTCCCCTTGAATGAGTTAGAAGATCTCATATTCCACTCAAGAATATGTTGTTGGAGTGTGATACCTTCTGTAGGAGTGGGTCCGTCAAGAATGAGAGCAAGTTCATTCCAAAAACCATGAATCATAGGGCAATGTAGCAAGCAATGGTCCATACTCCCATCATCTTTGAGACAGTTAGGGCATTGATAGGGGAGTGAGTTATAGATGTGGGTAATATTCTCAGGGAAAGGCAAAAGCTTGTAGTTAACTTTCCAAAGGAACAACTGGCTTTTGATAGGTTGAAGATTGTCCCAGTTATGTTTGTCGCTGAGAGAGATAGAGTAGTGTGGTCTACAGTGGTTATAGGCTTCCTTGAAAGAAATTTTGACCACTTCTGAGTACCCATCATCATCTTGCTCAGGAGTAATGTCCCCCAAAAGCTCTTCAGCTATTGAGTTTATTCTGCAAATTCTTTTACGGATAGGAGAATCAGTGAGTTTCTCTCTAAAACAAGTGGTACTATATTTTCCCCTCATGAAAATAGACCATAAGCTATCATTATACTTGAAGTTCCACCAAAGCTTCACAGAAAAGGCCTTCTGAATGTCCTCCAAGTTACGAATTCCCAAACCACCTTCTTCTTTAGGTAGGCAAACCTTGTCCCAGGTAGCCCAGTGATGTCTATCCCCCCATAAAAAATTGGCCATCATTTTGTTGAGGTGTGATATAACTGACTTAGGAAGCTGATGAACTGCCATATGATGAAGTGGTATAGTAGAAAGCACATGTTTGATTAAAATCATTCTACCAGTTTGACTCAAAACCTTATTGTACCACTTATCAATATAATTGTTGAAATGGTCAAGTATTTCCCCACAATCTTGCTTCTTGATAACTCCCCTGCAAATAGGGGTACCCAGATACTTGAAAGGAAGTGTGTCTTTGTTCATGTTGAGGATTGTTTGTGCTCTCTGAATAGCCTCAGCATTATAACCTTTGCCACAATAGAATTTACTCTTAGAGTAGTTTATTTTTTGCCCAGTCCCTTTCATATAGTTCTGCAGAAGGTCTTTAACTTTCTTAAGATTGTTAGCCTCTCCATTACAAAACAAAATGATATCATCTGCAAATGCTAGGTGGCTTACCAGGCTGTCCGTGCCAGTGTTGTAATGGGAAATAATTCCTTGCTCCATCTGACTTTTCAGTGCGTTAGAGAGACCCTCTGTTGCAATAATAAAGAGAATAGGGGAAAGGGGATCACCTTGCTTTACCCCTCTTTTCATCTGAAAAAAACCTATAGGACTTCCATTGATTAGGAGAGAAAAGTGAGTAGAGTATAGATTAGCCATGAGGAGTCTCTGAGCATTACGAGAGAATCCAAATTTCCTCAGAATCAGCTGGATATAATCCCATTCCAGATTATCAAAAGCTTTCTCCATATCCAACGTATATATGGAAGCGGCATGCCTCTCAATTGGCAATGGAGTCTTGAACACTGGAATGCACGATTCGGAATCTGCATTTAACAGAGCATTCATGTGGCGTTGTGCATCCATGGCACTTTCAAACTACATCGAGAACTCTACAAGACTGAAATGGGGGTTAGAGAATTCCCCAAAGAAGCTGTTCTCACTCTCAGATCATGAAGTTGTTCGTAGTAAAACGGCCATGAATAAGTCCCTAAAATATGCAGGGATTCATGTTTGGCGAATATTATACAACTTAGCAAACCATTTGTGATTCACCAGATTGTAATTATGCATTACATCATGCCACTTGTGCTCAAACTCGCATGGGTCAAGATAATGGCTCCAAATAACTTCATTCAATTGTGTGAGAAACACAGAATCCTTGTTTAGCGGTTCCCCCACTTTTTTCCTACTTTTTTAGCAATATGCCACATGCAATACCGGTGTGTTGTCTGTGGGAAAACTTCGCTGATAGCAGTCTTCAATGACAGATCTTGGTCTGTTATGATGCATTGTGGATCATGGTCCATTACATCTTGAAATTGGCGTAGGACCCAGGTATAGGATTCTATGTCTTCGTTGCAGAGTAAACTAGCTCCAAATGTAACACACTTCTGGTGATTATCGACGCCTGTGAATGGAGTGAACACCATGTTGTACCTATCGTTTTAAAAAAGCAAAGTGTGGTTGCATTAAAATGATATTCAAATGAGCATTGTCACAAAATGGTTGGTGTTACAAAAAAAGGAATACATGTGAGCAAACCTGTTAGTCTCATACGTAGCGTCGAAGGAGAGAACGTCACCAAACAAAGCCCGATTTTTCCTAGCAACGGGATCACACCAAAATAATCGGGTAAGTTGGTCAGTTTCATCAACATCATATGCAAACCGAAATGTGGGACATGTTTCTTGTCTTCGAAACATTTTGTCGATGATCATTTGTGCATCTCCTCCCGCAACATATGCCTTAAGGTCTCGTTTGAAGTTCTTGAAATCAATTGCTGTGGTGCCTATGTTATTATAACCGCCAACTGACTCCTTGAACAACCGAAATGATTTCATTGTGCCGATATTTGCTTTGGCACAATTCAGCATGAATTTTTGGTGTCCAATGTCAACATTCCGATTGATTTTCAAAAAAGGTCTCGAGAATGATGAGAGCATCGGGTGATTGTGGCGTTCCTCGAAGGACGTGATTTTGTATCCAACACTACCACATAATCTGAAAATTACACGTGCTCTACAGCCAGTGCGGTTCGGAACACGACGCCGAATTCTATTCTTACCATTTGGGGTGGTCTCGGCCTTATTGGGAGCGTTGCTGGAGAGCTGAGCAGCGTGTTTATGACCTTCACGACTGCATAAAATATATTTCCATACATTTACACCATCTGGAGACTTTGTAGACGTACCCAAGCGGATGTCAAAACCTTCCAACAGCGCGTAGTTCTTGTAGAACGAAATTCCATCTTCAAGCTTCTCAAAAACCATTCCTACTTTGGGCTTTGAAGCTGTTGGGCATTCTGGGATGCAGATATTTGGATCAAAAAATGAAATTTCTTCGGAAAATAGAGGAGGGGAAAGATGTATCATATTTTCTTCCACTGATGTATTCGTATTTCCCCCTAGGCATAAAAAATAAAAATTTCAACAACAAATAATAGGAGTTAAAAGTGAAGAATATACAGACATTTCATATACTACGAGTGCAGATCTGGTCATAGAAATATTTTCCAAAAAATCATTATACAGAATCCAGAAAATTGAATTCTTCGGCTTGTACCTGCGTCCATGGTCGAAGGTTCCGTCATTGCAGCGAAGACTCGACGGTGTACTGATTTGGGGATTATGAAAGCCCTTTCTACCGTCGGATACAATATAGGAAGTATTATTAATGAAATCCATACCTAAAAGGAAACGGAAATCTGGAAGATGGAATGGAATGATAAATTCGGCGAGAGAAATCAGGGAAGTGGCGAGATGTCCGGCTGTTGAATCGTAAAGGTTGTAGAAGGAAGGAGATCTGGAAATACTTTTATGCCCCTCAGCGGAAGTGGTGATCTTAGATGCGCAGAGGAAGATCGGGCGATTTATATTTATTCCTACTTCTTTCATTAGATCCTATTCTCATTTGAACCAACTTCTATATATATATACCGTCCGATCTGTGTGTGTATGTGTGCGTGTCTACACACACACATATATATATATATATATATATATATATATATATATATATATATATATATATATATATATATATATGTTCTGGTACGAATGCGATCTTATGAAAGAAATAAGAATGAATCTGGTGCTTTAGATTGTGAGATCTAAGGGTCAGGATTGCATCAAAATTAGCTGCACCAAAATGGTTTGAAAATGCATCATGTCAAAATGCACCAAAATCCTTTGAAAATGCACTATCTCAAAGTTTGAGTGCAGAATGTAATCTGAGCCGCACGTTGCATCAAAATCCAAAGGCTAGATTTTATTCTTATTTTCTTTCACCAAGGTGCATTTTCACCTGAACTGACCCCTATATATATATATATATATATATATATATATATATATATATATATATATATATATATATATATATATATATATATATATATATATATATATATATATATCATATATATGTATGGCAGGAGAGAGAGAGGATTTTCCGGCGAAGACCACCGGCAGGCCACTGAAATTGTTCTCAGATCTCTTCAAAACTAAGGCCACACAGCAGTTGGGCAAGGTCTCGCGTTCCAAACTTGGAGACCCGGTGATTGAGCTTAACAATGAGGACATCTCCAAATTAAGGGAGATTTTCCCTCATGCTATCAAAGCCAGTTTCAATGGAGCTCTCTCTCCGGAAGACATCGGGTTATCACTGAAGAAGGGAGGGTTCAAAGGAGGTTTTCGCATCACTGCCATCAGCAAATCTCAGGTTATCATCAATCTCAATTTGCGTAGCGAATTCATTCGCTTACTATCCAGAAATTCCTGGAAAACGAATGGCTGCACACTCAATCTCTCCAAATGGGATCCAAGTATAGATGAAAGGAATGACAGCCCCATATCGCTGGTTTGGGTTACATTCAAAAGGCTTCCTTTTTTCCTTTCTGACCATAGCACCTTATTCTCCATAGTCAGTGCACTTGGAACCCCAATCCAGATGGATGATACCACAGCTCGTGGTGGGTACTTCCAGACGGCTAGGATCCTTTTGGAGTTGGATGTTTCTAAACCCAAACTTTCTTCTATCCTGATTCGAACAAGCACTTGGGAAAGAACGGTGGAGCTTCTGTATGACCTCCCCTTATACTGCAATTGCTGTAAGCGGATGGGTCACTTCTGCAAACCAATCTCAAAGCCCGCCGGAAAAGTCCTCGCCGGCGGGACATCCAATGAGAGGCTTCAGTCCACCAAGAGCCATCCAAAATCCAGTCAGGATTGGATCAGGGTTCAGAGTAAGAAGGAAAGAACAAGTCACAAAAGGACAACCAACAAAAAGCCAACATGGGTGGCCACTTGCTCCATATTGCCAAACACGGAGGACAGCCAACCTACTACACTTCCATATACTACTGTCCCCACTTCTTTGAAACCCTTGGTATCTAGCAGATCAAGGTCCCCAAGTCCATGTGAGGCACCTAGCTCAAATTGTTTGGTTGGGGACATGCACTTCGTACAAGATGCAGCCCCCTTGTCCAAGCATCCATGTCCCCCCCCTCCACTATGGTCAAGGTGGCAGTAGCTTCCAACGAACACACATCCACCATTGATTCATTAGCTCTCCTATCTACTGTGGTTGAGAACAACAGCCCGGGCACTCCGGTGTGTATTCACTCAGATGGGGAAGGGGAAAGGCTTCTGAATAAAAGCCCCATAGCTGCTCTTGAGGGAAAATTCACGCAGTTCAAAGAGAATGCTTTATCCTTCATGAAGGGTAGAGGAAAAAAAACCCCTATGGCTCCTCTTAGCATGACTCTGAGGAGCAAAGCTAGAACTCTTCACTCCTCCTATTAATGATCTTGATATTTTGGAATATTCGAGGTGTTCGTAAGTCCTCCCCAAGAATCCAAACTCTTTGTGCAGCTCATAAACCCTCCTTTTTAGCTTTTATGGAACCACTTCTTGATGATCCTCATCTAGACACCTTCAAAAGGCAGTTTGGAATGACTAAGGCATCCTCTCATCTTAATAAGCAGCTCTGGATCATGTGGAAAGAGCCTACTCTCACTCTGTTACAGGTAGTTGAACATCCTCAAGTTGTCCACTGCCAGTTTTCATCCTCAGAAACACAGGGATCACTTTGGATCTCCTCTGTTTATGGAAGACACACCAGGGCAGACCGCGCACCTCTTTGGTCTTCCATATCATCTTGGCATACTGGATCAGATCCTTGGATTGTTGGAGGGGACTTCAACTGCATTCACAGCGTGGATGAACATAAGGGCAATTCTGAACCTTGCTACAGGTCTATTGATGAATTCAGGGAATGTGCAGAATCCTCCAACCTTCTTTATATCCATCCTTCAGGGGGCCACTTTTCATGGAGCGGGAAAAGAAGCAATGGGAAAGTATGGAGACGTCTTGATCATATCCTTTGTAACCAATCTATGATTGATACTTTTACTTCCACCAATTTGACAATGCTTAGCAAGGGAGCCTCTGACCATAGGCCTCTTTTGCTAAACTGTATTTTGGATAATTTCCTGGGCCCTAAACCCTTTCGTTTCCTCAACATGTGGTGCTCCCACCACACCCTTGAAAGTACCATTGCCTCGTTTTGGGAATGCAATAAGACATACAATGGCATGAAGGGGCTGTCTGCTAAACTTAAGGACCTGAGGAAAACTCTACGCACTTGGAATAAGGATATTTTTGGGAATGTATTCCAAAACCTTAAGGAAGCAGAATATAAAGCAAATTCTGCCCAGGACAAATTTGAGCAAAACAGCAACCCAGAAAATTTGGTGGAATTCAACAAAGCCAATGCTGAGCTACTCCTCCAATCCAAAAGGGAAACAGAATTCTGGAAACAGAAGGCGGGACTCAAATGGATTAAAGAGGGCGATGCTAACACCAAATTTTTCCATAATGTGGTTAAAAACAGGCGCAATAAACTCAGGATCTCTAGCATCAAAGATGATGAAGGCAGGAGCATTGAGAACATCAACAGCATTGCCAACCATGCTATATCCTACTTCACCAAAATTTATACAGCGGAGCCCATCTCCATTGAGGACGAAATCTTCTCCTACATCCCCACCACAATCACCAATGAGGATAATCATATGCTTTGTGCAGTACCACAGGAGGATGAGGTCAAAACAGCCATTTGGGAACTCAATGCTAACAGCGCCCCAGGCCTAGATGGATACAACGGTTTCTTCTTTAGGACCTACTGGCATATCATACACACGGAAGTTGTTCGCGCCTCCCAAGAATTCTTTTTGGGTCTCCCTATTCCAAAGTCATATGGTGCTACTCTACTTACCCTCATTCCAAAAGTTGAGGACCCCAAGTCGATGAATGACTTTAGGCCCATCTCCCTGTCAACCTTCCTCTCTAAGATTAATACAAAAATCTTAGCCAATAGATTGGGCAGACTTCTGCCTAAAATTATTAGCCCAGAACAAAGTGGTTTTCAGCCTGAAAAAGGTATTGAGGACAACATACTTCTTACTCAAGAGATGATACATTGCCTTCATAACACCACTACCAATGCCAATGTTGCTCTTAAGGTTGATTTTGCAAAGGCGTTTGACAGGATATCTTGGGAGTTTCTTGAGATCACTCTCACATCCTTTGGCTTCAGCCCCTAATCTTGCCAGCTCCTGCTATCAACACTTAAAGCCACTCATTTTTCTATACTCATCAATGGAATTCCACATGGCTTTTTTAAAATGGGTAGGGGGGTTAAGCAAGGGGACCCGCTCTCTCCACTCCTTTTCATTATTGGCAATGAAGTGCTGAGTAGGCTAATTAAGGGCAAAATGGAAGAGGGTTACATCAAAAATATGAACACGGGTAGAGCTAAACCTCCATCACATCTCGCCTATGCAGACGATGTAATATTCTTTCTTAATGGGCATTCCAAATACTTGATCAGACACAAAGGGCTGCTGGACATCTTCCTCAAAGCATCTGGTCACCTCATAAATCTCAACAAAAGCTTCTTTTACACAAACCCAAAGGTTAGGCTGGCCATCAGACAAAATATGCATTAAGCATTGCAAATGAGGGAAGGGAAACTGCCTTTACAATACCTTGGAGCAACTATTGGTAAAGGGAAACTTAAAAAAGAGGACTGTAAGAGAATTGTCCAACATTTCGAGGGATACCTTAACACTTGGCACAGCAAGGTCCTCAACCAAATGGGCAGGTTAATCCTCATCAAGCACGTTCTAAGCTCTATCCCATTACACATTCTAGCGGTCCAACAGATGCCCAAATCCATTCACAACACCCTCAACAAGATGATGCAGAATTTTCTTTGGGGACACAAAGATGGAAAACCCAAATATCACTGGAAGTCCTGGAGAAATGTTTGCTTCCCCACATGCGAAGGAGGACTTGGGATTAGGCATTTGGAGGATATTGAAGCTGCTTATTCGTCAAAAATCTGGTGGAAGATCAGAAATTCAGAAGGG